>JAYRBT010000114.1:5580718-5609470 GCA_036023395.1 Myiotriccus ornatus | reverse complement strand
CAGAACTGCATCTGTTTCCTTTTGCCACAAATTGTTTTGTATAGATCCCTGTTGACTAGGAAATTTAACATACTGTCGCTGTACATCACATATGTAATAAAATCATTGTTAAACAAATGCATTATCTCCTTCTACTCTCCCCCACTTATTTCTAATAACAAACCGACTTTATTTCCTCTAAATCTCCTTCCTTCTCATTCCTCAAAATAGATTTTTCTTCTAGGCTCAGTTTTTCCTGGAGCTGGGTCAGCTGCAGAAGTTTGATGCTGGCTTTCATAGCAGTCCTGAGAGTACAGGGAAGGTGGGGAATGTCAGTAAGGATCTGTTGCTTTCCACTAAATAAAAAAATATTTGTCACTATGTTTCTTGTATTTCTTGATGAGGCTTTTTAAAAAAAAAACAAACAAAAAACAACCAAACAACTCAAAACCTGTTGCCTATGAGCAAAACAGAAATAAGTCACTGACCAGATCCAGATAAGGAATTGAAAAGAAAAGCTGTCTCAGAGCTGCAGAAAGTTGCTAGCAGTGTTTAATCTCCAGGCTGGGGTGATGCCCTGGTTTTGCTGAATGAGCTTTGCAACTTCATCCTTCCCTGGATCACTGCAGCCACTCCAGTTTTCAGGCTGTGGAGTAAAGCAGCTCCAGGTTGCTTATTAACACAGAAAACAAAGACATCTGAGAGCTCAATGCCGTTCACAGGCAAAACCAAGCTTATTTTGCTCATATTCCCAGCAGAATGAAAATTATATGTTAACATAACATTAATCTTCCAAGATAACATAGATATCTTTGGGAAATTCATGTTTTCTGAGGGATGGGGCCACATCAGCTACAGTAGCTACTCTGCCTCTTGGGGTATGGCTACACAGCAGGGTCTGTTTCTTGGAAGGCAGGAAAGCCAGACTCTGCCTGCTCCATCTCACACAGATACGGTGCAAAACGCTACAGGACTGCTCAGGACCATGGCTGGACATCATTCCCAAAACCAGCATCACCTCCTGCCATCTTCACAGAGAGGCAATGCTGTACCAGTCAAACATTTGGGTACTGTGCCAAGTTGGGAATGCAGCTGACACAGACAATAATGAGGGGGAGCTGATGGGATTATGACTGAAAATCACATCAGTAATAAAAACTACAGGAGGAGTCACAAGCCCTTTAAGGGACTCTGCCTTATTTGCATTTTCTTATGTTGCTTGGAAAACTTAATGAAGTTTATCATTAAGATAAACTAGCTCTGTGGAAGTGCTGTCAGAGCTTCACTAATTAAAAGTCAGCCTCCAAGTGCTTAAAGCTTGTCTACACTTGAAAATCAATTCGGTTTGAGGTAGCATATAAATTTAAATTGCAGCAGCTATATTCCACCTAAATTAAGATACTTATTTTGTAAGAAGATTTCCATTGAACATGGCTCAGACTAAAACTGATAGAGCAGGTGCTTCTTTGCCCCATCCTGAACCAAGAGATATGTGCATAAGGAAGGATTCAGGGGTATCTCTTGCCAAATATCTCCATGAACCGACAAGACTTGGGATGGCTGATGGACAGCACTTTCCTTTCTGAGTCCTTCTCCCTGCCTTGTGCCTCACCAGCTGAGCTAAGGCTGCAGGCAACAGATGATATATGGCTGTAAACTATGCGCTAAACTAAATTGATATATAATTATCAAATTTGTAAGGACCTGTAATGCTTATGCAAGGTTGCTGCTACACTACAAAGCCTAAAGATGAGAAACTAAACCTGGACTAAAACCTCTCTAAGAAAATAAAATCTTTTTATGAACAAGCAGGTTTGGAATGGAGCAAAAACACTGCACATAAAGAAAAATAATCCCAAATGTTCACTGTAGGATTACAATTATCAACCAATTTAAGGAATGGGTAGAAAATTAACACAAAGGGAATATAAAAAAAGGAAATAAATTCTTTTACCATCAAGGATGTTTTCCCAATTAAATTCTAAGAGGCCACAATATCCAAGTCATTTGGAAACGTCAGGGCACCTGAAGAGCACAAAGCAAAGTTCTCAGACTTCCTTTCTTTTATATCCTGCTCTCCCAGATGCATGTCTAAGACTGCATATTTTCCCAATGCTTGCCAGCAGAACAGAAATAGCATTTAACAATGCTGGTGCTGGGGAAAACATACCCAAGACAACAACTAGGGAGGACATGGAGCAGCATAACATGCACAGCTTGACCCTTGCCATCAGATCTGGATGATGTTCACAGAGTAGAAAGATGCTGCTTGAAAGGAAAGGCTCTCCCTACTCAAAGGAACAGAATTGGGGGAAAATAAATGGTATTTCAGGCTCTCTTCTCCAGGTTACTTTGTAGAGCTCACAGAACATGCATAGCTCCAGGTTGGGTCCTCAGGCTTTTGGCATCTCCAGACGGAAAAGACAGTGAAACTGGGAGTTTTATTCAGGATCTTAAATGAAGAATCATTCCTCACCTTTGTGAGGGAAAGGTTCATAGTGCTTCCCTCATCCATTTTAAGCAGAAATTTTAGGGAATGTTGAAGGAAATGGTAAATGGAGAGCCATGTCTAGCAAAAACTGTTCTTCTTGTGAAAAGAAACAATTTGGCAGCCCTTACAAGGGTGTCTGACCATTCTGCTTCATTTGTCTGACCAGGTGAAAATAACAGCATTTTTCCCTTTCTACATGGAAGGGCAAATTATGTGCACAGTGTGAATGGAAATGGACTTTACTTGCTGTTCAATACAGAACAATTTAATCATCATCTACTCTCTACAAAATTGCAGTCCAATTTCCTACTTGGCCACTATTTTTTGTGGGAGTCCTCCAGCATCTTTTGTTAGATGCCTGCAATGGATTCCCCCTGAGCAGTTGGCTGATGGGTCCAACAATGCCACCTTCCTTTGACACAAATGGGAGCCTCTGCTCTGGAGGGGACACTGGTAAAACAAGAGCTGCCCTCCACTTGGTAATTTTTTTCTCCCAAGTAATAGAAAATGGCCTTAATTGCTCCAGGGAACGCTTAGATTGGATATTAGGAAAAAATTCATCACTGAAAGGGTGCCAAGCACTGAAAGAGGACGCCCAGGGAAGTGGCTGAGTCACCACCCCTGGAGGTATTTGATAGATGTGCAGACATGGTGCTTTAGGGATGTGGTTTAGTGGTGGGCTTGGAAGTGCTGGGTTTATGGTTGTACACAATTATTTTAGAGGTATATTCTGACCTAAATGATTCTATGATTATGGTTCAATAATCCTAAAGAGAGATTTTGAATGCTAATAAACAAAGCCCTAGAAATACCACCAGAATACAACCTTCACATATCCCACTGTTTTCTTTTGTTCTGTCTCTTCCTTCATTTTCTTATGACTTTCTCAAATAAAATGTTTATTACCCTGGGTAGTCTTGTATGGGCAGTGCCTGGGATTACTCTGGTACTGGCACTGGCACTGCAGGATGGCTGGACCTCCAGGAAAGGATATCATCCTCATGTGAAGGTAGGAAATCCCAGGTGGTGGTTGTCCTTACTCAAAATACAGCCACAAAAGTTTCCCATGTCATGAAATTAATTGCTGGGGGGAAAGAATATACCAAACACCAGCCGCCCTGAGGAAAATATTCAGGAGGACTCCTACATATGCCAGTACAATTCCATGTGCAAACACTCACACAGAACAGGACCACACAGTTGCTTTCCAGCCTAACCTGAAGGACACTATAGGATGCAACGGGCAGTGGTCATCCAGCTGGGATGAGGTGTTCCGCCCACTGATATCCAACCGCTCGCTTGAAAATGAAACGCTTGGCAGCAGAAATGCTCCACAGCTGGAAACCACGAACAAGTCAAAGCAAATAAACAATCCCAAAATGAGCCTTAAAGCAGAGAATAAAAATCAAACGTCATTTGAAAGTGTACTAAAATTGGCTGGCGTCTAAGAGAGCGTTTAGTGGCTCAGCACTTCTCTGCTGCACTTCAGAAATTAAGGAGAGAAACAGAGAAACAGTCTCAGATGTAGCAATAAATAATGGACACTTTCAACACATAATTTGCATTTGAATTAACTAGGCTGGCTAAATTAATTCATCCATTATGAAAGGCGAATTTTACTGTCTATATTTTCAGGCTCCCTACTGTGCTAAGTTAAATGGGCACTGAGGCAGGGACTACCGGCTTCATAGAAATCACTACTAAATTAGTTTCCTCTCAGTTATTATCTAGTTCACACAGTTTGGAAGCCTGATGCTGATAAAAACAATTGTCCCAGGGCCTTGCCTTTTCTCCACTGTTGGTACTGCTGAGGGTGAACAGCTATGGCAGCACTTTGGGGTTATATAGGCCTCACTCAAAGGTTTTTGCCTGAAACATTTTTCCAGACCTTCCTCCCCGGAAGGGCTAAAATCATATAACCAGGGTTATTTTGCATTCAAGATCAATTTAAAAGTTTGGGAGGCTGAGGGGTGATTTCCTTGCAACATTATATGAATTGGTCCCTTGAGAAAATTTCAGATAACCTTAAAATAGATAGTTGATGCAATATATGGCAATACATCATTAATTATATAGCCTGTAGCATCAAGAACTAACTGGAGGAAGACATAAGCTTGGAGGCTTATGGAGTAATCAATATATTACACTATTCTTAATAATGCATTAACATTGTGTTTGCAACTACACACAAGTTACATTTTTCATGAGCTGCACCATCAGGATTTTCAAAACCATGCTTGAAAATGCCAAAAGCACATGAAGGAAGGGAAAAGAGAACTATTGTCATCTCCCCTTTGCAAACACAGCGTGGCAGAGAAGGAAACCGGTCCGTAATTCAAACCATGTTCAGGGCAAGGTCACATCTCTCTGCCCACACCACGTCAGGAAAGATACACCACAGCAAACTCAAAGTCCACCCCAGGCTTCCCAAGGGATACACTGTGGGCTGAGGGAGAGGATCTGAGCAGCGAGGCTTTGACGGGAGCACGGTTCACCAGCAAAACCTGTTTAAATTGCTGACACTTTTCCCAGTGTCTGGAGAAAACCTGTTCTGCTTGGGGAACAGGAACAAGCAAGTGATGGATGGGCACCTGGCAGCACTGCCCTTTACTAGTGAAACTTTTAACACCTCCTCTAGAGTCAGAGAGGAGACAGGAGCCGTACCTGGGAGCTCAGTTCACTCAGTCAGGTCAGGACAGGGTGGATTTTGGCAGAATAGTGATACTCTTCCAGAACAACTATAATGTGTGCCTGTACCAGCTCCCACTGTTCCAAGCTTTGTTTCCCATACCCTGGTCTACCTCCTTCCTTTCCCAGGGAAACAATAGATTCCAGCATCGCTTTTTTTTTCCCCTTAATTTTCTCATAATGGGGGGAAAAAAAAAAGACAGGAGTCCTTGCTGTGCCAGAGTATCACTCCATCAGTCCATAGGGTTTCCTCACTCCACGTGGACAATAACAGCAATGTGAGGAGAAAGAAGGAAGAAAACAGGAAGGCAATAAATCCATGCTACGCTCCTTGCAATGGGACTGTGATCCACCATCTGGAGAGCTCTGGCACCAAGAGCAAAGAGTTAGAAACATTTAAGCTCTTGCTTTAGATTGCCATGATGAAACAAGCTGCATGAGTCAATGCCTACTCAAAGCACCCAAATGTTTTCCACTGTCCTTCCTCAGTGTCTATTGATTTCTTCAGTGCAGAAAGCAAACCACATTGCAGCAGCAAACCGCATTGTTACAGAGAGTACAAAGGGACTGGCTCCTTCCCTGTCTGCTTACAACACCGGGAAGATGGAACCAGGCTTTGTGACAGTCTGTCCTTGCTGCCGGTGGCACTTCAATTCCAAAGAGGATACTGTGTATACATTTTTTTTCAGCGTTAAACATAAGAGACAAGATGCGTTGTCCTGTAAGTCACATCCTTCAAGATCTAAACCCATTTACAGAATTGCTGGGCTTTCTTCCCTTGCTCTTAGTTCCAGAGAAGATTAAAAAATTTACATCTAAACAGCATGAATTTGAAGACCGTAACAGGATGGGACTTAAAATATTGATTTTCTTGTTAGTGGAATGTTACAGCACAAAGCATCCACTGCTTGCAGAGGAGGATAGACAGACATCCTCTAGAGCACCCAACGCCCTGGAACCTTATAGGATAACTTCTAAAAGCATCCACTAAACAAGGAGCATAGAAAAATCACCTGGCTGAACACAGTTAAGCTGCCTGAAATGACTGGCAAATGACTGACCCCTGCAAGGGCCACCTCTAAACCAAGAGCAAACTCTGACAGCACTTGGGCGGAAAACGGAGGGAGCAGATTCCCACTAAAGGGAGCATCACCTTCCCAGCTGGAGGCTGATGGTGATAAAAGGGATGTTTAGACACATCATAGCTACAAGTCTGAGTTTTTAAATTTTTGTGAGCTGATACAAATCAGAGAGCCTTTAGGGAAGCATTCGAGTACCAGGCAATTCAACGGCAAAGATAAGAATGAATAAAAGTATCTCACGAATCACAATTATGAGGACGGGCTTTCTCCAAGATTCATTCTGATTTTCAGTGGTTCAATATATAGGATAAACTAAATATTATTTATGCATTCCTTGAGCCTTCTAATGGAGGGAAGAAATCCTGCCTTTCCTAAGCCAACGCGAACAAGGTAGTTTCCTTCCAAGTCAGAAGCGTTTCAGAAAATTAATTCTGTATCTCTGAAAAGGTCACTTAATCAAGGAAGAGTGACAGGTGCCATAAACTTACTTGTATGTCACTTGTATGTCAGTTCAGCTCAACTGAACACAAAGCAAATCAATTCAGCCTGGTCAAGTATAATTATCTGCTGGAGCAGGACACATAGCCTTGCATTTATTATTAACAATGCTACAGAAGCACTAAATTCAACAGCAATTTTGATTACTATGAGGTTGTACACTGCTCTTCCTTGCCAAGTGCTTCCTTCTCCTGGAGTTTACAAATGGGATTATTACAGTATAATAGTTTTAATAGCATTTGTACTGTGTCAGCAATTAATTCCCAGTTATGAATGAACAAATTATGGAGGTCCAGCACTAGATTAACAGGATTAAATTTTAGTTGGAGGGGAAAAAGGTTGTATGTTTCTGGGAGCTGGAAGTCTGTCTATGCTCACAGGACTTGAATTTGGGGGCTTATCCCCTCTTTATTTCCATTGCCTTGAAATATTCTTTTTTAGTATATATAGAATACACACATTCTGGGTGAATTGTTTCTCCAACTCTGATCACCTGTGGTTATAAAACCCTTCAGCACTCACTGCTACGCTCTAAGTGTCATTTCAAGGACTTCAAAGCTGCACCACAGCAATTTATGGATGAACAAACCAATGATGAATAAATCTTTGCTTTTCAAATAAGTTTTTGTTTGTCATTCTTTCATTAAACAAATTAATAGAAAAACAAATATACTTCCCAATAAACTATGAGCTATACTAGAGGCTCATTAATGTTATTCTAGATTTGGGTTTTCTCACCACTTTCTGGTATGATATAGTTTGGGGAAATACTGGATGTTTTAACCCAGATGTTTTTCAATCTCTTAGGTAAAATGAGAACAATGAATGCTTATGAATGGGATATGCATTCAATCTAAAAGTCAATTCAATAAATATTTAAGAATTTATATTATGTTTATAAAAAAGAGAAAAGGTTTTAGATTATAAAATGGTTGACGGCAACCAGCCAAAAACTTCAGCCAAATTAGGCTAATATTGTCAACACACACACACACCAGTCAATCACAAAGTTAGGAAGGAACTGATCTTTGAAGGAAAATTCAGAACATCCGTGTACAGGCAAAATGCCTCCTGGCCTGCAGCACAGCTATGTGCTTACACAGTGATGCTTATGTCACTTTTATTTCTGTATGTGACAGCAAAAGTGTTCTGCTGTAACAAAATAAAAATTAAATTAGGATTTAATGCTAAGAAAAAAATACTAGAAATAAAGATAAATTACAAGGACAGAAACATTACACAACACAGTTTACAAATTAAGAAGGCTGACCTCGTGAGACTCGTTGCTAAACCACCCAGCAGGCAAATTTGACAGCGTGCATCAGACTGCAACTTCCCTGAAGCCCTTCCAGAGCATCAGAAACTACCAGAATTCCCATGGAGTTCTCTGATCACATAACTTTCCCGGATGCTATTCAGCATAAGATGTGTTTAAGGAACAAAGAATATAATTCTATACATTGCGGAACACCATTCGTCTTATTTTGTAAGGTTCCTGCTGAAGTCCTGGCTCTCGAGGTAGTGCAGTCAAAATCAATTCACACCTCCATCCATCGTGCCTCAGGGATGAATGGATGCAGTCTGCGTGTCACATCCATAAGAGCCACTTCCATTATTCTCCAATCCCCCCAAAACAAGTATAATTCACTTGATTTTCTCTGTGCTTCCAAGAAGGTTACAAGGGACAAAGCCGGGCAGAATGAAAGAGAGCAGCTCCAGAGGCAGGAGGAGCAGGGAGAAGCTTGAGTTAACAGAGGATGCTCATCCACAGGGGTCCCTGGAGCCTGCAAAGATCTGTCTTTCTAAAACTCTGGCAACGGCGATACCAAAGGAATGTACTTTTAGTTTTTCAGTCATTATTCTGTACTTATATATTTTTGTCATTTAATTGGCACAATGCATAGTGGGCTTCTTCAGGAACCACTTTCTTATTTTACTCACCATTAGATGCTCCTGAACTATGAAGACCTCTTGCATGACCCCAGGATCCTTCTATTTTTACTATTTTGCTGAAAACAACGAGCATTTTCTTTAATTTAATTCTACCACCAGAACTGATGGATTCACCGGGAAAAAAAAAAAATAAAATCAAGCTATAGGGAAAACAACACTAAATTATTTTTATTTTTTCTTGAGCCTTCAAGAGTATCTAAATAAAACACTATCTATCAAGAGTATATAAATAAAATACTTCATTTCAAAGCCTGGACTTGAAAATGTTTTGGTGGGTTTTTTTTGTTTGTGGGTTTTTTTAAATTAAATACTACTGTCCTTTGGGGGATAAACCCCCAAACCAAATACAACTTGCTCTTCCAAATGATGTTGTTTCACTGTTTAGATCTCAGCACTTACTTCATATGTGAGAAAACATCATTATTCTTCTGATTTACATGTCATCAGAATATGAATATATCCACACGAACCTAATAGACTGCATGTAAAAGAACTACATGTTCCCAAATATTCTCCTTCTTCAGTCACAATGTAAAAATAGAAGAGAAAGTAATTGCCTGCCTTTCACACAGTTTTATGTAAGCTGCTATAAAATTTCTAAAGCTTTTTAAATAAAGCAAGCATTTCATACATATAGTGAGCTACAGGAGGCAGAAATATCATTGACCTGGGAATGTGCAGACTGAAAAATTTCATCAGAACAACAGTATGGACTTCGTGAACTATTTCTGTGATGGATTCTTTTAGCTCTTCAGTGCCGGGATCTACAAGGCTTAAGGGATTTCACCAGCTAGAGGTAGACTTACTCTCCTATACCTTGAACTCAGTTAAAACAAGCTCAAAAAATTTAGATCACAATATTTCAGCTGTTATCACATCCGCTGAAGACAACAGTGGCCTGAAAACATAATTCATGCAGGAACGAAATGCCTTAGAATTGTTAAGGAAAATAAACCACCTATGGTTCATCAGGCACATAGGCTGATACCCCTCTGACATTTAATTCCCATCTCCCTGTTCTCCCTTTGTGAAATCAGCACCTTCACACTCTGAAATTAAATTAGACCTGATAATCTTCTAGTCTGACACTGAAGAGAGCACAAGTGCTCCAGGCTCAGGAAGGGCCTCTCCTGCTGAGGAAAAGACTCAGAGAAGCATATGGAGGGTGCACTGGTGTTGTGAGCCAAAACTCAGCCTCCTCATTTTCCGTATTTGTTTCCAAGCTTTTCCTAATCTCTATTTCTGCAAATATTTTTTTTCCCCCCCCAACAGAAACTCCGGCTTGGGGGATGTGTGAAAAGATGATATAACATTTCACAGGTGTTAGCAAACTAATTTTACAGATGACACTGGTAAAAAGCTCAAATGGTTCTTTGATGTTTTGATGAGCTCCTATCTCCATATTTTTCCAGCAGCAGTAGGGCTCTCATTATTTCTGTACCACCCATCTGGATTTTAAAAACACCGAGTAAAACACTTTATAATCTTTTAAAGAAAAAAAAGAAATCGATAGCCTGAGCTCTAGTAATAAGCCTGGTGCTGTCATCCAAACCATGGAGAGGGGAAGAAAGAGATGTTACCACGGGGACAGTAGGTATCGATCTCCCAAAACAACTTGCATTCTTCAGACATGGATGAGACCAGGGCCAAGTTCACCATTACTTACGTATTTTACATTGAGTCATAATTAGCTGCAATATATATACCCTTCGCTTGAAACCAGCTATGAATAGATGAGTAAGTGCCAGGGACTGCCATCTGCTCCCTAAGCCATAATTAACTGCCTGATTACGAAATACATATATATTTATCTAATTAGTTTTAATGGCCCTGCTTTAGCTGGCACTGCTCCAAAAGTAAGGTGAAGAAGTGTGTCCTCCTATTTGACAGGGAGAGGCTGGAGATGTGAACAGTTCCCACGGGGAGCTGCCCCAGAGGCCAGCGTGGCTCCAGTGGGGGGAAGTCAAGAAGGGGCACCCAAAACAGGGAGCTGCTGCCCACCAGAAAGTTTTACAGGACAACACCCAGTGGTTTTGCCTGTGCCAGTGTGGGACTCAGACTAAACTCATGGTACTGTGGGTGACAGTGAGATGTGAGAATCCAGGGCAGTGGGTGCATAGACAGGCACAGCTGTGCCCCACCACGAGGGGACATGAACCACGTACTGCTTCTTGAAGCAATTAGAGATCACTGATTATTTGAGCCCATATCATCCTTCCGGCAACATTGTCCAGGAAGACTTTCTATGGAGATTGGGATACTTCATTAATTTATTCAGGATAATAAGGAATATCTCTTAATATACATTTTTTCCCCACTTCTGTCTGCAGTATAACCAGTGTCGCATCTGTTAATTTCTGGGTGAGCAGCATTAAGGCTTTGCCACAGGACTGATTTTGTCATAAAGTCCATGTTTTGATTGTGGGCTCCAACGCTTCCTGCAGCATAAATGCATTTAGGGACAGATTTTAAAAGTATTTCAGATGCCAGAGGGTACATTTGACATCGACTTCCAGGGAAGCTGGGAATCCAAATGCATCAAAACCCAGTTATTCAGCCCAGCTCCACTGAATCACTCACTGAGTTTCCAAGGGCTGCAGACTACCTGAATTTTGACTTCAGATTAGGAAGCCCTGCCATTATGGTAAACATGGGACTTCTCATAGTAGTCTGTCCTTGGAAAGTCTCCACAGAAGGAACAGAAAAGTTGGCCTGCAGCTTCCCCACCCCTCTTTACACGCTTTGTAATTTTGCAGGACCTATCTGTCAGGTTCTCTTCTGTACACCAGCAGCCCACCTTATTTACACCTCTGGATGTCTGGTGTCTCCCTGTTTTAAAGCCTGTGCTCCCTTATGGAAGCAGTCGGGTCCATCCATGAGTTAGGAAATTAATGGGAAGCCCCCCCAAGCTGCACTACTAGGGCTCAGGGCTTCTCTGTGCATATATCATAAACTGAAGTTTATTCCCACAGGAGAATATTCATACATTGCACCAAGCTGCTGTAGCAGCTTGCAGGCTTTCCATAGCATTCCCTGCCCACAGCTGGGATTCCTGCTCTGCTCATTCCCCAGAGATTACAGCTGCTTTTGCACCACCCCGCTGATGCCGCCGGGATCCATCACCTGCTCCCTTGTCATTTATACAAGAGAGAAGTCCGTCATCCCAGGTAATGATTTTTACCAAACCCATCATCAAAAGGCTGGCAAATGGAGTGTGACAGTCTCATTCTCACTCAATGCCCGTGGCGGTGCCAGGTGACAGCAGTGACGCTGATGTGGCTGTCCCACAGCAGAGCAGGTACATTAATTTAGTGATACGTCTGCTTGTCTCTGTTCTTCAGCTTTTTTCCTCTCCACCACCCCCAAGGGATAACTAGCTGTGGATGCCATTTCTTCCAGCCTGCAGGGTTAGAAAAAAATAAAAATATATATATCCTCAGAAGTCTCTTTATTTCAGCAGCTGGGCTGAGATCCCCTGAGCCCCAGAGAGCTTTTGCGTGTTGGTGAAGGTAGGAAAACTCTGACTGCAGCTCCCTTGTGTTTCTGGGGAGCTGAAGGCCCCTTGCAGGTCTGGATGAAGTATTATTGCTCCAGCACTGTGATTACATGCTGCACAAAGCTGCTATATTGCAAGTGACGAGTGGGAGGAGAAGGAGATCACAGCTCTTTTCTGGAGGAAATGAAGGAATGTAATTTTTCAAATGGAACCAATAAAATGAGACATCTCCCCTTAGAGCCAGTTTCTTGAACGCTGCTCACAGCCTCTCTCAGCCTCATAGCAAGACAACAGCTGCTTGAATAACAGAATACAGATTTCTGCTGTTCCAGTAAATAACCTGGAACAAGCTTAATTCTCACCTCTCCTACAGAATCCACCAGCAGTTGGCTACACAAGATGGTTTTATCCCACAAGATTAAGACATTTAGCAAGCTAAAATAAAAATTAATTACAGAAAATCCACTCCATCACCCTGGGCCTGTGTCTCTGCTGAGGTATACACAGGATTCCTTTCCTTTGGCTGTAAACATCCTGTTCCCCATTCCTATTGTTGTTCATGGAAATAGGATGCCACTCTGTAAGACCATTAGGTAAAGCAACTTGACTGCTCTATTACTGCTTCTGCCAGTCCCTACACCTGACTCCTGATGGCCTCTTTCCAGAAAAGCACTTCTGTATATCCCTCTGTAGCCAAGGGAACATGCTCTTTGTGGCTTCCTGGGAATGTCTCACACACTGGGATTCACAAATGCACTGTCGAATCAGGGCCTACCACTTATATGTCCAATTAACAGCACTGGGCTCCTTAATTACAGGCAAACCCAAGCAGATTTTGTATCCCATTCACTGGAGCGATTTTGCATGTTCTGTGACAGGATTTATCACAATTTCCTTAAAAATACATATATATATATATACACACATACACACACATATGTATAAATTATAAAAACAACTTCCTTTTTCAGAAATATTTCTCTGGCCCCATAATATCAGAGGTTACAGTTTGTCAGGATCAAGAGTACTGGGGTCTCACCCTGTACTTGGTTTTAGAGAAGGATGTTCAAGTGACAGGACCACTCTTCACAATCATCTTGAATAAAATGGAAGAAAACTCCTCAGATGGAAGAGGAAGGACCACATTCCCCTGTTAATTTACATTTTATCATAGATTTCAATTATGCTGGCTACTGAAGCGTGTGGGATTCACGTGTTTCTTGCTGCTGCCTCTACAAACAAGCAGAGTCACAGCTGTGTGTTCCCGTGATCCCAACAAAATGCTCAGGATCCCTCTGCATGCCCTGGCATTGAGTTGCTTTCCTTTCTCTGCCAGGGTAGATGGAGTGCTCTCCACCTAATCACTTTGCCATGTGACTTGGGAACAACCATCTGCCTTAGGAAGTCACATAACCTTTAGAAAAGCCAGAAATTCCTCAGAGGGCTGACCGAAGTTAAGCATTTCTATTTGCCTCTTGCAAAACAGATCTGAGCATACATTTGCCTAGGGGGAAAACCCAACCCTCCATCTCTACACACACCTCAAATGCCCAAATAAATGCCCTCCTCCCCCATGAGGCTTTTTGTTATAAAGCACCTCTAAGTTTCATTTTCACATTCTTCAGGCTTCTCTAAATGGAAAAGACCAGTGAGGGGAGAAGCAGTGACATTTAGATGACCAGAGTAACAACAAGCTAACAATACATTAATTACTACAAACTATGAGCTTTGCCACGCTCAGAAAGACCCTGCTGCGAGGGCAAGAGCAAACACCATTTCCCCCCTTGCTTGCTGAAGGACAGCACTGCTGCATTGAGCAAATGCCATCACAGGCCCAGGCCCTGCAGAGATTTCCAATTGCCTTTTTGTCACCTCCTTAATCCAGAAGCTGGTTTCTTGACAGTGGGCAACGAGGGTTTAAGTGCTCTCAGAGAAGTCTCCCAACTAGGATCTTTCCTTAGTCAAAAAAAATGTGATGACAACATGATGCCTTTACCTGTCGACATCCCTGACACCGACCACTTTTCTCATTGATCGAGCACTTCTCCAGCAAGACTTAACCCGGGGCTAAGCAGCTCTGATCTATGTACAGAGGGCACTGCAATAAGGCTCAGTAAAAAGAAGAAGATACTGAATAAGTTCGGTGCAGTATTTTATCCCTAAATCTATGAATGAGCCACATTGAAAGCTCGAGCAAAACCAGTAAACCAAGGCAGGTTCAGTCGCTTGAAACTGTGTGGACACGAGGGCATCACACAAAGTGCTACAAACAGCAGACTCTTGCTGGGAAGCTGTTGTTATTCCTAAAACTCTGGGACAAAGGCTAAAACTGGGAATGACAGATGAAAATTAATTGCCCTTCCTCCACAGTCACAAAAAGCTCTCGCTTGCACAAGGGGAAGACCTGGTGAGTACAGCAGCTCCAGTGCTGTCAAAGCTCAGCACCACATGAATTTCTTTCAGCCCCTTTTTAAGTGGCTCAAGGCTCTGTAGGAGGAAGGGAAAGTGTATTTGATGGCTGGGGCAGAGAGGCTGGTGAGAAGACATGTGCCCTACTGCTGAGCAATTCCATCAGTGCCGCCACAGTAAAATTGGTAGCGCAGCAGCAAGAATTAGCTGAGATTTGTGTCTGTAGCAAGTGAAAATCTTTGCCTGAAGAGGAAGATTGGGCCCAATGTGAAGGGGACCCTATTTCGTAGAATTGCAGCTCTGAGCTTTTCTTCCCTCTTCAATTGGCCTCCCTCCGTGCTGCTCCGAGCATGTGCTTCCATGCTTGGCTATTATTAATCCTGTAAAGCTGTTAGGAACCCATTCACATGGGAAACAGTGAAAGCACAGCATCATCAGCATCAAAATTTAGGAACTTGAGGCAAAACCAAACCAAAACCCAAATAAGAGTGTTAGAAAAAAAAAAAATCCAGCCAAATTTACAGGGCAAAGTACACCCTTTAACCAACTCCCCGCACATCAAATTAAAAGCTATTTTGCTGGAAAGTCTGGATTTTGTATTTTCATTGTCCCATAAAAGAAAAGGGGAAAAAACCCCCAAAACCAGAGCATGGAGCCTCAGCACTAGGTGAGTGACAGCCTGGGAGAAGTCACCTTCATTCTCAAGGCCAGTAGCTTCTTTCTCCAGAGAGAGGGGAAGTTTTGACATCTTTTGAAGGACAGAACATGCTGCAGATATGACCTTCCTATTCATACTAGAAAGCAGGCCAAGGCAGAGACACATACCTTTGGTCCCATGAGGTTTTCCTGCATAACAATGGAAATGAAGAGTTTTTACTCAAACAGGCTTCTTTTAATGGTTTCATCTGCAGACAGCCAAAGGACTTTACTAATTCTGTCCAAAAGCACCATTCACCCAGGCTTGTCTGTTCACTGAGTTTCTATCCAATTACACACAGTCCTTTCAGAAATGCAGTTACTGCAGCTATCCATCCCAAAAATATGATAGCAGCTCTCAACAACTTTTATTTTATATTTATGCTTGGAACATTGCAACTTGCTTAGCCAAAATTCTGGTTTAATGAAAACTGCTGATAACTCCCCAGATACAGCTGACAAAGTGATGAACAAAACCTGCCTCCACAACAGCAACAAAGAATTTTGCTAAGCTGAGAACATCAAGGGACGGCTTTTAATACAAGTATTTGAACAATATTAAAGGCCAAGGTCTTTCTCAAATACCTTCACCGAGTCAGGAGGTGCAGGATTCATTCCCTTCCTGCTCAGAGAGGGTGTCTGTGTGTCACATGGGCAGCTTGTATATTTTAAAAGCCACGGTCCCTTTTGTTCTTAGATAATAAAATTTGTTTCTTTAGACTACTTATTATTAAAACAAGTTCTCCATAGAATTTGAACAGGGCTGGAGACAATTTCAGGAAAAGCACAGCATTCATGTTGAGTGTAGAAAGAGCACAGGGTGTAAAGCAGCCTTCTGCACTATGTTATCTCCTTATCAAATCTATAAACCAAGGGACTGTATTTTAGAAAAGAATTGTTTGAGAAAGGGTTACACCTCAGGAAACTCAGCCGTGTTACTCAGAAAGTTTCAGGTTTTTTTTCCAGAGTGGATTTTGTGCAGAAATCCTTCTGTTTTACACACAAAAAAGGTCATGTTAGCAAAAACAGACAAAACTCTCTTAAATAATACCAAGCACTTAGTCTTTGGAATAGTAAAAAGGGAGAGATTCCTCATTCCTGTTGGTCAGTTGTCCTTCTAATCCCAAAACCCAGCTGACCCCAGCTCATGGCATTGCTGTAGGGGCAGCCACAGGGTTTGACACACTGTGAGACAGTCCTGGGACCTCCTTGTCCTTCCCAGCAGAGACAACCTGGTGGCCTCAAGTTCTAGTGGGAATTTTACCAGTCACAGGGGTTTCTCCTCTGGAAAACTGCACTCAGCAGACATAACCTCTGGGAAATAATCATGGAATTTATTTTACTGGAGTCACTTTAATCTTAACATCAAAACAACCTGATGGAGTGAAAAAGGCTGCAATAAATGGAAACCACAGTGAGTTTTGCCTTTGCAAAACCTCTTCATTTTCATCTTTCTTTGCCTTCCTTCAGGGCAAAAGAGAAGGTCAACATCTATGAATTTCTTCAAGGAGAGAAGCTCTTTTCTCAGCCCTCTCTTATTGCCATCACATTGGCAAAGCCACAGGTTAAATGAGTTCAGTGACCTGCCTAATCACAAGGTATAACTTACAGAAGAGCTGACTACTCGGCACTGCATCTGTAAATGCAGAACCTGGTTCCTCTCTGCCACCAAGACAAGGAGCATTTCACATCTTTTCTTGCCCATGAAATGGCTGCTTTCTCTGAGCCCCACAGAGGTGGCAGCCAGTCTTCCTCCCAAACCTCGTGCAGAGATGGAGGCACTGCCCCTTTGGATCCGGAGAGGTGCAACCCCAAAATGCCCCTCGCCAGCCTGCACCAGCTCTGTCACTGTAGCTCGAGTTCCCTGGCTTGGCCCCGGTAACAGCTTGTCCAAGGTGCCCACAGAAGCCACTTTCTCACAGTACAAAAATGCTTCCCATGATATATGTAAAAAGTTGCAGGGGCAAAAGCACAAGACAGGTAAGGCTTGAACACGACACAGCCTCCAGTCCAGAAAGCCCTGGCACACACCATTGCACACGCCTTGCTTCTCCCACCACTTCTGAACACAGTGTCAGGCGTGGAAGAAAGGTGGAAAGCTGCCTTCTTTGCCAGAAGACAGCTGAGCCAGCTCCTAAACACTGCTTTTCATTCCTAAAGTGGCCCTCATGAGCCAGGACAGTTGTACAGTTAATTTTCCTACAGAAACCGTTCCCATGTGCATGCATATGGAGCTGCCCTGCAGTTGGAGCAAGTAGCTGTGATTTACCACTGTCCCTTAGGGGGCAAAGGCTGGCACAGGCAAAGGGAGCAACCAGGTCATCCAGTGTGGGCAAGGGATGCTGAGCCCAGCCTGTAAACAGCTCCCAAACACCCTAAGTCTGGACTGTTTGAAACCTCAGTTGTGGAGGATGGTATCTTAAACTGCTTCCAAAAGGAAAGACCCCACTCAGGGCTGAAATCCAGCACACAGCGTCTCCGGGCTTCATCCGGTCACGATGTGTGAGTCCAACCGGGCTATGTATTTCTGCCCATGTGCTCACAGCTGGGATCAAATCCTTATCTGAGAAAGGCATTTGGGGGTCCTTTCTGGCCTTTCAGAAAGCATCAGCTCACAGTGCCTCTGCAGTTGGAGAGTGCTGGCAGAGGCAGGCACATCTTTGCTCTCCTCAGCTTGCAGCAAAGCAGATCAAGTGACTCAACCTCAGACAGAGGTTTTGTAGTCTGTGTCTGACAGGACTGGAGTCAAAAGCAGCCTTTCACTTGTAAAATTAGATCTGCCTGCGATGTTATCAAGCATTAAGGCTCCTGAAGAAAGGATGGAGGTGTGGTCATGTACCTCTTCCACACATGCACAGACCCAGTATGTTTGTTTTCACATAGAAATGGCAAAGGCAAGACAGATTCGTTAATTCCCATTCCTTTAAACCATTTTGAAAACCAGAATGAAGCCCTACCCCTCCTTTAAAGGACAAACACACCACCTCCACGAGCACTTGCACCAAGCTGCAGCCTCTGGTGATGCACACCTTGCCTGGGAATTGCCCCACTGGGGTTTCTGTTCACAGGACACAAACACCACCCACAAACAATCCCCCTTTAAACAGTCCTAAGGTCACTGAAGCAACACCTGCAAATAAAATGCAACACCAGAAAGATGATTGGCCCAGATGGGTTTAACCTAAGCTAAAGCAAGAGTCTGTAACTTTATCACCCCTTGGTGATAACATCCCAGCAAGGACATGCCACCACCTCCATCATCTGCCTCAGCTTTCCCTGTCCAGGCACAGCAGGATTAGGCAATGCCCCACAGATACTGCTGCTGATCTTGTTTCCATCCTCTGTGATCACTCTCAGTCTGCTTCCCCTCCTCACCCAGGCAAGAGGGGAGTAAATAGCTCTTAAAATTAGTTTACTAAACAGACAGGAGGTGCTCTCTCGTCCTTCTCTTGATCTTTGGAGATGTGTTCCGTCTGACATCTCCAAAGAGCTCAGCCTGAGGCAAACTCTGGGCATGGAAAATGCCAGGTCTCCATGTCTGCGTGGAGAGCCATAAAGAGCAGTGAAGCACGGGGCAGAAACAGGTAACTCCCACATAAGTCAGGCAATATCAAGTTTAGCTACATCTTACATGAAATAATAACCGTGGGAAGGAAATTTGCTTGTTTGACCAAATGTCGTCATTTTGCAGTTGGTCGAAGAGCCCCAAATTGAATTGGAAAAGGCTATCATGAGAAAGTTTTAAAAAAAAAATAAATTAAAAATTATGTAGATACAGCCTTAGGGGCTATTTTAATTTTCCCTGGGCCAGCTTGCTCACTCCTCAGAGTCAATGTAGATCAAAAGAATAATTTATAAGCTGTAATGAGAATATTGATTTGTAAGGTTCCTCCTATTCATGTGAGTAGGGAGGGGGGTGACAAGGGAAGGAGCTCTGCGGGCTGTGGCCAGAGCCTTGTTGGAGGCTATAAACCTTCTCGGGGCACAGACAGTCCACGCTGGGATGGGGAAGGTGCACAATGCAGCAGGGTCACCTCTCACAGCTCCTGCTCCCAGCCAGGATCGACACCGGTGTTTCCAAACAACTCACCGTCTAATTTGTACTTATGCAAAAGAGCCGTCCCCATAACGCAAATCATCGAGCAATTAACATGCAACACTTCAGTGCGACTCTCCTTTGCTTGTTGTTGAACTACCTTCAATGCCATTAATGAGAGCTAATTAAATCAATCAAGTCGCCACCGCACTCGAACATGACTGTAGATACTGAGCCGGTATCAGATCGGGAGCGTTTTCCCAGGCACTGTAAATATCAAGCTGCACATTTATCACGCTGTCCTTCCAGCCGTACATCTGTTCTCACTGCTGCGCCTTCCATCCATCATATGTTGTCACTGTCCCTACCCGCAACACATCTACGTGTCAATTAATTCTTCCCCGTGCGCCTCAAGTGCGTCCTACTGAATAATCTCGATCCTAATATCCATCCCCAAGCTGTTCTCACGGGGGAGCAGCAACGCTCAGCCACGTCCCCCAAATTACTGTGACCAGAACCTCTCTGTTTCTGTACTGAGAGTTATTAAAACCTCGAACCACCTCCACACACTCGGATATTTTTCAGGGGAAGTAATGGAAGTTTGGATTTCCCCATCCTCCCCCGGGCTTGACAGGATATTTGCGGTGCAATTCACCAAAATAAACTTTTCTGACAAGAGTTTCCAGGAAAACCCTTCGAGTGGGTAACTGCTGTGGACCTTCAAAATGCTTTTTATAATTGATGAGCATTCAAATAACAAATTCATCTCAACATTTGCAGTATTAGGCAATGGCATTTCTGCTATACCAGCAGCCCATGTGCCTGCCCACCATTACCATGAGCGTGCAGGAGGATGAGAATCTTTTTCTAAACAGAAGCATCGTCTCTCATTATATTACAACATTTGGTCTCTATTTATGTTTCTGCTCTGTCTGGCTAACTCTCCTTTTTATTTACAAATCAGCTACATTAATGTGCTTTAATTTCAACACTGGTTGTTTATTTTAGAAATGAATCAGTTGGCAAAGGGGAAAAAAACCTCTCTCTTAACAGGAAGCAGCACCAGCTCTGACACCATATATACATTTGTCTTTCCTCAATAGTAGACTGAAGTTTGTGGGGTTTTGACTTCACAAACATACCTGGAGGCATTTTTCATGTTTTAATTATAAAAATACTGCCTCACAGATTAGAGAGGGAACAAGTAACTAATACATTAATTGCTTGTGCAGCCCTTGGCCACCATGGAGAAGAGAGATGGGCCAAAGTCTCTGCATGTGTCCCAGAGAGAAGGACACGGGGAAAGGCACAGGAGTGCACACAAAAGCAGGGTCCCTGGGAAGGGCCACACTGAGAATCTGGGTGGAATCCCACTCCAAAACAGCAAACAAAAGCAACTAAGAAAAAGAACACTTCATTAGAGGTAGCGACAGAGAGTCACAAGCCAGAAATTTCAGCAATGGGTGTAACTGCCCAGGTGAATTTACAGGCGGCTTTACCCTGACTCTGCAGCCACCTGAGGAGTAACCAGCATATAAACAACCCTTGTGCCTTGATTTTTCCCAACTTGGTGCCCTGGTGAAAAAGCAGAGTAATCCTCCAAATAAACTGCCTTATGCTGGCATGAGACAGACTCAGGCTGAATAGGGTAACTGCTTCTTATCCCTCTGTCTGAAAGGCTTTCAGAGCCTCATCTGAACACAGCCATAGGCACACCAGGAATAATAATTTGGATCATTATTATTAATTATTATAGCTGCATGTAAGATCCCAGCAGACATGAATGCCTGGGGATCCCTTTTCACCCACCATCCAGATGGAGAAGGACCCAAGAGATTAAATCAAGGTGTTCTATGGTAGAATAGATGACAGCACATCATTAGGAATAACCACACACAAAACCAAGCAGCATTTTTAGTCTCTGTGACCTCTCTGGGTACAAAAAAATACAAGGTTTTTATTTTTCTCTCCATCTCCCAAACCATATTTCTTCTACCACTGAGGAGAGGAAGTTAAAGGTGCTGCAGAGGAGACAAGCAGAGCACGTCCCTGCTTTAGCATTACTACCCACAGAGCAGCAGCTAAGCCTGCCCTAGGAAGAATTCAGGAGAGCTGACCATGAAATAGAAAAGTCTCCAAGAAAAGCTGGAAACCCCACTATGTTTGCAATATTTGATTATTCTGGTTTTTGCACGATGTTGACACTCTTCTCCCAATGCCTGAAAAAACTATGGGGTTTGTTTTCTTCTTTTCCAGACCCACACTTCCTATCATGAAAGTCACATGGGGAACAAAATCTCACCCCTTGCGGTGACGACCACTGAGACATGATGTGCAAAAACCAAATCCCACCTAGTGCTACATCTCAGAGAAACTTCAGTCCTGACCCCACCACATCAATTTGTTTCTCAAGCCCCTAATAACAAGCTCCCCCTGAGTCTGTGTCCTGCTGCAGCAATTTTAAGGCCATGACAGGCTTGTTCATCAAATAAATACATTTGACTGCACAGGTCTGTCCAACTTCAGAGACGATCAATGAAATTCTTCCCTTAGAGGAAGGAGTCTGATGAAATTCTTGGTTTAATACCCCAATATCATTTAGCTGAGTAAATTCACGTGACTCAAAGCATTCTGTCACTTGAAGGCATTTCATCAGGAACATACACATAATTCTGGTGACAAAGTGATTTTTGTCAACAAAATACTGCCTGGCACACGTACAGAAGTTTGTTTAGCAGCGAGTGAGTACACAGCAAAGGCAGGAATCAGATCCTAAAGATTATGCAGTTATAAAGAGGCAAGAAGGAGAGAGAAATTATCTGTTTGGTGCCAGACTGTGGGAAGCAGTTTACATGAAAGGAGAGGGAGTTTACAAGGCAGCATCAGTTTCCTATGGGCCTTTACCATCAGCATAAATCAAATCACCGACACAAAGCCACGGTCACGTTGCATGGGTGTTTCACTTCCTACTCCACTTTTGATCCTACCGTTGGTAGATCTGTTTAATGTGTTAATTGCAAACTCCTCTGGTCTTTATCCAACATTTCTTCTGTTTATTGGTGTGTCTGGCATCAGAAACATGTGAATGAGGCGATTAAATTCTTTTGCCTTTTGCATAGCATCACACCTTCATCTAGTCTGCTTTGAAAAAGCAGCAGCTGAACCTCAGCTCCAAGTCTGAAAACCCATGGATATGGCAAATAAAACCTCCTTCAGCCCAGTGTATGGGACCTGACAGTCCTAGAATCCATCCAAGGAATGGTTAGGATTGGAAAGAACCATTAAAGGCCATCTAGTCCAACCCCTTTCCAACTAGCAGAGATCAGGTTGCTCCGAGCTCTGTGCAGCCTGACCTAAAATGTTTCCAGGGATGGGGCATCTCAGAGCAAACAGGCTGAAAGTGTGCAGCCAGGGGCAGGTGGGGAGCTGGGTGTTATATTAAGTAATTCAGGAGTACAGTAAAAAGAAGAAAAGCAGAGAAGGAAGATACAGCTGCTCCATTCTAAGGAAGCAGAGCTGCAAGGGGCAACACATGCACGAGCAAGGAAAGGAGTTTTCTACAGCAAAAACAGAGCACACAGCAGTACAAACACACAAAAAGGAGGAGTGAAGTTAACAGCACAGAACAGAGCTGGTAAACATCATCTGTCCTCAGAGATGCTGGCAGGCAGAGGGAGGAGGAAACCCTCAGAGCAGCTTTATTTATTTGGTGGAAGTGCTTTTGATTTCCCAGCCGTGCAAGAGCAGCAGCAGGAACCCCCAGCCGGGGAGAGGCCGTGCGGTGTTTGCACACCCATGTGAGGGGGAAGCAGCTCGTCCTGAGCCTTCAGGGTGGTACAGAAACATTTTTCTTTCCTGCTCCCCTCAGGTCAACAGAGCACCTAGGGAAAGCCTTCTAGAGCGCTGAGGAGCAAGAAAACACCCTTTAGTAGATGTCAAAATCTTGTTTCTGACATGAGAGGACACTGAGATGTCTACAGGAATTCGGAGCTGTGTTTTGCCTGCCCCCTGCTGTGCCCCCAGCATTTGCCATTTCCTCCTGTGCCTCGCAGGGCCATCCAGCAGTTGTGAAGTCACTGACCCATCTCTTCCAGCCCATCCTCTCCCCCCTTCAGTTACCCTGAGAGGTTCTTCACTGCTGCAGTAATTTTGAAGCCTTTGAGCTGTACTTAGAAGTTTACAAGGGGAGTTGAAATCTTACAATAGGAGGAGTGTAAGAAAAAAGCCCTCATTCTCAGGGTTTACATACCTGGGTAATTATTGCCTGGGAGAGAAATTGGATTAGTCTCAACCTCCTCCCTCTGTGGTAGCACTTCAGCTGAAACCATAATAAAGAAAAATCTCACAAACTAGCCACTGGCAACCAGAGTCATTTGTCTGCTACCGATCCACAGCGTGATTTAATGGGGTGGAAAAGCAGGCACAGGTCCCTCTCTAGGTTAGGGAAGCCCTTGCTGAAGTCTCATCTCACCCTCATGGGCTCTGCCGGCCCTATCTTGCCTCCATGCCACCCTCGTGGGTCCCCAGCTCGGGCCCTGCACATGCACTTCACCTCCAGGTGCTCTGGGAGGGCGGCTGCTCCCTGGGAGTCAGCGCTGCTCACGAGAGAGGAACGTCCCCAGGATTTGTAAGAAGAGGAAACTGTTAAATTCTGTCCTCAGCTGCTGAACCCAAGAGCCTGCAGGTTTAATCTCAGTCTGTCACAAACCAGGAAGAGATTTAACATCCGTCAGGCAATTTTTGCAGACTCTCACCCCCAAACGTTTGCCTTGGAAAAGGGTTTGCTCTCACTCAGCTTTGCTGACACTTGCATCTCTCCACCAGTAATTGAAAGCTGCAGCCTCACTGCAAAATACCTGGAAATTTACAGCTACTGTCATCAACAGGACTGCGAAATCAAAACCCAAGACCCTCCCCTCCCTCAGTTTTTCCATCCATAAGCCCAGCTCTGCCTAAATCATGCAAAAGCCGTAAAAAGGAGCCGCACGCACCAACCCATAAATCCCAGCTGACCTGTCTCCCCAGCTTAATGCCAAGTGATAAAGATGCCCCAGAGTTTACATGGCTGCCAGTCCCCCCCCTCCCTTGTAGATCATATACATAAATAAACCCACAATGATCTCATTTGAGTCCCTTAACAAGCAAAAGCGAGTGCTGGGAGCCCCAGCCAGTGTAGCTGGAGCGGATC
This sequence comes from Myiotriccus ornatus, assembly GCA_036023395.1. Lineage (NCBI taxonomy): Eukaryota > Metazoa > Chordata > Aves > Passeriformes > Tyrannidae > Myiotriccus > Myiotriccus ornatus. The sequence continues at coordinate 5,584,954 of JAYRBT010000114.1, read as the reverse complement.
ACAGTGGTTTTTGATTGAAGCTGACTATTAGTGGTTACAATTAAGATGCCGTTTCAGTTTAAAGATGAATTGGCCATGCAGGGACAAATTGTGAGTGCTTATTGCTGCCACGCTGAGGCAGGTAATCAGGGAATGAAGTTGTAATTGTGGCACCTCTTGTTTTGCTCCTGCTGGAGCGCAGAACGCGAGATTCAATTTAACAAACAATTTGCCACACGGCTCATCCCTGCTGGGTGGGAAAGCAAAGCGTGCTGGTGAGGCTTCCTTTGAGTTCTGCTCCTTTTTAAACCTGTTATAAGCAAAACTTGCACCTGCTTTAACCTTTGCACTGAAGCAGAAAGGAAGAGGAGAAGCCCAGGAGCGTCGCTGCTGATGTATTTGAGAGTGTAGCTTGGACTTCATCCAGAGATGATAAAAAAGAAACCTCACATGGTGGAGAGCATCATCGTTCTTTTTGTACCTCTTGGGTCTTTCTGAGATTCTCTGGAAAAACCGAAGGGCAGCTGGGCCAACACATTAGATGTGGACAAGTGGGGAGGGATTTATGAATGCCTAATGTTGCTCTCCTTTTTGGTCAAAGGGAGGACAAAGAAAAGTGTCTTCTAATTTCCAGTCTGACCTAGCTCAAAAGATGAAGACATCGGCTGTCACAGAGAGGTCCCTCTTTTTAACAGTTGGTGTTTGTAAGTGGCTCCATTTCTCCTTCTCAGAAACATATAGGAATGAGAGAAATCAGAGAGCACAGAGGAATGTTCAGTGGTTGGTCACCACAGAGCATCCAACAGAAACCTTATAGGAAAAATAAAGCAAAACAAAAAAACAAAGACAGAGCATTTTCTGGGTTTTTTTTGGTTGTTTTTTCTTTCCCCAAAGTACTGCTAGTCATGGTCTTCAGAGAAGAGATTTTCTTGCCTAGGAGCCCAATATGGGACCCAAATTTAGTGTTTGGAGAGCTGTGTGCTGTGACAAAGCAGGAAGCAGAGAAGCACAAATGTTTTCCAACTTCAACATCAGCAGTGCTGGGTACTTGAGGGAGGATGAGGATGTTTTTCTTTAAAGGGAATGAACTTTAAAGAGAAGGCTCCTCTCAAACACCTCCCAGCCACCGGCCAGCCTGGCCTTATTGCAGAGCTCTCCCTTGCCCAAATGTCTTGCAAGAGACCAAACACTAGCAAAGGTGTGACATCCATTACAGGGTATCCATTCTGATGCAAAATGATGCCTTTTTATCAACCCTCATTAAATAACCACCGCTGCACCATGAAGTTTAGCTTGTTGCCCTGCTGTTACAGAGTAGAAGAATTAAAACAAGACTGAACTGAACACTTATAGTAGCTCTCTCACCTCTCCCAGGTGATTAATAACACATGGTACTCTTTCTGAAAAATTATCTACGGGTTTCCATTTAAAGGAGCAGAGAACGAATAGCAAAGCAGTGTTTGGACATACATTGATTATAAAGCCTTTGGGCTGGTCAAATGAGCCTTTCAGGTGCTCAGCTTGGTGTGAAGGCTGCACCTTGAGGTAGCCCCACAGCTCGAGCCCTGAGGAAAAAGGATGCTGCAGGAAGGGCTTCTGGATCTATTTAGGAAAGGAAGAGGAGGTGCTTGGTTTGTAATCCCTGCCTACACCTTGACAGCAGGACCTGCTCCCTGGGCAAAGCTTGGGAGCCGTGAGTTTAAGTCACCAGGACAGAAGGGGACTGACACGGCAACTCATAATACCTCCTTCAGGCTGCCCCAAAATGCAGGTGCATATTACAAGAAAAAGAACTGTATGTGACCCCAAAGGTACCATCTTTTATGCCCCAAGGTGACTAGAGACAGACACTGCAAACACCTTTCCTTTCTGACACAGGCAGGTCGTGTTAACTGCTCTGCTGTACAGCCAGGCAGGGAAATGAGGCAGAGCAAGGTCGAACGCCTCCCCCTGCAATTGCTCACATGAATACTTAATCTCTCCCCTGTGAGCAGTCTCACCAGCTTCAATACGTCTGTAGATATTTAATCAAGAAGAGAAAAGATCTCTAACCCACTGTCTGTCTCTGAGGGGATTTGGGGGGAGGTGAGAGACAGAGAGCACAGTCCCTCACCTGAGCCAACCCCATTTGCAGCAGCCTCCTACAGCACAACTCCAGAATCAAGCCCAGCATAAACATCATCACCACCACAGTGTTTTTAGTTATACAAAGCCCTGACAGAGCTGAGTCTTTCTAGTTTTAACACACAGAAGGTTACACTCATATTTTCTGGCAAACCAGCCCCAGGCACAGCAGTTAATGTTCTCCAACCCAACAAACCATCAACTCTACCATCACAAAGGCAAAAATGCTAAAAAAAAACACCCTCAAAACAACTCCACACAATAAAAAAAAAAGAACAAAAAAACTTACGACTTCAGGTTTGCTCCCTGCAACATGAGTGAGCCTTCAGGCTAGAAAGAGATACCCTCCTCCCACATAGGAAAAAGCCCACACACACCCCCCAACCCACCACCTGAGGCCAGTTAGGTCATAACAAGGCAGACTGGGCAACCCTGAGTTCATCCCCAGCATTGGCCAGCAGCTGGCCAAGGGATTTGGGAGCTCCTCCTCCTCATCAGTGAGCAGGAGCAAACACTTGTGCAGTCTTGAGAGATGCCAGCCCAAACCAGCCCCTGTTTCTGAGAGCAGCAGGTGCCGCTCTAAGGATGCAACACCCGTGCTGCCCCTTCAAGACACGGAGGGAGCCCCAGGGCTGAGCCTCCAAAAAGCTGGTGAGAATCACTAAAAATGGAATTTGTGCCCTGGTTGGAGCAGAGCAAAAGCACCTCCCAAGTCAATCTGCTCAAGTTCCTCACATCGTGGAAACACGACACCTGTGGAATCCTAATCCACTGGTTTTATCTTCTTGGAGCAGGGGACAAAGTTATATGGAAAATGCTGTCTACAGACATCTCTATTTGGAAACAAAGACATATGTTACTGCATCAAATTGACTCAGCTAAAGGAGATGGAAATTAGATCATTTAAAAGCAGAGAGCTCTCATGTATTGTTTCAGCAGAATCATCTCTTTTACATAGCCAGGCAAGGGGCTCATTTTGGGGGAAAACAAACACATCTTTTACGATTATGGCCATTCAAAGCTGTTTCTTGCATTCTAAATTGTCACACACAAAGGATCAATGGCGTCCTCAGATGACGATTTAATTAAAAACTCCTCCTCTCTTCAAGTTGAGATCTGCAAAAGCTCTCTGAATGGCTGATGGATGATTTGCCATTACCTTGCCTGCTTTCTTTTTAATAATTTTTTCCCCCAGAATTTTAATTGCTGCCATTTGAGGATTATTGATTACCTGTAATTGCTCCTTTTCTCAGGCATCTCCCTAGTTATCTCCAGCTAAGTGATCTCTGCAAAAGACAAAAGCAGAGTGCTTCAGAACTGTAATGGCTTTCCTTGGCTGTTAATGAAAATACAGACATCTTGATAACTCTGTGTGTTCCACTGCTGTGCCTGGACATTGCATTGGCTTGAACTTTGGAAGTGGATCAGCCTGAAAATTCATTTTCCTTAAGAAAAGACACTAAAAGCACGAAAACCCCTTTTTATAGTCCAGTCACATTACACAGAAAATAGACCAATGAACTCTTTACAGCACAGGACACTCCTGAGTGCAAAGAGAAATTCCCCTCTGCCTTCCAGAGGAGGCAAAAGGGGGAAGGTTATTCCTCCTCCTGTTTCTTTGCATTTCAGTACATTTGAGTTCACATGTTTCAAAATACAGGGTCAAATATGCTGTTGATCCTCCCTGCTGCAGGGAGGATCAACTGCAACAAGGATGAAGCTGCTCTTTGTTGCAGGTTTAAGGTGATGTTTTCATTTTAATCTGAACATTACGATCTCAGACTACAGTAAAAGATCCTGTTAGAGATGATCTGAGAATTCTGGTGTATCTTGGTATAAAGTGATTAAACAAAAAAAAAAGCATCCTGCATCATTAATTCCAGAGCAATTATTTTTGGAAACTGATCATCAGTTAAGTGGGAGTTCATTACCAGATTTTGTCTGGAAATAAGTTTTAGATAGTGAGCGGCTGCCCACAAGTCTTAAATAACACAAATTCTGAAACACAGTAGTAGAAATGTGAGAAATTATTTCTTTTAATTTTTTTTACCGGGGATGTCTGTGCCCTGACACTGACCTGCTGGATCACTGTGCCATGGAAAACCCTCTCATCCACGGACTGCATGAGCATCC
>JAYRBT010000114.1:5568979-5580618 GCA_036023395.1 Myiotriccus ornatus | reverse complement strand
TGTCTGTGCCCTGACACTGACCTGCTGGATCACTGTGCCATGGAAAACCCTCTCATCCACGGACTGCATGAGCATCCCTCAGCCCTAGGAAAATCAGAGACAGGAATCTGCAGCACTGGGAGGTTGCAGAAGTTTTGGTTCCCTTCACCCCACAATGGGCTCCACGTTCCAGCAAACCTTCCCCTGGTATAACCAGGCGGCAGACCACTTGCAGAGGATACTGCTGGAAATGTAAATTAAAGGGTAGCAGGGAGACATGAAGGGAATCTTGAATGTCTGATCCAGTTGGAAGAGACAGCTTGGGAAGGCAGCTAATTGGGAGCCTTGGGAAACAGCTTCCCTGGCTGCACGCAGCAAGCAGCTCAGGGAGAAAGGAGCTACAGGTTCCTGCATGAAGGAGCTGACTGTTAAATTGAGTATAGTACTGGTGGTAAATGCATTTCATCACCAAATTATAGATCTATAAAAAAATACAGCAGAGGAAGAGAAAAAGAAAGCGTGTGTCAAGGTTTCTGTGCCTTTTTTTCACTTTTGTAGGGAAAATTTTCTTCCAGTGCACTGGCAGAGACAGCACAGGTGGGAATATTTTCACTTAAATAAATGTCAGTAGACTGAAGAAATTAATTTCTTATGTTTTGTTTAATGGAAAAGAAAATACTGAGACTTATTTAGTAAAGAATGACAGTCAGGAAAATGGTCTTGTTTTCTGACAGTGATGTGATTTTTTTTTTTTTTCAATACACATGAAAACAATTCTTATAGTTCTACATTTTGAGGAAGATTCATTGATTCTGTAAAAAAAAGATCAAGATTAATCATTAATTTTCTGGGGTGACTTTCACTATTAAATCTCTGCTCTGCAGTGAGCAGTGGACACTCTTCAGGCATGTGCAGAGAACTTCAGCTGCCTTTACTCTTGAGTTCTTCTTCTTTCCCACAAGGCAAGACTGACAACAAATCAAGGGACAACAGACCATGAAAAGAATCAAGAGATTCTTCTGGGTAGATAAGTCGATCTAAAGAGTTGGACCATCCAGCCAGTGTGACTCATGCATTTAAGGACTGCAGGGATTAAAGAAATAAACCAAGAAAGGTTTAGATTGGATATTAGGAAAAATGTATTCAGATAAATGGTTGCCAAGCATTGCAACAGGCTGCCTGGGGAAGGTGTGGAGTCCCCATCCCTGTAGGTATTTAAAATCCATGTAGATGTGGCACCTGGAGACAAGGTTTAGTGGTGGGCAGTGCTGGGTTTACGGTTGGACTCGATGCTCTTCAAAGTCTTTTCCAACCTAAATGATTCTGTGATTACATAAGTAAGAGATGGTGCAGAGTACTCCCACTGCAAAGCTGGCTGCATTAAACAGGCATCTATATTTGATGTATAAAGTTAGATGATGTGAACACCCACCTGAGCGTGAAATCCGTCCCCGGTGTAAGACACTTAAGGCAAGGGCACGGGTTTGACCATCTGACTAAGCAATGTGAGAGCACCTTCACTGCTAACTTGGGTGATACATCAAACCTTGACTTGTTTCACTGATATCATGGGGGAAAAAAAAAATGTCTTGTGGGAAGGGAGAGCAGCCACTAGGTGGGATAATAGCCTAGCAGGCAACGTGCCTGGGAGATGCCTGCACCCAGCCTCGGGCCGACATGGCTCACGAGGGTTCCTCAAGTAAAGCCCTGCAGCGACGTGTCGAACCTGCCTTGATCAGGGAGCAGGCTGAGGAGACCACAACACCTCCTGAAATATTCATCCGTGTTCTCTGTAATTGCTCTGCTCACATTCAAGTGTTTTTATAGCTCGACTACTGCACAGTTCCCCAACTGAACTCGCCGCGTCTGCGAGCAACTTAACTGGGCTGTTTCAGAGCTCTTGCAGACACTGCAACACAGTTGCAACAGGCAAAACACTTGAATTTCAAAGGGTCTGGCTTAATTTGCATCAGAAGGAATTTGACCTGGAGATTTTTGTGCTATGTTTTATGGAGTAAGAAAAAAAAAAAAAGTGGTAATTCCATTTTAATATTTACAACACATTTTTCATGCATCTTTAATGGCATTGTTTATAAAAAATGCATTAACAGTTCTGTTTTGCTTCAGGCAGGAGGGATCCTTTACAGGATAGACAGCTTAATTTGGATCTTAACAATGAAAATGTTCCACCTGTGTCCCATGAATTAATGTATCTGGGAGACAAACTCCAGACCAAAGATGTAAATGAGGGGCTTGGCTGTTGCTTGTGAATATTCTTATGGAGAAAGGAAGAGGGTTTTTTCTCCTTACAGTTCAAAGTAACTCAGAAAGCTCCTGCAAAAGGGCAGGAGGAAAGTCCCCTAAGTAGGGCACACAGGAGGAATGGCTTCCAACAAAGAGAGGACAGGGTTAGATTAGATATTAGGAAGGAACTCTTGCCTGTGAGGGTGGTGAGGCACTGGAACAGGTTGCCCAGAGAAGCTGTGGATGCCCTATCCCTGGAAGTGTTCGAGGCCAGGCTGGACAGAGCTCTGAGCAACCTGGTCTAGTGGAAGGTGTCCTTGCCCCTGGCAGGGTGTTGGTTCTAGATGGTCTTTAAGGTCCCTTCCAACCCAAACCATTCTATGATATAGATAAAATAAGGGTTAATAAACAACACCATCTTTCACATACACACAGTTTTTGTACGTGCTGGTTTTCCTCTGTTTCTTTCTTTTATGTGGAATTGTTGCACTCCCCTTACTTCCCTTTGAACAAGTACCCGTCTTAAAAGAGGACGGGGATTGGGTTGTTCCAAACCCACTTGCAGACCAAATTATTGATTCCCATTACATCTGGTCTCTCCCAGGAGCCACTAAGACACTGCAAACCTTGCTTCCAGTGATAGGTTGTCATAGAGAAAAAAATCCATATTGGCAATTAGAGCCCAGTATGAAAAGGCTTTACACAGAGGCTTTCACTTGACTTTGCCACGTAACAGAGAGTGATTTCTGCAGGTTAACAATTCAGTGATAAGTTGGGCATATATATATGCAATATATATTTCTGTATACCCGGTATTTTGGGAACAGTGAAGATGCTCATCTGGCAGGAGGAGGCTGAAAGCGCCTCTTACATGAGTTAAGGGTCAGGAATATGTAATCCTAAGGACAATGTAGGAGTGAAATATTAATGAATCCCAGACAAATCCCAAACAAGAAGTACAGTACCAAGACTAGCACATTTCTTCCATCTGCAATCCTCTTCTGAAAAATTAGTCAGAGGATACAGGTTTGTTTAAAAAGTCAAGCTGGTGTGAATAGAACCAAATTAAGGATGAAAAAATGTTGGGGGCATCATAGCAATGATTTTCCTTCCAATGAGAGCCTCGCTTGCCTCTGAAACAGTAATAGTGAAGATTATGGATCAACATGGAAAGAATATTCTGGATGATCCAATGTATCTTTCAGTGTACAGAAGAATGAATTTAATTTCAGAGCATTTTCAAAAGGATTTAGAATTACAAAACTAAATCAGAATTATTTTTACATATTAAGTGATAAAGATGAGAAATACCCTGCTGATCCTGGATTGCCAGTGTCCTAGAAAACAACCCCATGTTAACAATTTTCAAATCCACAGCCACAACAAGCTAAAATGCAACAGCAAGGAATCATCATCACATTTCAGAAACTGCTGCTGGCACTGGTGCTGTAATTTCTCACTTGTAACAATCAGGCATTACAAGGGAGCTTGTCCTTCGGATAGTACCAGCTCTGTCTCTTACGCTGTGACAAGTCAGGCTCAGCTAAAAATAACAACCAGCAAGGAAAAGAAAACAGACACATTCCGTGCCACACTTTAAAGAGTCCTTTGCCCCCTGTAATTTCAGCGGAAAATCCACACAGAGCAGACACCACGAAGGGGCTCCGCGTCTCCAGGCTCACATGGGCTTGTCGGTAAAAGAAACGCTGCAGCTGCTGCTGAGCAATGGACACAGCCCAGACTTTCTGTGCCCTCTCCTCAGCACGGCTTTTGCTCCTCCTTCCCCTTTGTACCTCCTTTTCATACGAGATCTATCCGAGGTGCTCAGGTGGAGAGCTCGGGATTCCTTTGGTTTTAGGAGGTCTAACAGCAAAGTGTGGCAGTGAGACCCTTGGACAGGCTGAGAAGTGACTTGTGGGTCTCACAGGAAATCAGCCCCTGCCATGAGACCCGAGCCCTGTTTTTTTGGCCTCGTGCTCACACCAGGAGTGCATCTATTACTCTTCCACGGGCACAGAAAGAGATGTCAGTCGCATGGCTAAAGGACAGAGGAGAGCCATGGGAATGAGAACCCTCTAGAGTGGCACGGTTTCATGCTGTTTCTTTAATTTTTTGTCTGGCGAGTGAAATATATTTCACCAGAAGGTGGGAAAGGACTTGGAACAAAATTGATCTTGGCTGAGCAAACATTTGACAACGTTCTGTGGGAAACAACCATCTGTCTTGGGAGATATCAACTCCAGGAGATATTGATGGCACTAAAAATATCTGCCTTAGTCCCCAGTTCCATGGCATTCAGTGTTCAAGTGTGGAGAGCCCCAATTCCTCAGCAGTAAACCTCTTTATTTATTTTTATTTTTGGAGCATTGACTTACCAGGTGTGGAGTGAAAGGCTCTGGTTTGTTCAAGATGCAGCCACACAAGTTTTTGACTGCTTGGGCTGAGTGGAAACTACAGAGGAGCTGCAGAGAGATAATTAATATGGATTAAATGGAAAAAGGGCTTTGTGCTCCTCTTCACAAGTACAGACCGTACACAGAGATGGATGTCTCTATCTCGGAAGAGCTTCCTGGAGCAGTTTGGCAGCCTGGTTTCTTCTGAGATACATGAGAGGAGAGGGGGAAAAAGCAATCTTTGAAAGAAACTTTGAAGATGAACCATGAATTGAAAACAGCTCTTTACTCCTCGCTGACAAAGAGGCCAATGGATTTACTGAAACTGAGAAGCAGTCCCCAACTCATTAAACATTAAGATTTCGATGGTTTCACCTTCCATGTGTGAATAAAAATCGAGATAATCCAAAGTGTTACCAGGGCAAAGTGAAGGTGGAGCAGTCTAAATTCATGGATGGTCTGTACAGAAGTTGGCACATCCAGTTTCGCACCTGCGGTTTTCCACTCTCCTGCTGCCCAGGCAGGTGCTTTTCCGTGGGCTTGTGAAGGAAGTGATAGTTATTTTTACCTCAAACTGGAGATCTTACTGCAGGACATATTCCTCTCGGAAAAGGCAGTCTCTTGGCCATCAGGAGACTCCGTGGGATGTCAGGGGTGAGAGGATTACAGGGCAAAGCCTTGACCTGTTGTCCCATACCTGCTCCAGCGTCTCTCTCTCTCTCCACCCATGATCGGTGCCAACTCCCCGCCAGAGCCACGCCAACATCCACACCTTCTCATCAGAGTTCCATCTGCAGAGAGAACAAAATACTCATTCCACAGGAACACGCTGCATTTTGTTCTTTTGAGCCCTACCCCATTATATTTCCATTTCCTGGGATATTCATTAGGGGTTTTTTTTTCCCCCTCATTTTCCAGTGGTTTTCTCGTTTTGGGGAGTTTTTTTTTTTAGTTGTGTTTGAGACTGGTTTATGGTTGTTGCCCAGGAGAGCCAGTAACAAGTGCCACACACTTGTGCCAAGAGCAAGAACAAATGATCCTTCCTGCTGACATCCCCCTGCCACCAGTGAATCCCAGGGCTGGATCCACTTTCTCAGTCTTTAGTCTCTGCCAAAGACGACTTCTGTGGCCGTGACAATCCCGTGGGAATTGGAACAGCATGTCTTGCAGAAGAAAGACTGTTCAGCACGGCCAAATGATCAAAAGGCAGGGATATAAAATAGGGGGAGGCTCACCAGAGCATAACTTTCTGGCATGATGAAGGCAGCTAAGATAAGCTAGACCAGCAATCATACTTGAATAATAATTTAAAAAACCCCACCCCAAATCAATGCATGTTCGAAGCCTGAAGCTGAATCTTGCTCAAAAAACTGACTCAGGTGATATAAAAGAGAGGAAGAAATAATATCAAACCCAATCAGATACTGCAGTGATGAAAGTGGAAGATGCAATAACTGCTTCATCCAGATACATTAAGGTGGACAAAGGAAAGGGGGTGTCCCAGCAGTTACAGGGTCAGATTTTACAGAAGAGGAGAATTTCCATTTCTGGAATAGTTTAGGGGAAAAAAAAAATCCCACATTAACATGCTTTAGAAAACAGTCACTTCATGAAACAGTGAATGCTGTATGTGTGGGGGAAAAGGGTTCTTTTCCTGGTCAACTGGGGCAGACCAGAGCACCCTGGAGAATCACAGAGATACTGGATCACAGCTAAGAATGAAGAGAAAACATCTGAGAGAGGAGGGCAAGCAGGAGAAGGGGTTTCTCCCTGCATACAGAACAAGAGAAGGAGCTGAGACAGAAGGCTGATAGGATGCACACTTTTTAATGATTTTTTTTTTTTTTAAAGTTGGGATTGTTTGCATGACAGCTCTGAAATAGGACAAAGTACAGAGAAGGGCAATGCTGCATAATGTGATTGAGAAAAGGGAACTGTTCAGCTTTTTCATTTAAATGCATGAAAATCTCTGTGAGGTCTGTGTGTGTTGAGGGGAGGGGTATGAATTTAAAAAAAAAAATTCATGCTGGAGTAAATGATGATTCCAATGAGAGAACAAACTCAATGTGAAGGCTCATAAGCACAGCTGAAATTAGGAATTGTGCTAATAGTCCCCAGGCTGTGTTACAGGATGCTGAGTGGGGCACTGACTCAACAAACACGTCAGCAAGACAGATTTTAACACCAGAAAAACTCTGCAGCTTTTCAGAAGCGTTCTGCTGTGGTCACAGGGACCTGGCTGCAGGGGTGGGATGGATGCCACTGCTGTGGCACAAACCTGCCTATCCACAGGGAGCTCCAGAACCCACAGAGGTGGGTGTCCATGGGTGGTGAGAAAAGTGCCTCTGTAAGAGTCACATCCTCCTGATCCTCTCTGCCTCTCCCATCCCACTCTTTTTCCCTCTTAGGGAAGGATGCAGACTGGCAAATTTGCCTCACGAGGAAAAGGAGGAATGGAAGAACCAAAAGATTCAGGCCTGGACATACCCATAGAGGGGACAGGCACCCCAGAGTGAGGCGACTTGGACGTTTGGTGGTGGGAGGAAGAGCACATGCTTGGCTTCCTGCTTAGCAGTGACACAAAGTTCTCAATCTGTCACATGCTGCCGGGGATGGCTCCCACCCGCACTCTGGCTGCCTCCCTCCACACTTCACTGAGCAGGGGCCATCTGTGTGCTAAGGCCACCTTCGAGGGTGACAAAGAGGAAGAAAACACTTGAGAGTCACTGGACTGCTGCTCAATGCCAGAAGACGTTGGAGGTGCCTTACCAACAGGAGATCTTGCTGGCTTTGTGTCCAAACCCGACCAGGTTTCCTTTTAGCATCGGAGGGGAGATACACCAAACTCACAAAGCACAGGCTGGCCTGAAAACTAAGGAAATGAAAATCGCAGAATTACAGAATGGCTTAGGCTGGAAGAGATCTTCAAGAACATCTAGTTCCAACCCCCTGCCATGGCAGGAACACCTTCCACTAGACCAAGTTGCTCAGTGCTCCGTCCAACCTGGCCTCGAACACTTCCAGGGATGGAGCAGCCACAGCTTCTCTGGGCAACCTGGGCCAGAGCATCATCACCCTCACAGTAAAGAATTTTTTCCTAATATCTAATTAGGATCTAAATATCTAAGTCTACTTTGATTACTTCTTGTTCCTGGATCTCCAAAACCCAAATCCAGATTAAGCCAATCAATGTAAAGAACTGTGAATGGCCACTAATAATACATAGATTTCAATTGTTCTGGTTAAACCAAAGCATTTCTACCACATCGTCAAATGCGTTATATCTATGCACTCTTTACTGAGTAATGACTTGTTTTTTCGGGGTGTGCCCTGAAACATGTAGCTTACTAATTAACTCACAGCCTCCCGGGATGGTAATTAGCACAACAAAACCTGGAGCAAATCCACAAGACTGATCATGGGATGTACATGCTTGAATCACTAAAAACAGGCAGCCTGAACAGTTTTAACCCATATTAAGGAGGAAACATGCATTTTAAGTTGAGTGCCAGGAGGCTGCCCAGTGCTAACAAGTGTGAGAAAGCAGGCTCTGGTTGTGCAGGGAGGTGCAGGCTCAAGGTGCCTGGCTTCAAGTCAGCTCAGTGGCAGCAAGAGGATCTGCCTTTCAAATGTCATATCAAAGAGCTGGAACCAGAGAAAGCACTGAAACTCTTTTATGCTATGGAAGAATGGCTGCTCAGTGTTGTCCCTCGAAGGTATCCTGCCAACAGATCACGGACCGAAGGTTTTGTGATGAAGAATTCCAGATCTGCACGGGACCATTGTACAGAAACCAAAGCAAAGACAAGCTAAATTTGGGCGAAAGACTTCATGCTCTGCCTGCATGTGAGAAAGGGCTACTAAGCTGAGACAAAGCCTTCTGATAAGGCACCTGCTGGGTTTGAGGCTCTCAGGGTTTTAGGACTTACTGCCTTGCCTCTTTTGCTTCCACAAGAATTACAATGACTGGGCACCACTCGTGCAGCTCCACGCTGCGCATCTGCTGCTGATCAGTGAATTTAATCCTGTTGGAAGTGCAGAGGTGGGACATGAAGGATGAACTGTTTCCTAGGAGCATTTAAGTTCCTTCATGCCTGCTGGAGGGCTTTGCCTAAAATCAGTGACAATCTGCCCACTTCTACACCTAATTGTCATAAACATGTGAAAACAGAACACAGCATAGTCAGCAATTATCCCTTCATTATGCCAGTGTGCTTCTGATAGCATAATTATGATCAGCAGACATGTCCTTCTCCTCTCATCATTTCTGTTTGCAAATTTAGCTTCTTTTTCTGCTAATAAGGATTAAAAAAGAAAAAAGAAACAAACAACATTTAACACCTCCTTTTTGAAGCCTGAGCCTGTCCACACATCAGTTGGTGACAAAAACATCCCCTCACCTGACTCTGCAGCAGCCAAGAGCACCAGAAATAACAGGCATGTGTTCTGAACGAAAACTTGGTGCCCATCACAGGCAGCTCAGAGTTTGCACATCATTTTTTGTTAGGATTAGTTAACCAGCAATTTCTTTCCCCATTGGCTTTTAACCATTTACTGTTTATAGTGCAGCCCAGAAAGCTCTGCAACAGACACTAAAGCTTTTAGGAGAGGCAGCAGGAGTCACGCCACAGGAGGAAGTTGAAGCTCAGCATGTGCCCTTCTGCTGGATGGAAATCATAAAGCATCCCTGGAAACATTTAGCTGAGCCCTGAGATGGAAGACAGAAAATAAGAGGGCAGCTTTCCTGCTCCCTATGGAGGAGGAGCTGCCAAGTGCCAACCTTCACCTGTTCATTACAGACAATGTAAATTCAGGTATTTTTTGCTAATCTTAGGGTAAGTTTGATCCCAAATCCTGCTTGTGCCTGCATAGCCTTTATAGTCACTCCTGTCTCTCCTCTTCTCCCTGTCTCCGAGGATTGCCTGCCCTTGGGAGACTCTTCCTCATTTCACTATCCAAAAAGGTTCACATTCTTCCTCGTAACAGTGCTCACACAGCTTTCTGTCCTATCATCTCCAGCTAGCCAGTCGTTGCCTGCTTTTTGAGGCATAAAAATAAATAAAGTTCAAGATGTTAATCAAACTTAGGATGCTGAAAAAATATTTGCTTTGGATATTGCACAGAGAATTTAGGAAGCTGGGATCTCCTGGTTTTAGGAACAAAGGATCTGGCCACCTCTCATGCCAAGCAAAGGCAAATACCACAGTGGTTTAACATCCACTCCATTAAAGCTCCTAATTCCCCTGGAAAATTGAGTCGATTTTCAGGACAATTAAACTATTTGTGCATTCATGCAATCTGTTTGATGCTGTTAAAAATTCCAGCGCAAAATGAGTCTGTTTTGGAACAGCAGCACTGGTAACAGACAGCACAGCTCCTGTAATGAGATCCTCTCATCTCATCTGTGAGTTAACAGTGAGCAATCACAACAGCAATGCAGATCAAGTCTAGTTCCTGACAGCTGACCTGGCAGAAGGGGATGGAGGTTGCACATCAGAGTGGAAGTTCACGGCTCCCTCAAAGCTGAAGTCCAGCCCTTCCTGCCTGGGGATCAGCAGTCCAAAAATAACATCACATTTGCAGCCAGAAGAATCCCACTTTGGACAATCACTGGACTGAGTGTGAATCCAAGCCCAGAGCTCTCACACAGAAGTTTCTAGAAGTAACTCTTCTGCTCATCCCCTGCCATAGCAGGAGGTGCTGCTGCATTCCAAGAGGCTGTCCCTGACTTCTGGCTGGACTCCAGCCAGCTGCAGCTTCACTTGCTGTGGTCTAGCAATGAGCACAACTGCTCTTGGCTTTCAGCAAAGTCCAGCTCTGCTTCTCTTCCACAAAAAAATTCCCAGTATGATCAGCAATTCCTCCAAATCAGTGGGAGAAAGGTGAACAACACCCCTCCTCCAAACATTCCAGCATGCCACTCCAAGTACTGCTGAGTGTTTCTTCCATCTTGTCTTCTCTCAATGAAAGGAGAATTTCAATTGAAATGCGTTTTTCTTTTAAAAAAAGTAGAAAATTAAAACCAATGTCGTGCAGAGAAACCTGACCAGAACTGGCCATACCACTGCACATGCATTTTTCCTGGAGGGGAGGATAGAAAAGCAAACAAAACATGGCAGATGTTCCTTATGGCATTTAACCTGCTGCTGGAAGGGGCTCAGAAGAGCTGAGAGTGATGAGAAGCTCAGAAGTCTGCAGTGCAGAAGCCAAACACTTCAAGAAGAGCTTTTTTGTGTTCTGTTTTGAAACACTTCCAGATGATGTGTTGCAGAAAAAACTTAGGCAAGAATAGATTTTCCTAAGCAGGATGGAACAGTAAAACATCACATTTTGTGATATATGCTGAAATTGCACTACCTGAAAAGGCAACACCTCATCTGAAACACTATCAAAATAATTTGATTTTTTCATCAGAATGTGGAGAAGATGAAGAACATTACAAAAAAATTTCTTCAGATGGAGATACAGGCTGTTTTGCATATAGAGATTCTTTGGGAATCACAAGTTGTCTTCATCTTTTCCAATAATTTTGAATTAACTAAGTAACTGCCTCAGCGTGTTTCTAACCCGCAGTGAGAGACAAGGTTAAACTCTCAGATGTATTAAAAACACCCTGAGTGAATGAAAAGAAAAAAAAACCCAGCTCACAGTTCGTACATGTTGCTTTATATAATCGTTTGACTTCGGGACGTTGGAATTTGTTTTATCAGAATTTGACACTATCCGCTTGACTCAAACGCACACAAAATGTAATAAACCCTCCAAAAATGACATGCCCGTGAGCTTCAAAGCCGCACAAAGCTTGACTATTTTAACACATTTTTTTTTTCTACTCTTAAAGGAACTGCTCACCCACTGGTCCAGCCTGTTCATCCAGGATCACCCTGTCACCGTTGCTCAGAGCCGATGTCACAACCGATGTGCGTCCCGCTGCTCCCGCCAGTCGGGGCTGTGGTGTCCCCGGGCAGGGAGTTCTCACCCTGGCAGTGGTTGTCTGGTTCCCTGCAAGGAAAAAACCCACAA
>JAYRBT010000114.1:5464180-5568879 GCA_036023395.1 Myiotriccus ornatus | reverse complement strand
GAAACACATCATGAAACAAGTCACCAAAGCCCAGGAGGTTACTTAGAGAAAATAAGATTTTTTAAAATTTGCTCAATATGCATCTTCTCTTTCTGAAGCCTTTGGATTTTGAATATTCCAGCTTTTCTCTGGAAGCAGGGAGGCAAGAAAACTTGCCCTTTTCCCCTTTCTCTTTTACTAGAGGAAGAGTGCCTTCTCCCCAAGTCATATATTGCATAAGATACTTTGGAAATGGTATAAGATATTTTGGAAATCAGCAAGCAGACCTGCAGTAGCATTCAGGTACCTTCCTCATGTTGAATTTAAGACTACAGGGATCCAGACATAATTTTACATTAAAAAAAATAAAATAAAGGGAACAGAGATAAGCAGTCAAAATTAGCATGCAAAGCGGAAGCTGTATTTTTTCCTGGGCAAATATTATTCCTACAGAAAAGAAGCAGAAGTAGTACTCTTAATAAAACAGGTTTTCCTTTTAATCAAAGACTATTAAAACAAAGAGCTCTGTGAAAAAAAATCCTCACTAAATATATCTGACAAAATACATGAGTCTTTATTCTTTCTTTGCCTTTTTTCTTTTTTTTTAACCCCCCCTTTAAGGGAATTCTTTCTTTTTCTATTCTTTTGTTGTCACATCTTGGAGGACATTTATATTGTTTCCTTCAATATACTGGCAGCACATAAATTGTAAATCAAATTAAGATCTAGGAAAGTGACATGAAGGGCTAAAAAAGTTACTGCAAATCCAGGGAAATTTTGGGAGAGAAGCTGGAGTCAGAGCTGGTGCCTGGGGGCAGCTCTGTGGGGGCAGGGTGGGGTCTTTGCCAGTCCCCTACTTGACACGGGGTCAGGTTTGTCACCCCCTGCGTCATGAGCAGCTCTGTCCACCCACCCCTGTCATCCATCCAGGGCCTCCTGGCTCTGTTTGGAGGGAAGAGCAGCAAATATCCCTATGCCAACTCAGCAGGAGTAGCTCCTTACCCTGAGAGTTGTTAAAACAACCTTTTTTTGTATCTGTTCCCTCAAGACCAAATCTAGTTTAGGAATATACAGTAATACAGGTACATCTGAAGGTGTGTGGAAGCATCAGCTTCTTGGTCTGCACTGCCCAAATGTTGGGCTGGAGAGGATGAACACATCAATACATCAGGAGCAAAATGTAGCAAAAAAGCTTCCCCCCCCCACCCCATGCTGCCTTCCCGAGTACCAGGAGAGGGGGAACACATCAAAGAGACTCTGTTGTACCAAGTGTCCTGTGGCATCATTAAATTTCAGATGTGCCAGCAGATAATTTAGATAACCACCAAGAGGCACAAGGACACACAAGTGTTATCAGCCAGGACTCCAAGGATGACAGGTTGTTACCACAATTTCCCAAGGCACTGCAGCTGTGAACTCCAAACTCCCTTTTTCTTTTATATTTTTCTCCCTCCCACTCAGCAACCTTCAGAAAATGGAGTTTAAGTCTCTTTTAAGTTGATGTGCTACAAAGGAACTAAAAGAAAGCCTCAAGGGGAAGATATCGGCTTTAGCTATTTGATCCAGGTTTTTATATTGCTATTCTATGCCTAATTCTGAGAAAAATAAATCCCTTTATCCTCTGATTCCCTACCTAATCAAAACTAGGCTATTTCATCCAAATAGCCAAGTTACTTAACACCCACACACTGATTTCAGCCCCTGAAGAGTCAGATCTGAGAGATTTTCCTTGGAGGACTAGTCAGAAAGGAGACTAATTCTGCTACTGCTGCTGTTCCAAAGCTCTGCCTTAGTCATAAAATGTTACTCTTCCCATCAGGAAAGCAAATGATGCAGCAGCAGCATGAGGAGAGACCATGGGGATACAGGCACCTTAACCCCACGGATGGAGATATTGGGCTCTGGACATGCAGAGTTTTCCACGGCTCACACAAAGAGAAAATCTTAAAAAGGTTTCAGGGTTCTGCCACTTCCACAGGGTAGATACTGAAAAAGGTAGGGAGAAGGAAAGGGGGGTTATCAACAGAAGAAAATATCACTAAAGATCTCTCTTGGGGAAAGGAGGCTTTACAAAATGCTGCAGAAGACCTGTGTAGCATCTCAGTTCTCCTAGAGATTTGCAGCAGGAGCTTGTCACTTCTTAAGATTTCCCTTTAAAATATAATCTGTTGGACAGGCAGGGAAGTCCAAACACTGCATCTCTTCCAGGGATCACCATTACACAGCATAAAGAATTCTTAATCAATGGATAAATCAAAAGCTACACAATTTGTTTTTCTTTTGCAGGTGTCAACTCCGCAGACCAGGAAGCCAATTCTGGAATACAAATGAAGAGCTCTTTCTGTAGATACCTAATAAGCCATGAAGAAACATCCCTTTGACACCCAAAATGATGCAGCTGAAACCCAGCCATCATTACCCAGCTGGTCCCCTTGCAGCAGCAGCAGAGAAGAAGAGGGTGGATTTCAAAATGCTTTCACCTCCAAGATGAAGCTGTTCACACAGAAACTGATTTGGAGGATTCACTGTGCAAATGAAACACTGTGCCTGGGTTTTGTTTCTCTGCTTTCTAATACCTTTTTTCTGAAAATATGTTTCTAACATTTCCTCACGTGCTGCTTACCCTTCACTAAAAGGAAAACACACTGTGCAGAAGTTCAACCCAACCTTCGAAGTCCAAAACTGTTCTTAAACTCATCCCTGCAAAATTGAATACTCCTAACATCAAGCACAGCTCGATCTACAGCAGCACAGGTCCTGCTACAGCCAATATAACCTTCCAAGAGAAGCCTTAACCCAGACCACTGGTCTCCATGAATTCCAGATGAACCTTATCCTGAGCCCTGCCTTCACTCTTACAGCTCTCAGTCCCCTACACAGGGAAGAAGGCTCTGCACTAAACAGGGCTCACCTGCTTTTGCTTTCCCCTCTGTCTCCACTTAATCTTACCCTGATCTTTGCTTCAGTGCATCAAGGTTAAGTGCAATGTTTTCCCACTGACAAGCCAGCTCCTGGTGAACACCAACCTATCATTACATGCTGACAACAAATGAAGCAGAAAGAATCAAAGAATGGATTTTTTCCTTTTTTTTTTTTGCTGCAGAGCATCCCAGAAGACCTTGTGGCCCATGCTGATGAAGATGGCCCAGAGATGATGATGTTGCATTGCCATCCCCTCTTGCTGTTACTCATGTTTACTAAAGGCAGGCAGCACCCTGAGGTTTTCTCTAAACAGAGATAAATTTAGTGCTTCAAAGAACAGAACTGGTGGTCCAGAAAACCACCAATTACTGGATTATGATTTCCTTTGGAGCTTTGTTGTCCAAGCCTTCCATCGATACTTTGGCTTTTCTATTTTTTTCTCTTGGGTGCCTGTTTTTAGTTATCTGGGGGTTTATTATTTGTTTATTAAAAGGCCACACAGCTCTCTCTGCCTCGTATTTTCTTACCTGAAATTTGCTTTAAAGGAATTATCTCCTTTTTGCCCTTCGTTGACCTCAAAGGAATGAGAAGATTCTGACAGTGTAATGGAAAACTGTGTCAGTCAAAACAGTGACTGGTTTGACTTGGTCAAATTGTAAGCAAAAATGCAGCATGCCTGTTTTGACAGACATTTTTCTAAGTTGGGTTTGCTCAGTTTCAGCTGCTTATCTGTACTTCTAGGTCTCCATCCAGACTTCTGAGCATCGTGGTAGTTGTTACCAAGCCCAAGACCTTTCAGATCTGGCATGCTTTGCTCCAAAAGACTTGCAAATCCATCCACACAGCTGCTGCAGCTGCATACAGCCTTGGAACAGCTCCAAAGTCTGCCAGGAAAATAGGTAAGGACATTTTGGGATACCTGCATAAATGAGGGGTCAAAGCCCCGACACTCAGCTGATCTCAAAGAAAGAACAATCAGACCTGGGGATGGTTGCAGGAAGTGATGCTCAGTTTCCTGCTATGCTGCATCTCCTTTATTTCTATAAACAGCCTCTGCTCTATCATTTCCAAGCTGGCTACTAAATTGTAAGGCTGGAAAATTATTCCACGTTCTCCACTTCCCTCAGTGCACTTACACAGAGACACAGGCACAGCAGCTCCAGTCTGGAGAGTTGGACACCTGAGAGAGGAAGGTCTTTTTTCTCAGGGTGAGTAAATCACTCCAATCCAGGGAGCAGCAGCCAGGCTAACTCTGAGCCAGGACAATGTGCTCGGGATCTGCTGGTTGCTCTGAGCCCAACCCCGTGCCCTGACACTTCATGAAGCAGCAGGTTATCGTGAACTTTTGCAAAAGCAGCAGCATCTCCAGACCAAAAAGAGGTCAGCCAAAAGATGAGGGATTCCTTGCCTTCCTCCAAACACACTCAGCTTGAGAAGGAAACTAAGTCACTGCTTGCAAATTCTGCAGTCAGCCCAGGGAAGCATCCAACAGCCTTCTGGTCTGGATCACCACAACCCCAGAGTGACCTCCCTTGTTTTTGGCAGGGCTGACAATGCCTTTGTCAAACACTAAGCTAAAAATATCCTTCAGCACCTGCAACTGCATCCTTTCATTTCTCAGTCATTTATTTTTGCATGCACAGACAAAAAGAAAACCCAACAGAGGAACCAAAAGCATTACTGAAGGTGATTACAAAGGGATCTGTGCTAATGAGCTCGTAGCACACCTTGTTTTCTCTGTTTGGCATCTCATTAATACATCAGATCCTTTTTGCTTTAAAACACCACCACCAAGTTCCTAAGTTCATGTTAAGTTACTGGTGTGCATCTCCTGGAAGGTGCTTTGCACGCCAGCAGCAGAATCACCACTGAGGTTGCTGTGGCAAACCAGCTGTTCTATTGGTGAGCAAAAGAAAGTGCTGGTTTTATATGTACATGAAAGTAAATACTCAGAGAACAAACAACGCCAGAGAAAGGTGAAAAACTGAAGCAGCTGTACCCAGTGTAAGGCAGCCAAACCCCTTTCTACACTTAATGGAGATTAACTTATATTAATATCCAAATTTATTATTTTTTTTCCAGGAGCTACTCTTCTAGGTTAAAATGCAAATTGTATTTTCACTCACAATGGAGTACAGGCCAAGAGAGAGAGGATTCTGCCAAATAATATTTTTATCCCAAGAAAGCCACTTCAGAGTTTTCAAAGACACTCAACTTTCCAGCCAACTGCTTAGTTGACCTTTCTGAAACTTTTATTTGAATAGGTGGTTGCTGTGCTGTTCTTAACTCCTATCCCATGGCCTCCAAAACCAAGTGAGAACTTCAGAGCACACCCAGCTGGGAGAAGGAGATCAAGTGAGAAGACAGGTGGGTGGTAGATAAAAGAGAAATCCTGGGAAAAGAGACTTTTCATAGCTCTATCAGAAGGTTAGAAGTGTCTAAAGACACTGAAGCAACTCGTGTTACCAAATTAGGGTTTTTTTATAAATTAGTATTCATGAACAAGACAAAGCAGAATTTTGCCCATCATTAAATTAAAGGTATGATTACTTTTAAAGTTTTCTATTGCTTAGAAAATATTTGCAATTATTTTCATTAGCCCATTCCTAGCTGTGAGAAGTCCCTGCTGATGGATGTGCCTATTTAAAGGCTTCATCCAACTATTACCATACACAACTTATTCCATGAAATCTTCCATACAAACCTCCCAGTCTGCTGTGGACTAGCTGACATGCAAAAATAAACTCCCAACCTTCACAAACTGACAGGTACCTCTTCACTAAAGTTACATGAAAAGTTGATTTTTATCTTCCTATTGGCTGTTGTTTCTCACTGTAGAGTAAACGATGCCTCAGCTTCTTAAAAAAAACAGATGTATTTCTGATGCTGTTCCCATAAAATTTGACCATTAAAAGTAGGAAGTAATTTATTAAACCCAAGTTTCACAGTCTTGTTACTTCATTATAGTTGTGCCTCGGCACCATACAGCCACTGAGGTATTTCTTATCACTACATAATTTTCAGGCTACTTCTCCCAATTTCATAGATGACAAAACAGAAAGCTGAAGAGCTTAAATAGCTGCATAAATCCTTGGACACTTATGTCCCACAAAACGTCTGTGGCTGAGTCCGAAATCAAATGTCATCCCTGCTAAATCCCTCTTTCTCCCAGCCTGATGTGTGGTGAGGAAACACAATCACAGAACTGGGGTTGGAAGGGACCTCTGGAGTCCAACCCCCCCTGCAGGATCACCTGGAACATGTCTCCAGAGAGGGAGACTCCACACCCTCCCTGGGCAGCTGTTCCAGTGCTCTGCCACCCTCAGTGAAAAATCCTTCCTCATGCTGAGGTGGAACTTCTTGTGTTTTATTTTATGGCCATAAACTAACCTAAAACAGCTACAAATCAGTGGTCCATTTATAACCCATTTCTGGGGTCAGGAATGCAAAGTTCAGACCTTTCATAGTTCAGAGACAGAGAACACACACACGAGCAAGCCAACATGTACATGTCTGGAGGGAATGTGCAATAATGCCCAGACTTGCAGAACCAGAGGAAGAACATGCCTGCAACCATATTGACCAGATGCAACTTCCAAATCTGTCCATCCTGCTGCTTGTGTTTGCATAGGTGTTTTGTTCAGGGGACACAGGGGCTGTTCTAGGGAAGAAGGAACACAGCTATGAACCTCCAGGATGTCCTGAATGGTCTGTCCACAGCTCACAAGAAGTGGGCAGAGCATCCCAGTTGTGGGAACTCTTACAGTGTGGCTTATAGAGAGGGCTCAGCCCTCACTCCCAAAGTGGCCCTGGGTTCACCTTCTTGCTCTGACTATTCCAGAGAGTACCATGCCCTTGAGTTCTCTGCCCTGCACAGAACAAGACCCCTCCTGGCCTTACCAAAGGCCAATACCAACAAAATTCACTCTGGCCAAATTAAGATTTCTTTGTTTTCTCAGTCTCCAGTAACAGTTTGAGGTGCTCTCCAGGTGCTCTGCTCACCAGCTCTTTAAGCTTTACAGCTACAAGGACAAAACTTCCAAAACCTTTCCCTGCATGTTTTTCCACTGGCCTTAAATGCTAATGTATTGTATATAACCCTGCTGTGTGCCAAGGGACCCTTTACATTATTTAAAGGCTGTCAGTCAGGTGTGAACCTTTCCATTGATTTACCATTCACTTCTCATCCTCTCCTGGATGCATTAGGCAGCTGCAACCCGAGACTGGTATTGGAGAATAACAATTCCATTTGTTTGAACCTGACTTAGAGCTGCTCACTTTCGCAGACCACATAATTCTCCTGACTGTGGTTTGTGTGACATTAATGACAAAATAAATAATTCAGCATGGTTTTCACCCAAATGTAGCCCTGTCAGAGACTAATATACAATCTTTGCTAGCTTATTTAACAAAACAAGCCGCTGAATGGTACTTTTAAAGGGTGAAACTCTCATTTTAATGGAATTTGGTGGCAAAACTCCCTGAGACTCGATGGTAACTAAGAGGCACAATCTTCCTGCTCCTGTTACTGCCTTCCCATTTAGCCCTTGCATTCATGCTCTGCACCCACCCAGCAGGTGGGTAAGAAGGGAAGCCTTCTTACCCTGCACCTTAGGCTGGCTTTTTATGAAGCTGCACTTAAGCTTGAAGGGACCATAAACTGAAGCTGAACAGCACTGGGGATGTCTGCACAGGGTAATTAGGAGAAAAGAGAACACTTACTTCACAAATGAGACCAGGCAGTGAGGCTTTGGGAATGAAACCCCTCCTGTTTCTGGCTCTCAGGCTGGTGGGTTTAGTGATGAACTGAGCCACTCCAAGCATTTGAGGAAGCACTTTAACAAGATCACAATTTAAAAAAAAAAGAAAAAAGGAAAAGAGACAGAAAGAAAAAAATAACTCATCTTTTTTTTTTGGACACTCATAACAGAATTTCCAGTAACTTGAACGAGGCCAGGATGTGCCTCTCAATACCCACTCCCCCAGTCCTTCTACGGGGTATTTTTTCCTCATTTCTCGTACACTCAGTCCTACTTGCCCTGTGCTCATTAATGCTGTCCCTGAGCTGCCGTGCTGAAATGGTGTCAATGGCTGTAAAATTCCTGCATAAAGGAACACTCCTACCAAGCACAACCTTGCATCTTTCTCTTAGAGCCGTGCTGCTTTCCTTTAGAAGTGTGTTGGCTCCAAAATGATCTCAGCGTTGCACTGGGATCAAGACCCTTATTTTCTCGTGACTTTATATTCACCTCCTGTTCTTTTTTTTTCCCAGGCAAACCACTTGGTTTGTCTGTGAGCAACACGTTCAGAGACAGCACATACATCATGCCAAATTATTCTCCCCTGGAGCAAGGTCAATTTGATATTCTGATTGGCTTTTCATTCATCCCGAGTCTGCAAAGTGATTTTTGCTCTCTTTCAGTTTTGGTTCGCCTAAGCTATGGGTGTCTGATTTTTGATTTTGCAGAACTGAACTGACTAGACAGCTATCCAGGGTGGTTTTTTTCCTCATGTTCAGAGAGCCTGTTTTTCCTGTTATGCACTTGCTGTTTGTAAAGATCACAATGTGCATTAGGTAGCTGATGAAATAAAGCCTAATGAATTCTCATGGAGACAGAAGTCATTAAAGCTTGTGATTTCAGAAATCAAGAATGACCCATTTCCTTCAAAATAAGATAACAATGAATAGATGATAGAGATGATACCTTTCCAAGTATACTCTAAATAAAATTACTAAGGGTTTCCTTGGAGCTGGAAGTTATGCTCCAGGAAAGGGATGCATCTGGCTCCAAAAGCAACTGTGATTGAGAGGAGTGAGAGATAAGCAAGGTATCCCTTTGGGTTTTCTTACACAACTATATCACACCAACCAGGAAGCTTCTCACAGCTCAGGTCCCTTGGTAGCCCAGAATTCCCTTGGGAATTTCTTCACAGCCCCACTCCACTATGCATTAGCCTCTTCCCTGTTCCCCCAGCCGGAACCCTAAAAATAACCATAACTTAACCATGCAGTAACTCCTGTAGCATCTTGCAAAGGGACACGTCCAAAAAACACTGGCTCCTTTACAGAAATAGCCTGGTTTAAAGTCCTGGTTGGGTTAGGGATTGGTTGAGAAGCTATTGATTTATTATAGCAAAACCTAGAGTTTAACAGGAGAAGTCTTATTCAGAATGACATTAAGGTTGCCTGCTCAGTGCAGACTTCAGTCACATCAGTGACCCCAGCACAACCAGGAATGTCAGAGGGTCTTTTTCCTTAAAATACTCAAATACCTTGTTGCTGAAGTCACTTTAGTCCAACAGCATTACCAGCGTGAAATGTAAGTACCAAAATGGAAGATAACTTATTAAATGAGGTGCAGATCAGGTAGTGGGAGAAAGCACTGCTCTGTTCCTTCTGTGAGTTCATTGACTGAAGCTAAAAACCTCAAGCAAATGCCAAATTCATAAGGTACACACAGTTAACTTATTTATGTCCTCCTCTTTGCAAACCAGCTCACACAGTTCTGGGGTTCAAAGCTTATTTTCCTTCATGTTGCTCTAAAACAGCCAAACTCACAGACTGGATGGAGGCTCAGAAACGAGGCTGTCATCAAGTAGATGACAATGGCTGATGCTGCAATGGTCATAATCTAAGTCTGTAAAACGTTCCCCATCCAAAGGAAACTGGCATCCAAGAAATATCAGACTTAGCTGCCCAGCTCTATCTCTGGTAACCACTACCCTACACATTTAAGCTCAGAGCAATCACCCTTAAATTTCAGGGCTGGAGCCTGTCCTAGCTCCATGCATCCTTCCTACAGGGCAAATATACCAGCCCAGTGTCTCAGCTGGAGAAGGAGGCAAAACTTGTATTGACACTGTGAGGACATCAGCACTGGTCTCATGACACATCATATATGGAAACAAAAATCAGAGTTGTCTTTTTGTCTAAGTGATCCAAGAAAAACACTGCAACCAGCAGAGAACACCTGATGGCACAGCAGAGCTCTTGCAGAGGGTTCTATTCCTGCCTATACACACGGTTTGCAGCCTGATTTGCTCAGCACCAGCTTTAGTTTGACTGTTCATTTGGTTTGAATTGCATGCAATACTTAGGGAAGCATACGTGGGATTGACATGAATACAAATGAATTGCTTAGGTTTGGAGTTATGACAATGACACCAGGAACTGAGTTCTCAGGGGCTTTAAAAGAAGAGAAAAAGAAATTAAAAAAAAAAAAAAAAGAAAGAAAAGAAAATCACTGTTGCCTTTTATTTGAGTTCCTCATATTTTCATCTTCTGAAAACATTACCTCAGTTAACTCTCTGCACTAAACTTTTTTATGATAGGAATAAAGTTCTTTTCATTACAAATAAAAAAGCATACTCCCCAGCATAGCAGCCCTGCTATCATATCTAAGGCACCTCCCAGGGTAGAGCTATTCCAGATTAGAGAGAATTCTCATTGGAACCAGCGGCTGGATTGCACTTTTCATTTTGCACCACAGCAGACAGGAGCAGCTGGTGGGATCCTTTGGAAGCAATGCTGTGCCGGTAAGTGGACTGACTGCACTCAGCAACACAGCAATTCCCAGTGACCCCAGAAACTGCAGCCTAGGAAACACTGACCAGTGCCTGGGCTCGTTTATCACGGACTGTGGGAGCTGTTGACTTCCTCTTGCACCTCATTCCTCCTGAGGAAAGGGCCATGACAAAGGCAGGGAAAGGTGGAGCTCACTGCAGGCGCCGGCTCCTCACAGCCGTGATTATTTCGCTCCTGTAAAACAATTGCTGAAGGCTGAAATCTGCTGTGCCTGAAGCCTGACAGTGAGAAGTGTTTTGTTGCTTTGCTCCCAGCTCTTCCACCCAGCTGGGACATCAGCAGCCCACATTTTCCTCTTCATGCCTCGCTCACCCTCGCCCATGAGCTTTGGGGCTGGGGAGGAGGATGGTGGTGACTCCTTTCAAGCCCTTGCGCCAGCTTGATCACAAAGATCAAGGTGAGTCAGTGATCCCATGGAAAGGTTTGAGAAGATGCTCTTTAAAAGCAGCATCCCTGGCACCAGCTGAGCAATGGAAAGCTCAAAAGCCATCCCACAGCTCCTGTCCCGCAGCGCTGCTGTGGCAAGCAGGGCACAGCCTCCACGCTCTCCAGCAGAGTCACAAGTCTTGCTGCCAAACCCACACACAGCCTCCTCCCACAACTCTGAGATACTCCTGGTGGTTTTGTCAGCACAGCAGAATAGTAGCATGAATATACAGAGATACTGTCAAGGACAGCAAAGAGCAATCAGCACAGCCAGCACTGCTCTAAATGCTGCCAGAATATTTATAACCTGCGTGTTCTGCCCAGGGAGCTGCAGCCTAATTTAGGCTACTGTTTCCTGCTTGCTTTCCTCTTCCCAAACACAAGATAGTTTGCTATCATTAATCTCCAGAGTCTCATACTTCCAGTGTCCTGAACTTTTATTTCTCCTTCCTATAAACACAAGCTCTCCTCCTACTGCATGGAGCAGCTGACTCGGTCACCTTTCCTGGCAACACTCACAGGATCAGGCCCATGACAAGGAATAAATCATTCCCAGGTGTCTGTGCACACACTTGAACAAGATCAGTCAAAGTCCCCTTCAGAGGGTCTTTTCCTGCTCTGCCTTTGCCACAGCCTCGAGAAATAATGTGTCTGCCAGACCCTAAAAGATGAGATTGCTGGGCTTCTCTCAGCTTGCACTTTGAGAGGAGCACAGCTCATTTCCGAGGCACAGGAGGAAATGTCTTCCTTGACTTCAACTAGTGATGCACATCACACAGAGGAACAGCAGATTAAGGACTTCACCAGTAATTGCTATTAATGCTAATGGGAAATGTATCTATTTGAAAGATGCACTTTTAGACAGATATGCACTGAACAGAGGTAAGTGAAATGCTGCAGGATGGCATTTTGTTCATGGGAAAAAAAAAAGCAGAGCTTACTGACTGAAACCACTGACCCTCACTGGCACTGGAATGGGAAAAATTACCAAAATGTTTTCAGTTTGTAATTCAGATTATAATTCCAGCCTAAGCAAAAGGTATTGAAAAGCCCTCAGCACTACTAACAAAAAATCAAAGACTTTTGCTAACTAACAAATAATTCAATTAGTCACCCAGCGCTAATGTGAGGGCAGAGAACTGGAGCGTTGGGGGAAGATGCAGGTGGGTAATTCCATTAGCACCGTGCAGGTCCCTTCACATAAATCTTTGTGGCATTAATGAGGAAACGAGGCATCAATAATACAAGAAGTTGGGTTCCTGAGATCCACTTCTGGATCTCAAGCAAGGACAACCCAGCTTTCCCACCTCTGCCAGAGCACGGCTTGTGCGTCCCTACATCTCCACATGGGCTCAGGGCTTGGGCTCCACTGCAGTGGTTTGCAGGCATCACTGTGGAAAATGTAAACCCTTGCAAGTAACAAGAGACACAAGTGCCATCTCCTCAGCATTCACAAATTTGGACGCCCTTAAAAGCCGTGTATTAAGCGACGCGGCAGAGGAGGAGAAGGGGTTAACCATTCAGGAGCGAGCAGATTTGCTGCGTGCAGCAAAGCCACAAAGCACTTGACTCCGTAACATCCTCACCAAGTAATTGTGTGAAGGCTCTCGGTGTCGCGGCTATTGTTTCATCTCCTTATCGGCACGGCACACTGCCGCCGGCTCCGAGGCTCTTCCCAGAGAGGGCTCCCCCCGGGATGGTCGGGATGTTCACACACACACACAGAGCCCCGTTATGATGAAAGTGCTCCCAGCCTCTGCCCATCTTCCTGAGCGCTTTTTTTTTGCAGACTCTCACGATGAGGAGCAAAGAAACAGGTTTGGCTTTTAAGTTAGAAAAGTAGCACTGCTGCTGGTGGGGGGGAATAAAGGAAAAAGGAAAAAACTGGCTGCTATTCCAGTGGTGTTTCTTCCTGGGAAAGCTTGGTCTCCTGGCCTGCTAGACCTCGAGATAGGACCTGTCAAAGAAATGGTCCATGTTTCCCAGCAGCTGCTGCTACATAATCACACCAAACTTGTTTACAATTGAAATCACAAGTTATTTCAAATATTGATCTTATTTAAAAAAAAAATCACCTTTCTCCAATGCCTAAAAGGATGAAAACAGCAACTATGTGGAGGACAGACACCCACTCGTCTGAAATTTCTGTGTGTCAAGGCCACAAGGACCACCTCCCATGGGAAGACAGGAGCTCAGTGGATTGCAGCTGGAAGAAAGGATGGGGACCTGCCTGAGTGCCTTTTCAGCCAGGGCTGATGGAAGAGGGACACAGAACCCTGCACAGCTTTCTCTTCTTCAGCACCTGGAAGGATCTTATTTTCCTAATTGCGAAGGGAAAGAATTGGTTTGAAATTTTGTGGTGGGTTTCTGAGCTTTTGGCTCTACCACACACTTTTTTAAATTTTTTTTTATTTTAGGTATTGGAGGAGAAAACTGTCCAAAACACCAAGTTTTGTTCTTGATGGCTCTTTCTTTCGGCCTACCAATAATCCTTACTCATGACGTTCACAATTTCAAATGAACTTCTGATTGTGCTTCAACCCTTCAGGAGCACATCAAGGGAAGATACAACTGGACACATGGATCACAGATCCATCACATTGTTAACACACCAGCACTCTTCTGCTGTTCTTTTTAAACTTCAGGGCTCTTCTCATTACAAGATGGAAAATCAGGTAACAAAGGAAAATCTCTCTTCCCTTCTGAGCAAATCCTAAAACCTTTCCTGCTGGTTAGATATGAGTCCACATCCCAACCTGGCAGACACAACCTCTCCCAAGTTGTGCTACAATCACTGCACTAAGCAGTTTTGGGGGGTGGAGACGTACCATTAATGTTTATTTTTGCCTTCCCAGCGCTACTACTTCTTGGGAAGGAAAGCTTTGCGATAACCTCAACCTTTGCAAGAGTCACAGAAGATGCGACTGAAGCTTTCAAGGGCCATCTTTCCATCTCCCAGCCAGGCCCTTACACACCTGGATCAACAAAAGTGCTCATCCAGCAATTAGAGGGCCTTGCCCTGACACAGGAAAAGTGCAAAATCTGTGGCTGCATCTGCCCTGCCCCAGCTTGGTTTAAGACTTGGCTAGATCTGGTTTGAGCAGTGCTGTGCCTCTCAGTAAACACCCAGAGCTTTGCTAAAACACGAGCTGGAGGAGTTCACACCTCCAGAGAGCCTACTCTCCCAAAATATTTTTCTCCTCCCGGGCTTTACAAACCATTTTGCAACCATGTTGGCAGCTCAGGAATTTAATTGCGAGTCTCAGGATATTGGGTGGCGGTTTTAATGAAAACTCTGGCTCCTGGGGAATTCAGGAGTCTCAGGGATCATATAAAACCAATTAAGTCTTCTAATTGCAGCAGCAACCTGAGAACACCCAGCAAGAGAGTCCTGAAGGATGGAATCTGAAGGTAAATAAAAAGACCCTCTTCCTTCCCTGCGCAATTTTTATATAAGCAAATGCTCTCAGGATTTTCAAACAAATGACATGGGAGGTCCAGGTCCTACGTACAAAGCTTCAGTTCAGAAATATTAATATTAATATAGACTGGGCTGGCAGGGAGAGAAGATAACAATTGCTTTAAGCATTAGTAATGACTTATTTTTATTATACTAATAATAAGATTAAAGCACTTCCACTGCAGCTTGGAAGGGATAAAACACATACCTTGACAGCAGCCATTGGAAATAGGGTAACACCAGGCAGTTTAACAGCCAGGCAGAATTACCAGTTGCATCCCTTTGACGTTGATATATCACCAGGGTGTGAATTCAGCAGGATTCAGGGATTACAGGGCAGCTCTGGAGTATCTGGAATAGAAGAAAAACACACATGAACTTTTAAAGAAAACTAGAGCACTGTGAGTTATGTGAAGTTTAAGTCCAAAAATTAGTATCCCACCCTTTCCTAAATCTGGGAACCTAGGAGCCAATAAGGAATAAAGCCTGTAGTTTTTATGATTTAATGTGAAAGGATAGGCTGTGCTCACAAATCCAGCTGGCTGGCAGAGGAAAGGAATAAGGATGGCCAGAGTCTCGTATTCTAGCTGTAAATGATGAGTCTTTCCTCACATTATTTTCTGGTTATTAAATTTAAGTTGAAAAAGCAGTTTTCCTTATGTTTACACACCCACACTGTTAATTGGAAGTAAAAATATGCCTGTTTATGGCCAGGAGGGCTACCCCTGTTTGGGAGAAACAGGTTATTGTGCAAAATTCATGTAATTGGCTTCCATAGCCCAAAGCAAATCAGGAATAATTTCTTATAGCAGAGGAGCAGATTTATCTTGAAGTGTCCCTTGAAATTTCTCATTCAAAGGCTGATGGCTCTAATGACTGCCTTCAAACTGCTATCAGTAAAAGTCTAAGCAAAAATGAAATTCAGCGTGCAATTTGGCAAACAGCTGTGCGCTCACAGCCTTCAGCGACTAATCTAATCTGGGCTCTAATTTCTCTTTGTGTAGATTTGTAACATATACAGGCTTGAGTTTAATAAGGCCATTAGCACAAGTAGATTTGCTCAGGCCCACGAGTGCTTGCAGAATAAGATCCTGTCTACAGTGGGCTGGCACCGGGCCAGCCCCGTCCCTAACTGGTGTCATACAGGCAGAAAAGGAAACTTGGATTTTCCCCCTTCCCAGCGGGTCTCTTACTGACCCCCACGGTAAAGACTTGAAACCCAATGACCCCAGCACAGCTCTGTGCACAGACACAGACCTCAGGTCCCATCTCAGCCCGGTCTGTGCGTGGATGGATGAACTGACCCGCTCCCGAAGCCTTGGGAGAGTCTCCCTTTCCAAAGCAATCAGCATTTGCACCGATCCCTCTTCCCTGCTGACCCAGAGCCAACAGGACAGTGCGGGAGTAAGTGAATTACCTGCTATTTCATTCCCTCTTTGCTTGCAGATGAGCCTCCTGCATTCAGAGTGAGAGACTGCCTCTGATTAAATTGAATCAAATGTCCG
Source organism: Myiotriccus ornatus (assembly GCA_036023395.1). NCBI lineage: Eukaryota > Metazoa > Chordata > Aves > Passeriformes > Tyrannidae > Myiotriccus > Myiotriccus ornatus. The sequence continues at coordinate 5,553,002 of JAYRBT010000114.1, read as the reverse complement.
TGTTTACGAGATGTTTCGACCGACAAATCATTTTCTCCTGTCAGGCTGAGATATGACAATGATGATAACTCAAATTTTTGGAGTCAAACGGCTTTGAAAAGCTTTCCTGCCATCACAATCCGTGAATGTCAATGGGTTTAGCTAAGTGCAGTGAAGACTGATGGCTGCCCTTCCTGCATCTCCTTTTCCCACCAGAGCTCTATGTAAAGCTGGCTGGCAGGTCTGCCCCAAGAAAGGATCAAAGAAGACACTCTACTTTATTTATTATTTGCACAATATTGAATTTATCTTTGCTTTCCCCATTAAAAAAAGATACCGCTATGAGTTAAACACTGAATTAATTTCCTTCTGAAAAGAGAAATCTCCCTGGAATACTGAGGTGTCTAAACAACTGAAATATAGTTCCAGAGTAAGTAATGACAGTCCTATTAAAGGAAAATTCAGAACATCATAAAAAGCCCTAAGACCCTATTATAGAACTACAACTCGTTGAAGTAAATGAATGAATACAAATCCTGACTTTGAGGCTTGTTTTTCAACCAGCTGTTTCTGGGAAACGAGCCCCAAAAACCCTCTGGTACCCTTGAGGGAAAGCCCAGGAGCTTTTCACTGCTGTTTCATTTAGCCTGCACCAACCAGACAAAACTTTGAGCTACATCTTGAAGCCTTGCTTTGCAAACATGAAAGAACTGCCTGGTTTTGCTGTGTCAACCTTTTAGTCCATCTTTAAAATCCAGAGAGTGGGGCAGCCACGTTTAGCATAAAGCAATAAAACAGGTAAGGAGAGCTCAGCCACTGTATGTTCAACTCCCATCCATCACCTTTGCCTTCCTATTTCTAGAAGTGAGGCTGAACTGCCTCTTTCCTGGTTCCCTCTCCATTTATTTGCTTTCCAGGGGGATATCACAAGGAAATGATGAAGAAAGCAGAAAGGGAAAAGGAAAAAAAGCACAGCACAGGTTCACACATCTGTGCTTGGGGCCCTTTCACTCTTGTGCGTGGAAGGAGGAGGAAGGGGGAGAAAGGGGAAGAAAAACCCAGGAAATAGCATGAGGCTGAATAATAGACTGGGAAAAAGTACAGCAGCTGGATTTGCTGGGTGAGAGAGGAATACAAGAACAGACTGAAAACTAGCCCCAAAAGAGCAAATCCTGGAGGAATTTAATGGAAACTAAATATTGGTAAGAAAACAGTGTAAGTAAAGCAACAGGGTAAACAGGAAAAAGAACACAGAGAATTCTCCATATGAAAGAAATACAACATTTTTGTTGTAGTAGAATCGCAAAGATTGTTGACAAAAGCAATTTCAACTAGGAGTAATGGCCACTGAAACCCCTGGAAGCTTTTACATTGTCTAAAATAGACACTGTACCAGACCCTCAGCCTCTGAGCAAATAATTGTGGGATGAACCAGGTGTGCAAGCAGCTATGGGGTGCTCTTATGTGGTCTTTAATAATGCAAAAATAATCCACAACGTAGAATTTAAGATTCATCATTCATGCCTAGTAATCACCATGTTTATTCATGTGAAGAAAACTGGTCCTAACCTACACTGTAGTCAGGAAAGTAAGAGTTGGAATCAATGCTTATTTAAACAATAAGACTTGATGCAGGGATGGAAAACCTTAGAGAAATCCAGGTATCTGGATCTCTCCAGCACTGCAGTGACAAGGGAGTGTTGCTTTTGTTCTATCTCCAGCACACGTCTGTGCAAAGCAGGCACCTGACAGATGAGCTACTTGGCGACTGCTCAAGAGTCAGGAACAACTGATCAAATTTTAGAGTTTGGGCAGCTGAAGGACCAGTGCTGTGCTGGATGGGTGAAGGCTGGAAATGTGCAGGAAGCACTGTCACTATCCAGTAGCCGCCAGTTAACAAAACACCCCTGCTTTGGTTTCACTGTGTGCAAGCAAAACCTCTCAGGTGAGTCACCTTTCTTAGGTACCTTCTATCTAAGGTCAGCAGGAGTTTTTTCTCATCCCCATCACAACAACCTGTCCTTGTCTGCAGCAGGAAGGGCCTGAGACAAGGGGACTTGCCAAACAAAAGGTTTGTGCTAAGGGAGAAACTCGATCATTTTTATTGCAGTTTAAGAAGATGAAAGGATTTTCTATGTCTGGGGAATTCACCACTGTACCCTGTTGTTGCTCAGCAGTTTTTCCCCCTGTGTTAACCCAGAGGCAATACCACCACTGCTGACGGACTCAGCCCTGGCCAGACTGTCCTGGAGCCATCTGGAATTGGCTCTGTAGGATACAGGGGAAGCTTCTGGGCAGCTTCTTACAGAAACCACCCCCGTAGTCTTCCCACTACCAAAACCTTGCCATGCAAAGCCATTACATGGACCAGGCAGCTGGGAGAGCCCCACCAACAGCTGCCACTGCCACCCTGCTCCCCTCCCCGCAGTGCCACGCACTTCACTGCCAGCTCTTGAGAGGGCTTTGGGGGTACATGATACCCCCTGGCACAAAAAAAGCCCAAATTGAACTCAGATCCCAGGCTGAAAGTTTTCCATCATTGCTGTTACAGTCTCACTTTTTAAAAAGAATTCAAAAAGATCTTGTCTGCTGTGATATTTCACAAACAACAAATACATTTGTGATGATGCAGGAAGAGACACCCCCATGTGCTTCCAGAGCCAGAGAGATTATTTATAGACTCTTCCATGGAGTGTGAGACCTGAGCCCTCATTAAGGTCAAGCCAAATTACCTTACAAATAATTTAACCTCTACTTGCAGCTCCTTGACTCTGAACTGATAGATTATGCAGCCATTAATCAGCTCCCAGTCTGGCCTTTGCTTTTGACATTCAGAAGGTAAACTTACTTCATGCTGGTCCTCTTACTGAGTTTCTCAGATACAGTCATACTCAGAAAAAAACAAATCTAATTCCCTACTAAGCATTGATGCTTCATGAAAGACTGAACACACCTTTTAATAAATTTGTTTGTAACGCACCGATTTCATTTTGCCTCTTCCCAAGGAAGCAGATTTCATTTTGATGGGCTGGAAGACACGAGAGATAAATTATCACTGCACGTCTGGGTTTGTAGTTAGTTGCAGAGCCATAAATTTGGGAGACAGCACAGTAACTGATCTTCAGTTAATTTCCTGGAAAGTCTGAAAACTTTGTTCTGGGTGATCGCTGACAAAGATATAATAACAATGAAATGACCCAAGATGGCCAAGCCCAATTTAATAGTCCCCATAAAGATAATTTTTATCAGAGCTCTGTAGGACTTCATTCACTGCTACAATACCATTCCCCACATATAACCAGTGAAAATTTTGCTTTTACACCCTGATCAGATTTGTTTGGCCTGGACTCCTGTGGCTATGTTTAGCTCTCAGATGCGTGTCTTTAATAAGAAATAACTGCATATCCAAGGGCTGCGTTTCACCCAGCGAGGATGTTCAGTGAGGTTTAATTTTGAGAGATGATCAAAGGCCATGGCCTTATAACTCAGTGCCTGCTCCAGCTCCCAACAGATGGTGGGTATACACTCGATACAAAGCTCTGACTTTCCATTACTGTCACAAGGCAAGCTGTAGAACCACCCTTTCTTCATTCGTCTTAATTAAAAATATATCTTCTGCCTCATGAAAAAAACCCACAAAAACTGCTTTTCATAAGTGATTAATGACCCTGCAGATACAGTCAATAGCCTTCCAGGGGCCTTTCTGCCCAAAGTCTTGCTTCATTTGCTGCCCTTTATATTAAAAAATGTTGCGATTCCTACATTAAACCTGAAGGATCAGACATGAATAAAGAAAGAGGATTTAGGTATTTTAGGTATGTCTAGCTTTCTATGGGACATATGGAAAAACATTTTTTAGATATTTCACATAATGGATTAAAGTGGTTTACATGCAGAACCTCTAACAATAGTATTTCAACTTCTGATTTCTCAACAAACCTTTCTTGTTCTGTTTGACTTCAAGAAATCAAAATGCAAGTGAGGCAACATTAATTCCAGCTGTTTCCTCTTCCTATTCATGGGAACTTTTCATTATAATAAGTGAAACATTATCATTTGGTTCTTGCCCTACCCCAATTAGTCTTTTCCTTATTAGATCCAGCTCTAGCCTCATGAGATCCTTATTGTCTTCTAAAAATACATCTCACCCAATTCACTGTGGGGAAAACTTCAGGCTTTTAAAGCTGAAAACAGAAGACAAAGGACAACAACAAAACAGCAGCTAGAAGAAAAAAAAAAGTTTGATATTCTGGGGGTTTTGTTTGTTTGGGTTTGTTGTAGTTTTTTTGGTTTTTTTTTTTTAGTTTATTTGTTTGTTTTTAAATGCCACCCTTGCCATTCCTGGGGAGAACTGGAGGACACAGCTTGTTTTATGGCTAGGAACTGGTGGTTTTGACTACTTTGACTATTTTCATTTAATCTTACATCATTAGAGAGCTCAGCAGCTGAAACAGCCACAGATCCAGAAGCTCTACAGCCATGTGTGTATATTATATATCCAGATCTGTCTGTATGTGCCAATACATATCTCCAAATTTCCCCTACCTATGTGGAAGAGAGAAGTAGATTTTCAAGACCTTAGGAGGCAGCGTGAGGGATGTGTTTCCGGAGGAGGTCCACTCTGGTTGGAGAAACTCCATAACCAATGGATTTTTGTTGTTGTCAGCACTCAGCAACACTTTCTGGGATGGCTATGGCCAGACTGTCAAAGCTGTTTAGCACCCAAAATGCTCAGCTGGCCTAGAAGCCCCGCTGCTAATTTTAGTGGCTAAAATGAGAGCTGACCTCAGTCATGCGAGGGAGCTCTCTGGAAAAGTCTGGCCACAAAGCTTTCATCTAAACTGACTGCTCCTCAGGCAAGCGGTAAATATCTTCTGACATTGTCCTCCTACTTTTTGTGCCCTAACATATGCACTCTGCTTATTTATAGAACCTGTGAGCTTCACATACATCAGGCTGAATCCCTCGGGACCAAAGTCGCACTTGGTTTTGCGCAGTGCGGCCGATGGCTCCTCCGAGCCTCCAGGAGCAGGGGCTGGCCCTGCTCTCCTGCCACACAAGAGAGGGCAACAGCATCCAGTTAACCCAGTTCAGATTCAGGATTATTTCTGGAAGCAGGAACAACTGAGAGGAATAAGAGTAGGAGGGAAGAAGCCGATGAGCAGAGTCTGTGAGCTCCGGGCCCACCACGCAGGAAGGGGAGCAGAGGGAAGATCCCACCCCACCAGCAGTGGAGGCCATCCTCCAGCCACCTGCAAGGATTGCTTCGTTTGGAAAGGTCCTGCCTTGCTGGAGGGCTGGGAGGTGCCAGGGTGGAACAGCAGAGCCTATATGCAAAATACAGGATATTTCATGTTGGAGACACAGCCTTAAGTCCTACTGTCTTTTGCAGTCAAATAAAGTTCCACCAATGCTCAAGTAGTAAAAGCAACCACCAAATGAAAAAACACACCCACAGCAAAAACCAATTTTGCCCAGTTTGGTTTAGGGGAACTAATCAATAAATCAGCAGAAAATAAAGTTTACTATTTACCTATGAACCTATATTTACTGTTTAGTATTTACTACAAACCTAAATTTACTATTACATTTAGAGATTAGTAAAATAATGGTTCTCTTTTTAGAGCTACTTGTCATTTCTTTTTGTGTTCCATGTGCAGTAACATAAATTAGCACAGACAAAATCCACATGACAGTGCATCAGCCTCCAAGTGAGGATGGACACGGTACTGCAGGTGTTCCCAAGTGCAAACAGTTGAGCTGAAGTGTTCAACTACAGAGAACAGAAACCATCATCATGCAACGATCCCTCTTCATCAGATGTAGGCAGGCAAGAAAACTCCCTTTGTCTAAGGCCACAGTGCATTCTGGTGGGCACCGAGCCCTCAGGCAGCTCAATCATCACATAAATAAGCCCTAATTGGCATTCCCAAATGTTTTGAAATCGGATTGCCTGCTGCTGGCACTCCAAAAGGTACGCCCTGGGAGATACCAGGAAAAAAAAATAATCAAAGATCACTTGCAATTAGATGCAACAAACCCATACTCGACTGGTGTGTGTCAGGGGTAAAAACAGCAACAGCCCAAATGGCAAATGCCTTTTGGTTTGTCAGGAATTGAATGTGTGGCACCCAGTGAGTGGTTATTACAGACTCTGATCAGCAAAGCAGACCATCATTTGCCTTGTTATCGCGCTGCCTGCCCATGTGAACAGCATCAAACAACTATTAAAAGACACCCCCGCTCACCCCCAAAGGGAACACTGGTAGTGAGTATCTGAAAACCTCCTCGTTAACAAGCTAACCTTTGAGACTGGTGAGAAGGCAAGGAAGCATTTACCAGCCACTCCATCCGTAATTACGGAAAAGAAAACCGTAGCTCACTGTCTCTCCCAGGGTGGGCAGAGAGAAACAAGGCAGGCACGGTTCACACCGTGCCTGTGGCAAACAGCCCTTCCAGGGCAGCTCCCAGCCATGGGCAACAGCTGCCAAAAAGGCAATTATCCGTGGAGCTGCTCTCCTGGGGCTGTTCAGTACAGGGATGATGTATATTTGGGAACTCCCCCAAAGCCCTTCGGCTGGTAATGGGAAGTTCTGTGGCACACAACCCTCAGGGACTCCAAAACACCCTGGTAAAAAGCAGCCCGAAATGCCACACACACAGGTGGGCAGTGGTATCGTGTGTCAGGGCTGAAGCACTCAAATGTCATGATTTTTCTTCCCTGGAGTTGGGAGGTTTCCCCTTTCAAACACATAGGGATGGGAACTTCATTTTAAGCAGAATATCTGACAGTCATTCAATTCCCTATTTTTCATATTTCTCCCTCCTGTGTCATCCAAGAGGCCTTAAAAACCTAATTATGCTTCAGGATACAGCCACCCTACTTTGTTATGGGTGTAAATCCTGTTCCCATTTACAGCCTAACTCCTTTTTGTCTCCAGCCTCATTGCAAGGAGGAAAAGCACACCTGAGCCTGCACCAGGCTCCCTGGGGGTTGCTATCCTACTCAGGCTCAGCCTTTGCATCAAACCACCAGTTATCTTTTCAATTAATTGTAGGTATCATAGTGGTTGACAGGACAACCTTACTACCAAGGGATAATTTAATATGACTAAAGCGTAATCAAAAGTGTTAATAACCTCAAAATTTAATCTGTGCAGAAGTAGGATTTATAAAAGGGACAGGACGACCAAGGCTAAGATGAATAATGTTAGTTGTAATATTACAGCTAGTTGTAATAGTATAATTAGTTGCGATATCCAGAAATAAAAATTACACTGCTTTGAGTTCCAGGCCGTGTGCCAAAAAGGAGCCGTTAGTCACAGAGCTGAGGAACAGTTACACAGTCCATTATCTCATAAACCGCAAGGCCCAGAAATGAATCCTGCACGTCACAGGAAAACTGAGACTCGGCATTTTCAGCAAGACGTGGCTTTTCATTTTAGCCCTTGCACCAGATCCTTTCCCGTTACTGGAATGACGTGCTTTCCCATTTCCACCCTGGAGTGTGTTTGGACACAGGTATCCTCAGAAGCCCTCCTGGCTGAGCTTCACTTTTGCTTTGGGCAGGCTCCCAACTTCTCCCTCCAGGCCAGGCTGTGGCAGATAAAGCTCCCCCCTGGCATCCCCACCTGCTCCCTTCCTCCACCCTCACCACAGTCTTGTGGAGTTAAAAAAAGTCCCAAACCAAACCATGTTGTTAAACCCCAGCCTTTTCCTGCTTTTTCCTTGCAGGGTAAGGATGCCAGGTGATGGTTTGGCTGCCTCCATCAACAGGTGCTTCTTCCTCATGGGGTTATGCAGCCCCTGCTGCTCCCTGGCTCAGTGTTCAGGGCTTTAATGACAGAAAGACAGAATGGTTTGGGTTGGAAAAGAGCTTAAAGATCATATCATTCCAACCTCCCTGCCGTGGGCAGGAACACCTTCCACCAGACCAGGTTGCTCAGAACCCCATCGGATCTAATCCCATCTAATCTAGTAAAACACATCTAAAGCCAACATGCACAAGGCAGCAATAGAGCTGGTACTCAGTATTATAAGTGAGAAGCAGCTGTACAAAAGCAAAAAGTGATATGACCAAAAATCACTTAAAAAAAATAAAATTATGAGCAGACAATTTTTACCATCTCATTGTTACTCATTCACTCGCATGAGAGACACAGAAGCAATTGCTTGAGCTGGTAGGCATTTTTTTAAAATTACTTTGAATGACTTCAATATTATAAGTTATTTTTAAACAATTTCCTGCTTTTTAGGTAGCGATAAAGAAATTAAATGCTTTTTCAGGTTGTGCCTATCCAATTCTCCTTCATTTCCTCCTACATACTTTCTTTTCTTCCTCTTCTGTCAGTGCCAAAAAGAAAAAAATACGGGGCTTGTAATGGAGGAAAACTGGGAAAGAAAAGATAACTCTCTCTAGGGAAAACAGGCAGGAAGAAGAGAATAGAAGTTGGGATTTATTTTTTTTAAGGGGAAATCACCTGGATTTGAAACAACTGAAACTTTTGTCCTCTTCTTACACACACATCCCTTTTCTTCCTGGTCCTGGCTGACTTGCACCTTGTGGCAGGCACGTAGGTGCTTGTTTTGCTGCCCAGGGCTGTTGCTCCACAGGATGGAGTTTGCTAGGAATGATGGTCCCAGGAGATGTTTTGCGTAGGGATAAAATGAGAACCAAACCGGGTTGGGTTCCTCTGCTGCCCCTTCCCTCACACACACACACTCCTCATGCTGCAGTCGTGCTCCTGCTGCATCCTCAGTGTGTTATATATTAGGAAAGACACTCCTTAATACATGTGGGGAAGTGCTTCCCCCCACACACACACGGGAGCCCTGGCTCAGAGGCAATTAAACACTCCAGGCTGCACATGCTCACACAATTACCTTTTGTGACTGTCACTAAATAAACGCTGCACTGAGCCAACAAATCTTACAATGGCCTCATTTTTCTAGCGATGATGTCTCAGGCGAGGCCTGCCTGGCCCAGAAAGGAAAAAGGTTAACTTTTGCTGAAATTCCCTAATCCTGCTTATCTGCTTCTTCTCCCTAAACATCTGCCAGCTTCAGACACCTGTTATAAATACCACTTTTTCTTGCAAGTGGTTCCTGGAGTCTATCAGCAACCCGAGCAATTAGTATTGTCAGCAAATCATTTATTAACTGGACTATTCAGTTTCAGCTAACCTAAGATTAACTGTGTATTTAATTCCTGTCTAGCAGGATCAAATCAGTCAAAAAAAGAAAGTCCACAGGTAAATATCAAAGATCAATAGGTAATAAATTAAAACTTTAATTAAAACCTTATCTGAATGCTAACAAAACAACATACAATAGAGATTATTTCATATCAGGTAATTTTGCTTATCTTCAGGCTTTCTCCTCAGTTCAACCCTGCTGTTACTTAAATACATGGTGAAAAGGTTGGAGTACATTTTTTGGAATCATATTAGAGCCTTTCTCCTTCCCCACCTGTCAGAGACCCTTTACAGGTAGTTCAATGCCACTTTCAGGGTGAAGAATGACCTCACAGAAGTGGTATTTTCCTGCACATTTTCCCGGGTGAATTTGGAGCTGCAGCCGCTGACCTTACTGGCAAGGAGACAGTTTTACTGCTGGTCGTTGTGTGAGCAGAAGCATCGAGCTATTAAAGAGGGAGCAGGAGCTGGTTCCCTCCTGTGTGTCATCAGCAGAGGTAAATAACATCTATGCATCTCTGCTGTGCAAACCAGAGAGTAATTAGGGGGAACTGCTCAGGCCATTACATTGGCAAGCTGATATCTGTCCCTGCCCTTGGAGATTCAGGCCCTGTGCTGTACCTGACCCCTGCTACAGCTTTTACACTGTTAGGCCAACAAAGATGTGAGACAAAGAAAGCAAAAGCACTATGCTAATTTTAAACTATGCTCAGGTGCACCACCTTCAACAAGACCAAGGCCAAACAGATACATCAGTAAGTTAAACTCTACTGAGGTCAAGAGTGAAAAAAAAAAAAATCAAACAATAAATCAGTCTTAGCATATAGTTTCATCTGCACTTGATACGATCCATTGGGCAGATTTCACTGGCAGGGAAGTCACAGGCTCAGCCTGCAGGATGTCTGCAAACACCCCCATCTTCAGATCCTGCCAAGAAATCTGAAACACCAGAACTCTCTTCCCTAGACATGCCAGCCAGGCACTGCTGTCCTGCTCACAAGCACCAAGTGAACATACCTGCAACGAAGGGGAGACCTGAGTGCTGAATGCGGACAGGAAAAGGACACACTTCAGAAACTCCTGTTGACTCTCCTACATTCATAGTCCCTCCCCTACGCCCTATTTATGCCCTCACCTGCCAGTCACTTCCTTTTGGCCATTCCCCTCACCTGAGGGCTCCTTTCCCCACCTGAATCCTGTTTCTTGCATTAGCTCCTTAGTCACCAGGGAAGTGCCTTGGTGCTGAGTCTGCACAGACAGATGGCAACCCTAAGTGCAAATATCTTTAAATTCAAAAAGCATCTTTACGTTCAAATGCAGAGCTGTACCCCTGCCACATCCCTGCCTTGTGCTTTATCTACTGCCCCTGTGCTATTCCATTGGTGCCAATAAGTATCAGCTTGGTTTCAGCAACTGGGCTTCTTAAAACATCCAGCCAAACTCCCCCTCAACCAGTTTAGCTTCTGATTTAGTACAAAGCTTTAAATCAGCAGTTTATTTCTGGAATAGAATAAAAATAAGTGACCAACCTACAAGCAGAGTACAATGAGAGCTTTCACTGTGCTGAAGTGTCCCAACCCCATCCTTTGATTTTGGGCCTAACAATAAGACAAGCAACTTTATTTCATGCAAACGTACAAGATATTCCAGCTCTTTGGGCATCCCCTGCTTTTTCCCGCCTAGGTCCTGGATCTGATGCTTCTCACTGTGCCAGCCTGCAGCCAGACAGGAGCCAGCCCACGTCTCCCTTTTTTTCATGCTGACTCCCATTGCACAGGGCTGGAAACCGCCAGCAGAGCGAAGGAGGGAGGGCAGAGGCATCAGCATCTTCCCCGCATCTGTCCCACTGCCCAGCTCTCAGCTGCAGGTGAGGCTGGAGCCAAAAGACCTAATGAAGCAGAGAAGAACAGCCCCGCTCCTGATACAAAAGGCATGGCAGGCTTTCATCTTCTGAGAGGTTAAAAATAAACAGTTTAGCTTTCAGCAAAGTGGTCTGATTAGAGGCAAAGAAAACTACACTGATTTCCATGGAAATGGAATATTTTGTTGCTGCTACTTGATCTTGTTGAAATGTATTAAGAACACAAAAGAGTGCAATTTCAATATCTGGAGAGTGCTAGGATGCTTTAAAATTTTAAATTCAATTGATTTCTTTTAAAAGAAAGCTGGCTGATTTTAGTTTCTTAATTAGTTCATTACCACTGCAAATAGAGCATGTTCTTATAAGCTTGTAGCAAGATATTAAAGAAATACAGAAACAGCTGCAACCCACAACAGAAGAGATACAGACACAGGCAATAATATCTGTACATAAAAATCAGACTTAAGATCCTCTAGGTCCTCTATCTCCTCTCTAAAAACACTTCTTTGACTCATAAATCTTGCTAAATTTAAACCCATTACAAAACAGATACTAGTTTCTGTGGAAAAAGGATCAATCCTTAATTTTTATTTTTTTTTTTTTACAACGCGTAGGAATACTTCATAGGAATAAAGACCTGCCTACACATGCTCTGGAAGCAAAATAACTCAATTAGTTTTGAGTTCTCATCTCATTACTGTGGTACCTATCTCCATAGGGAGGTTTCTGTCAAACGAGCAGCGTCCTATTTCAGTGTAACCCAGATAGTGACAAAATAATCACTCAAAATGGGGCACCGCTGCCCTGACCTTCACTGTGATAAATACTAAATACAGGTGTGAAGGGAAGGCTGCTTTGCTGGTGTGGCTGTTCTCTTTATAGACATGCCCCAGGGTAGGATCCTCTCCACCATTTCAACACACGCCGATGGGACGTTGCCAAAGCATTGCCCAACTGAAATTTTCTATCAAACAAACGTTAAAAAATACCCCAAATCTTTGCTCTTAGTTAAAATAACACGTTGTGATGATAACAAGAGAAAAAAGTTTCCGTTTATCCTCCCGTTTCCTCAAAGTGAAATTTCAACAGAAACAATAAACCCTTTAGGTTTTCATTTTGACAGCGTGACATTTCTTTGACAGAAATTTTATCTTACTGTAATTTTAGGTGACAGGGCAACTTGAGCTTCTAACCAAAAGGCTGCTGCATTTTTATCTGTATATTATGTTTCCCCACATGCTTGCAGCTGGCATGTGCTCTTGTTCCAGTACTGATGACCCAGGAAAGAAAGAGGAGCCAGGAAAGATTTGCCCACAAACCCCCACAGCCTGATTTAGGACAGCTTTCCACTGCGGACTAGTCACATTAGATATTGATCACTATAAATTAGCATTGATACTGTTGCTCAAGGGGCTTTGCTTTTCTTTTATTCTTCTCGTGTAATGGCCTCACGAAACCAGTCCTATACTTTTCTTTGTGTTATGCTGAAGACACTGTTTGGCTAAGGCTTACTATACATTTAATAAGAAATATTATCCATGAATACAGTCAGGAGTGGACCCACAAGATATGCAGGTGCTGAAATACCTAATTTCCAGTGCCTGCTAATTTTCACAGCCCTGACCCAAGTGCTGGAGCTTTTAATTGAATGTACAGGGAGAGCCACAGAAGACAGAAACAATGGCAGTTACTAAGTAAGAAACACTGAGGAGAAGAGTGGGACATGAGTCCCATTCCTGGATGTAATTAGGTGGCTATGGCTCATGAGAAATCAGAGCCTATTAACAGAGGAGCCTGGTGAGTACAGGTGATGGGGGAATTGTTGGCAAACAACGACCTGGGTAAGAGTATTACATACCCCATTACGGCCATTACGGAATTCTCCCTTTTTGCCATTTCTCTTCTGCTCACAGACACTTTTTGCCATTTTCTGATGATTCTCTCTGCTCAAACAGGCTAATACTACGCTTTGATAGGCTGGCTCAGCTAAAAGCTCCTCAGGGTTCGGTACTTGCAGCCACGTGGATTCGCTGTGCAAACTTAATTGTAGTAAGGACTGGATTTAAGAGCAGCAGATCAATGCCCTGGAGAGTTGTTAGGGTGAAATATAGAGACCTCATCCACAGATAAAAGGAAGAATACCATGCAATAATGACAGAAAAGGCACTCATCAGCTATATTTTCACCCATTGTGCTGCGTCTTGCAAAAGAAAAAAATAAAAAAAAATGGTGTATTCAGTTCACCTCTTTAGTAATTTTGCTTTTAAGAATATCTGACTTTGTATTCAATCAGCAGACCCTACTATGTGAAGCAATTTTTTGGACACCCGGTGGTTTGACTGCAGACACAGCCTTCTGTTCCTGGCCAAATACATTTCTGCTTCAGTGCCTGCAAGAAGATCACCCGAGGAGAGCAGAGCAGAGCCTGCCAGCCCCACACTTTCCCCAAACAAAGCACTGGGTTTGCATCAGCAACTTTTACATACAGACCTCCTTCAGCAGGTCATTTTCCCCTTTACTTCTCCTGCACAGACATGCTGCCCTTTACCTGCCTAGCTTGGGCTTTGCTGTATCTCGTGCTACCAGCTTTGTGCAGCTGAGTGAGTCGGTGGATCCCGGGCAGTTCTTCCTGCTGCAGCTGGACATTTCACTGCTCCTATCAAGCTGAAGGCCACTGCCATTTGGATGGTGCTAAACAGGATCCTCCCTGTGAGTTTAAACAGATAATGGGGACAAACTGTAATGAGGCATTTAGTCACAGCCCTCAGCACACACGGACAGATGGAACAGCAAACCAGCTCTTTGCTATGTGGGTTTTTCAAAAAAAAGCTAAAACCCTCTTGAAATAAGCCTGTGCTTATTTCTTCCGAAGTAATGATAATTGATTCAGACCTCCCTGAAATGAATTCCAGCTCAATAAAGGTCATGGCCCAAGGAAGAGCTGTACCTTTGCTGTGCAGGGGAATCCAGCTTGCTTAGGAGCCTTGTGAAAGCCCTGGCTCTGCAGGTGGGAGGTTAATTTCCAGCAGCCTGATTCAGCAATAAAGCAATAAATACAAAATCCTCCTCAGACCTTTCAGACACGAGCATTTGAGAGGCACTGAGAACAGATTAGCACCCTTCAAAATGGGCTCTTTTTTTAACAGAAATCTCAAATCCCACTGGTTTGCCTGAATCGGTCTCCCCTTTTGACTACAGCTATGTGCAGCACAGAGCTATTTATGTATCTGTTTAGTGTAGCTGGGGACCAGCAGGCTGTAGTTAAAAGTGTGGCACAGGTTTTGGGGGTGTTCATTCACGGGCAGCACCATCAGGGTCCCACAGCAGGGCTAGTTTGCAGCTGCCCTGCTCCCTCCTTCCTACCCTCGAGGCAGGAAGGGGCCGAGCAATGGATGACTCTCCTGGGAGACTGGCATTCCCTGCCTCTCCTCCAAGCACGGGGGAGGCAGCAGGACAAGGGGTTCTCTTCACTAGAGAACAATGTCTGTCCCTTCCACCATTGTTGCTTTTAGCTGACTCTTTCAAAAGCTGGAGTGAAACTTGGCTTCCTATTTCTTTACCGTTCTCGTAGAAGGAAAGCTGCAAATAAGTAATATTTAGGTCAGCAGAATCACATTTATAAGCCATAAATCAAATCCAACAGACCTTGAACGCTTATTTGTAGCTTATAGACCACAACTTTAAATGTCCTGTGAATCCCGAACCGCTGGATTTTGTTTCCGCAGTGTTTGGAAGGCAAATCAACAAACTCTCCTGTCCCCAGAGGGGTCTGTCATCTGCCACGGTGACGTGCTGACATGCTCAGCAGCAAACGGCAAACGCAGCACTTTGTTCACAAAATCCCAGCGTTTTGTCAAATAAAACCGTATTAGGTGGATGACTGCAGCGAGTTGCTGCTGTGTTCCTGTGTGCAGGACTCCTGGTCTTCTGTGTGTAAGACTGGCTTTGTTCTTTACATCCCTGTTTTGTCCTCCTTACACACAGGCATTTTACTTCACTGTCTGTATTACCCTTCCCTTTGAATCCCTCGATTCTCTCATGTGATGCTTTGTGTCACTCATGAAGACGAAGTTTGGTGAGTATCTTTTCAGTCAGGGAAAGGACTTCCCCTTCCTGCACCTCATCAGATTTTCAAAACAGAAGTAAAATGATTTTCTGCATGACTACGAAATAGTCCCCACATGTGGGAAACAGCAATTCCCATGAAAAAAAAAAGAATGAGGAACTGGTGATGTTCCCTTAAAAGGTGGTGAAATGTTTACCCTTTGGTTAACAGAGGAGGAAATGGGTTTGAAACACATTAGTGGTGTATCCACTAAAATAAACTTTCCAATATACGAATGCTTACATTCAGGAGTAAATCTCCAAAAACTGCACTGTGCTCACATGCATCACATTTTGCACAGTCAACATGTGGTAGAGCTGCTGCTGTTTGAAGTAAGGCAAATGTGACCTGTAGATCTTTCATGTCTGGTTTCCCCTCCTGCACAGCACTATTTATGTGTGGGTTCCTGTCCGTGCAGGCTGCTTGGCAATTTAAAAAGAACAGTAATTGCTCCTTCAGTGAAAGAGGGGGGGGGGGGGGGGAAGGAAAGGCACCCTGTGTCTTGTTTGCACAGTTCTCTCCCTTTAAATGGAAAAGAATTATGAGATGCAATGAATTTTTGAAGGAGAGGAACTGTGAGCCTCGGCTGATGTGTCTCTTCTGACGCAGTGGAGCTGCGCTGATGTGCCTGTGTGAGCCACCTCCAGCCCTTCCCTCGCTGCTGACTTTACATGGGTAATGTCACTGCTGGTTTTACGTGGGTGATGTCACTGATGGCTACTCCGTGTGGGAAAGCAGCACAGCTCTGGGTGCAGGCAGGTGAGGCCAAGATTCTCCCGTCACTGCAGCAAGTTCCTTGCTTTTCCAGCTGTTCGTTTACTGTTACGGGGAAGGACAGGGATGATTCTTACAATGTCTCACAGGAGAGCTCTCCTGTGTCTGCCTGACGATCAAAAGGGGGATTTGTAGCTGCCTGGGGTTCATTAGGGTCCTGTGCTGTGGTGACAAGCAGCCTGGCCGAGCTACAGACAAGAGCAAAGTGTTTATTTAACCACTTGTGAATTGCAAGCTCTCAGCCTGTTGAGAAAGGGCAAGTGCACATCCAGCACTCACTGCAGGCAGGAGCAAGATCCACTTCAGAAGCACATGGGAAAGAGGAAAGTTTTGTTCCTGGGAGGTACCTGGAAATTTTACAAAGCCTCCCAGCTCTACACTGCCTAAAATATTCATGAAACACACGGGGATCAAGTAACAGAGACACCATGTGATGGAGAGACAGAGAGATGACAGGTGATACCCTTCTGCCAGGCAGGGCAGGCAGAAGGAAAACCCACTGAAAAATCCACATCCTCTCCAAATGAACACCTATGGAAAGCAGAGAGTTCAGTCCTTGCAACCATTCCTGTGCTGAGATGCACCAGTGGGGTCAGAAATTACAAGCCTGTCTGGGGGTCCTATTCCCCACACCCATCTTGCCAGCAACTTAAAAAGATGTAAAAAATTAAAGCCCTGCTGTAATCTGTGGGATAACATACAGGATAATAGTAAAATGGCCCATCTGCAGATGGTAATAACAAGAAAGGGAAGTATTCCCCCCATTTTCCTCTAAGACTGCTTGTGGATCACCAGCTGGGGAGCTGCAGGTGTTTGGGAGGGCAGAAAGTGGTTCCCCAAGGATCCCACATGAAGTCACTGCACCTGCCTCCTTGGAAAAGAAGAGTGGATTTTTATCAGGCAGAGTTGTAGGTGATTTTCTTTTCCCTTCATCTGGAATTTGGGCTCTTGCCTTAATAAATTACTGCCCTTCCTGATAATACATCCAACAGAAGTTACACTGCACCTTCCACTGACAGTATCAGGTCAAAGTTGTCTCACTGTGTTTCTGCTCTGGAAAAATCTTCTGTTATCAGCAAAGTAGACACTGACCTCTCAAAAGAAGCTTCTGAGGAGTCCTACATCCCTCAAGGGGCAGCTGGAAAATTGGGCTTGGAAGAGCTCCATTTTTAGGCATTGCAGATAATCTGGCTGAGCTGTGGTGGAGGCTGCAGTTAAGGGGGGGCTGGTGGTGTGTGAGACGCAGGTTGTGGAGCACACGCTGAAATTCCGACTCTGCTGGCTGTAATTGCATAAGCAGCTTCTCAAAAGGATGGGGAGAAATATCCCTGGAAATTGGCTGTCTGAGGTTAGGGAGATAATAAGTGTTTTCAGAAATCGGCACCACTGCCAGAAAATAAAGTGGAAAACCTCCCCCATGGAAACTAGAGAAGGAAGAGTCAGGGATGCTGCAGCAGAGAGAAACAGAGTGAAGAGAAAGCCGGATAAATGGTAGGGGAAGACTCCTTTCATAAAACAATCTGTTGGGGGCAACGTGCAAATTAAGTTGGCTCTTAGAAGAGAGGAATCCCACCCAAAGCTGCTTTGCTGAGGAAGGGGATTATCTTGGCTTGGTTCCCTACTATTTCAAAAACACACGGGGGAATTTAATTAAGCAATGCTACTTTCCTAATTGTTGAGGCTATTCTCAGAGGCTCCCAGGACTTTCCAGGCTCTGCAGTGTTGGTCTGGAGCAGGGATTTCTCAGTCCACAGTAAGATATGGCAAGCAGTGAGGGCTGGGACTCAGTGCCCTGGTCAGTTTATGAAACGCTGATGTAATTCTGCTGAGATGGAGCCAGAGGAGGGATTTATTTTGCCTGTTCTGTTCCTGCAGATTCACATGGAGTTTTCCATAGGGTGTGAGCACAGTCTGTGCTTGCTCTGTGCCACAAGCCCTCCTGTGGTGCTGCTGTGTGCTCTGCTCTGCAGGGACCACATTTCACAGGCCTTGTGTGCCTTACATCATCCTAAAAGTGGGAGGGTACACTCAGCCAGCTCATAGGTTACCAGCTTTCAGCTCCTCTGATGGAAAAACCCACTGTATTAATTATTAAAACTAGCTTGGCCCCAACTGTAGGTTTAACAATCTGTTCAGAATCCCCACAAAAGCTGATGTTTGGGGCACCACTAGTCTGTGCCTGGGACTTGCAATTGTACATCTTAAAAGATTTTTCACAGGTGTGACTTCAAATTTAAAAAAGAAAAAAAAAAGCTGACGAAGTGCCAGGGCTTGCTAAAACAGCCCAGCCTTGAAATTACAGAAAGAAGGGGAAACAAAAAACAATTAAACCCCCTTCGGCTTCATTGCAAACTTTTGCATTTTTCTACTCAGAAGTTCAGCTGAGCCAACTACTGGCACTGCTCAGCCCTTGTGCTCAGGGACAGAAACACTGACAGTGCCCAACAGGGGCTCTGACTTTAATACACTCTCACTAGTGGGTATCTTTATTTTTGTAATCCTTGCTGAGCCCTCCTCTACCTCCTCCCTCCTCCAAAAATGACCCAACAACCTGAAGCAACCATTTGGAATTGAAATTTCTGCTTCAACAGCACACTTGTTACAAGATAAAAAGGTATGGAGAGTGTTAGACAGCTACAGGTATCACTGCAAGCCCTTCTGATAACAACAGACTCAGACCAGTGTATCATGTCCTGCACACATACCTATATTAACAGCTTGGATCTCTTCTGGGATTTGGCAGAAATCTAAAGCTGTATTAATGTCTTTTTCTTGCCTCCTCGATAAAAAAAAACCCACAACACCCAACTACCTTTAAAGCAAGGTCCTAAGCTGTCATGAATTCTTACTAGACATGCTGTAATTGCTATTCCAAAAGGAGCAAAGTGCAGAGACAACAACTGCAGAAATGGAAAAGTGAAGCTGTTCTGGAGATTTAAAGCAACGAATATCCGTGTTATGTCCTCTCCCTTCCAGATGGCTCACGTCTGAACGGTTTTCTGCTGTTGTTTTTTTGGTTTTTTTTTTTGTTTGTTTGTTTTGTTTTGGTTTTTTTTAACTTGATCTGAATGATTCATTGATTTTTTTTTTTAATGGCATGACGTGATGAAATCTGAACTGACAGTATGTTTCACTAATGTACAGCTCCCTTGAGCCAATATCAATTTTGTCTACGACGGCTTTGCAGGGGCAGAGGTCAGCTGAGGGACTTTCCCTTAGCTCTGCCACAACCTCTTGAGTTTTCAGGACACTCATAAATAAACACATTTCAAGCAAGGAGCCAGATTCTGAAGAGTATCTGCTGACCCATGAAAAGCAATTTTTACCTGAATGATACTTCAATCAAAACCGATCAAGGATGACCTGACCTGGTCCTTGAATATGAGTGGATATAAAATCTGTCGAGTGTGCACTGGTGGCTTTTCAGAGTTTGGAAGTGCACTGCAGTCCATACACCTGCAACTCTTACCCTGTGGCTACATTCGTTCAACCATTGCCACTGACTTCTGCTTCATTTGGGATTGGGTGTCCCCATGAACACAGACCTGCCCACAGGCCATGGGGAACACCCTTTTCAGCACAATGATCTGCCATATGGACACACTTCAGGGGGACACCATATCAGAATTAGGGTCACGGTCTTTGTTCCCTTTTGGACTCCTTCTCGTCTTTTGGGATCACCTGGGAGAGATTTGGCTGCTGTGACAAACCCTCCCAGGCCCAGAGAGGCAGGCTGTGCTTCCCTGAACCCTCCCTGAGAGCCCTCCCTGAGAGCCCTCCCTGGGGCACTTCTGGCACATCAGTGTTACCACAGGACCAGGCTACACTGTCAGCTCATTGGCAACTGGAAGCAACTTCCCTGGAAGGATGTCAGCCCAGGACCAAAACTCACAGAGAAGTTTCCATAAATTGTTCGGATGAATTTAATTTATCAGCCTCTGCAGCAATGTGAATTTGAACTTGTTTGTCTGATGGACTAGGTAGAAAAACCTTCTTGTTTTACAAATACAGACTAATATGTGAAAATCTCTCATTGCTGTTATTATGATGTTTTACTGAGTCTGTCTGGGCTCCCACACTTCCCTGTAGCCTTAGTTGATCCCACCCAAATTCTATTATCTGAGGTGGTTTTCCCACACAGCATCTGTCAGATCATCCCTAATAACGCACAAGGGCATCAGCTTGACAGTCATTCCCTTTTCCTTTTCGTTTTTTTTGGCTCAGAGTATGATGCAAAGCAAGCAGAAGCCTCCTTGCTCCTGCCTCTGATGAAGCAGAAATCATCCTTTGGAGGCAGGGCTCAGGGATGGTTGTGAGTCAGGGCAGGGGGAAATGCAGATGAGCTCTTTAGCTTGGCTGTGACCAATGCCACCAACCCCCAACAAATCTTCCCCTTCCTTTGCAGCTGACAGCTCCTTCCCACCACCCCTCTATATTTATATTGGGTTAAATCAGTGCCTACAGGAAGCACATCAAGGACTTGCAAGCAGTTACAGATGCAAAATACTGCGTTCCATGTTGAGAGGGACAAAGTGGCTCCAGCAGGACCAGCCCGGGCCAAGGGTAGGGAGTCACCCCATCCTGCTTTCTGCCCCAAAACCACAAGGCTGGAACCTCCAGCTAATCAACACATTTACCCCCCAAGAGCCATGAGGTCCAGAAGAGGCTGCTGGTCCAGTAAGACACTACAGGACAGTGTACAGGTACATCAGGTCCAGGAATCATCCCTTATTTGGCCATTACTCTTAGTGTCCTTGCATCACTCTCCCCCAGGTGAATCCAAGAAGATGGAGTGTAGCACACGCCACCTGAAAGTCCCATGGCCGTCCCAGAGAGAATGCTCAGCACAGATACTCAGAAATACTCCTGTGAGGACAGATGGGGTGAAAACACTTGTCCTGGGCCACCTCCAAGTTTGAGAAATTAAAAATACCAAAATTAGGTCCTCAAGAGTAGAGAGAAAAATCCACACAATGAAGTCTGCATTTTCCTGGTTTCTTCCCTCCTCCTCTCTAATTACTCAGCTCTAAAATGTCACGGAAACAACTTTTTCCCCCCCTTTTTTTTCCCCACAGCTATACTTACTAGGTAATACTTCAGCTTCAAATGCCTTATCTTAAAAAGAAGAATGGAGCAGTGGGACTGACCTTGACCCGAAGCTTAAACTATCCTAAATTTAAATGTCAGTTCTCTAACAGACCCAAAGCACATCACTCAGGCTCTGGGAAGTTAAAAGGAAAAACCTGTAACTTTCTACTTCTCTTGCAAACAGTGAGGATTAAGATGCGAAGGGATTATGAGTTCCTCAGTTCTTCAGTAATGTCTTTCTTCATCAGCAAGATCTGGCAAGATTAGGTGATTAATTTACTTGCTGATGTGAGAAATGTTCAAGTTCAGAGGATTTTTCTTGTCCTTACCTGAACTCTCCCTGAAGAGGAATTTTTCAACTGAGTAACGACTGACTCAATACCAAGTTAGAGGTCTCAAGGGAAGGACATTCAGGGTTTTAATTCTCAACAGTCACATCTAATTCCTCAGTGAAAAGATGCCATGACACCAAAAAAAGGAAATTGGTTACTTAGATGGAAAACAAGCTTAAAAAATTGGGTTAAAAAAAGCCAACATAAAAGATAAATAAACCAGATACATGAAGTAGAAACAAACCCTGCAGCTAAGAAAAGGGAAGGGAAAAAAAACCCTCCAAAAATTCACAGATCTGTGGGATTCATTTCTCTCATAGATTTTCTGCTTCCATTTGCTGCAATTAATTTTGGGTCAGATGGTTTGCATCAGGCTTATTGCTCTTGATCCCCCAGAGTCCTGAGTTACAAGGCTGGGTAACCATCTTCAGCCCTTGAGAGGCTTTAGCAGTCATGAGATCCTTCCTTGGGAAAGCAGCGTGGTTTTCATCACCAGCTTGACTGGTTCCAATCTGCAGAGATTACTTAAAATCAGAGAGGTGGAACCTCTCAGGGGTTTCTTGACAGCCTCTCCCAAACTCCAGCATTGTTCAGCTGGAGAAAACTTACTTTATTGGATTTTTTTTAATGGAATTTCCCATGGAAAGTCTAATTGCAGGTAACATCCCCAAAGTCAT
Organism: Myiotriccus ornatus; assembly: GCA_036023395.1. Taxonomy (NCBI): domain Eukaryota; kingdom Metazoa; phylum Chordata; class Aves; order Passeriformes; family Tyrannidae; genus Myiotriccus; species Myiotriccus ornatus. The sequence continues at coordinate 5,530,992 of JAYRBT010000114.1, read as the reverse complement.
GGAGGATGTTTGAAATATCTTTCTCCCATGCCATGCTTGAGCATCTGCACTGAGCAGGAAATTAATGGCCCTTCTTGAGTAATAGCTCCTCTAGAGGGGAAGTAATTAGTCATACTCTCTAATATTGCAAATGCAATAACTTTGATAAGAAATTGAATATAGAAATATTGCTCCAAAAGCTGTTCTGTGTAATATCCCAAGGTACTGAACCGGCTCTAGGTTTTTACCCCGTGTTTAATGGATGAACTGCCTGCAAACACCACCAAGCAGGCAGCAGCTGCTTTACTGTGTGGCTGGCAGTGCTCCATGGGACACAGAAGGACAATGGCAGAGGTGACCACTTTCTGTGTGCACCCACATCCCTGCTGCTGCTGCTCCCTTCTCCAGCACTGCTCGCAGCATCTTTTTCAAGCATATTCCTGAAAAGTGCCTCCAAATCAATTTTACCCAACGCAGGTAAAACTTATGAAAGTACTGCAGTGATGTCAGGAGGCCAGCACTAATTTCCCAAACAGATCTGGGCTGGCATCCAGTGGGATATTTCGATGCCAAACACCCATTTGTGGGAAGCCATAAGAGAGGATCTTGGTGCCTGAGGCTGTGAGTGCTCACAAGGATCACACACGTGGGCTCAGTGTCACTGGGGTGTTCTCAGCAGGCACAGTGACGCAGTTGGGTGGGTGAGCTGCTCTCATAAGAGACCCAGGGCGGTTCTGCATTATTCCTCCCTGAACAAGACTTCCATCCCATCCCAAATGCTCGCTCTGCAAGGATGAATCATGCTCCCGTTCCGTCGCTATTGTTGCCAGAGCTCATTTCCCCCGTTGTTCTTCTGTAGATTCAGGGAATTCATTCAGAATTGAAATCCAGCTCTATACAAAGGCCTTGGCAAACCTAAATGCTGTTGAAGAGAGCATGAGGGATGACAAGCCTTCCCTAAAAAGAGGGAATTTCACTGTAACTTCTTCTGGCTGATTTTCATAATTCCTTTTGAAGGGAGCTCTTTAAAAACACAGTCTCTGTGCTCTACACCACCTTAATTATAAAAACCCCCATGCGAACCTTTTTATTTATTGCCTCTTTTTCCTTGCTTATTTTTCCCTAATCGTTAATAATTTTAATTAACACCAGAATTTCTCAGCTGCACGTCATCTCCTTTTCCATTACAAGTGTTAATTGCAGACTCAAATGGAAGGTGAAGAGGAAATTGAGGTAAACATCAAAAGAAGCACAACACTGTTGGATGTGCAGAAGAACAATTACTTGCAAAGTTGTGTTATCACGACTTCAGATGATTTATCAGAAAGTTTTAAAAGTACTCCTCCTACCAATATGTTTTTTTTAAAAAACAATATAAACACGTTCAAGCGATTTTCTTCTTTTCCAAAGAAATACTTTTGGCTCAGATGTATCTTGTTCAGAACAGCTCACAGTTAGATCTGAAGCACCCTCAGAACCTAAAATCTGGTTTGCATGTCCTCCTGATGCCCTTGACACCCTGTTGGGCTCAGATGGGATTTGTCCAGCCACGGGGATGCAGAAAGGCACTTTCTCCTCCCTGCCTGCCAGAGAGCATGGGAAGGAGGGTCAGAGGTCACAGGCAGGTAAAAATATATCTTTAGAGAATTAAGAAAACGAACAGACACCTGGTAGATGGCAAGATGTCCCTTTTCTGCCAAGCACTGACTCATGAAGCACAGGAAACACAAGGTGCTTCCAGACAGCTCCAAGTGATTTCTCAGCACGGGGATGAAAGCACAGTGCAAGTTATCACTTCCAAGGCCACTGTCCCTACTTCCACACAGCTCCTTGGAGAAACCTGAGTTTCCTGCTGAGGCCTAGGCCACCTCAGACATCCACCCATCCTTTAGCACTTGGAATCTTCACTTGTGTTGGAGAAATGTTCCTGCATTACAAATTCACACTTAGGCTACAGATAAAGCACATGTCACTCTAGGTCCCTCTTTATCGCTGAATGTTGCCTAAAAACTTAGTTGCTTATCATTTTGTATGTTAAGTTTCTTAATAATTAGTATTTATCCTCTGTTCCTTATGGTTTTGGGGTATTTTTACATCCTGGTTTGTGTTATTCAGTATCAGTATCAACTTGCTTTTTGATAAGTTTTTGGACTCATTAATGAAGGTTTTTCATTAACAAAAGTACCTAAAGACTAAGGCTATTTCTCTCCTGCCCTCCTTCCATCCAACACAACTCTCCATCCTAAACAGAAACAGTGCAGTAATTTGCTGGGCAACCCCTCAGGAAAGGTTCACTTGGTTTAACCCCACTATTTCACAAGCCTTTCCAATTTAAGCCCTCAGAAAGAGCCTCAGGAGGGACACTGCTCCCTGCAGCCTCCACACTTCATCTTCCTGTGGAAGGCCTTGCCTGCCCATTAGAGTTCATACTGGCTTGGTCCCTGATTACCCTTCATGGTCACACCCACTCCTCTCCCCCCACAGTTCAGGTACAACACAGATGCCTTATTGTCCCCCCTCTCACCATTTCCTTCAACCAGTAAGGAACAGAACAAAATCAGACTTGTGGAATTTTTTTTTGGAATGGGCGTGGAGATCATATCTGTACCAGATCAGGCAGCTCCACCAGCCACTCAGAGCACAATGATGACATTCCCTGTTCTGCTCACCCTCATTTCATTCTCGTTTTTGACTACTCCAGCTTTCTATTTCATTGTTTCCCTGCCAGCTTTCCTCAGTTCCCAGCACTTGTTCTCTCTTTCAACTCTTGCGTACTCCCCTGTGAAAAGCCGCTCTCCTCTCTTGTGGATTTTCTTCTTCTTCAGGGTTTATTTTCTTTTTTCCCTTTCTAATTTCCATTTTTCTAAAAGGAAGTAAGACCTGCTCTGCTTTAATTACTGCTCCAGTTAGCATCCTCCAGCCTTCTTCCAACCCCTTTCATTTTCACTGCTTCCTCCCAGTGGAACTGGCCCACTCGATTTTATAATTCCCTAAAATTTACTTTCTTAAATGTAGTGCTATGTGCATAATTCATCCATAAATTGAATTTGTTTCCTACTGGGATAATCAAACAATCTTGTGTAGCATTTTTTTTCTTTTTTCATACCTCTTGTTCTTCTTTCCTTCCAGGTAATTATAGACAAAAAGATACATATTTGGGACAGGAAAGCAGGACACAGCACATCATGCTTCAAATCCATATTTCCCTCTCCTTACTGAGTCTTCCCTCTCTTTCCAGAACCAAATATTGTTCATTTAATTCAGCAGGACTGACATTTCTAGGCAAAATGAAGTGGACATTGTTTTATAGCAAAATATAACTTTGTAAGGGCGTGAGCTGATGTAAATCAGAATAGATCTATTGTCTTTAGAGAAAGAGCATCATATTCTAGCAAAAAACCCCGAATTTTAAAAGGACCTCTGGAGTTGACCACGTATAACACAGCTGAGGCACAGGACAATCTTTAAATCTGTTTTGTTTTTCTTTCTCTTAAAATTGTGAGCTCACTGACTTGAGCACATTAATTTTTTTTTGAGCCATTAATAGCGTGGTGTCTAATTTAGAAGCAGAGCTAACACACAGGAAAACTAAGTAGCACAGATGACAAAATTATCACACCTTCCCCGGTACTGGCAAGCAGAATGAGGGCTGAAGGCTTGCACATGTGGCTTACTTGCATTAGTGTGAAAACTAATGTGCTTTGGGGGGAGAAGGGGGGGAAAACCCCCCCCGTATTTTATTATTCAAATCGGATTCCTTTTTCTCGTCAATTTATGACATGACATCCATTTTTGTGAGCCTTTCCCGTCAGGAGGGAAACGTGCTCACGTGTATCTTCAACATGGGTTTATTTGTCGAATTATCGCAGGGCAAACAGCGATGAACAACATCCATACCAGTGTGTTGCTTTTATATGTGCTGACTTCACAGGCAGCGAGAAAAAGGGAGAAAACCAACCCAAACAGAAAATAACACAGAGCGTGACTATTTGGAACATATATGCAAAGAGTTTCACGCAGCAGAGACATATCCCCGGGCTCCTTGCTGCTCCTGTAATACAAATAAGAAATGTATAAAGTGCCTCATAAACCAGCTTGTTGGATTTTATTGCGAGAAATCCATCAGCCGTCATATTACCATGCAAATCCTCTTATTGCGTTGTCTGACAGCAGCAATTCAAATAAAATAAAATAAAATAAAATTTAAAAAAAAAGGGCCAAAAAACCTTAACAACCTGGGAATAAATTCTCTCTTTCCTACGTGCCACCAGCTCCCATTAACACGAGTGGGAGTTTCTCGGCGGGGGCTTGTCAAGGTGAGAATGGACTGCCCACCCTTCTCCCTTGCTCAGGCTGAGTGCTGAATTGCTGTGTAGATACATATTTTTTTCCCCCTGAGAGATCAAAGAAGGAAGCTAGGAATAAAAGATATTTTAAAAAACCCCAAGCAACAACCCAAAAATCAAGACAGTTCCATAAAAGAAAGGTACAGAATAATGCACCTTCTTGCTCTTTGATGGCCTCCTGGATTAACGAGACAAAACACCCTCACTTTTCTATGCCCTGCAGCTCTCAAAAGGTGCCCATCCACACCAATTCTGGGCAGCGGGGCAGAGTTGCAGCTTGTGAGTGGAATATGCTAGAAAATTATGTTAATTCTTTTTCATGGAAAACGTCATTTCCCCAAAAATGTAATTTCCGGATGAAAAATTGCAAGCCCTTTCCTCTGGTACAAACTTTCCTGGAACAGAGTTCTTCCAAATTCTGTATTTCAATCAGAATCAGTCAACTCCACACAGCTTCAGAGATAAAGGTTGGTTTTGGTCTTTTCTCCCTCTTTTATCCAGAAGCTTTTATAAGAGTAAAGAATGCCTGTGAACGTTAAACCCCATCACTTAAATATTGCATAAAACACCAACCCTAGAGGTCCTCTGACTTTTTCTTTTAAAAAAAGTCACTTTATTTTTTCATGTTTTAGAGTTTTCCTGTGCTCTGTCACTACTTGAGAGACCCAGAAGAATATGCACAACATCCAGACTAAAGAAAGAAGCTTTTAATTTCACTTAACCTCGTTGTTCAAAGTGACGGAAAGAGTCGATCCCATACCGCTTTCCCCTTTTTGTATGATAAAAGCGGCTAAAATATGGGGTTAGTTTCCAGAAACACAGCTTCTGGTGCTAACTGGCAGCATCAATTAGAGCTGGTAACTATGATTTTGGGAACCCACAGACACCAGGGGAAATACCCACTAGCTGCACTGAGAGGGCTGTTTTTAAATGGTTTGCCCCAAGCAGGTTTTGTGTAGCTCTCCCTGCTACTCATAGTAATTTACACCTTGTAGGATCTCTATCTCCACTGCAGTGCTCCAAGTCAGGGGAGCCATCTTCTCCCCTTCTGCAAAGACCAAAGGGAAGTGTGCCAGCAATTACCTTCTTCACCCTTCTGGCAAATCCTACAAGGAATTTGGCCACCAAAAGCAGAGATTCCTCTGTTTCTCGAAACTCTGGTCTCCACCATCAGGAGAGAAATCACAGTTTGGAGGATGAGCTTGGCTGAGGGTGTCACACAACCCCTCACCTCCTCCTCCTCCTGCAACCAGCCCTGGCCACAGATGCAGGGAACAGCTGTGTCTCCTGTTCCCTGGGGGCTCAGCCATCGGCATCAGTCTTTCTACAGAGACCATCCCCACCTGAGCGAGACCAGCAGGACAACCAACCCTAGTAAAACTTGGTGGTCTTCATGGGATCAAACCCAAACAAGCCTGTGCCAGCTGCCACCTCACCAACCACCACCTTGGCAGCTTCCCTTCCTTCATGGGATCAAAAATAGCAGCACTCCCCTGCTCCTTCCCAGCTGATCCCCTGCATGTAGAGTCTGTTAATATTTAATATCTGGCAATTCCTGCGGATCTATATAAACAAGAAGGAGCTTTTTAATCAACGGTGCTGAATAAATAAAAACCCAACAAAACAGTAGAGGAAAAATATCCTGCTGCCCCTCTTGAGTGCCTGTGGAGCTACAGAGCATGCAGGGAGGCTTGGCTAAAAAGTGCATTGCAGGGTCGAGCTGTACTTGGAATTTATCCTTTCAGGAGTGGTGAGAAGATAAAAGACAAAGTGTGGCAGAAGAGATAAGAAAGTTAAATGGGGCATAAACAAATGTGATGCTACGTTTGACCTATGGGGGAAGGGGAGAGCTGGATATGCTGTGCTGTACATCTTCCAGGAGACAAATGAATGGGTGATTGGAAACTTATTCATATACTTCATAGGCTTCTGCCATTCACTAAATGGGAGGTAATAAACCTTATTGGATTTCATATTTTGTGGGAAATGACTCTTTCATAGCTTTGTCCCCTTAATGGGTACTCATTTAGGAAAGTACCATATAGGTTTTATTGCATCAAAAGGAATAAAGGATTTTAAATGAATCCTAATGCTCTCTCAAAGTGTTGGAGTCGGGGACTTCAAGCTAAATTCACAGTTAGAACCAGAATCTTTCATAAGCTTTTTAATGCGCAGAAGAAAAACTTCGGGGATAGAAGTGTTTTATTTTAACAAGCCTTAAGTCTCATTTCTTTTTTGATTTTCACATATAGCCTCTTTCATCTCGCCTCAGTTTTCCTTGTCTTCAAGTGTCTCTTAAAACTCCTTACTCTCCTCCTCCTTTTCCCCCCACTCCCCTTCCCTTTTGGACACTATACATGTTCCCTCAACAAAACATACAGTTTCCTTCTCCTCCTAGTTCAGAGTTGTCTCTCTGGAGCTTTCTGCTTGTATATTTTTATGTACTGTTTTCCCCCACAGGCCTTTTATTAACACATCTGGGAATCATAAAATAAGAGATTCTCATTTTCTGGTATTATTGTTCCTGAACAAAGGAAATGCCATAAAGGCAAGGAAAACCTTCTTGCTCCCCTGCTCTCTGAGGCTCACAACTAACTACCCTGGAGCAAGTCAAACCGACAATCTCAGATGACTTCCCACAGATCTCAAGCCAGGAGCTGCTCCAATACTGCTGACTGCAAAGGCACTCCTGGCATCCAGCATTTATTTGCTTGCTTGTTACAAACAATCTGACTTTTCAGATCTGTATTTTACATAGGCACCTACTTTCTGCACATCCATCCCTGCCACACCTGGGAACTTGGGAAAGACCAGGTATCCAACATGGATGCACCTGCTCCTCATAGTGTCTACTCCTCTTGACTCTCTTGTTTCCCCTTTCTAACCTGATGCCATTTGGAAATCATTCCCCATCATTCAATCACGATGTCAACAGCTCCAGCTTCCTCATATGCACACACCCCTGGCCTCTGGGAGCAGATTTTGGAAGACCAATCAGCCAGTACTTCTGAGAGGCACCATCCAGGATAATGCACAGTTGAGGAAAGAACAGTCTTTCCATTAATTTCAATTTCTGAGGCCTGGAGGGTAATCTTAAAAATACAAGTACGACATGAATTAATCAGAGGTGAGCGTACCCAGCTCCTTGTAGGACTGGGACCGGCTGTACAAAAATCTTGGAACATGCACAGCGTCCCTGGGATTTAATCCTACAAAACGGCATTTTTCTGTTTTAAGACACAGGGAAATCATCAAGAGCAATTTAATTAGCAAGGGGTGGCCAGTCACCATCTGTTAGACGAGCCCTGTCTGCTAACTGAGCTGCTCTTTGAGTTCACTCCAGTTGTGGAATTAAAACAACTTTGCTTAAACCACTGTAAAACACAAGTTCACAGCACTCCCCTCCTCCTGCACACACAAACTTCACGGCTGAGCTGGTTTAAATGGCTCACATAAGCAGTGGGCAGTCAGCCTCCAGCTCAGTGATGGAACCGCCGATTTCTGTTCTTATTCAAATCTTTTAATTCCAATTCAGTAATAAACTTCCCTTTCAATGACTCACGGAATGATTTGCTTTGTCTCACATATCTCAGCATCTAAAGAAGCTTTGACAAGGAGCATACCTAGAGTTTCTGAGATAAATATATAATAAATCTAATGTTGTCAAGCATGGTGGCATTTTTATTTTATTTTCAAAGAGAATTTAATCTAACTTCCCAGGGGATTCTTCTCTTGTGTCATAACAAAGTCTGGCTTGTAATGGATTTCCCATTTTTTCTTCTATCTTGAATAATGACAAAATTGCTGCACAGAGAAGCAGCGTTCTATAATATGTCACAAAACACGAGAGGGAAGTGACAGTCATTTTTGAAAGGCTGGGCTCAGCTCAAGCCCCCATTTCTAGAATCACAGGCACTAAATTATTTAATATGGCCCCATAATCAGTTTTCAGCCAGACTTGGAGCAAAGGGAAAGACCATATGTAAAGTAAAGAAAAAAAAAAAACACAAAAAACCCCAAAAAACAAACCCAAACAGACAATGAGGGGAAAATAATAAAAAATAAACAAATCAATAAGTAGCGCTTAAGGGCCAAACATTGCACTGATGCAATATTGATATAAAGCAGTCAAAAATCTGGTTCATACATATCCATCTCTACATGTCATTCTAAATAAAGAACTTTTAATATTAAATTTATGGCAAGTAATAAGATGTAATGGAATTCACATATCCTTTGGGGGAAAAGGCTTCTATTACATTGCATTATAAATCCTTATGTATCAAAGGACTAAAAGCCCCTACTCTCTTCAAGGCCATAATTTTCTTCAACAAATTCTAGAATCCTTTCATTGCTATTGAGCATCCTCATAAAAGACTAATATTTTCTACTGTGCTTTGGATGATTCTACTTTGCTAGCTTGAAAATTGCACTGGACCTTTCTGGCAGCAAGAAGAACCGGTGCTCAATGTACACAGTTATATTTGCTACTTAAAAAAAAATAAAAAAAATTAAAGGCATTTTTACCAGGATGTTTTACATTGCAGATCTTGGGTGATAAGTTCAGAGTGCAGTAATTAGCAGGGGAGCAACCTTGACCTTACAGGTTGTGTTCTGTAACATTTATTGTAACGCAAAGTCATCATGGGAACCTGGAGGTGAGCAGGAGGGTCACATCCTGCTCATAGTTCACTGTGGAATTACACAAATGCTGATTTGCTGTGGTTGCCGTACCCTCCCACAGCACAGACCTTTGATTTAAGAGAGGTCATTCCCTATCAAGCCTGGTCAAGACCTGAGGTCCCTCACACGTCACTCCCAGAGGCTGCTGTCTTTTCTCCCTGCTTCATGCAGATGATACCCAGGGCAGCTGATCCCAAAGCACTCCGCAAGGAGGCTGGGATCATTATTTCCTTTCAGCACCTGAAGAGGCTGAGCCACAAGCAGACGACTTGCCCAAACTCTGCCACGTGCTCGTGACTAAGGGAGAAGTGGAACTGAAGTCCCTCAAAGAATCAGACATCTGCCCCAAAGCCCAAAGGGACAGTGACAGGGACTTTCTCCAGTGGCTTTGGCGAGTCTTAAACATCTTGCTTTAAAAATTCCCAGCCTGTGCATCCCATTAATCACCTCCTATTTCCTCCTTAACTTGGCCCTGGCTCCCGTTGCACAGCTGCCCTGTCTTCTCTCTCTCTCCTCCACACGTTTCAGTCCTACCAACCCAGCACATAAGCTCGGGGGCTCTGTGGGGTGACCCTTCTTTGCAGGCTGGCAGGACAGAGGATCCCACCAGACGTCCTCTGTGAGGTGGATGGTGCCGAGGCTCAACAGCTTCGCAGCCGAACTGCTCCTGCCGCCATCGCAGGGAAAGGGAGTTGTGTAATTGTCCTGAAAGCCTGCCAAGCAGCTCGTTTGCAGAATTAAATAGTCTGCAGCATAATTAACACGGGGAAAACTGCATGGCCTTTTGTTACCCGCCACGCAGGGTAGCTCATTTCCTCATCCTAACATGACAGGAGGAATGGGATCATGCGGACGGGTCAACCGCCAAATGCACCTGGGCCTCTGCCCTGCTCCATGGCTCCTGCTGCTCAGGAGTATTTGTGTGGCTTGTAGGGATGCACAAAGTCTGAGCAGATAACTCTTGGGGCTCTAAAATGAAAAGGAGGATCTGGGATTGCAAAGCTGATCACTGCAAGACCCAACTTGAACAGAATTCGATTTAAGAGCCCAGCCCTTACCTCCGTATCTCCACCGTATCTCCCAAGATCCTCGCCCTTCAAGCACCACTGGCCCATCGATAACAATCACCCTGGGCCAGATTTAGATACTTTCAGTTTTCAATATCTCCTCTTGTGATGTTTGTGGCAGATTTTTGTTCCGTAACAAGAAGCACTGAGTCCTACTGAAAATCCATCCATCAAAATTGGTTTCTTGCTCCCAGCTGCTACAAGATCTGATACAAAAGGTAAGAGGGATGTTTCCCCAGCCCTTGGTGAGTGCTGGGTCACTCTCTGAGCTCTGTAGGGAAGGGTTATTGGGAGGAGGAGTGGGGAGAGCTGGTGTTATGGAAAAGGCCTCCTGCCAATGTGTCTGTGGTCCACGACAGTGCTGTGAACAGAACAGCTTGTCTTCATATAACCTCACATTCACCATGACATGGTAAATCCTTTACTTTTTCCAGCTCTTGCTCTCCTATGTCCCTGATGGTTGCTCATGTCCCTTTTCCCCCCCTTTGCTGGGAAACCAGTCCCAGCCATGGTCTTGGGCCAACTCAGCAGCCAGGAAGAAGCTCCTCTTGCCAGGGTCTGCTGGAGGATGATGTGTAAGGGGTTTCAAGTCCCCCTCCTCCAATCCCTCCCCACCCCCACACACCACTTTCCCTTTTTATTTTTGAGAGGCTGGAGTATCACAGGATAAAGAGATTGCAGCTGTGTTGGGGGAAAAAACACAGTCACGCCTCAGCAATTTATGGACAATTTCCCATTAATAAGAGATAATGGAGTGCAGTTCAATGGATTTGCAATTGTACACTCACTCTTTGAGGATATGGAGGGGAATCTGACAGCAGTTTGTTCCTCTCAGAAATAGGATTACCATGATTTTGTATGTCTCATTGTACACAGGGATTTTTGGGCACTTTGAAATGGTTTAACAGTCTATTAAGAAAAACGTGGATGCATCAAGTTATTGAAATTACCTCAGATACTGTTACTGCAAGGGAAACATCAGATACAAATTAAATGTGGGATCTCACCTCTCACCTGCACACGCTGCGTGGGTGGGCACAGTGGTGAGGAGCTGTGAGGGGGGGGGGGCCCAATTCAGTTCTCCTTGCACAGGAGACAAGGGAAAACCACGATGGGATGCTGCAGAGCACGTGTTTGCAGGCACATTTCAATGCAGATCAGCTTGCTTGACTTCCATACATCCCACACAAGCTTTAGAGATCACAGGCTCTCACTGCACTATCACCATGATGGTCTGAAGTCACACTGCCAGTTTACACTGCAAATCAGTGCAGGAACAACAAGACTCAGCTCCTGCAGGGACATGGGGTTCTTAGGGGTGAGAAACATTGGTATGCAGAGCCACAAACTAATCAGCTTATACAGGAGTTCTCCCGTGCCTTGTCACCAAGTGCTTGATTCATTGTTCACAGTCCCACAGAACCAGGGACCAATACTGCCAGATAAACCTGCTCACCTATGGAAGAGGCTATTCCTCTTCAGAGTTCCTCTGCACTTGCATTCACAGTCCTGCAGAGTCACACTGGTTAATGGTGCAGACAGTTCCTCTCAATTTCAGTTTGTTGTCCTCCACTATAATTGACTCCCTCTTAATACCTGATGAGCAAGGGCAGCCAGAAGTGCACCTTCTCTGTTACTCATATTCCTACACACCCCCCTGACACATCTCCTGCTTAAATGTGACTTTTCCATCACTAAGGCTAAAGACAAGCAGAAAATTTCCATTTTAAATTCACATCTCCAGATCCCCTCTCACTCTGTAGTACTGAACTATTTTGGAGATAATATAGGTTGAGCTCTCAATGAAGATGTATCATCAGGGATTTTACAAGGGTGTGATTACACCTTACGTTTTCTTCTAGTCTCTCACTGCACTAACATTTTGTTTGCTGCAGCTCTGTGATTGCTAAAGCGTTTCAAGCATCACTCTGAAGTGACAGCATTGAAGTGCAAGACCCTTTTTTTCCTACATACTGATAGAGCCCTTGCTTACAGAAACAAGAGAGCATCACAGAGAATGTTACTGCCCGAAAGAAATGAGCTCCTGCTTTCCCCCCAGCCTGGACTAATTGCATTGACAGATTCCAGCTCACCCATTACATTTTTAATGAACTGTAAGAAATGAGTTTCAAGTCACAAGCTTCTATAGTGAATCTAAATTTTGCCAAAGTTTCAGGCCAGTTTTTGCCAAATTCTTAGGAGTTGATTACTAATCTCCAGGAAGAAAAAAAAAGTACTTTAAAAAAATATATATATATCAGGGGGCAGAGAAATCGTGGGTACACCAGTACTGAGGAACTGCACAAAGTCCCTACAGAATTTCCTTAAGAAATAAATCAAACAACCAAAGCAGCACTGTTACAGATCCAGGTATAAGCAGAGCTGCAGGAATTCAGCACACATCCATGTAAAACTTCTAATTTGAAATCTTTTCTCAAAGCTCAGGTCAGATTCTCTTCACGACTTCCCAACAGGATCCAAGTTCACAGCACAGCCTGAAATTAGTCACATTTGACGTGGTTTCCAGTTTTAGTGCAGGTCTCTCACAGTTACAGGCTTTTCCCAAGGATGCAATTATGGGCTATACCACGAACGCCCACCTGCACCTCCTGTGACACCTTATCCTTAAAAATGAAAACACAACACTTTCCTAGAAAGATACACAACTTTCCACTGGAAAAGTTAACGACCATCAAAACACGTCCATTTTCTCCAAACTGGCAAGTTCTCCTCCTGTTTACTCCTACCTCCACAGACCATAACAGAGCTGTCCAGCCACTCAGTGGGAGACAGATCAAGTCTTAGAAAGCTGGAATTTTCAAAGCAGACAGACAGAGGAAAACATTATTACCCGTCACGGATCAAACAGAGCAGTTTGGGGATCCAGCCCAGGGCTCCTCCTTCACTTTGGAGAACTGACCCCTGTACCAGCCTTTCTCCCAGCCAGCCAGCCACCAGCCCAGCCATTCCTCATGGACAAGGGACATTTAGGAGTAGACTGGGACTATAGGGCTCCCCAGTAATGCAGATGCAACAGCCCAGCTTCTCTCTGATCTGAAGTTACCTACCGTGCACCAGAGCACAAAATTAAACCCAGACAGGTTGAAGTTCACTGGGGGAAAAGACATGTTTTGCATTCCGTAACATATCCAATAACATCTCATCTGCTTTAACAATCACCAGAATTTCAGGAGGCATCTCTTTAGATTTTTAAATAGCTTGGTTGAAAAACAGCCCTCTTAATGAAAAACAATAGCAAATTACTTAGTTATCATTAATCTCATGCACAGAAGCAATTATTTCCCAACTGAGACTTTTATTTAAAAAAATAATCATATAGATTATTTTGGAAAGATGACAAGTCTCCTTCTTGGCCTCCCTTTCTCTCTCTGTGTTTTCATTTGCATAAACATGACATTAAAAACTGAAAGAATCACTTTAAGAAAACAATTACTCCATCAGCAAAACCTGACAGTGCAGAATTCAATGGCACCACAGAGACCATCTTGGTAAGAAAAGATAGTTTTTCCCTTTTACTGGCATTAAAACACCTCTTGCTTTTTACAGGACTGCAGTTCAGATTTATGTTTAGAACCCTTTAATAATTTAACATGTGTAAATATCATTATTTTTAGATGCACTGCAGCAGAGAGTGAAGGAATAAAAACCCCACACTGAGCACCTTGACAGGGCTGTTCAACCCAGGGGAGGAAAGGAGGAAGAGTTGTACAAGATCTTGCCGTGTTGAGAAGCAAAAAAAGGAGACACCTTCCTATTATCATGCCGAGCCTGTCTCTGGGAGCTTTTGTTTCATTAAAAACTTGTTAATTGCTGCCTTAGTAACAAAGGAACAACATGCTGTCGTGGGACTATTAGGAGTCTACATGGCTGGTTCACCCTTGGAAAGGCAGAGAGGTTTAATTGGCTGTGTGTTCTCAGAAGGTGCAATAAAGCCGGATAATCAATTGGTGTCAACATCTAATAATGGAGGTTCTCTACAAAATGGAAGAGAAAGCCCAAACCCTACTTAATCAAAAGCTACAGGATTTGGGGCTACAAAAAAATGTGCTGGATTTGGAATTTAAGAAATATTTGTGCACAGCCAAAAAGAAAACTCTGAGGATTTGAAGAGGCCATCATCACCTCATGTCTCTGATGAGGCTACACCTTCAGTTCACCAGAAAGGAGCTCTGCAGACTCAGATTATAAGACAGAACGCCCAGTGATCTATTACATCAGCTGGCTAATAAATAATTCCCTTGCTACAGCAATGCAAGGACTGAAATGCTTCTTCAGTCCTCCTTGGCAAAGCAGAGGTTTCCTGTTTCTCTTTCACCTAATGCAATATATTCATGCTCATTCTCCAGAACTGCTACTTGGTTTTCCCTTTGATCTCCTTAGGGAACAGCGTACAATGTACTCCAAAAGCTTCAGACCCAAGAATTAGCTTCATGGCATAGTTTTATGGAAAGAAATTAAATATGTGCCTAGTATGGCTAGTTTGCATAAGGACTGAAGTCTCAAGAGGTTTCCTCACAAACATTCAACTCTGATATCCCAGTGGTATCAGCTCCAAATGATACGTACCAAGACTGGTTTCCTGTTTGCTACGAAAATAGAGTGGGAAGGAATAATGGAAGGAATTAAAACTCACATACGTGAGAACAAGAATCATTTGTTTCGGTGTCTTTCTGAAAAATATTTTGGGTCAATGTTTTAAAAGCAACCAACAGGCTTTTCTGCAAGAGACAGCAGACAGATCTCATGGCCTTTCCCCCACCCTTGTAGGAAGCATTCTCAAACAGAGAGCTGTCAGATGGACTCAGAATTAATCCTCATCTTAAATAAATACCCTTTGTTTACTGACAAGTGGACTCTTTTCTTGCCTGTGTATACTCACCAGTGTTTGGCACGAAGCAGAGAGGCACAAAGGGACAAAGATGACCACAAGGACCATTCTCTTCCCATAACACAGCCCCTTTGTGCAAAGTAAATGCCAACTGCAGCAGCAGTGTAATCACAGCTTGCTTGTGAACCCCCTTCTTCCCCTCCTGGAGCCCTTGGGGTTCAAAGGGAAGCTGTAATAGAGGTGGCTTTAGCTGGTTTTATCCGGAGAGAGCCTGGCAGGACCAAAGGTACTTTCCTACGAAAACGAGTCCAGGTCTTGGGTTGGAAGACAAGGGCAGATCAGCAGGCTACAGATTTACCCTGTGGACCTCAGGCCTGGCACTTTCCCTGCATTACTAAAAGGAAGGAACATTTTCTGTTTGTGTCCTCGTATTAATTCAAATCAGTAATGAAGTTGGGAGCATCAAAAGGTTTTAGCGGTGTACGGGATTAGACCAGGCTTAGATAACTGAATAAATGAACTGACTTAATTAGCTCTCCTGAAACAAATTATTATACAGTGCTCATTTCCAACTCTCATATGAACCCAAAAGAGTTCTAGAAATGCATTAATTCCTTGAATAATAAATCTTATATTTTTGCATACCTACTGCAATTATGATGGATAATGAGATTTTAATTAATCAGACCCAGATTTTGTAATGCTTTTGAAGAATGTAGATCCATTAGGGACCTATTTATTTGGTAAATCTTGGAGGGGAGATAAAAAGAGCAGAAGTCAACAGGAATAACAACAACAAATTTCTGTGTTAAACAAACTTACATCTAACAGGCTTCTTAACAACATCCATCCTGCAAACATCCCTGTCTTGAATATGAACTCAAATCCTGGGCAAAGTATTAACTTCAGTACTTCCCTAAAGGCAAAGCACAGCCATTGGACATGATGCCACACGGAATACGTTCTTGGTTTTGCGCAAACAAGATTTTTTCCTACCAAAAAATGCTTTTCGTTTTAAATTCTTTACATTCTTTAAATTTCAAACTCTTTAAATTCTTTCTACTTTAAATGCTCTTTCCACAAAGATTATTTTCTCGCTCATATATTCTGTGCTTCCAGATACTTCTGAGTGAGAGCCACTTGTTGTTATTAACATGGCAAAGCAGCCATTAAACCTTGCTCTTGTATTTTTCAATTTTTTTTCCAACCCCTTCTGAGGAGATAGCTAAAGATCTCTCTCATGGAAAGGTAGTGTCATTGCAGTTGTCATTAATTATAGATCAGTTTGTAATATGACTGAGAGCACGAAGATTGTAGGGGGTCTCGTTAACATGAGAT
Source organism: Myiotriccus ornatus (assembly GCA_036023395.1). Taxonomy (NCBI): domain Eukaryota; kingdom Metazoa; phylum Chordata; class Aves; order Passeriformes; family Tyrannidae; genus Myiotriccus; species Myiotriccus ornatus. The sequence goes on along the minus strand of JAYRBT010000114.1, from coordinate 5,514,730 downwards.
TAAAATTCTCTTGAAGTGTAATTATTTTGCAAGAGAGTCTTGGGCTGGATATATGACAATGCATTGCATTTCTGCACTTACTGCACTGGCAGGAGAGATTTTGTTCATCACAGGGAGAGTATCAATGCACACCACTTCCCTTGGAGAAACCCTAGCACTTGGAAGGAAAAACGTGAAGGAGAAGGGACTTTAAATGCTAATTACAGATTTCCAACAGGTCCCCTTTCTTCTCAGCTCCTTTTTTGATAAAAGGAAAGTTGTCTCTGGAGGGCACTGAGAAAGTCAAGAGAACAACACCCTGGCAGGGCAAGGTCAACTCTTGCACGTGTTTGGAATGGGGAATAAAGGTAGTGCTTCCACTTTAAACAAAACTGAATTTTAAGTCTCAATGTGCAACAGAGACTTCAATTTTTTTTCCTTTTCAGTGAACCTCACTGGATTTGACATGGTAAATAGTTTTGGCTTTCCCTTCCCTTCCTCCCTCTTAAAAGAACTCCGAACCATTTCCTCTGAAAAGCCACTTTTCCTTGAAGAAATAAGGTGAAAAGAATTATTTTTATTAAACCAAGCAATTGGCAGCAGCATAATTCAGGCTTCTTTTCCCTCTGTTCGAATTGTTAATCTTTGCACTGAGGAAATGTAATCCTCACAGAGCAGGGAGGGGGGTAACAGACCCCTGCAGAGTGGCAGTAATATGGCCTTAAAGTCAGTATTTACAGAAGCAGTTAGGTGCACAAGTCCCTCTGGCTCGAGGAATTAGGAAAATAGGTACTTCAACCTCGAGAGGATTTTCCAATCTGCATACTTGGGCTCTTGCATCACTTCATAAATCTGGGCCCTGTGAGGAGAAGACAGCCAGATGTGTTCTCCTCGGCATTTCTCTGGGGAGAGCTCAGGTTAAAGAACAGATTTTTTTTTTCCCCCCTGCTCTTCATTTCCACAGAACTGCTCACAAACCAGAGCCAGCTCCCAGCTGCACTGGGTGGGTCCGTGGTTTTCAAAAGCAGCCACCAAGCCCTGAGCTGCTGTCACCTTTCCCAGGCTCATCCTCTGTTGGGTAGCTGTTGCACCCCAAGCCAAAAAAACTTGTTCTAAGAGAGGCCCAAAATGACAGGGATCCAGAGGATGTTAAATCCCACCTGACTCGGAGAAACTGAGGCCACAGCTGCCAAATACTGCTAGGAAATTTTCACCTGGATTTGCAGAAATAGGGAAGTTAATATAAAAAGGAACCTGGCCCAAGACAAAGTGTGTGTTTGCTGAGGCCTCTGTGGGAAGACACTTGCCATTTATTATCAGCTTCAGTGCTGCTGCAATCCACCTTGTTAATTCAAAGACTCATTTATAAGTTGCTTTGATATGTTGCACTCAGCTCTTTGAGTACTGAAATGCTTTTTTGTGCAGCTTTCCCCGCCCCCTGAGCTTGGTTGCCCTCCCCACCACCAATCTAAATTTGCTTTTATGTGCTAGGAAAACAAAAAAAAAAGTGTGAATTTACCACTTCTGAACATCTTGTCCTCTTAATTTGTACAGAGCTGGTTTGTTCGGCACAGAAACAGTACAAGGAGCAGAATAAATTTAGCTGGAAGGCAGGGTGGGGGACAGCAGAGCAAAGAGGGGCTCTGCAATGGTGCTGCTCTTCTGCCAGTACTCTGTGAGCGGGTCCCATCATGTCCCTGTCCTCCTGCCACCCTGTCTTTGCCAACTGCAGTCAGGTTGGAAATGCCACATCAACGCAAAGCCTCTCCATCATTTTCCCTTCCCCCTTTCTTTCCACTTTCCTCATTAATTTGCTTTTCTTCAAATTAGATGTTTCATTTCAGGGGTTTGGAATTTTTCCCCTCCTCACTCCTCCTTCCAGCTCTCAATTCCCTGGATACCCTGTGCTCTCTCCAGGGTCTCTTGCTCTCCTCTGGCTCCCTGTGTCCTCTTCCCAATCCATCTTCTCCCTTCCCCTGCCCTGTTTCTCCTGGGGCACAACCCCTTCACTCACCCACCTTCTATTGCTTTCCCCCAGACTTTTCCCTTCCCATTTATCATCTCCATCCCAGTTGCCTCCCCAGAGTCCTCCACTTCTCCCTTGCTACACATTGTTCATGCTTTATACAGGGAGACAGCAAAGGAGGTCGCTGAGCCTAAAAAACTATATATATATGAATATAATATATATGCCAGAGCCACTCAGGAAAAAAGCTGGGGACTGAGGTGAAATGGAAAATTAACTGAAAGCAGAGAGCAATTATCTTTGTGCATCTGGGCCTCAAAACTACATGGGAAAGCCTTGACAAGCTGCTGGTCTGTGCCACACACAGCCAGCGTGGAGCAAATCCATACCAGCAAATCCAAGAGTTCACCCAGGCCACTTCTTGAACCTCTTGGCCATTCTGTTTGAAGCAACATTTTGGTTGGAATAAATAGCGGGTTTTCCTCTTTTGAAATGAAAAGGGCAAATGGAAATCAGATTTTGTTATCTCAGAGTATCAAGTCTTAACTTTTTATTCAGCAACATAATGAGCTGGTGGCCTTTGAGAAGGAGAGAGGGAATGGGCAGCTTCATCTTTACTGCATTTATTTTATGTAACATCTTCCTCAGCTGAGATGAAGACAGAAACGGACAGAGCATTATTAGCCCAAGAGAGTTGAGTCTCTTTGCATTTTTGGAATAGAAATGGGCCTGTAAACCACGCTAAGTTGTTATCTTCAGCCAGGAATTTAACACTGGCTACAAAGAGAAAGTCAAATTCTGCACTGATTTGATGACCAGCACTGTAATTTGGGACATCTAATATTTTTTTTGGAGTGAGAGCCTACTTGTTCTTTGTGGTCTATGGAAAAGTCAAGATTGTCATGTTGGTATCAGCAATAAATATGTTAATTTAACACCAGAAATTGCAGAGCCTGAGGTGCAATGGGCAGGTTTTGCAATCGTTTGGAGTGGCCTGAGGATTGCAGCAATTCCTGCCTTCCCCAGCAAGCCCCAAAATGGGGCAGGTCATACAAGGAAGCCTCAGTGCCAGCCCAGTAAGGGGTGGGTGTGAGAGCTGTGGTGCCAGCACAGCCTGATGGCTGGGGGGCTCTCCAGGAGGTTTTTCCCTACACTTTACAGGATAGCTGAGGGCTGCCAAAGGAAGACTGCATGCAACCAAAGGAAAAATTGCTTTTGATAGCATGGCTGATGGCTGTCCAGAACAAGCCCAGAAAGGCCTAGCCAGAAACCCCGTGTTTCACTAGCACCATTTTGGCCTAATAAATCAGAGCAATTACCAAGTATACACCATAAAAACATCTCTGAATCTGTCCAAAAACATAAACATTTTCTACAGAAAGCGGAGCTGTGAGAGAGCAAATGCATTTGTGTCATCAGCCTTCTCTCATGGCAGTGAATGGACTCGGAACAAATGCATTTTCTTTTTATGCTTCCATCATCTACAGCACCTCTGTGAAAAACAGAGCCCTGGCTGTAATGTCACCATCACCATTCCCTGCTGCAGCCATTTCTGCAAGAGCTGGAAGAGTCCCTCCCTGAAACTAGTCCAGCATGTGGGCAATAGGACTTTAGAGCCAAGTACCACAAATATTCAGATTTCAGAATTCAGATTCTATTCAGATAATGGCAAAATGTCCATCCAGAGATCCCTGTCATGGCTTAGAGAGAACTTGGGCATGACTGTTCATATGAGGACCCCTTTGCTTGTAAAGCCACCTCTAGGTCAGTCTCTCGTTCTAAGAGGTGCAGCGATGCCTCCTGGCCCCACCAACCTCACACAGACGGGTTATCCTACTGGCTAAAAGCGTTTCCTCATCATTCCTCATGAAACCAGCTCCAGAAATCTCCATGCCCAGTCACAGTCCCTGTGAAGTCATGTCCCCTCATACCCCTCCCGAGGATGGCACCTTCTCAACCACAAGGAAACTGCGTTGTACTGCTGGGTGATGGCACGTGGCTGACACTGAATAGGCCCAGGTATAGGACTTCTGGTCTATAGCAGATTGATGTCACAATAGCATTTATTTCATTTTATCAATATAGAGAAATAAACATATGCACAGACCATGTTTATTTCACTCTATCAAATATAATTTTAACAAACATGACACAATTCTTACTGTGCAACAGAATGTCTCTGAAATATTATAAGTTTCAGTGCTTTGTAATTGTATTTCAATAGGCACAAGAAGTATTTTACTGCACAGTGAATGCATTTCATTAAATAGTATAAATTTACACTCTGTTGTAAATGAATGTTCATTTTACATTGTAATTTTTTTACTGCCGAATGTTGCCACTTTAGTATTCACTGTAATCGCTCCACTGTGTTGCAAGCAAATGTCATTTATGTGATATGCAAAAATTCAGAGAATTCAATTTAAGGGATCTCAGTCTGAAGTATAAATACATGCAAGCCACGTAACACAAATAAACTTACTCCAGATGGTTGCAGATAAAATGAAATCTTGCCATCCTAAGAAATAAAATTCCCAGTACAAATATAGGCAATTCAGTACACTTTCTGCTGACCAAAGTGGCCGGAAAAAATTAGCACCAATCCAAACATAATAAATTCCATGAAGTTTTTGCCACTAACACGAGACCAAGCGTTGTTTTCTAGATGGTTTAACAGCTCTTCCATCTGAGTGTATTTGAGACTTTACATAGATTCCCACAGCTGTTTGCCCCAGATAGTACCTTATGGTAAATATCTAGAAACAAAAAAACTATTGGTACAATAAACCAGGCGATTCTAAAAGCAACAATGGGTTATTTGCCTCTCTCCATTACAGCTGCCTGGAGTACTTACAGTACAGCCCAAGAGCATTAACAAACAGCCAAGCTATTTCTTCTCTGTTGATAGCCACCTTATGGCTTTCAGCAGCTAGCAAATTAAACCTTCAAAATAATTCTCATGTGCACTGACTGTAAAGTGAATTTAAATTAAACTAATATATTACAAGAAAAGTGAGTACCTAGCCAGAGTTCTCAGCAGCCTCTTTCTTCTTCCAAAACCAGCCTCTGTGCACACAAATATAGTTACACAGTTCACACCTGCCAACGTGCATCTGCACATGCCATATGGTGCAGGACACACCTCATCCCAGCACTCACACACATATGTATTTGCAAACACCTCCTGCCACTGGGAGACGGATGAGTCCAGCCAAGTGCTACTAAAACCAAACAACAAAAGCCTTTCTCCTCCATCAGGCACCCTTTAAAATGACTATTCACCCCGGTCACACTCAGCAGATGCAGGTCTCTGACTGCCCCTTTACACAGGGATACAAAGCCAAAGAAATGAAGTTGCTGACTCAGTCGCAGAACAAACCTTTACCAGGACAAAGGCTTGAAGAGAAATCTTGCAGAGCCCTGCTGGTATCCTTCTCCTTGTATTTATCTGTCATTCCCAAGCCTCAAGTTTGGACCTGGGAGCAGCCTGCGAGGCTGTCTCATACCTTTCGCTTGCTGTCTGCAGTGCAGAACTAAACATTACACTGAGGAGGTTCTGATTGCTCTGTATTCCTGAGGAGGCATAAAAAGGATGGAAGCGAACAGATAGATCTGAAGTGCTCTATAACAGGCTATGGCCTCAAACACACTTCTTTGCTCTCAGGCTGCTGGAGAGATCCAAGCCTTGAAAGTCTGGAAATCCTGATATTTTTGAGATTAACTACCTCTCAGAAATGTAATTATTCTTGGTAGTTATTCTGATGAAAGTCAAGTTAGATGAGAATTTGGGAACCAATTTCTTACCTTTTTATCAAGTAATACTAATAAATTACTTTAAATCCTGTTCCTTTTGTTTCTGGACATGCATAGCTCATTTTTTCTTCTGCATCTCTAGCTTGAAGATTTTAGGTTTCACTCAAGAACAGTCCTAAAAATCTCTGCTCTTATTATTAAACTCAAGTTAGCCATCTGCAAGTAACGCCCTGCAAGCATCTCTACAGGATATCATAAAAGAAATGGCTCTTTAAGTCTGTCACTAGGCACAGTCAGGTTGGAAAATGGATATAAGCAGATTTAAAGGCAGAAAACCTGACTCCATCAGTGCTGTGAAAGTATTTAGTACATACAGAACAGAGGAGGAGAGAAAGTCAGCAGCAAAATGAGAGCAGCCCTTCTCGTGATAGGTATTGCTTTTCCACAGGATCACAGCAGTCACAGACTGGTTTGTGTTGGAAGGGACCTCAAAGCTCATCTAGTTCCAAACTCCTGCCATGGGCAGTGACACCTTGCACTAGACCAGGTTGCTCAGAGTGCCATCCAGCCTGGCCTTGAACACTGCCAGGGATGGGGCAGCCACAGCTTCTCTGGGCAACCTGTGCCAGTGTCTCACCACTTCCTGAGTAAAGAATTGCTTCCTACTACCTAATCTAAACCTGCCCTCTTTCAGTTTACAACCATTGCCCCTTGTCCTGTCACCATCTGCCCATATATAAAGTGCCTCTCCCTCCTTTTTAGAAGCTCCCTTAAGGTACTATAAGACCTTCCTAGAGCCTTTTCTTCTCCAGGCTTAGCAACCCCAACTCTCTCAGCCTGTCCCCACAGGAGAGGTCCTCGAGGTCTTGGATCACCTCCTTGGCCTCCTCTGGACCTGCTTTAACAGGTCCACATTTTCTTGTACCGAGAGACATTTTCTGGTGTGGCTGCTCAGCCCCTCACAGAGCAGGGCAAACACCTTCAGCCTTGCAGCTGAGATGCCACAGGACTGGGAAAAGCAGCCCCAGAGCCATTCAGCAGTTCCAGGGAGCTAGATACACAACCTTTAAGTCCCGAGATGTGTTAGCAGACAGGACCTGGATTACATCTCCAGATGTTCTCAAATGAAGTTTGTTCTGGCTAGGGACACTCAGCTGGGAAAAGCTTGAGGCTCTTCCACCTCAGCTAGGTCAGGATATTATGCTCAGTGCCCTTGCCTCAGGTCTGCAGTCAAGGCCAGCTACTTTAACACTCTATTACTGATGCTCACACTTTTCCCATCCTGCAAAAGTGTATCTCAGCTTCTCCTCACTCACATCCCAACTGAGCATGGCTCCTATTATCAGCTCTTTTGGTTTGAGAGGTGCAGGGTCACTAACAAGCTTTCTTCTGTAACCTCAGACACTTCAGAGGATTGGAACTTGGCACTGCAAACTTCAACAAAACCAGATCTGGGTGAAATAACTTTTAATATTCCCTCCGTGTCAAATAAGGAATTCCTACATCACAGCCAACACAAGTCCTAATGACTGCTTTTCATACCAAACTGCACATGATGCCTCTCCATACCCTTATGCACTCATACATATGAAGCAGCCACTCATTTTTATTACTCTGTGCAGTGCAGCAGATTACCAAAATCTGTTCTACACATGCTTGAGACATGTCCAGTAACTGCTGGCATTAACACATAGTTGCTTCTGGATTATTCCTCAGCATTTTAAAACTGCCCATGGCGTTGCTTGGTACGAGATTGGATTTACTAGCACTGCATTTCCCAATTCAGCCTTCCAGGCTGGAAGTTTCCAACTCCAGTCCCTTGCAAGCCTGTCAGTTATGCATGGATCCAGCATCAGAGCTGTGTAGGTGCCCTTTTATAGGAAGGGACCAACATAGCTGGACGGCAACTGTGTTATCTGCACTGCAGGTCACAGAGTATTCCATGTTTCCTGCTAATTAAATTCACTGTTGGAAGCTCCTTACATCTCCACGTGATACATAGCTGCAGAGCTGGATGTTGCCCCTAATTGCTTTCTCTAACAAGGTTATAAAAGTCATGCTGTTATGTCCAGATATGTCAGGGCCCTGACAAGTGTACATGACCAAAAGTGACATTAATACCGCACTGAATTGCACCAAATTTGGATATTAATGAGGAAATTTCAGTCTTCCTCTAGCATGTTCTTATTGTGATCATTTAAGAGCTGTGTTTACACAGCAATGTTAAGGAGCATTAAAATATAACTCAAAGTAAAACTCAGGCTAGCTATAGAAGATGATGTGTGAAGTTTAAGACACAAGATAGACTAGTTAAACAACATTATTAACTGCCAGGTTACAGTTTCTCTAATAGCATATTACCCTTTGTTTTCTTCAGCCCAACACTGAAGTAAACTGAGTGAATGAGTAAATACTGCTGCAGATTTCTTGCAATGATCAATTAAGTTCCTTGGTGAGGAGATAAATGTCAAGAGCTCACTAAACACAACATGACCAGATGCCTTTCCCGCGCTAAATAAGAACAGCTGCGCAGTTCAACATTTGGGCTAAATGGATAAGAGGGACAAAACCATTCCAGGTATCACTGTTTCTAGACTCAACAATGAAAGAACTGGGGAAAAAAGCAAGTTAGCCCAGTCTGAAACAATCATTGCTGTTTCCATCTAAAACACACACTCACCGGGAACATGACTCCTGTGGAAGCCTTGCCTGGGCACAATCTGTTGTGTTACTGGGCAAAAGATGAAATTAAATAATTAAAATTGAGTGTCACATTATTCACCCAGGCCAAGAGGGAGAGAAGGGATCCTAATATTCACATTACCCATGGGTACATTCTGCCACTACTTGTACTCCTGCACTCTCACCAGACATCAGAGGCAGAACTCATCCACGCAGGTTTTGATATGTGACCTGGAATTCTGTGTCTGTGTCACGCAGGGATAGGTGCCATTGGATCATGGAGTATTTTTCTATGGTAATTAATTGCCTATTAATCAGTCAGGGAAATTGCGCCTTAGAAGTGCTTACTGCCCAGCCCTGAGACACCTCCACTGCAGTGGGTAGAAGTGCCACCCTCAATGACCCCTGCAAACCACGTGGTACAGGCTTGCCTAAAACCAACAGTAATTGATTATTAGCTAATTAATCGGTTAATCACATTCCGATATGCATTTGGCCCAGAAAATTCTCACTAGTCCTACATATGCAACATGTTTACATTAACATTTAGGAAAGCTTAGTGGCTTCCAAGTTCCTTTATGTTTGTACACAGCAGAGATTTCTAGAAAAATCTGAGAGGGAAGCACAGTGTAACTAAATTATTATCACAGGCACCCGAATGAAAACAATCTTAAGGCGAGGCAGCTACGATTGCTTTACACACAACTTGCTGCTTTCTCATTATATTCTTTATCTATTGCTGAGTCAAGAAAAAAAATCCAATTTTGTCAAACATTTTAAGCAAAACATAAAGGCCAGGGAAGAGTTCTTTCTCAAATGGCTTTCTATTTAGACATGTCTTTATCTGAGACCGGAGTAATAAAGCATTTTAGCCCTTTCCAACGGCAAGATCTCAGCAGAATCAAAACCACGAGCAGCACATCTCTAGCTAAAAAGCACCACTGAACAAAGCTTGTTTTGCTCAGGAACAGTGGCTCACACAATGTTACATCAAGTTTTTCAGCTTAGAGACAGAAGGAAAAGCTTAGGTTATCCTGTCCCTTTGCAACTCTCCCAGTCCTTTACATTTCCACCAGGAATCCAGGTAGGATTTCAATGGCTTTGGTTTCTCTGAAGTGTATTTTCAAAGAAGGCATTCAGGCTCAATCTGATCATGAGAGCGAGGCAAAGGGGGGAACGTTCACACAGCTCACTGCAAGCTTTCTGTTCCAAATGCGTGGCAGAAACTTGTTAAGCGATTTCTCAGATGGCAAAAAGAAAACCCCGGGGGATCGAGGCATTATTTGTTGTTCCGTGCCTGGAACATCCAAGAATTCCCTGTAAAGGAAGAGGAGAGCACGGGGAGCTGCAGATGTTCCCAGCAGCATCTCTCTGCAGCAGCAAAGGCAGTCCCTTCTGGCAGCTGTGTCACAGAGGCCCCGATGACACTAAAGCATAAAGATCCCAGTTGGGCCGCGCTGCTGTTCCACAGTAGATGAGGGGAGACAATACCCAGCTGCCTGTTCACATTTTTACAAGATAGTTGTAAAAACACTAAATTACAGCAGCTTGGTACCATTTCTCAGACTATTACTCCTTTCTTAACATAATATAAAAGATAAGAACTGCTCGTACTCGGGTGCAATAAAGATTCTGTGTTAGGGCTACTGTCAGTGAAGTGTCAGCCTGGCTCTGACACCACGGGCACTGTGCTGGCAGGAAGGTAGAGCAGCTGTTTCAAGAGGCTCTACAAGTCAAAAAGCCCCTTACTGGCAGTATAAAAAGCCCCCCAAAAATAAAACAGTGAGAATGATCTCAGCGTGTACATTATATAAGGAGTCACGTGAGAATGACATGAGTGGGTTGCAGAAAGCTCAACAGGCCAGCACAGAGGTTTGTGAGCTGGCTGCTGATTCTTATTTGCAATTCAAGAGGTCTGTGATTGATCAAATCATTGTTTCTCCTCCTCTGACTAAAGTCCTTTCTACCCCCAGGGAAATACCAAAGAACAAGGAGTGAATAACAAACTTAAGGTATAAACCTGTGGCATTTGGTGGGTATTTTAACTAATGCTGGCATTTCATTTAATGATATCAAATAAAGAATTATACAGCCTCATTCAGCCTGATTTCCCTCATGCTACTCCAATCAGCAGCAACTGCAATTTGAGTCTCAGGCTGAAGATTATATTTGCAAATTAAATTTATTTGGGGGGGGGGCGGGGGGTGAGGGAAATAAATCTGTTAGTCCGTGGTTTGATCAGAACTTTGAAAGCTAGTCTGATAATGAAAGAGTGAAATCTTGGCTGCAAAGTCAACAGGAGCCTCATCCAAAATTTCTCACAGCTCTTTTAATAGCATAAACGTTTCAAGCTAGTACATCTGGGTCTCTGAAACAGTGGCAGCAGTATTTCAAATATTCTCAAAGCCAGCTACTTGGATGGGCTTGAATTGGTGACAATAATTGTGAAGATTAGTTTCTCAGGCCAAAGAGAAACACGCCAGGGCCACGCAAGCAGGCTTAGTTCTCTCACAGGAAACACTTGGGCAAAGCAGGATGCCAGGGCTTCAAAGAGGAAAAGCTGGAGGGTATAGCAGCACACGTGCTGAGTGGCAGAAAATTAACAATTTTGATACTGCAGCTACTCCAAAAGACTTATCACCGAATACATCGAGGCAAAGAAGCAGAACAGTAGAACTCAGTGCAAAAATAGGAGAATTCAGCGCAAAAATAGAAAATACCTGGCATGTTTGGGGCACCAAATAATCAATATTTGTTCCCCAAATTGTAACTGCTGAACCAAAACTTCACGTAGGCCGCAAAAGCATCAAGCAGAATTCAGCGAAGCAGCACATGCCAGACCTTTCCCTTCAGCGGAATTCTCCACACAGAGCATTTAAGGCAGGTCACGAAACAGCAAAACACCAGCTGCTTGCATCTACTTGTTTTGGGGTTTTTTTTTGTTACATTTCTCAACCAAACTTGTCTTAAGACAAATCTGAGTTTAGATACAATGCTGCCTCTTGCTCCAACCATTTAAATCAATTTGCTAAGCAAGCCAGATTGCGTGCCAGTGCTTCCAACTATTAACTCGCAAGAAATCCTGTGATGAACCTTAGTCTCTTTTCACACTGACTTTATTATGCTCGCAGAACTTTACGCTTGTTCATGTACAATGTGAAAATAAAACACTGCCAGGCCTAGCAGACAAATCAGTGACCTAAATATTCCAGAAAATGAAATATGCCTTAGCTGTCCTTCAGGGCTTGCAGGAGCAGGAAGAAGTATCACCAAATAACTTGAATTCAATAATTCCCCAGAAGCACCAGTTTCCCTAACCTTAGGAAATTCTGATGCAGTCAGTAAGAGAAAATACATCTCTTTTGCAGCTAACTACAAAAAGAGAAAGTGGGATGCTCAGGAAAAAGAAAACACTAAAAAAAGAGATTAATACACTGGAAAATAAATATGAAGAGAAGGAACAGAAGATTTCTTCTCTGTCAAGCAGAGGGTTACAGATCTACCCTGTGTTAGTGCTTCCTTTCTGTGTCAATCCCAACCACATTTATTTTATTTATTCTAAACCCTGGCTTTGAAGTTGGTGGTTACGGAAGGAAAAGAAAGGATGCGTTACAAAACATCCCTTGATTAGCCATTTGGACTGACCAGCTGAGCTTCTTCTGACATTATGCAAGAGAAATTAAGCAGGCCCTGGAGCAGAGGATGCTCCTGGCCTTAACTGGAGCCCGATCAAATCATTGTCTTCCTGTCAGAGGGTGCAGTCTTGCAACCCTGGTGCTGAAATGGTGCTTTGATCACACCGTGTGGAAAATCGGCAAGAGCAACCATTTAATGTCACATTTCTGCTTTTACTCTACAGCTCTTATTACTTTATATGCATAAAAAATGCATGGCTACTTATAAATCTTTGATTACAGTACAGGCCAGACCTGGTACATTTTTCACCTCCCTTCCAGGATAACATCCAGAGAATGCACATGTGCCCTACAAGACATGGGATACTCACCAGTTTTGAACACAGGCATTGATTCGATGGAGAGCAGAAGCTGTTCCCAAGAATGGTACCAAAACCAGGAAAGTGGGATTTGTCCTTTGTAACAAATAATTACGTTGAAATTGTGAGAGGCAGCCTCAGTGTGATTGGAGGCCAAGCTGTTCTCTTCTATTGTCCCTCCCCTCATGCTCCTGCTGTGAGATAGAGTATGATCCCAAAAACTCTTATCAGATGAGCTGCTTTGATTATTTTTTTACAGGTCCATACAAGAAAAACACCCTGAGGAAGGGACATACCTGACAGGATAGACTAACTCCCTAAAAAAGTGAAACAGGAGACTAGAAACCTACCCGGTAGTTGGAAGGAGTAACTCATAAAAGTTGCATGGCTGCTCCTGAGTGCATTCATCGATCCAGTCTCCTACCAACAGCTCCCCTTGGCAAAATCACCAATGCACTGCCCTATCTGCAAGCATTCTCCACCTTATCCTTCAGCCCTACTCCTGCCTCAACCCCACCTCCATCCAGCCATCACAGCCCATATTCAACTTGCTGCAGAGACGAGAATATCCCCAGGAGAACCCACTTACTACCTGGGAAATGGCCCATGAAGGTGTACAGGCATCCTAAAATACTCTGATAAGCTGACAGAACGAGGCACTTACCAAAGGGGAATGCTAAGAACATGAAAAAGAAAAATAAGCATGAACATGCCAAGCAAAGATTTTGGGAGTACACAACACGCTACCTGAAGGAGGTCCCACTCTAATTCTTGCCACGCCAGCAGCTGTCTTGAGAATTAACACAATGAAGTATTTGTGCTGCCTTCCAGTTTAAAGCTGATTTTTGAAGAAGGAGGTATTTCTCTGCTCATAGCTTTGTGAGGTTTTTTTTTCCCTACAAAAATATTTTGACTGGATTTAGGAGCCTGCAATCACAAGACCAAACCCCAGGATGATTTAAAGGAGGGGGTGGGGACGGCCCCTTCAATCACTCAGGTGGTGGTGAAGGGAGATTTGCACCTGGGCCAGTTTCCCATTAATCTGCAGCAGCTCCTGATGGGAATGCCCCACTTTGCCCACCACTTTCCCAAGCCAGTTTTGTGCCACCTCTGGTCTCTTTGCTGACCCCTTCCCCACCCCTGCTGCATTTTATGGTTTAAAACAATCTTGTTTTCCAGCCTCCTTTGATTTTCCAGCCAGTATCAGGACAGCTGCTCTTTGGAACTGTCTGTTCCATGTATCAGGAGATTATGAAGAAAATGTGTTATTTCCATGAGGGCTGACACAGCCTTTTTCTCCATTTATACTTACTGATTTTTTTTTTCTCTCCCTGATGCATTATATGAGCTCCTCTCTTACTTCCATTTTTTTGACAGCCATGTTTTAATATCCTTTAGAAAATGCAAGTTATTTAGCATACTGTGGAGTGAGGGTAGGCCAGGTGTGGATCATTTTACAGGGAAACAAGTCCTCTTTTCTGTATTATTATTAAATCTGCTTCTACAGAGAGCCTTTCTCTACAGGTAGGGTACAACCCTCAGTAACCTTATGCCTCTTGATAAATATTCAAAGGTCACTACACCAGGATTTCCTCTGGAAGTACTTGGAAAACACTGGGCTGGATGAAGGGAAACAGTCCTGTGTGAAGCTTGGCTTCTTCAAAAGAAAATCAGAATTTCTCAATGGTTAGAGCTGAATATTGAAAAAAGGAAAAACTTTGATTCTAGTTCCAACATTCCCTGAGGAATATCAGTTTTCCAAGAGGGAGAAATACACAATTTTACCAGGAGTGACAATGTGTTTTAAAGTGCCAAATACTTCTTTTTTGTGGACTTGCTGAAACATAGCACATGTAAAAAACATCTGAAAGGTAAGGGCTGCTATGCAACGTTACCAAGGAGGTACAATGCCTGTCTCAAACTCACCTTAGATGGGATTTCTTTTTCCCTTTAAAAGCCTCTTTTACATGTTTTCCTTTCATTTTCTCCCCAGTTAGCTTTTTCAGTCGAGTTAAACTGGAGGCCAATCCCTTTAATTTTGGGGTTGTTTCCATCAGGGTACTTGGGGGAAATCAGTTCTAACTAATCAAGGGCTTAAATTCAAGGCAGAGAAGTCAACGTGCATGAGTCCACCTTAGGGATACCTGTTCACAGCAGCCTGACCACAATTAAGCAGAGTTTGTTTCCACCATGGACAATCTGCAAGGGGATGCTGTGAAGGACAAGAGGGGATGGCTTGAACCTGGAAAAGAGTAGGTGTAGATTAGAAAGAAATTCTTTACTGTAAAGATGGTGAGGTGCTGTCACAGGCTGCCTGGAGAAGTTGTGAATGAGCTGAACTCAAGTCCTTTCCCTCCTTGGAAAGAACACTGGCCTCTAGGATATTTTTAGCTGGAAAGTATTACCCCCTCCTTCTCCTTCAGCAAATAATAATACAGAATAATAATACAGTTGCGTGTAATAATTTACTGTCGTAATAGGAAATACTAAAAATGCCAACAACTCTTCATGCAAGACCTGCTGAAAAGAACTTTTGTACCTTTAAAAATCAACAGTCCAACACTGAAATGGGAGGTTAATGTGCAGCTGAGTTTAATACATATGGGAGCTCTTTGTGAGCCAGCACAGGCATATGGGATCAGACACAGAGGAGGAGATCTGAACTTTTCTGCAGACAGATGAATGAATTCAAGCCGAAGTAGCAGCACAGATCTTGCAGTAGCCAGTCCAAAAATAGTCAAGAAATCCCTTTTCTACATTTAGCACTGTGTGGATGGGTTTCTGTGTTCATTGATGAGCTCCTAGGCTACCCTGAGTTTTACAAGAGCTGTAGCTCTTTATTTCTACAGTAGAGTGCAGGAGTTTTGAATATTAGCACGATATTATCTCCCTTTTTGCTTTCATTGCATTCAGCATGGCTGGCTCCACTAAATAACACCGAAATCTTAACTGTAACAGAAAGATGGTTTTGAAAAAAGGGTTTCTTGGCAGACTATTATCCATTTTGTACCATTTTCCCTTGGCTTGTTCTGTCTCCTTTATTCTTATATAAGAAAGAAAGACAGATTTTTTTTCCTCTCCTTTTTCTTTCTTTTTTTTCGCCCTGATCTAATTCTTGTGCCTGATATATAAGAGCACTGATACAATGTAGTTTTTCATTTTGGCAGCCTTTTTTTCCAAACAGATTCCATAGCATGATCCGACCAGTGACAAACGACCCAGCACTTCCACTTGGAATACTAACGCTGAATTATCTGCCTTCCTGGGGTGTGGTGGAGATGCAGTGAGAATTAAAAAAAAAATTACTGCACAGGAGCAGTGGTGACTGATGTAGGGTCTGCAAGCTGAGCTTTTGACCTCAGCCGTTTCTACAGTAACTGTGCACTGCATTGTGCTTTCTATTCTCGGACTCTCCTTGGAAGCCAATTAAATTAAAAGGCTATTCATTTCATGATATTTGTCTCCAGGAGGCTCAAACAGAAATGCAAACCATTCCTGTTCAGAGTTCTCTGCATCAGAGAAACTGATATTGTACTGCTAATTTGCGATAACACCGCCAACCAATATGCAATCTGCAGTGATTTAAAAGATGTGCATAGGATGTACACTGAACTTACAAACACTGATTAGGGAGATCATGAAATTAAATCCTCTGAAGGGCACGTCTTTCAAACCCTCAAGGCAGCTCTTTTTCTTGGTTTAATCAGATAGTTAATCACTGTAACTCAGGCTTTCCAAGAGCCAGATTCATCAATACCAAGAAACATGGATTTGTAATATTGAACAGTTACAGTCTCAGGAAAGTTTGGTGAGAAGAAAAGCTGTAAAAAGGTGGTTGGTAAGCACTTTGCTGCTTTAAAAAAAGCAGTGGAAGAAATGAGGGAGTATTTCCTACTAAAAATAAAGAATCATTTGAGGACTGATCCACCAGTTTGAATAAGAGAGAAACATATTCCCAAATACTCTGGTCTCTTAAGGACTAGTCTTATTTCCAGCTCAGTGAGAAATTAACAATTTTGGTCCAATCACAGAAAACAAATTGACATGAAACATTATTATACGTGTTTTTATTCTAAATTAAGCTGATGGTGTAGCTCCCCACGTCACTTGGAGCAACAGTCATTTCAGATCTGGAGGAATGACCTTCACATCGAAGGGAAACGAGAAGACTTGAACACCATCCTGCAGGATGCGAAATTACATCCTGCAACGTG
The DNA here is from genome assembly GCA_036023395.1 of Myiotriccus ornatus. Lineage (NCBI taxonomy): Eukaryota > Metazoa > Chordata > Aves > Passeriformes > Tyrannidae > Myiotriccus > Myiotriccus ornatus. Next base: position 5,498,142 of record JAYRBT010000114.1, on the reverse strand, counting down.
CCATTTGCAGATCACTTTTGCAGGCTGGCAACCACAAATTGAAACTTGCCTATCATCAATGGCAGATCAAATGTTAGGGCTTTCCTAATGGCCATGGGACTGAGAGGCTTGTGGATAGAGAAGATGTGGGTTTATAACAGAGGCGTTTTATCTGGACATGGCTGGCAGGATGTAATAAGCCAAACGAGGCTGAAATGACAAAAATGTCTCCAGGCATATGAAAACCTGGAGCACTATTTCTAGTTTAGACAAAATTGTCAAATACTTTAACTACCTTTTCAGAGAGATGGAATCATTCTGGGCCAGAGTCATTCACCTGCAGTGCTGAAACCCACGGACCTTCCACCAGGGGTGAGCTTGAAGACAGTTCTCTGGGTTGAGAAAATGAACTTGCTTCCCTCTGCTCTGACGAAATTAGTTTTGTTTTCTTCCCCACCTGACTCCCAGTAAAGTTCCAATCAGTTATTGAAGTATTCAAGACAGAAATATTTAAAGTGAAAAACTGGTAAGTAAGAATAGGCTTCTTAAAATGGCTTGGAAATAGGAGCGAATACGAAAATTTCATGAAGGCACATGAAGGTCACTTCAGCATTTCTAGTCATTCTGTACTACACTGACAAGAAGGCACTCAGTAAAATGGAGGGTGAATGATCTAAAGATGACTGAAGGACAAGCTCCTTTTCAGCCTGAGGATTTTATGCCACAAAGTAGCAAAACAGGTCAGCTGTTTCCCCGGCTTCCAAAAAAGCACGAAAAACACTGTAGTGTACTGCAAACCAAAACACCTGGAGGGGTTTGCATGTGTGCACGGATTTGTATGTCACAGCACAGGTGGAACAGCAGAAAGCAAGATCTGCACAATAAGGACCAGGAACTCTGTGCTGGCACAATTTTCTGTAAATTGCCCTGTAATATTTTTTGAACTATCTTCTGACATGGTTGGAATACGCCCTGGTAAAAGAGGAGATGCTGCAACAGAAAATGGAAGGGTCTATTGGATATGGAGCTTCCGGTCTTTCCGTGTCCTTTGTTGCCTAATTTCCTTGCTTTGAGATAGTTTTGCTTGTTATTGTAACAATTGTGGAACATTAACTTTGAATTTGATGCAACAGTGATGGGGAAAAATTTTTTTAACCTGCCTCAGTTTCACAGCTTAGGTGATGAGGTCTCATCAGAAGAAAATTATCTTTGATAATTCATTTTTGTTTGGTTCTCCCAGTATAACAACCAGTTTCTAATAAAAACTCCAATAGCTTTTCAAAGGTTTTATCTTCTTGTATGACTTCTTCCAAACTAAGTCTATTCCTGAATGTGAGTTTATTTGAAAAGATAGGACAGAAAGTGGATTTTTTCAATTCATTTTTCTTAAGGGAAAAAAAAAACCCTATTTTAAAAGACTTATTTTTCTTTTTCAAGAACAATTTTTTCTTTTTAAAAGAAAGGCATCTTTGGAAAAACCTGAAGGGAGAAACTCTAAGTGGAGCTCATTGCGGCAATGTAATTGTGGCCAAAGACACAAGCTAGTTTTGAAGGACTTGATTTTATAGAAGCAATGGCATTTAATTACAAGAGCCAATGATAACAAGAAGTGTAATGGAGGGGAAAGAAAACTTGTTTCATGTAAGAGTTTAACAATGCATTGAGGACAAGACCTGATTAGGACAAATTACCTCATTTTTTTCCTTTGTATCAAGTGTTCTTCACAATCACTTCAGGCATGTTGTCCTGTCCAGTGGTATGAGAAGACCTGAGATCTGGAAGTTTAATCCTGTGAAAGTAACAGAGAAAATACACTTTTAAATGTGGAAAAGTATCTGACCATCCTGATGACTGTGAATAGTGACAGTGTTACCAGACATGCACATACTTTATTATGTTATTTTGTTTTTGTATTTGTAACACAGAAAATTTAGTACTTTTTGCATAAGAGTACTGAAAAAAAAAAAAAAGGAAAAACTACCTTAAAAAAAGCTTTGACTTTCTGTGTAAACTTGAGCATTTTTAAATGTAGCTCATTTCAAAAATAGAAAGCATTATCAAGGAAAAAAATTTTGGTGAAGAATAAATCTATGGGAGTTTTTACTGACACACTCCTCTTATTCACTGAAACACGGCACCTCATTTTAGGCACACATAAGACATGCACGGCATGGTGCTGATAGAGAACACCTATTTCTCACTAAGAGTAAATTCAGCAGGCTGTGCTGTTCCAAAGCACCAGCCTTTGGCGATATACAAATAGGACATCCCCAAAAATAAGCCCTTTTTAAGGAAGGTGAAAAAAAAAAATCAGTCACATCATCAATAAAAGCTTACTAAAGAAAAAATCCCCTGAGACTTAAATCAGAAGCTCCTAACTAGGGCCCCCCCCCTTAGTTAAATTTCTGGTGTTTTCTAAGGAAAGCTATTGAGATAAAGGAGTATAAAAGAAGATATAATTTTATGAGTTCATTTGTAGAATTAGAGGTTTAAACTATGTTCTGGCTTGAAAGGTTCAAATGCATTTGAGTGTTCATGTTTTAAGAACTAGGCCGAAAGACGATTCAAAATTAGAGGGTATTTTGACAAAAACTTTTAAGTCTCTCTCAAGTAAACCAAAGTTAATTAAATAAAATTGTCCACGGCTGATTAGAGTGTACATTTGACCATCAGTTGCATCTCACATTCTGCTACCCACCAGCTGGAACATTGATGAGACTTTTTATAACTTCATTAGAGCTACTTTGTGGAACAATTTAATCATATAAACTCTTATAATGCAGATGCACAAGTACAACAATACCAGCTGCTGGCTTCTGGTCCTGTCATGCTGCTCTACCTCTTCTTACCAAGGGAACCTCCTGAGCAAAGTGATTATCTGACAACCTAGACAATATTTTTTGGGTTTTTTCTGGGGGGGTGAGTGGGTAAGTTAACACTGAGAGGACAATATCCACCTATCTAATGGCTTGAAATTATGCTTTTGATCCTCTTTCTCAAAGAATTCTGCAAGGCTCTGGTACAGGGCTGTCCTCTCTTGCCAAAGAGAAGAAAAAGCCTCAGCTAAAATGAAACATTTGGATTTTCAGGATAAAATGGCTTAATGTCTTCTCTACAGCGAAACAACGGAAGAAAAAGAAGAGGCAGCATTGCAAACAAGTGAGGTGACACAGCTCAACATGCAGCACTTCTTACTATGCAGCACACTTGCCAGTGCATCACATTTGAATGGTACCATTTATCTTTATAACCCTTTTCTTTCTAGACTGTATTTCATTTCTTTCTTTGTCTGACCTCCAGCTCCTCTGTCAGAGGTGGTACAGACAACAGGCAGCAGCAATGGGAAGGAGAGCAGAGGCAGAGAGAAGTATCAATTTATACCACAGAGAAGTATCAATTTATATCACAGTCTTGGTGACTAATCACTGAGCAGCATCTCTTCAGAACTAGCACAATCTCTGAAAGGTTCCCATATGTTCAAGGCTGACTGTGTGCACGTACGACAATCAGCTTCAAACTATAATCAAGATACTAGAACGCAACTTTGCAAAGCAAACAGCTGAGAAGATCAGCAAATACTTGTCAGAGGGAAGACAACAGAGCTTTGGAGGGGAGAATCTGACTCCCATCAGCTTCTGGCTGATCAGTGTTCAGCCTGGGGACACCAGAGGGACCACCGCGGGCACTACACCGGTGGGACCTCTCCCTCATGTCTGAGAAGAGTAGCAGCCAAGCTGTGTCACTCCTGTTTCCCTCCAAAAATAACCCTGAAAAATTACCTGCAATGCAGAATGGATGTTGTCTAGATAAAGTCCCCTCGCCACGGGGGTTGAAAGGATTATTCTTTTTATTGCCAGACCCCAGAATGAACTGTACAAGCAGCCTCACGGAGTCACAAGGTTCTGAGTGATTCAGCTTTTCTGCACAGCAACAGCAGGACAGTGTGCTTCAGTCCTAACAGGCTGGCATCAAACTGCCTTCTCCTCCTTCAAGGCCTGAGGACTTCTCTTCCACAGGACTCCTCTAGCAATCCCAGCGGTGCAGCCCATCATGCCATGGGCGTGGATGGCATAGATGGAGTGCACGTACCCTGGGCTCAGTCTGCAGCAGCAGCTACATGCAACCTCCCTCCCTGTGCATATCAAACAGAGCTCATGATGATAATTTAAACATTTCTTCTTGCTCTCCACTTGGTCCCTTTTCATCTTAGCATCCTGAAGGGCTCCGCATAGGAAAAAACAGGTGTGGGAGTAGCTAACGAGATATTCATTAAGGCCAGATTTTGATAGAGGTGACAAGCCAAATCAGCCCCAAACTTCCGCTTCTCAGCATTCAGCTTTAAGGACCGTTTTGTTTTACAGCCAGAAAAATTACCTGCAGCAGCACTGCTGGGGTACTAAACCCTCCAGCCACATTTAGCTTCTATTTCAGCTACTCTGCATTGAATATTCCCCTTGGAAATTCAGAGAGCAACTACACTGTCTGCGACATGTGTTATATAAAGACAATCAGGATGAGGTATTTGGGCACGGACCTGCTTGATTTTATTTTTGGCATTCTCTCCTTCCAACCCCCCCCATATATTTGTAAAGCATGAAATACATTCACCGTTCCTGACTCAGTTCTATTCTTTTTCAATTCTGACAGAACACTAGAGGTTGGTAAGTGAACTGTGCTAGGCTGGGTCATGTTTTCAAATGAAGAAAAAAACACCCCACAGCCCTGAAGCAGATTGATATAATTTTGGTTTCATAGCTGACAATCATTTTTCATCATTGTTTCAAGCATGAAAAATTTAGCAGTGGCTGCATAAAACTTCAGTGGCACAAACCTTTGATGTTCTGTCAAGCAGCTTTGTTTTTCCCCCCGTCATACAGACAGCAGTCACAAATTACTCCCTGGCAATCCTAGGTGAGGATTATGAAGAGTATTAGAAAAAGATGAGGTTTAAAGAGTTATTAAAAGCACCTCTGCATTTCAGCAACATGCGAACACGCGATTGCGTCCTTCACAAAAACCCCCTTGGTTTTCTTATTTTTAATGTGCTGCTGATTTTCCTCTGTGTAAACTGATCTCTTTGGTTGGGCATCTTCACCTCAGGTTCCAAGTAATCAAGCTCTCACGAGCATCCTCCTAAGAGAAAGCACTGGAACAAACAGAAAACCACCACATCAGCAATCTGCTTGTGAGCTGCAAACACATGCACCAAGGCTGAGCAGAGCACATGTTGCTCTGAAGGGCCAGTTGTGCTACTTGCAGTGTGGATCTGCAGGATAAAGCTACGTGGCAATATAGAATTAGAATATAGTGTCCTATTCTATTTTAAGCTACTGCCTTCTTGAATGGATGTACCATCTGTTTCACTGCTAATGAATCCAGGACAATTTTTTGCCCTGGCTTGAGCTCCATTGTGTTGTCCAGAGTTTTCTTGTGGCCACCAGTTTAAATTAAACAGGTGAAATGCAACTGATGCTTAAAAATCTGCGTCTTATCCAGTAAAGTCTTTCACCTAAATAATGTGTGTTCTTATTATTTTCTGATCTGCAGTTTGCTGTGTTCTGTATTTTGCTACGACATTGGATTCTGCAGACCCTTGGAGCACACATTCCCTCAGCTACCAATGCAACTTTGGGGGTGCAGGTCTCTGAGATCTTTGCTTCACTACTGCAAGTGATTTTTATCATCCAAATGGGCTTTAGCTGTAAGACGGTGATAACAGAACTCCTCCAAGAAATTGATCTGCCCAAGGTTAAAGAACAGCAGCATCTTCCTCAGAGCCTTCGAAATTATTACTAGGGATCATTATTAAGATCTTTGAATTTTACAGTGATGCTTGGGCTCTGTTGCAAATACTCTACAGGAAACTGCCCTATCTGAACAATATCTGATGCAATCTAGGAAGAGCAGCACAGCATTCTGTCCCTCTACGGCACAGCAGTTTAATGAAGGAATGAGAGGAAAGTAAGAATAACTAGTGATAAGTCAAAGAAATAGGGTTAGTTGTCTGTAGAAGATTTGCAGATGAGTGTTTCACACACATAGTCATGTGGAGACAGATGGGCATTCAGATCCCCAGAACTGAGCAATTCACTCCAAGTGCCTCAAATTTCATGGCTTTCAAGATTTAAAGTGACCTCTTCCAAGACTAGGCAGTGATGAAAGATCAAATCAAGCAAACTTTTCCTGTCTCACACCTTAAGAAGTCAATGGGTCTATACACATATCATTTGTGGGATTATATTTTGCTGTGCTAGTACTCTCATTTATTCCTCAGTATTTAATTATCAAATACTTCAATGAACTCCTCAGGATACAGCTACAACTCAAAAATTATTCACTGAAAAGAGCTGTTGAATAACATTTGACACACACAGGAATCCATTCGTAGAAAATCCCCAATCAGCAAAATGCATTGACTAAATTATACATGATTAATTATTCACCCATCTCTCACCACACAACTCTCCCCCCTCCCCTTTGACAAATTCCTAAAACGATCAAAATGCTGATCACAGCCCAACAGTTTATACAGCCTCTTGCCTTTGTGTCTCCCTTCCAGTTTCTTCCCTCCAGTCCTTCAGTAAGCAATCCCTTCTGGTTCAGCAATTTGGCGAACCAGAGAAATTTTGACTTGCAATTATATAACTGCTGCAAGGCACTCCAGTCAGCAGGAATGCCAGCCAGGAGATTCACAGCTGGAAAAATGAAGGAACAGCAGTCTCCCCCTGCCATAGGACTTTTATTGGGTATGCAGTCCTCGGTTCTGAATGCTTTGATTTATTGGAGGGAGAAGCAGTGTGAAAACACTGTCAGGCTTCTGCAGCCGCTGAGATATTAGACTGCTCCATCCGTGTACATCACGCTCAGGAAAAGCACAAGAATCTGGAAGGCTATAAATTAGAAGATCCTGGAGGTGTGGAGTGGAAGGAGGAACCAGGAGGGTAAACTTAGCTTGTGATTAGCCCTAAATCCTGAGAAACATGAAACAAGTGCTGGCTGTTTCATGAGTTACACCTTGCCTTTCCCAACCATTCCTTTATTTGTAATTCTCCAGCAGAAGTGGAAACCCACACTCCCCCCGCTCCTGGCTGGCAGCCACTTGGGCCAGCAGGATCTGCCTGCTCTGTTACACTCTTCTTCCCCACATATCTTCTTTAGAAACCACTTACTGAGATCTTAGACCTGATGTATTTTTAATTCTGCTGTGAAATCCTTACTTGGAGAAGATGCTGCTTTGGCTGACAAGCCCTTCCACCGAGCTGTGGATCACACTCTTTTCTCCCCTTCACATCTGCTGTATTCCCACTTTTTAAGGGATCCCTTTTAGTCAAGAGAAATGAGCTCTCTCTTCCCACCCGTCTCCACAGGGCCTGGTTTATACTATTTATATAACAACTCTCCAACCATTAAAGGGTAAACTGCAGCTACAAAATTCACGCTGCACAGATTTTTAAACCTGAATTAACCTTCCCTTGTGTGTTACAGTTTGTACTAGATCCCACAGTCCAAGGCTCTGTAAACCATTTTCAGTCCTGAACCAGACCCATAACTTCCTTCACATCTGATTTCTGGAGTGTAAGGCTCTGTGTGATATTTTGTATCCTACTCAACTCTAAGCCTGCTTGCAGGTAAACCTCCTCTGCATTTTTTGATCCCAATTAGCCTAAAAAGAGCCAGAGCGTCTTTTGCTCCCATCCTGTACACAAGCATGGAATCACTTAAATTCCCTGCACAAATATCATCATTCAGATCTTCAGCTCCTCAGAAAAAAGGGACCTTTCCAGCAGAACATGTTGGACTAGACCTCCTTACTGCAGGGTTGTCCCTTTAAAGCATTTCCTAGGGCTCACTCCTGGCTTGATGTGGGAAAAGAGGGCAGGAGAGCCTGCAATTTTGGGAGGGGCAGCTGACTACAGCTCTTAACTAGTCATTTTGCAGCTAACCCTCTGTAAGGCAGCTCTCTTCCACATGGTAAATAGGCTTATTTATTCTTCTCACATCTCATTACTAATGCTTTCAATGTATCCTAAGTAGATAAGCAACCAGCTTCTGTCCTTGGATACCAGCCCAGTTCTCCTTGACTTCACCAGCAGGCACAGACTATCTGAGGAAAGAATTCAGCACAGTATAGTATTTACGCTACATGCTAATTATTAAAACAGCCACCAGCTCCTGTTTCATAAGCAAAGATATAAATTTCAGGTCATTACATAAAATGACTTTACAGAGCATTTGCAGAGACTGTTAACTTAGCTACAGCTCTCTGCTCACCCTTCAGAGGAACAGGGACATCTGAAACAGCAGCACCCCACTCTCTCCTCTCCTGCAGAGGTGTGGTTGCAAACCGGGAGAGATACTGCGCATCTCACTCAGTGCCTGGTCCTTAGTGGGAACTTGATTTAAATTCTGTGGGCAGCAGGTGAGGGAAGGGATTCTGTCCCTCTGCTCTGCTCTGGTGAGACTCCACCTGCAGTGCTGCATCCAGCTCTGGGGTCCCCAGCACGGGAAAGACATGGACCTGTTGGAGCGAGTTAATTAGATGGATGGAGCAGCTCTCCTATGAGGAAAGACTGAGAGAACTGGGGTCGTTCAGTCTGGAAAAGAGAAGGCTTTGAGGTGACCTAATTGTAGCCTTCCAGTACCTGAAGGGAACCTAAAAGAAAGATGGAGAGGGACTGTTTGCAAGGGCCTGTAGTGACAAGACAAGGGAGAATGTCTTTAAACTGAGAGGGGGAAGGTTTAGATTAGGAATTAGGAAGAAATTCTTCACTGTGAGGGTGCTGAGGCCTTGGTACAGTTTGCCCAGAAAAGCTGTGGATGCCCCATCCCTGGGAACGTTCAAGGCCAGGTTGGATGGAGCTCTGATCAACCTGGTCTAGTGGAAGGTGTCCCTGTCCGTGGCAGGGGGTTGGAACTAGGGGATCTTTAAGGTCCCTTCCAACCCAAATCATTCTGTGATTCCCTGATTTTGTGGCACATCAGGAAAACCAACGTGAGGTCTTGCAGCTGATCCAACAAGAAAAGGTGAGGGGGTGCCTTCCTGTGAGCAAGACCGTGCTACAGAGCAGAGTCATTCCCAGGCCTCTCTCAGGAGTCCTGTGCCTCATTTCTCCATCTGTAAAACAGGGCTAATACTTCCCTCACACACAGGTGATAGGGAGATGAAAGATGCTCAAAGATTAAGTGTAGTCCATAAACACGACAAGTTTGATTCTGTATAAGATGGCAACAACTGTAAATTTCAAAGGCAATTCATTTCACAGATTTTAGTGCCATTTCCAAACGTTTATGTCTACTCTGCTACTGCAGTTCACTTTGCAAATCCACAGCTGTCGAATAGAAGTCATTAAGGGAAGGGGGGGAGAAGCCACAGTTTTTGTAAGAAGTGATCAGGAGCAAATTAATTCACGTAGGCTATGAATTTTGCATCGGTAGGTTTCAGTGCAAATCCAATTGTAGTAAACAGTTTATATTCCCCTCTAGCTATTGTTTTGAGCTATCTTCAGATGCATACTGATCTCCCTGAATTGCTTTATAGGCTCTTAACATTGCAGAGGTTTTCTTTGCAGCTGATAACCCAAGGCTGGTACCTTCAGGCTAAAAGCTGACACTGCAGAGCTCTTGAGTACCAGCTCAGTGGAGCTGTGCTGATGGACAGCTGAGGGTCTCATCTGTAATTAAAGAGTAGAAAAATTGATTTCTGAAAAACAGTTCTGGGATGAAGGTGGAGTTTGCTATGAACTCAACAGCTCTGGAGTTTCAGACAAGAGCTTTTCAATTTTTTTCTGTGCAGGGAAACAGCCTGTCAGAGGTTTGTGCTTCCACCACCTAACCAGTCACAACTCACTGCCCACACAGTTGCGCCAACAAACTGATCCCAGTATTCCAAGATGAAATCAAAAGAAATTAATTCCAGGTGATTTACCTAATCCAGTCACAGCACAGCTCCAGAAACAGATTAATGAGCACAGTCAAGGGAGCAGGGGTGTGTGAACATCCTTAAAACTATGAGACCGTCTGGGGGGAAAAAAGCCTCTTTTGGTGGCTTTCCCAGCAATCAGCTCTCAGAGAAATCATCCTCACCTGATATGATCAAAAAGCAACTGATGAGAGCCCTTAACCTTGTAGGAGTCAATTTAAAAGACAAAAAAAAAAAAAAAAAAAAAAAAAAGGCACAATTTAAGCATTTCTCCTGACTGTTCAGGGCTCCTGTCCATTGTTAATAGCCATTAAAAGATTTCTCCCAGACATTTTTCGTGCCACTTCCACTGTCCTCATCCTGCTGGTTGGTGGCACGCTGAAGACCTCTTCCTGCCAGACATTTAAACAATGCACAGACACACAACTCACTCCAACTCAGATCTGACACTTTTCCTCAAGATTAGATGGGCTACTCACAGAGACAGACAACTGAGTAACTTCAAAGCTCCCTGCCTTAGCTAACAAGAAACAAATTGCTTCCCCAGTGACTCCTCTCGAGGGACTAATGCAGGATAAACGTGTGATATTTGCATTAATTCATCTTTAAATATAAAGCAGAATAGATTCTGGTTCTTTAATATATTTTCACATTATTTAAATGGACTTGTTTTAAAAGCCAGTAACATGTTTGCTCTGGGAATATTTTGCATTTATATTTACCTTTTGGCTGGCAGTTCATTTTATGGGAAGATCTGTTGGAACTAAAGCTGTTGAGGATTACAAAGATTTTAGAAAGGATTTACATCTGAGGCCCCTTTCATCATGATTTTCAGCAATGCTCCTTTTCTTAGTTTAGTGACATTTAAGAATATTGGAAACATTTTGGTGGCAGACCCCACCAGCGAGCTCAGCTGCCTGAAGAGAGCTGGGCTTTGTTGCACCTGTCCTGATTCCTGCTGCCTGTGGAGCAGGTTTGATCAGCAGATATCAAAGCCCTCTGCAGAGGTGCTCGATTTCATCCTCCCATTCTTGCACTGGGGGAAATGGAGATATGAAGGAGAGAAGAGAACAATACTGCCTGAAGGCCAGCAGAAAAAGGGTTAGTTTTTTTCTCGTTTGCTCTCAGCAAGCACCATAAATTACAAGGTGCTCACTCACTCCATCCTCTCCAGTTACTTCAAAGTGCTTTGAGACCATTATTAGGGTATTCCTGCACTACCTAATCTTGTTTTAGGATTCACTATCAAGTTATCTACACTTCCCTCTGCTGCTGGGGGAACTCTGCAGCAGAGCAGGTGTAGGAGGGACCTGGTATCACCCCAGTGCACTGTCAGCATCTTTCAGTTTAACCTGACAGTAGAAATGGATGTCAGTAAAATGCTGTCAATAGAAGGACCCGAGGCATGAGTCAGTTCTGGATAGGAGAGTGTATGTGCAAATCTGTAAGACTCTGTAAGCTCAGACATCCATCAAAGTCAAGAAAAACCTTTCTGGGGCTCCGCTCCTCTTCAGCCCAAAGAGATCCCAGGTTCCAGTCACTCTCTCATAGCATTGCTGGCCCGAGAAAGCAGAGCTGCTGTGCTGTTTTCATTGCTGCCCTGACCCACAGCAGCGGCACGTGGTGTCACACGGTGTCGGCGATGACACCCCACTGCCTGAGCAGCTGCATCACTCCTGGCCTTTGTTTTATCTCCTGATTAGCTGCAAGAAATTCACTGTCACACAGAAATCAGATTGACTCCCACTGCACTGGTTGGGAACGGTATTTGTGCAAAGATCCTCTAAAGGCAGACGTGAGGTTCTGTGTTTTTTAATAAAGTCCATAACTGAATATTATAAAGTGGTGGAGGGAAATCAATACTTTGGTCGCTGGGTAAATGTTTTTGAGTTCTTTACTGGCTCTAAGATTTACTGTTTAGCCACTCCAATTCCCATCATGTGCAAATGTTTCCTATATTAACAAGAGAAGAGTGATTTGTGGGCAGTGAATGGGAAACAGGACATCAATTTAATGGGGCCATTTGGGGTTAGCACAAAATGACAGAACAGCAGGAAGCAGTTAAAAGCTTCCCTCTCAGCAAAGGCCTGCAATTTTGAGTCTTTTCCTCCAATCAAGTAGTGTATTGATGAGAAACCAGTTCTGATAATGACCTTTGAAAGACCTCATTTTGGCCTTCTGGGGTAATTCATTTCTCTAACTATGGTGTCCTAACAGGAGCTCAGCAAATGCATGTCATCTACACAATCACTCGAGATGCATGACAAATGGCAGGAACCGAGGGGAGGAGATTTCTTTTCCCTTATCTTGGCTGAATTTTTTCCTTTGAAGGATCCTGATCTGACTTACCGGTATTGCTTCTTTCTATGTGCATCTTCCCCTCTCCTTACCTGTCTGTCCCAGCTCATTGAAATTATGGATAGACCATCCTTACTAATTCATCAGTCCTACTGTAACTCAATGCATGAGTTCCTTCCTGTGCTGCATATTTTTGCATTTCATTCTGTAAGGCTGCTCCTAGATCAAGTCACACTCACATTTCATTCCAAGCTTTAGTTCAATTAATATCACTTTTTTGGCAGTGCTGAAAAGAAACTCTCCTTTTTCTTTCAAAGGCAGCCATGGAGTGCTGAATACCAGCTTCCCTACATGGGAAATGGTAGGTGTTTGCTCTCAGTCCTGCTAACGTCAGGAGTTGTATTTCTTTACACAGAAATACACCTTCAACCACTGACAACAAACCTGCCAGCACAGACTGAGCTACTGGAAAATGACAGGAATCAATCAGAACAACACAGTAGCTTTTAGCTGATTTTAGTGACTGTTCCACAACTTGCCCTTGGAGCTCCAGTCCTCAGTTTTAAGGCTCTTCTGCCTTTTCCCAGTATGCTGGAGATGGTGGTAAGCATGAGCACCGTGACTGCTCTGCTGGGGAGCTCCGCTTGTAAAATAGGAACAAAACTGACTGCCATGAGCTGGTAGGGACCCCAACTTTTAAATATCTCATGCTGCACTACAGTGACTTTTCAAGCTCCTAATACCAGCTCAGAAATGCCATGAAATGCTGACCCGGGATGAACTTCCTCTGTCAGTTCAGATTTGTTCCAAACCTCAGCAGGCGTTCTGCCAGAACTAGGATCATCCATCCCCCCCCTGCAGCTGGCAGAAAGGTGACACAGAAATCACAGCACTTGCAAAGGTCATCCTTGTGTGCCCCAGCTAATTCCCCGCAGAGGCATCACGGTGAGCGCACGCTGGATTCACACCAAATCATCAGGAGCATTTGAAAAGGCAACACAGCACCCTGCTCCTGCCATCCTTGGAAACAGGAAAGCTTCCTCTCCCAGCTGGGTCTCGGGATTCCTGCTCTTTGGCATCTTATTATAAGCCAACAAAGACCACGTGGAGAGGGGTGAAGGAGAGCGCTCGATACGACAATTACAGGCTATACTTCAAAAATTGTTTTCCTAAGCAGGGTCAGCCAACCTGCTCATGCCCAGGCACTGAGGAGGAAAAACATCTGATGTAGGATATATTGCGAAGAAACTACCATATGAAGCATAGAGGACAAAGGCAGAGACATGTATGGACTGTATTCTAAGGCAGCAAAACAAATTCTCCCTTTGTAGGGTCTAGGAAAGTCTCGAGCACAATCAACTTTTAAAAATCATTTAAATAGTTGCCATGACTCTGTTCTTACCTTGTGTCTCTTGATTTAGCTCCCACGATGACTGAATAGCTTTCCTGAAGCCAGTTTGCTGTCTATTGTCTGTGCCTGATGAGAGCTGTTATTTCTGATTAGATGCTTTTCCTCTGTATTCCAGATCTGTCCTTCCTTTCTCTCCCTCAGCATATTTCTCCCTAAGCTCTGCAGGTGTCTGATGTAGACACCACCTCCAGCATGCCCTAGTGGGTAAGAACAAAGCAAGAACATGTCACACCTTAGCCTAAGGCTGCAACCAAGGGGCAACATCCTCACATCTGGAAGTGCTACCCCCATGCTCTGGAAGTTCTGCAGGATTTAGTATTTCCAAGCTAAATACGGTTCCATCATTCTTTTAATCATAAAAAGTCCCACTACAGAAACAAGCCAGAACAAGCCAAGTTCCAGCTGTCTATGAATTTATTTTATTGCACCACAACTTCCTAAGAACAAGGCGTTAAAGAAAGCAGATGTTTCCATGTGTGCTGTTAAAGTAGATGTGAGCCCTGTCTCCCAGCACCTCCCCTGAGCCCACAGGGACCACTGACTCTGTAAAGACAGAAGCATGAATTAGCCCTTGCAGAATCATAACTCTTACACCCTACAAAAAAAGTGAATTAATGCTCATTTTCCCTTTTGAGCACAACCAGCAGCTGGCTGGAGAAAGTGAGGCCAGGGAATACTGAAATACATCTGTACACACAAAGGAATTATTCTGCCTCTCCTGCCATGCTAGGCCAGTGTTCAGCACATCCAGGACATCTTCCAAGCAGCACACCAAAGCACTGGGATGTCCCTCTCTCACTCAGCTAATCGTTTTCCACCAGGTGTTCCCAGTGCCCCCAGTCTCAGCACACATGGGAATCGCTGGGCTTCGATCACATGGAAGGCTCTGGCACAGAGCAGGAACAGGCAGCCCAGGGTAGAGGAGAGCTGGAGACTCTCCCAGAGTAACAATAAAATGCAAAATGAGATTGACAGTTGTGAGAAATCACAATCACATGCCATTCAGCAACCCTCCATCACCCAGAGTACTGTGATACAGGATCCCAGTTCTCTGGCTCGTGGAATCACCTTGCTCACAACAGCCCTGGACCCGGGAGCCTCCACCACCGCCTTCCCACAGAGGTTCCCGATGCACTTTGTGCCATCCAACTCCTCACAGCTGCTGCCTTGTTTGACACAAGGCTCAGCACGTGGTTGCTGTCAGCAACACGGGGGGTTTCACCCTCAGGGAAATGGAAACCCCACTCAGATACCTCCCCACGAAAGCCCCTGTTTGTTGTTAGGCTAAAACCAGCCACAGCTATTCCTGAAGCACCGATGCTCCCCAAGCAGCACTTAATGTCACTGTGAAGCTTTAAAACTGCCCTTGCAGGGATCTGTTCAAATGTAAACCCCATTGTACCAGGGTGGAGGATTCCTGAAGGCCAACTGTGTTATCTTTTGTCTACAGGAAACAATTAGGAAGCTGATTTTAAAATGCTACAATTAAAGGCTTAATATAAATACATTTCTGATGGTATCAACAAGCTTACAGACTTCAAGAAGCTCTTTCAGAATACCAGTGCCTTCAGCAAAATAGCTGGTTTTGTTTTCTCCTTCATGGTGAGCAGATTACAGGCAATTTACACACACTTTCTAATCTTAAAAATACTTTATCTGTGCTATGCATCACATGCGCTATGAATTTCACACACAGACTGTAAAAATATACATAAAGCCTCAAACAAATTTACTGTTCTGTCTGTAGATTCATGGCTGAAGATAAAGCATTGTAGTAGAAAAGCTTGGGGGCAGGCACACAAAATCTGAGGAGCAGGAGTTCTGTAAAATTTAATAGAAATGTTTGTACCTGTATTTTAGATAATCAGATTACAGTGGGATTTCAAAATTAATTTCCCTTTCTTGGGCAGTTTTATGTTGTGTTTTGGGAATAATCACACAAAAGGAACACTACAAATGAAAATCCCAGGTTTATTGAGGTCACTAGGGCAACTCCTACTGATTTCAGTTGGGCCAGGGCCTCACTTTATGAGGAAGTCTTGGGGAGAAAATAAATTCAGACTTCTAGAAATGCAGCAGCATGCCATGAAGCCTTAATTTTATTTTGAACATGGTCACACCGCCATCTGAGAAAGCAGCTCCTTTCATTGCCTTCAGGAAAACAGCAGGTATTCCTGCTCCCACTGATTCCCTGCAAGGAATAGGCTTTCAAAGCCACCGCTTTTCACTGGCCAAATACTGCTGATGGGCTGAAGTCCCCACCTCACCCCTGTGCCAGCATCTCAGCTTCCACTGAGGGCTGGGCTTGGGAGGTCCAAAAAAGCTCTCTCAGCTTCCTTAAGCTTGCCCTGGGCTGTAGGATAGCTACTCTTGCTTTCCAGAGGCCAGGAAATCCTGGGTTCCTACGCCCAAGAGCTGAGCATTCACAAGGAGCCAGTTTTAGACAGGACCTTTCCCTCATGAGGGGAAGGGGCTGTCAGCTCCTGAGGAGTTTCCAACTGAGTGGGAACAGGGAGTCCCTTCTCCACCAAGCAGGACTGAATTCAGCTCTCACTTCCTTCCCAGCCCAGAAACATCCTATTACTTTTTCCTTCAAATTCCTTTTTTTTCTGGTGCAAACACATAGGTGCTTCTCTGCCTCTTGCCTGTTTATCAAAGAATCTGAGGCTGCCAACAGCACCCACCTCCTCTAACATACCAACTTAGACTTCTGCTGCCAGTGTGGTCCTTCCTGCACCAAATCACACTGGTACCTACCACACATTTGAGAGGTGGTGTCATTACTACAGTACAAGGCACAGGACAGTTCCTGCTTGAAGCCAGTTCCACACAAGAAGTGCAGGACACATAAGAGAACTTCGATCAGGAATGCAGCAGTCTGGTACCAAGTATTGCAGTAAGAACTCTAACAACTTACCAGAAGTGAAAAGTTTGATGCCTGTAAACGGGTTTTAATCAGAATTTTGGATGGACTCTGAAGGTTACTGATTTCTACTGGGGAAGACTTCCCCAATTAAATTGCCGTGTCTATCAGACTGTGGAGTATTTCTTATAACTAGCTTAGTAATATCTGAAAGGTCTTGGAGACAGACATCATGGAAGTGTGGCTTCAGCTTCACCGACCTCAGAGGTATTTAAAATGAAGTCTCAAAGCTTCTGGAAGAAAATTGTTTAGTAAGAAAATAGTCAGAATTCTGAATAATATGATATAATTAACTTTTCAGCAGAGAACAGCCTCTTGGCACTAACCATGTCCTTTCTGATCTATCAGAGACTGAAAAGCACAGCCTTTCCCATGCCAACTGTCTTTTAGAATAAACAAAAGACCCTCCCCCTTCATCTCCACATATTTAATAATATTAATAGAGCATTAAAATATTAATGCTACTAGACAAGGTCTTTCATAAAGCACATAAATGAATTCATTCACTCTCGCTCATTAGCTTAATCATCAACCTTTTTACAATGTAACTGATTAACATTTTCATTGTTCTTCCTTGTTTTTCCCTTAGACTTTTGCTTCTTTGGGGATCAAAAGATCTCTGAATACATAAGCTCAACAAATATCCCTACAAAACCGTACAACAATAGAAATTTCTACAAGAGATAACTAAGTAAGGGCTTTCACAGCTCATGCTTCAAAGATATGCAGGAAACAATAACTTAAGAATCATTTTTATTTGTATGTTTAACGTGATTATACACATTCATGAGTCCAACAAGATCTGCACTGTGACATTAAAGATACAGTACAATAACATTCAACATGAGGTACTTCATATATTTATATATATATCTGTCCTTTATAAATAATGCTGTAAGCCTGCTAAGGTCACACACTGCTTCAGCACAAATGGGTGCTGGGACCTGAAGTGAGCCGAGTTTATCACAACAAAAAAAAAAGAAACAAACCCCAAAACAGTTCAGTGCAATACGTATGTAGAAATTAGAACGTTTACTTATATACTATTTTAGATATGCAGAAAGTATATGACATTATACTCTCTTATCACAGATTGCTCTCGCCAGGAAAACCAAAGATACAAGTAGCAAGGATGGCCAGGTACAGTTTAAGACAGAATCTATGAGGTGATCTCTACTGACATTACATTTACATTCCAGGCTGATGTGGCTGATGCTTGCAAGATGTCAGTCAATGTATTCAAGCTTGGATGCTACTCCTAAACCAACCAAATCCACATTTAGACACCTACTGAAGTGCCCTGATGTCCCAAGGTGACTGGTGCTGGCCACAAACAAGTCACACTGGGAGCACCAAGAGGTGTTTTGGGGTGCTTTTGTTTGATCATTCAAACTGGAAACCTTCACATGCACCAGCTCCTAAAACCTGGAATGGACTCAGAGGAATTAAGCCAGAGGTTGCTTTCATCCTACTTCGTCAAAAGGATTTGATAAAAGAAGCAAATAAGAATAATTAAATAACAGCTCACTTTTCTACATATTACAGTTACAGGGTATTCTGAACTTCTGTTCCAGCCAGTGAACGTAGCAGACAGCTCACCTTTGTTTACAGGTAAGTAAAACCAAAAAAATAAATTAAAAGTGAGGACCCAAGTCTAAGTTATACCAATGCAGTACTCTCTGACTTGTCCCACCAGCTGAGGCACCTGTTTTTTTCCCCAAATGACTCAGAATGCAGTTTGCTACCACAAGCAACTTGTCAATCTGATCATCACTCCGAGTAATTAGATCTGCATCAGCCACTTGCTGTAAGAAAACTTAATCAGCTGATTAGCATCTTTCACTGCTTTCAAATGGATCTAAATAAATGGAACTATTGTTCAGATGTTGTCTAAAAGTAGATGACCATTACCTCGTCACAGTCTTCGATTCCTTTTTGCCATCTCTTCAGCAACTCTTCCTCCACTCCATACCATTTATACTCTTGCCTATTTTCAGCTGCAGATCTAAATATAAATAACTGGAGGTTTTTTTTAAATCTCTCTCTGGGAGTTTTCCATGGAGCATTCTGTTTAGGTTTCACTAACAGTCTGGATTATGTACATCTGTTACAAAAAAACAAAACATTTTTCTCCGTATTTTGAGGGTATTTACATTTCAGAGGGAGCTCTGCTTACACACACATGTACGTATGTATATAAAACATGAAACGCTAAGATGGATGAAAGGCATAAATCCTGCAGGGATAGCTTTTTACCTGGCTCTGCTTTTATTACCTAGAGAGAAGATCTGGGCTTTGGCCATAAAGTGTTTGATGTCTATGCTCCAGTTTTCCTTACTTCAGATGGTATTTCGGACACTGCAAAGATGTATTGGCACTTTAGGATGGCCGGGGGCCAGGATTCCAACTGTCCAGCAACACTCAGAGTAATAGCATTAAACTGGTAAGAAATCATAGGAGAAAAACATTTTTATTACAGAACTGACAAGTGAATTTAGGGTTATGCTACATTAATGTGTGATATACTGTAACATTTATCTTCAGCCTGTCTGAAGAATTATTTGGTCCCTCTCGTTTCGTTAAAATGTACGGAACAAACAGAACCCACTTCAGAGGTGAAGGAAGAATGAGATGCTTTACAACAGGTAGTGTGTCTCTGAGGAGCAACTGTCCCAGTGCAGTGGTGAAGGATTTGCTCATGTTTAAATAGTACCTGTAGTTCTTATTTATACTGGCTTCCTTCCCTGATACAAGGAGTATCCCTAATATTTTCCAGAAATGATACAAACATACAACAAGTTTTGGGGGGGGGGGGGGGGAGAAATTCAGACAAGGAAAGGGTTCTGTACCACATAATCCTCAGATTGATGTGTAGCCATAAACACTTTGCAAGAGATCCAACATTAACACATTAGAGAAGACTTCTTCCTCCTCACTGCTATCTGCTGATATACACTAAGTGTAATATGACCACAGTGGGGAATCTTCTGTCTTTGTCTAAATTGCAACTGGTAATAAAAAGAAAAAAAATAAATCTCATATTACAGAAAAAAGTCCAAGTCAGGATTGATACATTCTGTTGTTCCTCTATGATCTGCCTCTACCATGTTTAGGAAGAAGAAAAAACCCCACCCCAAACAAACAAAAACTTAACCTGCATCGGATGATTGATATTAATTCCCATTCACTTAGCAAAGGAAAGGCATTTAAGGAGCAAATCAATGTAGCAAAAACTAGGTCAGGGGAGTAGAGTTTCAAGAGCTGCATATACAACTGGAACACGTGCAAGTACTTCCTTGGCTTCGAGGTGGGATTCCTAGTAAGTGAACTCCGAGGGTTACTTGCCAAGCCCACATCCCTTCCTCACTGTAAACATGTCCATGCACTGTGGACATGGTCAGCATGCTGTGTAGCTTCCTGAAAGATGCCTCCTCCTCTCCATCTTCCCCTGTAGCCATCCCAAACAGTTGGCTGCAGGAGAATCTCACAGGATGGAAGTTTAAACCTGGGCTTTTTCTGCTTACAGCTGAGGGACTTCTTTCAGCTCCCATGGTCAGAAGCAGCTTGGTTTACTGGAATCTCCAAAGTCTGCAGAGCAGACAGCAGGGAGAGCCATAAAACAAGGCTCTTCATTTTCTATCCCTACCTCCCCAAAGAATTACAAGCGGAAACCAGGAAATGGAGAAAGAGAAAAGGGATCAATGAAGACAGTGTTCAGTGAGATACAAGAGGGGCACGTCCTCTGGTGATTCACAGGTGCATCAAAGAAAGGGTCAGCATCACCAGCAAACAGGCACCCTCTTACAAAAAGCCTTTGAAACTCACTTGTTTCTAAGAGCTTCCAGTTTAAAATATTACACTGAAACTTTATCATCAACGATGCTACAAGTACAGCAAGCCAGGAACTTGCCCACAGCGTTTACATATTTCCTGTACTGATCACATATCTGCAGATACAAAGCTAAGTGTCAGGAGGCCTGAACCTGACAGGTTCTTCATGGCAAACCGCTCTGACTCCACACGCTCTCATTCAAGCATAAAAGATGAGTTCGGGAATTTGCCCTCCCTGTACCCCTGTGCCGTTTGTACTGTCCGAAGAGCACTGAAACTGAACAGTCACCTTCCCACACTGCACTTCTGTCATTCCTTCCTGTCCAAAATAGCTGAGTTCGTTCCCATCCAGAATCACGCTCGCTGTGTAAAAGGTGTCGGGCTCAATCTGCACCGGGTACTCAAACCACACAGGGAAAGTGTTACTAGAGCCATCCGAGAAGTATTTACTCAAGTTCTGGCCCAGGATAACTCCTTGTCGCTTGAGTTCAATCTTGGCACTGTACTCTGCCGACCCACAGCTGGAGCCGTAGAGCCCAAAGCCGGCGATAAACACCCTCTTATCCACAGCAAACTGGATGCTGTCACAGCGGCCCCGGTAGCGCCACTGGTTGCTGCGGTAAGCGCAGGACTGGAAGCGGTGGCAGCGCTGAGGGACGAGGCCTTTCCGGGGCTTGCTGACGAACTGTAGCTCTGGCTTCTTGGCCGCCGTGTACCACAGGAAGATGTCGTTGGTCTCGTTGAGGGTCAGGATCCCAGACTGAGCAGCGCCGTTGGCGAAGTCGTCCAGAGCCATGGTGGGGATGCGGATCAAGTACAGGGCCTTCCCCAGGACTTTGCGCTTGTTCTCTATGGTCGCCGTCAGCTCCTGCCGCTGACACTCCACCTCGGCCCAGTTCAGGGCCGCCTCGAAAACGACGATTTCTTTGGCATTCAGAGTCTCCCTTCGGAGGATGCTTTCAAGTGTCTGAAAATCAATGTCACAGAACCCCTCAGACTTCAAAGCTAGCTCGGCTTGGGCATCAATCACTTCCCAGCAGCGCTGGGTCAGGTCGGGCTCCTCGAATAAGCAGCTCTGGGAAAGCAGCACACAGGCATTCTTTGCACTCAGACTCGTCTCTAGGAAGTTGACGCAGGCGCGGGCGAGATGAGGGACGATGTATTTCTTGGCAGCATAAAGAGTGGCCAGGACGGTGTCGGCAGCCAGATCGATTTCGTCACAGTAAATGTACCTGAAATAAAACACAGGGACGTAACGCTGATGCTTACTGCAAAAACGCGTCACCAACAAACTTATAAAGAATTATAAACAAAGAATATTTAGATGGCTCCACACTGAAACTAAGCAGTGCTTTTAGGGAATATGGATTAAATCTAGAAGGAAAGTACAAGACAAATTCAGCACTCACGTAAGACCATGGAAGAGAACAGGCCTAAATCTAAGGTGAATCCAACCTGCCATCTGGGGTGCGTGCTGTGAGACAATGGTTATATTTACAAACCACAGGCCCTCCAGCTCTGCGTCCCTTCCATACAGGCCTTGGCTGATGAGAGCCCATCTGCCCCTGGTGGGAGCTCCTTGAGTGCCACCTTACTTGGCTAACACAAGCCTGGAACATGTGTTACCAAGAGGATTTGGACTGGATGTCCTGTGATGGTGAACCATGATTTACTGAGCTGTATATACAAATACAGGAATGAAAACAAGTTTACAGGCAATAACTAGGTAGTCTAAGAAGATGAATCCTGTTCAAGTGTATCAGGTGCCATCCATTTCCATAAATAATAGGTTGGGTGTTTTTAGATGATGGCTTTACCTATTTTTTATTTTTATTGTTTTTAAACAAGGTGATGAAGCCTAAAGGAAAAGGCACAGAACTGTAATTTTGAGGGTTTTTAATGCTTGCAACATCGTAACTCCACTAGCACAGTGTTTTCTCTTGGTCTCACTGCATAAGGAGGAAAAAAGCTTTACTGCTATGCCAGTGTGGTAGAAGAGATGAAGGTGAAATGCTATTTATGTGACTAAACTGCTGGGATTTGTTGCTCAGAGAAATGAAGCACTGTACAGTTTGTTCTTTTCAGTATCTCATGCTTCAGGGCCCCATTTGCAGCTGGTGAATACAATGTGCTAAAACCATGCCAAATGCAATTTTAGTCTTCACAGGGATAAGCAACTCTTGATGGTTATGGCTGATAAAAGGGTCTTCCTCCAGAAAAGCTGAAGTTGTATGTGATCCCGGACTAATTAAAATTTTCTAGCTAGCAGGTTTCCCTACACAATGAAATTTTGGCAGAACAGATGTGCCTATAACGTAGAATTAGTATCTACACTGATCTGACTGTAGTTGTAAATAACTATTTGTATTTTTGCAGTTGTAAGATAGTATCCTCCAAGCCACACTTAGGAAACATGCACAGAGGAGATACTGCTCCAGCAATATAAAATCTAAGGGGTTACAGAGAAAAAGAATACTTACACAGAGCCAAAACTGTTTTTAATCTTTACTACTTGGTTTCAGCTTATTTGTAACAACAAAGAGCACATCTATGTATCACTGGTTACAGGCTTAGCTCCTTTACTGGCCAAAAAATTCCTGTGTTCCAATTAATTTGTTTTTATGATTCTCCTCAATGCTCTCCAACTCTTCCCTTCCTTCTACTCCTTCTCTTTGCCTGCTAGTATAGAGAGAACGATGACATCTGTTTTAAATCGAAATAGTACAAAAGTTTCAAGTTTAATATTCATGAAAGTGAGGAACTAATATCACTGCTCTACAGCAGACACAGCACAGATCGGCTGTCAGCAATATCCCACACTTCCCACTCTGCCAACACACCTCCACTCTGGTCTGCATTGCTGATATTCCAGGTTCACCCTGTTCTTAAACTGAGGATTCTGCTGGACCACAGGATTTGATGGTTTAGTAACACATTCATCCTAGGATGAGATCATGGTTCTAACTCCAACAGTCAAGATTAGGATAAGACAGAATACATTAAAGACACCAATTCAGTGTGGCAGAGAGCCTATGTGTTTTAGACTATGAGTCAGAATGCCCCGTATATAGTAAAACACAACAAATATTTATGCTGTAAGAATTCATTGTCCAGGGAAAACAAAACAAAACCAGTAAGACATCAAAACAAAAAAACCCATAAAAACTAATTCAGTGTATCTTCTGACAAAGTTTATGATGCCGAAAAAAGCGTATGAAGGAGAGGGCTGCTTTGGGATAGGTAAAGAGTCTGCTCCTTCTGCAGCAACAGCATCATGAGCCTTCGGCCATCCACTGCTCACAGCAGCTGCAAGCAACACTCTGGGATGATTTCCCAGAGGAGTGAGGGGGACTGCGGCTCCCCACAAGCTCTGGATCCTGGGATGAGGGGAATGCTGCACTGCTGAGCAACAACCCTTTGCCTTCCCTTCACCATCAGGGCTGCAGATATCCCAGAACCCGCAGGCACAGGAGCTCTGCAGGTTCAGGCACACTGCATTGGGGAAGGAAGCACTGACAGGGTTACCTCAGCATCCACACAGACCACAAACTTTTTCTGGTCTTTTAGCTTTTTAAATAAAAGCTGAGAAGGTGGAGAATCCAATGGTTCTGGGCATGCTCTCATAGACAGTTTCCTAAATTGCCATGGGCTAAACAACATACCAAGACCTAGATGTCAGTATTGATACTCTCCTATCTAGGTTTGCTCTTGGAACACATTTCTTAATGATAAATTCAGGGAGCATTCAGTTTTTATATGGCAAATCAAGTTTAGCCACAGTGAAATAGATTCGCTTTTCAAAAAGAAAGGGGGGTTGGGGAAACCCAAGTATCTTGTATTTGTCATTTGTAAAATTCAGCACGAAAGTAAAGCACAATTCTGAGCTCTGCCACAAAGCCAGAAAGACCCAAAGCAAGGATCCATCTCCCTACATAATGTCATATCTTAACTTGATATTCCAGGTCTACAGAACACCTGCGTAGCTTTTCCTGGCAGTTACTGATATTTGCAAAGAACATTTCCGATGTTCATGCTAACCTATTAAAACTCTATATGCAACTCTGAATGTTCATCTACGGTGCCACTGAAATGTAAGGAAAAAAAGAAACCATTCTGTAATCACAGGTTAGTCAAAAAAAATCTGTGACATTTCTAGCTAGGGATTATACCATTACATGCAAGAAAATCTGCAGCACATTAAAAGGATCACTATCAGATACTGATGTATCTTCTGAGGGGGGGGGAAATCCTCAAAGCCATGGCATTTCTGTGATATGTCATTTCTCTTTGGTAATCAGAGTTTATAGATACATTCAAGGACAATTCAGCAGGGAAGCTGCTTCATTATGCCCATTTAGGAAAAGACAGCATTTCTTATGCAGTTTGCAAGAAGAAAAATAATGATCATGTGAACTGACTGGTTTTCCTCGGTAGATAGCAATGCCTATTCACATAAACAGCTTTTTTATCACTTTCCAAATGCATCACAATGATATATGAGGAGAAATTTAATTTTCAGAAGCTATATCCAATAACTTAGGGTGGTTTTTCAAAGACAAGACCAGCATACAGCAAGTTTATAAAAGAGCTGGAACAATGTCTACATACCAACCCAGCAATTTACTGGGTTTGGGGGGGGTTTGCGTGCGTGTTTTTAACTTTTCCCTGTGCCTGCAAAGTAGAACAGTTGGTTGGGGGTTTTTTTTGTTACAGCTGACAAATCTTTTTAGTAACTCCATTCCTTTGTGTAACGTGTAGTGACAAATCAGATCGATAGGCATTACAGTACACAATGTGCCCAAAGATCCCCTGTCAAAGTCATTATTTACAACTGCCTACATTAGGCTGATACGTGTGTGCCTGGAAGTAGAGGGTGAGAGCAAAATGAGGTGAAAGTTTAAAACAAAAAAAAAAAGAGGGATATTTTAAGAGACCGCTTTCTTTCTGTCTACATGCATGTCGAATACTTCAGCTCTAACATCAGCAGTGTGTGTGTATACATCAGGAAAGAAAAAAAACATCCAGCAGATGAATGGTGCTTACTTCAGCATGGCGAGGAAAGCAGCAGGCTCAACATCTGGGATACGGATCTCATCTTTGTCCTCAGCAAGCTCTCCGTAAAACATCGCATGGAATACAGAGCTCCCAACAGCCAGGACGTACTGTTGAGAAAGGGAAATCTTATTTCATGCTTTAAATTGAAAGCACTGCCAACAAAAACAGTGTGGGAGAGCCACTCTGAGCGTATTGGGCTTCACTGACAGGCTCTATAGACACACTTCAGTAACAAACGAAGCCCAAGTTAAGAACAAATTACACATTTTCCCTTCATTTTACTCTCTTGGGCATACATGCATTAGCTACTGGAAAATGCTCATGTCCACCACAGAAGTTAACTATTTCTAGAAAATCTCAAGAGCAATATTAACCAACAGCACAAAGGAGTACTCCCGACTTTACTGCCTTAGCACAACAAATGTACAAAGGACAGACTATTTCACTGCATGCAGCCTTCTAAAACACAGAAGATCTGTCCCAGTAGAGCCGAGCCTCCCACGCCATGTCCTGGCGTCACCGTAGGAGCTCCCTCCTGCTCTCCCAGCCTGAGCAGATAATGCAGCTGTTGCTTACTTTGTGTCCTGGCAGCCGCTGGGTCCCACCTGGTGGCCCGACCACAAAATGAACATCTGCCATCAAGTCATTGTTGAACATCACTGCATTTCTACAAACAGAGGGAGTGGGTTAATTTGTGGCGCCCGGTAACCCTCTGCTTGCCCCAGACCCAAGAAATTTAATGTCTTAACAACTTAAAGTTAGCAAAGAGAAGCAGGTCATGCTTCAAGCTACTTTACACACCATCACACCAATATACCAGAGAAAACACTAAAACGCTAAAGTGTGTTTGGGGGGGTGTGCAATGAAAGAAACATCCAAACTCCTGAGAACTTTACAAACAGTAGAAATCTAAGTCAAGAGAACGTTTCACTGACAATCCCCACCAAGGTCTACAAGCAAATCTTTACAGGGATGCTGCAGCTTCCAGTAACATTTTTATTTACTCAAGACAAACAGCTGTACTGTCTGGAAAAGAGATATTAAAATATTTTCCATTACCAAAATGCTTGTTCCACACACACAGAGGGAGAAAAAAAAACAACAGACAAAATAAAGCTGCTTTTTCTTCAGCAAATAAATGCATTCTGAACGTTTTGCTACTTTTCACTCTTCCATTCCAACAGCAGAAATAAACTACCCTGAACTTACCTCTCTCTGATGGTTGGATAAAGTCCTTGCCAGTTGGGTGCTGGAATAGTGTTGTTGTTATTGAGATTTTGCTGATGGTACTGCTGGACAGCAGTTGTATTAGTGTTGGCTGGTTTCTTTCGGGGAAAAATATCAGCAGCCATCTTCTTCTTCTTTTTGGTCTTCAAGGTAATGATTTCATAGCAAACTGGAGGCAATTTGCTGCTGCTACTGCCACTGCTATTTCCTTTCTTAGAGCTCTTCTTGGACCTGTTCTTGACCGTCTCTGGAAGCATCAAGAAGAAGGTGAGACATTTCATGTTCTTTCCTTTCTCATCTACCATGAGTATACCGGTCTGTAAAGCCCGACAGCCTAACTAGCCAGGAACATTAAGGAATGCACGTGGAAGCTGTTACACAGAAAGCAGCAGAGCCGAGAGTTTGCTTCTTTTCCAGCAAGACAAGGTGACCTTTCCAGTGCACCGAGTAAGAAACTGTAACAAACATTTAAGTTTGATCCAGTACTTGAATCGTTAAATACATCCCCATCATTCCCGCCAGCTTTATTTCTCTCCAGATTTCCCGGCCAGGATCGCGGGGAAGCGCTACACCCTGGGAGGGGAGCAGGCTCTCCGGAGGGGGTGTGAGGAGGCGCACGGTCGCGCTGCCAGTGTGCTCGGCGAGCTGGAGTTGTGCGTGGAAGGGATGGGAGCGGAGTAAGGTATCGCAGCCGCGCGGATGGAGCCAATGGCTGCAGCCAGGGAAAACGATTGGATTCGCGCACAGTGACACCTATTGTGGCGTGCGCCGCTCCCACGTTAAAGCCGCAGCAGTTGAATCGGCATCTCCTCCGCACAGATAAGCAATTAAATAACACATGGCACGGTTGCGTAAGCCAGGACCGTGTGTGTGAGAGAGAGAGAGAGACAGAGAGCCCTCCTCGGTGCCGCCTGAATTGTCACGGGGGGGAGCAGTAAAAAAGTTGGAATCGGGTAGAAAGGTGTATTTGAGTCTAAATATTGCTGTGGGAGCTATTTCTACGGACGTTCGATATTAGCACGGCTCGGTTTGCCTCTGGTATTCCCACTAATCCCCTCGGTAAGAGTTCAGCAGAGCACGCTAAAGATCTCAGAACCAAATTAAAGCGATCAAGCAGCAGCAGCAGCAAAGACAGCGATGAGGTTAAACAGCCCCTTTCAGCGCAGCTTCTGCTCCAGTGTAACATGAATAGAGATGAGGTCACAGCTTCAGCTTTAACTCCTTGTGCTTCCAGATAACGTAACAGCCTTTGACAGGGGTCCCAAATCACTGAGCGGTGCTAATTAAACCAGCTTACACCCGACACCGGCTGCACCACATCAGAAGAAAACTTGCAGATGTGCAATCAGATTAAAGCAAACCAGAGCGAATATATTTAATCAATATTTCAAGGCATTAAATGAAAAAGTCTTAATGATTTAGAGTCTCGGGCATGAATCACTCCTTGAGATACAAACATACTCTGATTTTGTTCACAAATCCTTTCTGAAATATACAGGATATAATTTATGCCAAGCGAATCATTTAACTAGGAAAGAAGACTAATTTTCGGTCATTAGTTTACTCAGAACTTAGATATGGATCAGATTTCTTTAACAGCAGGTCAAGTGCATAAAAACACCACAAGTAAGCACAGCCACTGAACAATACCAGGAAAATTAAAATATACTATGTATGAGGTGTCAACACATCACACCTTAAAATATTGAGGGGGAGATAATTAAAATACGACTTCATAATTATTTTCAAGTTTCAAAGAAAAAAACAAACCACCTCTTTGCTTTCAAAGCAAATTTAGCCACGTTTTGCCTTAATTAGTTTTGCTGGACAAGAGTACAACAGTGAAATTAAAGTGATCAAAGGTTGGTGGAGAAATCTCGCTGAAATCCCAAGAGAAATCTGCCACTGACTTAAAACAGAAACGTTACTGAGGGTATTTGTTGAAACACCATCACAACTGCTTGAACCACAGCTGTGGCTTTGTGAGGCACACTCAGAATGTCTTTAACCTGACACTGCTGCAGGTATTCCAAAGATTGCCAGGTCTCCACGGGAAGCACTAACAGAACACCTTGGCAGCTGGCCATCTGGAGGCTTTGCTGCAGTGGTTGGGGATGGTGCCATTCCCAGGCACACATCTGTCCTCTCTGTCTGAAGTCACTGCTCAAGGAAGGGGGGAACAGAAGGAGACACATCCCTGCCTCAGCTGCAACATTCCA
Organism: Myiotriccus ornatus; assembly: GCA_036023395.1. Classification (NCBI taxonomy): domain Eukaryota; kingdom Metazoa; phylum Chordata; class Aves; order Passeriformes; family Tyrannidae; genus Myiotriccus; species Myiotriccus ornatus. Next base: position 5,469,280 of record JAYRBT010000114.1, on the reverse strand, counting down.
CAATCCAACATCTTACTGCGAAATCTCCCTGACTGCTACTTTAAAGGAAAATGGTGGGTTATGTCTGGTGTAGCTGAAAGGCGGAGATATGTTCCTAAATACATGGAGAGGCAGGTTATGTAACTCCCAAAGAAATTATTTCTAGAGAGCTTTTCTTTCTCCTTCCCTATTTCTCCCTCTTTTTTATCTGCAACAGATTGATTTGAAAAGGGAAAATAACAACCTAAACCATACTGAACTGCAGAGAAGGAGAAGAAGGGGTAAAGGAGAAGAAACTCATCCCACATATGGGATGTTTATAACTTCTCACAGCTGAGTTTGTAACAGGGACACAGCAGGTATTCTCAGCACAGAATTTGAGGTTGTTGAGCTTTTCTCCTCTCCTTATGTAAATTTCCAGCCGTTCTAGTTATAAAAATAACCCTTTTGCCATTGCACAGGACAAATATTTCAAAAGGAAGGAGTCTTAAAAAAAAATCCCTTTAAGATACAGAGAAAACACAGACTCTTCAGCAAATCTGGTTCTCAGCATTGCAGTTGGCAGAAGGAGAAAGATAGCAGGGGTTGGGAGATTTGATTGTCATTCCACAAATCCATTTTATAGGCTCCCAAAGTATATAAAAATCAAGGTCTCTGCACATGTCTTCAAACCAATTGACCAGTACAAATCCAAAGATTATATACACACACACCAGATAAGGTCACTGGGAGGCTACAGAGGAGGAAGGAAGAGACTGACGGATGGACTGACCAGACAACTCCGTCTGGGAAAGATGGATCATAAATGTGAATCCACAGGAGTCCAGCACACCTTGAGTTCTGTAACACACCACACATGTTCAGCTTGTTGTGCTTTCTGGGAAAGGAAGGGAGGGAGAAGCTGCAGCTGAAGCATGTTCTGCCTGAACCCAGAAGTCAGACAGACCCCAGCATACAAGAAGTATCTGCATGACAGGATAAAAATCCACCCCAGTAAATAAAGAGCCAAACTGTCACCTTTACCTGCTCTTAAGCCACCCACCAAAAACTGGGAAATAGCACAGATTCCACAGCAGACTCTAGAAGTTCCTATGGAAAACTGCAAACCTCTGACAGGCTTCATAACGCCTTCCACTGCACTTCATGAGCTCAGGAACCAAGTCTCATAAACCAGCCATTAGAGGCACGTGAAACGGGAAAAACAAAGCCCAAACAATCAGTGCTATTTGCACTCACTGTCCTTTCTGTTTTGGCACTAACTTCCATTTATTTCCCTGTAACATAGTTTTCTTGTTCCACTACGCACATACTGTTAATGAATTTAGAAATCAATATGCTGGCAGTCAGTAAAAGCAGCCTGTGAACTACTGCCTGTTGAAAGACTAGTCAAAATCCCCAGTTTAGATCAGTCTGTCTCCAGCAAGAGGATCAAGAAAATTGACCTTCTCTGACCCAAAGATCTACCCATTTCTGAAAGCTTATTACCATGTGCTCGTAATTTTCTTCAGCAAGCCTCATTTTTCTTCATTAATTATATATTAACAGATCTAAACTCCATATATATAGCCGAGAAAAAGGGAAATACAGCTCTTCAAAGGCACGTTAATTTTTATTTTATAAGCAAAGCAGTGAAACCAGAAATATTTTAACTTAGAGGGTATAAGAAATTCCATGCTTAAATCTTAACACTTGCCTAATGGGAATTCAAAACACCAGAGGTGAAGAATTAAGCAAAGGACTGTATTCCAAGGCTGAGATACTACACATCAAGTACATGCCCCTTTCAAATTATCAGGAGCAGGTTACATGCCATTGGAAATCAGCTCCTGATGAAATATTTGGAACAACTGAAGCAGCAATTTTGCTGTTCAAATCCAAGTGTGTGCAATACACTTCCAGTCCCAGTTTCATTTATCCCTTAAGATCACAACACACCTTGACACCACTGTGAGGGCTGGCATAAGGAGTCATATTTAAGCCCAGCTCTTGGTACAACTTTTAATAGCATGGTACTGCTATAATTATGCCTTTCTAAAGGTAACTTCCCATCAAGAAATCAATTTAATCTCCAGGGCTGATGGGAGTATCTTTCCTCATGTTACATCAGTCTCTCCTGCTGCAATAGCAACGATACCACTAATGTTTCTATTTTTTTTTTTTAATTCTTTTAATAAGTTGTGGTTTTCTGTATCTCTCATTTACAGGCTTGTTCCTCATGTAGTAGCATGAACTGGACAATTCTATAAAAAACAAGCTTTCATCAAAATTCCCAACTGTCTGCTACAACCACATCATGAATAAAGGAAAGAATTCCAAGTAGGCTATGAGAAAATGCATATATTTCTTTTTTGTAAAGTTGCCAAGTGTCTTCCTTGGCAGTTATTATGCCTATGCATTATTAACATTCTTTGTTTAAATTCTGAATTTCCCCTTACAAGGAAACAAATTTCAGATGACACATTTTGATTAATCAAAATAAATACATGTTACAGTTTAACAAATCTTCCTGTCTGTCCACTGCTAGTTTTCATTCAATTTAAGCTGACTTTAAGCACTCATTAAAAAATGGAATATACATGTTCAAAGAACAAATAAATAAACAAAAACCTCATTAGACCCATCCCACACAGCTGTGGAGCCTGGTTCTGTTTATCTATCTATGAATTATTTAGTCCCTTGGGAGAATCCTTCCCAATCACCATTCCAACCCTCGTGTCTGTAAAAGCACTCACTTGGAAAAGGGACTGATACTTGACTGGGACTGATTTTACTTGATTTCCTCATGTAAAAAATGTGTTACATTTGACAAAATCTCCCAGTCTCCTCTCTCCTAAATTTCTGATTGGCAGCACTGCAAGTAACCAAAATTCAATCCACTTCTGTCTGCTGCATGGCAAGGCTGGGAATGAAGTCTTACTCAATAATATGGCAAAAAACCAACCAAGCAACGAAACCACACTATCAAAAAACCCTAAAAGCAGGAAGAAAGATGAGCAAAATTGTAAAGACTCTCAGAGAAGCCAGAATATAAGCTAAAAAAAAAATAGCATTTACCTTCCAGAATAGCCAAGAGCTGGGAAAGACTAGAATAGTATCATAGAATTGCACCTTGAAGCAAGACTAGAAGCACTAAACCAAAGTCCACAATAGCTAAGTTGTATTTTGCTACAAAACTCATGCTACACCTGCAACACACTGGTTACCAAATATTCTTAACTGCTTAGTGTGTCTGAGGATTTAAACACTTTGCATAATATTACCCAGTGAGAGAGTTTTCACATTTTTTCCCCTAAGTGCTCTTAATGCTTTAAGGAAAACGAAAGCAGAAAGTCCTGAGCAGAGCAGTCAACAGGTAGACACAAACTTAACTGAAACAGAAACCTGAAGAATGAGTATTCAGAAGCCTTTTCAGCTCTTGCAGTATTTGTTAGCACACAGGCTATGCATGGCATTTGATTTTAGTCTCTCTACCAAAGCAGCCCTAATTTTTTTAATATGCCTTTTTTGCATCTGCAACCTTTTTCGTTTTGATAGGGTTTTGCTGTTTCATTTTTTTAAAGCACTATCCTTTTTGAGACAAAGCAATCAAAACAAAATATGTTTAAGAGCAACACTTAGCCTTGTGTTTACTTGCATAAACATCCACTTTCCTCGTGTGGATTTCAAGCCACTTTCCTTGAACCAATTCCCACCCCAAGTGCAACGTCTCCCACTCATTTTTTTCCTGTTACTTTCTTGCTTAGCTGTGTAAAGTCTGCAATTTAACCCCAGCGAGAGGTTCAATAACTTTATATTTACAGCCCAAACACAACGTAACACACAAGACCTCCCTACGGTGTTTTCTTTTAAAAGTTAAACGTTTTGTTCCCTGATGGACCAAAATAAATACAGCTGATGTATCAGAGTGAGACAGAAAAACATATGATTAAAATTCTCATGTATTTTCATTCTGATTTCAATACCATGCCTGCTGCATGAATGACAGTCCATATGAACCACAACTGTGGAAAAAAAAGGCTTGTGTTTAAACAACCTAGAGTGAACAACATATCTGATCCCGTTACAGTGAATTATCCCACAGACATTCTCTTCTGGGCATATGAAAAGAAATCATGTCAAATGCTTCATTACAACATGAAATATATGATTTTACAAGCCTGCTAAGACATATTCCTCAGTATCACAGTTACGGAGCTGCAGGTAGAAAATATCCCAGAGCAGAATTTGCAATGCATTCTATGAGCGTTAATTTGCTTCTTGATAGTTCAAAGTAAAAAGCTAGAATTATAAATGAACTCTGAGATGAGAAAACCTGCAACCACAAAATGAGAATTCAATCCAAGGTTGCAGGAGATAAACTGTTTTTCTACTAATTTAAAAGAGACAAATTATGCATTTGTTCCCCATCACTACTACTCAAGCTTGCCCATGTAGAGCTTTGCTCTTGAGAGTCTGTGGGGTCAAAAAAAAAAGTTCCTTTTTAGTGGCTGCCATTTATTTATTTATTTATTTCTAAACATGATATTGCAAACCTGAAAGCACTCAACCCTTTTTCTAAGACAAAGGTCAACTTTAATTCTACTCTGCCTCTTACCAAAACTGACTTACAAAGGAGAGATCAGATAGCTCAGGAAATTGGTAATGAGATACAGTGGTTTTCCTCTCTAGGTCACTAATTCTAAATTGACCAAGGTCAACAGTAATCAAAAGTCATTAGCATTTAATGATCCTTCGGTGCCCTGTGAGAAAGCCAGTGATCTTAGTGCACTTCAGAAAACCACCACTACAATCAGCACTCACATGCTGCCTGTTTCGGGGGAGAGGTCGGATCTGATGACTGCAGACAGATCTTCCTATCTTGCAGACAATCTTGCCTATAAAGACAAATCCTCACACTAATTTTAACTTGGTTCAGAAACTATTATTTTCAAACTGAATAGTTAAATTAAGACAGGCTCTATAATGGGCGGTTTGTAAGGTGGCTGGTCCTGCTCCTTTCCATCAGCAGTTCCCAAATGTTTTTGTCCTCAGTAAGTCTGCAAACTGCAAAGGCAACACAGACAACTCAGAGAGTCCTCACTTGTGAGAACTGATGGCACTAAAAGAGTAACTACTCATCAG
>JAYRBT010000114.1:5420021-5464080 GCA_036023395.1 Myiotriccus ornatus | reverse complement strand
TGCAAAGGCAACACAGACAACTCAGAGAGTCCTCACTTGTGAGAACTGATGGCACTAAAAGAGTAACTACTCATCAGTATCCACAGGGGAACTGTGTTCCAGTTGATTATGTTGGTGTATAATTCAAGAACTACAGTTTTCATGACCAGATAACCTACATTCACCACATCAAACTAATGTTGAAGTACCCAGTGGGACAAAGAGAGCGAGAAGACATCGCTATGACACACACACACATACACCTGCTCTGTGGCCTTGGTTCAGTCTCCCGGGACTGCCATGCTACCAGCACCTTCAACAAGGGCAAGAAAAACAGAGGGAAAAGCTTGGTTAGGTGTTCTAATGTACATGTCTGTCATGGGAAAGCTACATCATGCCAACTGGTAGTTTTACATCTAGTGAATTTTAGGGAACGTGGCTTAAAAACCCAAAGCAGATCAGCAATGTGTGTGTACAGCAGAACACGATACTTGAACCATTCAGTGTGTTACATGGGAAAATTCTGGTACAACTTCTTGTTCCTACTGCAGTTTAAATGACAAAAGAGGAAGATTATGCCACGTAGTGAAAGAGGAACAGGTCAGTCCACTGGCAAACAAAGCACTGGATATGAAATACCTTCTTTAAGGCAGCGGCTCTCGCTTCTCAAAAGTGACAAAACCAATGAGTAATATCTCTTGCAGTGCTTTCACAATTGTTTAATAACCCCAACTTTTAGATATGGAAGACTGATTGCTGCTGAATTGAGCTGCATCCAAATAGTTCAAGAAATGGAACCAAACAAGGCATCCGTTAAACTGCACTGTACTGAATTATTCTCCCTCTGCCACACATTAAAAGCTGTGGATCTTGTTACTTCATTTCCAGACTCTCACAGCACACACAGCCTCTGTTTGAATCCACAGGAGGATAAAGATGTTGCCAAATTTTTATCTTATCAACTGTTCTAGAAAATCAGATTTACTTTGCTGCAAACAATTCAGTCACGTTTCCCTGTGTTACCAATCAGTTATGCTTTAGTATTTCCATCACTTTCTCCTCCTCTTTACAAGGGAATGGCAGCTACTTTGCCATCATGAATTTTCAAGACAAACATATATATACACATGAAATTCTGGTTTCAGGCTATATTTTAAAGCACTGGGATGTATTTGCCTAGCAACGTTAGGATATCTTAAATGCCAGGTTTTCTTCACAATAATTCTGTTTCAGAGATGCCAGAACTTCAACAGAGAAAGAGAAAACAACCAAGGAAGGAGCAAGGAATTAGAACAGCAAAATTAAGGGACTATGCAAAATAAATGTACATACACATTTGTTTTATGTATTATAACATTTTATACAGTGTGAAAAACTTTACTTTTTCTTGTAGTTATCACCTTGGTCTGATGGGAGTGTATCACTCAAGGCAAAAGGCAAAGAGCCCTAAGGAATCCAGTGCACCCTGGCACACTTTTAAGTGCATTACATTACTCTAACATCCCATAGTAATTCCTTCGAGCTACATTCCTCGACAGAAGCTGTGCAAGCTGTCTGACAGGGCAGGGATTTCTTTCATCTCCAACTTGAGCTGTGTGCTGAGGACTCCAAAGGAAGGGAAAACACTGCAACAGAGGGAGAGCCTAAGCCATTGCACTCTTTTCTGTTTGTAAACAACACACCGGCAGCTTCAGCTCCTCCCCAGCGCTAAAGAGTGGCCTGCACTTTCCTCACCCACTAAGTGGCCAAGGTGACAACCCATCAAGGAGCACGTGGCATATTTTGTGGATTAGATTTTAAAGGGATTTTGTTGCATCAACTATTGCAAGCCTACATAAAACACCTCACACCTACCAGACAAGCAAACGTGCCACCTGCCTGAAGAGCTGCTTTCTCTTCATACTCTTAGAAAACCCTTGCAACCAAGCAAAGCTCTCATTCCAAAGAATACAGTTTTGTGAAGAAAATGACTCCTTTAAACTGCTTTGGATGTGAGGAGAAACTGTAGCTAGGGTGGATACAGAGTGTAACCTGGTACCTAAATATCCTCTCACAGGAGGATGCTATCAACAAGTCATTCAACCCTGTGTTGAAGTGGTGCATGATCCTCTGCTGAAATATTTATTGGGGATATCAGGTAATCTTAGGCTACAGGCAACAGAGCTGTATTAGGTGATGTCTCCAGACACCTTCCAAATCTGATTTTTTTTGTGATTCTGCACCTGCACAGCCAGCAGACATTCAGAGACTGCCAACCAGTTCCCCAGTGCTTTACAATGCTAACGCTTTCCAGACATTGGACTCGCTTGGTTTTCTCCCACTGCAGCTTGCCAAGTTATCAAACTCAGAGATGACAGCAGGATCAGAAAACAGATGAGCCAGGCCCGAAAAATGAGAAGTTTGCAAATTTAAATGATGTCTTCCTTAACCTTCCTACCTAAGTTTTCTGACACACACACACGAAGTGGTTTTGTAACCAAAGCATGGGACTGGAACCCAACTAAATGGCAGAAAACGCAGCTGATGACGTCTACGACAAAAACCTTATAATCTTTTCCTTATGAGATTCCCATCTCTTAGTTCCTTCTTTTGCCTCATCTATCAGCTCTCTGAGACACAAACTTACTTCTCACTTGTTTACATAGCAATATAAACAGGTTTAGTAACTTTAGAGGAGAAAAATTGCTCAAAAGCAAGTGCCTGAGTCATAAAAATTACTGTTGCAACTTGCACCTTTTTCTTCCTCAGCCTTGAAGAGCAAGCTAAAGGAACTCCATGTTTCTTCTGAAAGGTGTTTCCTCCGGGGCAGAGCTGAGGATCACTGGCAGGGAAACACAAGGGAAGTTATTGTGCAGTCAGCTGCAGAGTGTACGTACTGTTGCGGATTTAACGGGAAAAAAAAAAGAAAGTACTGAAGTCTACATTTAACTTTGGCAATCCTGCAGAACTTACTTCAAATGAAGGCCCTGAAAGATTTGATTTGCAAAGTTAAACCACACAGTAAACCCCAACTATTGTGCATTGGAGCACACTGCACGTACTTTCTGTAGCAAAGGGTGAGACCAGTTCTCTCCCACCAAAACAAAAGCTATTTTGAGCCTAACTCTGGCATAAAAGTTACAGTAACACCAAATGCAGTCTTGTATACCTATTACCCAACATCACCTCTCTACAAAACACCAGTGAAAAAGCCCAAGACACAGACTAAAGTTTGACAGATCACATGCTGAAAACAAACCACATTGAGCACTAATAACAATGCAGAGAACCTGCACCAGCACTTCGTGGATGTCACACTGTTGTTTCAATTAGGCACGTTAGCAACCACCTTTCAGGAACACTCAAGTATCTTAACTTCAATTCAAACTTTTTCTCACTTCAAGTGAGAACAACCCACTGCTCTCTCCTGTTTTAAAAGGCATCACTGCCTAGGGAACACCACAGGGAAATGAATTTATAAACGTCGAGGTTCACAGGTGGCTTTCTCAAAACAACCAGGAAAATGGCAAAACGTAAAGGTGTGGGCCCTTAAGCGAAACTACTCAGCCTTCAGACACAGGCAGGTAAGTGAGTTCAGCCAACTTGTGGGAAGAGGAGGTGGCATTCATGTCAAACCAGGTGATTGCGCCTCCGGGAAGCCTGCTGCGTTAATACTTACAATACTTCTATAAAAGCAGCTTTATTTTAAGCAGGAGAAAAAACCCCAAAGCCCAACTTTTGGCTTGGCACCACGGAACGCGCCCCGGTGCGCAGCCGGACCCCGGGGCCGGAGCTGCTCCCGAACCCGCCCCGCGGCTGCACAAAGGGCGACCGAGGGGCCCCCCAAGCCCCGGCTGCGGGCACGAACCGCGACTCTGCCCAGGCAAAGGCCGTGCCCGGGGGTTCTCTGTGCCGGCACAGCCGGGCGGCCCCGCCGCCCTCCCCGCCAGCTCCGCGGCCGCGCCGCCGCTCAGGTGCGGCTGCTCCGCCCCGCCCCGTCCCCTCGCCGAGGCGCCTCCGCGGAGCGCTGGGGTCCGTGCCCCGCCGCCGGCGCCGCAGCCCGGCAGCGGGAGCTGCCACCGCCACATCCTCAGAGTTGGAGCCGCCGCCCCGCCGCGGCTCGTCCGTCCCCGGCCCCCGGCGGGGTCGCCCCTCACGGCCCCGCGCCCGCCCCGCACTGACCTGAGGGCGCTCCCGGGGCGGCGCGCGCGGCCCCTCCTCGCACCGGCGGCGCGCGCGCGGCCCCGCCCCCCCGGCGCGCACGCGCACGGCCCCGCCCGCCCGCCCGCGTCGTCGTGCCGTCCCGGTGCTCCGCGCCCCTGCCCGCCCTTCTCTCCGCCCGCCTCCCGGTTCGTGTGTGTTTGTGTGGAGGGGTTTTTTTCCACCCTCCCCTCAAAAATCAGGCCCCGCCGAACGACGGGGCAGCCGGCGGCCTCGCCCCGCGGGAGGCCGGTCGGGGCCTGCCCTCACAGCGCCCCCCCCGCCGGGCACCGGCGGCAGCGAAGGCCGAGGGGTTCCACCCCCGAAATAAGCTGGGAGGCGAACTAGCACTACTTCTCTTTAAAAAATTCGGAATCCTTCATTTTTCAAAATTAGGAACCACGTTAGTGCCTGAAGTCGAAGCGTATTCGTGCTGTGCAGACTTAGGATTTCATCTCCGAAATAAGGTGGCGATAGTTTGCCTCCCAACTTACTTGTTTTTATTTGAAATCCCCTTTGTTAAAAATTAGAAATCCCGTTAACGCCGGAAAGTGAAGCATATTCGTGGTTTATAGCAACCAGCCTATTCGAGGATTCATTCAAAAAGAAGTAAAAAAAGTGATTTTTTTTTTTGTGCACGCACCAATAGATCTGCGAGGACGAGAGTTCCCACTTCCCTTTGGACAGCAGCTTTGTTTGATTAAAAGTTGTAGGGGAAAAAAAACATTTGGTGGTTGTCAAGCTTTGCGTTTGTTCATCCGCTGTTTATCACAACCCCTAAGGAAAAAAAAAAAAAAAAAGACATTAAAATAAACCTGCTTCATCCCAGGTCCAGCAACAGGCAGCCAGAGGGATGAACCACCCTTCCCCCTCACATTTATTAGGTTTTTTTCCAAATAAACTCAATTGCACGAGAAGAGATTAATGCCGTACATCCTTCCTTGCGTGAGCTGTTCCCATGCTGCCGCTCACAGGGTAGCCAGGTTTAAAAAACAGAACAAAACACAAAAAAACCCACCACAAACCCCTAAAACTTTTCATTTTCGAGCTGCTGAAGAAACGACCGTCAGGAATCAATCATTGCCAGGACCAGCGCCCGGGTTTATCCAGGAGCTTCATAAATAAGGGATTTCTCATAGAGCCAGTGTATGTAGCCACGTGGGAAATTAAAAATGCATTGCTAGCATTTATTTTTAAAAGCATAGAAAAAAGCTTTATTTGAAGCTCTGGGGCGAGTTTGGTTATTTTTTGTTATTATTTTCCCCCTGAAGAAACAATTATTTCCAGAATTTCTGCTATGTTCCAGCTTTAGTCTCCCGTGAACACTCATTTCCCTATATTATATACACATTATTCTAGCAGATACCTTCACAATGTGAAATTAGGCATATCTGTGGATAATCAGTACTTTGCTTTTCCCATTTTAATATTTTAGCTATTAAAATAGATAAGAAACTAAACAGCAACGATAATGACTGTACACACACACACACATTTTATAGCTCTTATGGATTTTGCCAGCAGAGCACACGCTTTTAAATTACAGTGTGTAAATGATCATTTAATTGGGACTTGGGAAGCCAACAAAATAATCGTTGTCTCAAGTGAACTTAAACACACTGTAGATAACCACTGCAATTTTCCATCCTATTTGCAGGCTGAAGGTAAAAGGCCCTTTTGCAGTGGGGGTAATTTAGATGGGCAAGTGGTGGGGACAAACCTTTTCCTTCAGTTTAGAAGAGGTTATTTTGCAGCCTGGAGGAAAAGATATTCTGGCTTTAATTCCAGCACATATAGGAGTTAAGAGATGAAGTTCTGGAACTAGGTGATCTTTAAGGTTCCTTCCAAGCAAAGCCGACCAGATAAGCCAGACCTGGGCAGAGCTGCAGCACGGGGGCACTAAAACCATCTTCCAACAGGGGAGGAAGGGTGCCAAGCTCCTGGTGCTGCTGGGTGTTGATGTCCTCTCTCCTTGTGCTGTCATCTCCCAGGCTGACTATATAAATATAAAATGCACATATTTTTATATATACATATATGTATGAAAAATATGCATAAAACAGCTCAAGAGGAAGAGGAGCAGCAGCAGAGAAGGTGTTTGGGGGTCTTGCCTGCTCCCAGCCCAGGTTTCTGGACAAGCTCCAGCCTTGCCTATGGCAAACCAAGGGCTGCACTACCAAGGAAGGTAAAGCTGAACCAGCTGTGTGCTGGGGAGAGCTGATCAAAGGATTTTATAGCTGATGTCTCCAGAGCCATTAACTGGGATAGGTTCTGCTCCACGGTGGTAGTAAAATAAACCCAAAGATTTGTGTTGAGTCACATTCATACTCATCCATTCCTGTGTCACAGGCCTATTTTCCAGGTATTGAGCAGTGCTTTCTAAAGGCTTACTAACTTGAAGAGCCATTTAAATATTCATTTTCCCGTTGAACTTGCATGCCAGGTAGGTTCTTCCAAGTGCTCCAGGGGATAATTAGTTTCTCCAAAAGCATCTTCCCACCAGGCGCTTTGCTAGCACTGATCACGTTTCCCCTCCACATCTCCCCTCCCTCCCCGGCCTTTTAAAGCTTCCCTGAATTTCTGTGCACAGCCTCCTGCAAAGGTTATCATCTTATGTTTAACAGTGGGGAAAAAAAGACAGCGCAAGAGATTTACTGCAAATGGAAGCCATTACTGGAGCAGTTATCAAATGAAAGAACAATATATATAATAATGTCTAGTCATAAAGATATGAAGAGTTGCCTGTCAGAGGCAAACACCTAACTTGTAAAATTAGCCTGGGCAGCTGCTGGAAGCTTTTGGCAGGATGAGATCCTTGCAACACACGGTTAAGCACCCAGGTGTCCGCAGCTATATAGGCTGGAAACTGGGTGCTCGTACTGGGACCAGCTGGAGGGAGATGCATCGACATCCCAAGGCCACAGGAGGTTTGTGTGGAGTGGAGATCAGCTCAGCACCATCCTAAATATCCCCAGGGGGTTACAACATCCCCTGGGTTGATTTAGGGACTGGATGCCTCCCAAAGTCAAAGTTATCTCCAGCTGCAGCTGTAGCTCATTGAGGCTGCCGACCCCAATTTTTGGGTTAAGTATTAACTAACTAATAGCAGATGGTGTTGAGTTTTGTCTGCCCCTTGACCCATAAGGTCGGGTCCCACAAGCTATGAAACTGCAGCTAGAAGATGCTGATTTCCAGTCTAGTGTATTGGCACAGATGATTTTCCTCATCTCTCTCAGTCCTGCTCTCTTGTCGAGAGTTGGGGCAGAAACCCCTTCAGATTTAACTAAATGGTTGTTAACCTTTCTAAAATAAAAATACATGGACAAGTGGGTACCAATGCCCATCACAAGGGAGGAAAGTATTATGTTAACAGAGACATGTTTGACTCCTGAGAGCCAACTTCTCTCACCAAAGACTGTCCAGCCTCTCTCTGCATGTGCACCAGCACCTCAGCTCTTTCTTCACCCTAGGAAAAAACAAAATCACTTTCAGCAGCACAGTCAGTTCTCACAAGTCTTTCACCCCCAGAGACATGCATTTTCTGTATCAAGGATACACCAGGACCAAGCTCCTAGTCTCCATTTCGAGAGCTTGTGCTTCTCCTGCAGCCTTTTATATCTGGAGTTTGTCCTCAGTAGGCCAAAGATGCAACAGTCCCAGGTGCCTTTTAACCTTTTCTCCCCTGTCTCAGGAGGACCAGTGATACCCGTGGCAGACAGAGATGCTGCCTCTCTTTGGTGATTGCAGTGCCACTTCTTTTGGTGTCTGGATGTGAAAGCGTTGGCCACTGTGATATGTAAAATAGCTTAAGGCAGGGAAAGAATCCTGACTTCCCAATGCCAGTGCTCAGCCTCACCTGAACACAGAGAAAATCCCATCACAACCTTGCTAGCAATACTTGCTTTTAGACAGCATGAAGATTGACCCCTGCTGTCTTTAGCCACAGCTAGAGAAAGAGCTGAAGTCCCTGTAGTATCTTCGGAATCATCTGCTTTTCTCAAACAAACCAGACTAAGGAGTTTAATGCAAGTCAAGGGATCAGAAACCCAAAAAAAGCTGCTTTTCAGCATTGCCTTTTGGATATAATATATAATATCCCCAGAGACTGAAAAGCACGGAGGAAAACTTCCCTTACCTTGAAAATTTGGCTCAACCATGCAAACTACAGAGAGAGAGAGCATTGCCTGAATGCCAGGTGAACAAGCTTCCAAAATGAGACACATGGGGTTTTTTTGGTTTGGGTTGGATTTTTTTTTTTTTTTTTTTTGTAGCTGAGATCAAGGAACCACAGTCTGTGGTCATGTTTTTTTTCTTCCTAACTGGATTTTCCATCAAAAAGGGAAAGATGGAATCCTGAGGTTTTCCTGATAAAGGTGGGATGCAGCTGGTGGTGACCATAGCTGTGACAGACTGGTGGTTTTCCCCCTGACTGGGGAACACAGAGAATTAACAAGTCTGCTCCAGTGCTTGATGACTCGAGCCTCCCAAAATCTGTGGGTGTTTAAGCCTGCCTCAAAGTCCTCAGAAATACTCTTAATAACTGGGAGGTTCTTTGCAAGCAGCTGCTTGCAGGATGTGATGAAAGAGCTGCACAAGCTCCCCCAGTTTCTGGCTGGGCTGGCCCAGGGAGGCTTCACTCGCTTCTGAGCACTGAAGGCAAAATAAAATGGTGCTTTAACAGAAAAACTAGAAAGGAAAACGATTATTGAATTTTACTGCAAAAGCCCAAGGCAGGATGAGGAGTAGAATGTAAAGAAACATTTGAGGAAATTAAACTGGCAATAGGGAAGGGCAGAGTGTTAATAGCAGCAGCCTTAATTATCTGAACTTACAATGGGTGCACCCTGTAGTAATTTTCAAGTATCATTCAAGTGATCACAACAGGTCTGACCCACCTCTTCTTAAATAATGCTGTAATTATTAATACACATGTATCATCAGGAGCTGCTGGAAACAACACCTCGAGTCTGTGATTGCAGAGCAAAAGATGTCGGTAGAAACCTCTCCCTTGACAATTGTGTGCACGTGGGTTTTGGACCAAGCAGGAGGCAGAGGGTGGGCAAGAGGATGCACACAGCATCTATACAGCATGTCAGAGGGGGCATGGATGCATCTTTACATGCTTTAAAGTGATTTGAAGGGATCATATGCACCTCGTTTCTCCTCCAGAGCTATCCACTTGCTCTTCTCCATCCATCCCTTTGCATGTTTTTTTGATGACAGCATAAGAATGGGGTGGATAATCCCACCTCAGCTCTGTGGGGAGAGCAGTGACATTCACCAGCTTTGCCACCTGCTGACTAAGTATGTATTTTTTAATCCTGTCCTTTCGGTGCCTGAAGGAAGGGGAGAGGCTCCCTCTGCTCCTTGCTTCTGTGCAAGAGGGATGGATTAGCCCTGAGTGAGGCATCTTAAGAACTGTGACCATCTGGCTGCCATTAGTTTGATTTGATTTGAAGGAAATGGACAAATGTAACAATTAGTATAGCAAAAATTCCTAATTAAAAAAAAAAGAAAAGGAAAAAGATGATGGTGATTGAGGATGGATGGCTTTTTAATTTTGTGCATGACTGAAAAAACATGGTAATTAAAATCCAGGTTGTTTTTTTCTTTTTTTTTTTTTGTAGACTCATGAGTCATTTAGGTTGGAAAAGACCTTTATGATCACAGAATCCAACCACTAACCTAATATGGCCAAACTCACCATTAAACTGTGTCCCCAAGAGCCACATCTACATGCCTTTTAAATACCTCCAGGGATGGTGAGTCCACCACTTCCCTGGGCAGCCTGTTCCAATGCTTAACAACCCTTTTAGCGAAGAAATTTTTCCTAATATCCAGTCTAAACCTTCCCTGGTGCAACTTGATGCTGTTTCCTCATGTCCTATCGTTTTCACTTGGGAGAGAGATTGATTGACTGACTGACTGGCAGTTGAAGAGAGTGATAAGGTCTCCCCTGAGCCTCCTTTTCTCCAGGCTGAACACTCCCAGCCCCTTCAGCTGCTCCTCACGAGACTTGTGCTCCAGACCCGTCACCAACTTACCTTTCAAGCTCAATAGGTCTAGAAGAACCTTCAAATGGGAACTAAACATACTACAATTCCCCAAATGCAGCAATAATGCCAGCAACAGATCCATCCAGGATTGACTCCATGACGGCAGAAGATGCTTTGACCTGATTTGGAAAACCACAGGATGGCAGATGCTTTGCAATGTGATGGTCCTGTCGCAGCACCAGCAGTACATGATGGATGACGGTGGGTTTTGAGGGGAATGTCAGATGACCCCCTTTTTTGTCCATTTCATAACAAAAACTACGAAATTAGTTTTAAAAGGTGAGGATTGATGAACCTGAAAATGAAACCAAACAGTTTACAGGGCTTTTTTTTTTTTTTTTTTGCCTCTAGTCTCCTTTGGTTCAGCCAGTGAAACAAAACCCCCATTATTCACAGAGCAGAAACAAGTTGTAGGAGCATTCAGGAATTAGATGCAATTAAATATGCACAGGCAGCCCAACAGCAAGGTGATTTCTCTGTGAGTTGTCTGGCTGGTTATTAAGAGTTGCTGGTGGTGGGCTTGTCGCCGAGTTACATTATTTCCCCTGAGATCAAAACAAATCAACATTTCCCCGCTCGGCGTTTTTGAAGACGATGTTTCAGTAACAGCTGAACAGCAGGGTCTGGAAGAGAACAGGATTATAGGCAGAATATTAAAGGAGGAAAAATTCAAAGGCGACAAGAACTCGAGGAGAGGAGATGGAACAAATTATTATTATTATTATTTTAAATTATTTGGTTTTAAATGATATCTCCCATGATTTCTCATGGGCACAAATTTAATGCCGCTGCACTGTTTGCTTGCAAATTATCAACCCCAAAGTACTTTGATAAAACTAGACCACAATATGATCAAGGCGATGGGGGAAAAAAAAAAGAAGAGCAGGGGATTCAGAAATAAGGGGATCAACCTCTAAAGATGCCAGGTTTCCTGTTCTGGAGGAACAAAATCACAAGAAAAATGTAACTGCAGGCTCTCAGGTAGGATAGCTTGCAGTGTATACAGTATTCCCATTTAGGGAATAACCAGGACATTATACTGCTGGTTTTCTCTTTGATTATACACACTTCTGTGTGAGGTCAACATCTTAAGATTACCTTTTTTGTGCAACGTTCTGGGAGCACTTTTGCTGTGTCTTTCCTCTGCCAATCTGCCGCTTTTCTCTCCCTACTGCTGCCAGCTCCACTAAATGAAGGACAGGTTTTTCTGCAGTGAAAGATGCTGTTTCCTTTGGGGGGAGGGAGGGGGGAAACAACCCCAACAAAACAGCAGGGGGGACATAATTGTACTCATCACCTGCAGGCAGATATATTGCAATTTTTATCTGCTGTTTCAAGGATATGATGATAAGTCCAGTTTGCTCATCCGGCTTTAGTGGAAGAAATTGAAGCTGTTTCTTTGCAGGGGCATGAGAAACTGTGGGAATAAGGATCCCCATGGTTTTTGACTGGACTGATACCCACAGGGCACATCCCTCCTCGGTCAGGACAGGCTCCCACCATTTACACTACCTGGTCCCCATAATCACTGTGCCCCCAGGGCTCTACAGGACTGGGAAACACTGAAGGAAATGGGGTGGGCTCTTTGCTGTTGCGAACAGTGGGGCCTCTCTCAGTTTTTAGGGTGATCACTGCTCACACCATGCAAATATCAGCCCTATTTTACCTCACTGGGAGTGGGACACTGTAGGGGCTGTGCTGGCAATGCAAGCCTGATTTGAGATCTAATAATAAGTT
Source organism: Myiotriccus ornatus (assembly GCA_036023395.1). NCBI lineage: Eukaryota > Metazoa > Chordata > Aves > Passeriformes > Tyrannidae > Myiotriccus > Myiotriccus ornatus. The sequence goes on along the minus strand of JAYRBT010000114.1, from coordinate 5,452,129 downwards.
GTATACATGACTTTTATCATCCCTAACGCTCCTGCTTACAAAGCTCTTTGTCAGACTTGGTGTGAGACACAAATATCCTTTAATTTGATCAAACAAGCAATAAACCCCATCTGGCTCAGCTGGCACGAGCACCCTCCAGCTAGAGCATCTGTACTGCTTTACACCTGCAGAGATTTTGGCCCAAGTTTTGCTGTAGCTGAGCTCCAGACAGTAAAAAATAACATTGATTTTCAATTCTCCAAGTAACAAAAAATGGATTTTTTTTCTTTCTTTCTGCAGGCAGAAGAACATTACCACCAGCACAGCTTTTCTTAGCATAAAACCAGGCTAATCAATGTGTGACAGCCTGCATGGTAAAGAGCATGGTTCCACAGAAATGTAGAAACAAACAAACAAACAAACCCACAGTCAATAAAAATGTTTCTATCATATGTAGAAATGCCATTGATTTGTATCTTGCACCTAGCACGGGACATGGTTCATCACAGATGTTTTCCTTGCACTATGGGGGCTGCATTTCAAGCAGGTTTCCTGCTTTATATCCATGATATAGGTATGCCCCACCTGGAAACACATGAAAAATGAGTTACTTGCCATTCCTTGTTTCTATCAGAAGTATCTTAATAAATTTTAAGGCTTAAAGGTGTCTGAGATCCAGGACAATGGCAGGAAATACCAGATGCAGGCATCATCATGTCCAAACTTTAGTCTTTGATGATTTTATAAGCTATTCTATTTAATTAAAGACCCCTCCTTAGGCTCCCAATGTGAGGTTCTTTATAGATGGGAGAAGGAGAAGCTCCCCATCTCCAGCTCCTTCCCATGGGCTTTCCTTTCAGGCTGCACTGTGGCTGCTCCAGATGATGTTTTGTGAGTGGCAAACTGAGTTGGAAGATGATAAAAACCAGTAGGAGCAGGGCAGAAAGCAGAGCCTAGGAAAGTGCTGGAGCCTTGCCAACAGAAGCTGTCTCTGCCCATGGATGACAACTCCAGCCAAGCTGAGGCAGAACTTCCTTCCTGGACAGTGTGGCCTGAAGGTCTGGTATGAGTTCAGCTAGAAAAATCCATGATATAATGAGAAAGAGCGACTACTTTCTCCCTCATACCAAATTTAGCTTAGAGCTAAATCAGCCAGATCACTGATCAGGTCCTTCTTCTAAATTAGCCAGATCTGAAAGGGGCAAAGCCCTACTGTGTAGGGCTGCCAGAGTGACAGGAGACAACATGCTCATCTCCAGGGAAGAGTATTTTCATCATTAGGGTAAACTGGAAACTGAGTCTTATTCAGGTAATCAAAACATCTTCGATGATTCACTTGCCACCATTCCTGTACAGTATCCAGGCTATAAATAGCTGTGTTTTAGGGATAAAAGACTTGCAAACTGTCCTCCCCATAGTCTCCAGTGTGACAGAGCAACTCCAGCAGGGTTCATGGCTGCTGGGTATAAAGGGAGTATCAGTCATAGTTCATTTGTCATCAAGTATTCAGGGTGGACACATGCTCTGCAGAGGGGATCGGTACCAGGAGGGACCCTTTCATCCAGCAGTGAGACATTTAGGGTGAAGACAGAGGGTAACTGTGTAATGACAGGTGAAGTGTTTCTTAGCTGGTCACCCAGTGACAAACAGCATTAAAAATGGAGCTGGAGGTTTCCTTGGCCAAACACTCATTAGAAGCGATGAAGAAAAATAAACGTGCAGTGAAAAGCCTTTGAAAAATGGTGCTGTAGCCTGCATAATCTTTATAAATGCACTGGCTCAAATACCTGACTTCCTCTAAGTGTGTGATAATCTAAAAGTACCAGAGGTTTCGAGTGGAGGTCAGGTGAGTTCTCATTCATACAAGGATTGACTCTGTTAGAGCTGGGAGGCTTTAATGAAACATCTCCCATTAAAGATGGAAGATGCAGCGCTCAGCAGAAACTCTGCCATCCTGGTTGCTTCAGAAATGAGCCTGGCCATGCAGCACAAGGCCTGGTTTCACTCAGACAGCCCTTAATATATCTGAAGCAATGGCATGGTACTGTTGGCCAAGTCCTTTGTTGAAGAACTTGCTGCTCTTGGAGTTATCAAAGAATCAAGGAATATCCTTGAAGTTGGAAGGGACCCACAAGGATCATCAAACCAACTCCTGCTCTGAGAAGGTTGAAAGGTGGCACCAAGGTCCTGCTGCTTCCCAGGCAATAGCTGTGTGTCTGGGACCACTAGGAAATGCAAAAGGAGGGGCAGGGCATATGCCAATGACTGCTGACTGGAAATGGTGATGGGAGCCAGATATCCACGCCACAAGCCCCAGGTATGCAAAACACAACCACAACAATAATTAAGCCATGCTTTTAGGCAGAGGACATCATACTGCAAAACACTGTGATCCCTGTAGTGCCGGTATTAGATCTCATCATCTCATGTACTGCTCACCTTTCATGAGTTTTCCAGCTTGAGCCTTTGGGAGGAAAAATTATCCAGGACTTGATTCCTAGGTGTAAAGTGGATGCTCTGCAGGGCTTAAGCAGAGCCCAGCTGCAGCAAGCCAGTTTAGCCCAGTCCTCAGGAACTGGGGTTGTCTGGAAACACTGGGGTCATACACAGCACTTGTGGCATCCACTGGAGCACGAGCTGCTGGCCAGATTCTTAAATGCTTCCAACTGTGCTTCTGGCTCTTAATTACTGGCATTTTGAAGAAAACTGCTGGATAAGGTAAAGATTCATCTGTTCTGGGGAAAAAAAAATTAAAAAAATCAGAATACAATTCAGATAATGGCAGTGTTCAGGAAAACTTCAAAGAGAAGATGGATAGGAAGAAGAAATAGTAGTGAACCAGCTCGGACACCAGACCAGGCAACCTCAGTCTCTCTTTAAGGAACACATTTGTACATGAGCTAACAACTCTGCTACACTTTCATACGTCATTAGGCTAATGTTCTGCTTAAATAGAGTCATCAGTCATTTTGTTATTAAACGCCTTTGTGCCTGGCAACAAATTGATGGGAAAGGAAAGCATTAGTAGGTTGTTTGAGGATTATAAAACAGCACTTGTAAAGCTCCCACTGCTTCCGTGGAAGGTGAAAAAGCACAGAGGAGCTAATTGATCGTGCCAAAACAAGCCTCCAAAAGTGCTGGGACTTAAATGGAAATAACCAATTGAGTTGCCTTTTTATTTTTTCTGACATGCTTCAGCGTTCCAGGCATATATTTGGGTTGCATTTTCAGCTTTTTTTCCCCCCAAGTCCTGGAACTTGCATTCTTTAAAAAAAAAAGAAAAAAAAAAAGAAAAAGAAAAAAGAAAGCTGAGAGTCTCATGAGACCTACAGTTCCAGCAGCTCATACCTTAAGGAGGATGAACTGATATTAGACTCCTTATTTCAGAATAAAATGCTATACTCTTGCTCAGAATTTATTAAATACCTAAAAAAAAAAATATATTTCAGCATCTGGTCTTGGATATTTTTATCTTAGCTATTGGTTGGAGGGAGATTATGGCATCCTGCTTAATTCTGTATTGAAGTTTTGCACTTCAACCCGGAGTAAAACCCTTCTGTCTCACAATGGCGTTGCTAAGTTTAACTTCCACATTACAGTCCCGGGTTTTTTAGGGAAACCACCCTTTGTGCATCACATCCTGTATGAAACACACTTTGACTTTTGCCAGGAAGCAGTTAAAAATCCCATTTATTAGCCCTGTCAACAGCAGCTGTTGAAAGGCTACAGCCCTACTTGTTCTTCATTTCCACAGCTGTAGCTCCTCGAGGAGAACAATGAGAGGTCAAAGGCAGTGGCAGCCTCTTTTCCTGCACTGAGGTCTGTCTTCCCCCAACCCTCATCGACTCCAAGGCAGAGCACAGCTCTGAGTGGCACAGAGCAGATGAAGACATCAGTTGCTCACTCTCTCTTCCAGCACAAGAAAGAGGTGCCTTTGACTAGCACTAGTAAGAGGCACGTTCAAAATGAAGTAAAAAGAGGTGGTTCTTCACGTGATGGGGGAGAACCATGACCTCTCTGCCCAAGGATGCCAAGATAAGGTGGCTCACTGAGATTCAGGAGCAGCACTTGGACTGGGCAGGTGCTTGGAAATCCCATGAGGGTTAATAAACAGGCAAAACACCTTAGGTTTTGAATCTCCTAGCGGTTGGGGGAAGAGAGCTTTGTTCCTGCCCACAGGCTTCAGTGCAGGGAGCACAGAATGGTTTGGGTTGGAAGGGAACTTAAAGATCATTTAACTCCAACCCCCTTCCACTACACCAGGTTGCTCAAAGACCCATCCAGCCTGGCCTTGAACACTTCTAGGGATAGGGATGAACTGCAAGTTGGGAGGAGACTCCTCCTAGTTTCTTGTGCCAAGCAAATTTTGCCTACTCACCTTGTGTTCCTGACGCTGACAGGTCCAAAAGTCGGTCACATCTGCTCCCTGCCTATCAAGGGGCTTTTCCACTTAGAAACAGCTTGAATGATACATATGAATACGGGAAGCAAAAGGCTTTTGAAGCTTGATTGTCTCACTCCAGCTCCTCAAACCAGCAGGAGACGAGCAACAGCGGACTCTTATCGGCTTCCTAAGCCCCACCAAATGAATATCTTTTGCCCTCAGCTCTGATTCTGACGCAGAGAGCGAGGCAGAGGCCACCTGGCAGAGTGCCTGGGGAGGCTTCTGGCTGGTCAAGCTTGCTGTGACACACTTCAGACAGTGGCCTTGCAGAGCAAACAGACTTCAATTCACACTGAGAGGACAGCAGAGCAGATTGAAAGGCCCTGCAAAGCAACACAGGCAGCATAAGTCTCCTGGCCATCTACTGTACGTGCTAAAGACAAAACAGCTCCCTGAATCCTTACGTGCCATAAAAATGCCAAAAGCAGGAAAAAGTAGATACAACTATTGCACTGTTACCCATAAGAATTTTATGTCTCAGAATCCTCTGTGTACAAATGTTTTGGTTTGTTGTTTGTTTTTTTTCTTTAATAAGTACTAGCATGCCAGCAAGTATTGTAAAAGAGAAAGGGAGCATCAGGGGTAAGATAATGTTGTGGAGAGGAATGAGCAAGAACTATAAAGCCCCACAATCTGGAAAGTGAGCTTATTTTCAGAGATTTGAGGATTTTGGAAACAATTTTTTTTTTAATTTTATGATTGAAGCCAACAGCCTTAATTCTTCCTTCATCACTAACTGGACAAGTAAGCATGACTAAGTCAATTTAGCTGGAGACTAAGTAAGGAAAGAATAATCCCAAATTTATGTTTCCACTTATAACCTTATTTCAGGGCAGAATTAAGGTGACTTGGGTGCTTATTTTTGTATTTCTATGTCTTAACACCTTTGGGCTTCTCTTTAAAACGCCACTTAAAGTTAGGTTTCAATCCAGATTCCCAAGTGTGTGTTTTCTTGGGGCTGGAGCATCCCTGTGGTGTGCTTTACCCATAAGCTCAACCTTAAATCTCTCACGTTGTTTTCTAGTGCTGTAGTCAAATACATGGTGTTAATAATCCACGTTCAGGCTGCACGCTGTGCACTGCTGTCACATCCTAACAGAATCCCTTACTTCTAATGCAAATAAGCACAGTAGCAAATTGATAACATTTTTTTTTCGCTATCTTATTTTGGTTTTGAGAGGAACAGTGGATTAGCAAAGGAAGCAGATGCAGGAGCATTTACAGGAGCACAGGGGACACTGGCTGGTATAATCTGCCAAAAAGTCACCGCTCCCTCGTGTCCTCTGAAATATCCATCAGCTGCTGGGTTGGCAGTGCCATTGGTGCCTCCACACCGAGCTCATTCCTGCCCCGTTCCCCTCCTTGAGGAGGTGGCACTGCCCTGCAAGCAGCAATGGAGCTGCTCCATAAAGTGACACCAGGGGTGAGCTTTGTCAAAGCAGATGTGAATTTCTCAAGATTTTTTTTTCCTTGTGGAAACTTAAAGCTCAGATATAATTAGTTAAAAGCCTTTCTAATACCATCATGCTCCCGACAGGGTGCCTTCCTGGAAGTTCAAGGTAAAACCTTGGCTGATAAGGGACTGATGGTACGAGGCAGAGCGAAGCATAGGGTGGGTGGATGCTACAGCCAACAACTAAACCCCTCTCCCCTTCCCAGCTGTGCCGAGGCACTGCAGTCCCCACCACTCCCACACTCCCATTCCTGGGCTTTTTCCATGCTTTCCCACGCATGGAACAACTCTGCGTTGAGGATATGTAGTAATGGACCTGATCTGGAACACACTGCGTATGCGACACGAACAGACATTAAATCCACGATCCTGGAAGCGGGAGCAGGGCTTCCAGCCTTGCTCTGCCACTTCTGCCAATTGTGCTTTCATAATTCAACACTGCTAAAAGTCTAAAAGTAAAAAGGCAGGCAGACACCACGGCTCTGCTTTTAGCCAGGCAGCTGAACTCCTGACACACTGGTACTATTATTTTTGTTAACAATGTGGAAGGAATAATGTTAGAGCAGGGCCTGGTCTGCAAAGGGCACTACAACCACTGGCAGGTGACTTATTTCTGTAGTCCTGTAAGTCAAACTTCTGGTGGATGTGCTTTCTGTTCAAGGCAGATGAGATGAAGTCCCCTTGGAGCAGGACTGGCAGCAAGTAGCTCTGTGAGAGGGCAGTCATCTAATTAGCCAAGCTCCTCTCCCTGGAGAGCAGCTCATTCCCTGCTCCCACACCTACATCTCAACAGTTTAAACATCTCCAGGTAAACAAGCAGGACACCTTTAGAAGCTTGTTTAGAGGACAGAAAGCTCCAGTAACCCAGCCCAGCCATCAGGGCATTGACCAGAGCAGGAGAGACCCCAGCAGAAACCTCACAGGAACTCCCACCCACCTCCCCAAGCTGAAAAACATTTGGAGTAGCAGCAGACTCTCCTCTTAGAGCTTTGCTACTCTTTACAGCATAACTGAGCATTTGCTAGACCAGAAAGAGAAGAAAAATATGCACAAACATGCAGAATATGCACAATATACTGCAGCTTTGGGGCACTAGAAACAGCTCTAAGTACTCTGTAAAATGAAGGTGCTTTTCATTAAGAAACCTGGGACCCAGAGCTTCTGAGTTTCTGGGGAGCGCTCAAACCAACAGGGATCTCATGTTAAAAAAGGGATCTAGCAGCTTTGGCATCACCCCTGGACAGAATTGTGAAGGTGTTTTTGGGGCTCAGGCATGGGATGGACTCTTTTTTTTTTTTTAAAGTTCCTCAAGGTCACCAGCCTGGGCAGCATATGGACAGAAATTTCTGATCCTCTGAAATCACACCACTGCTTTCAAGCTTAATAGGACAGAATTAAGACAAATACCTGAATGCCACAAAGATGCTGCAAAAGCTCCAAACACAGCTAGAGAAAATTTTTATAACAGGAGCCCTCCACTGCTGCTCTTTCATGCACTAAAACCTCAGAACCAGTACAAGTGCTTTAGCAGTGCCAAGGACAAATTGAAGAGGAAAAGGCAAAATAAAAGGATCTCTTCTAGTTTGTACAATAAAAAGAAAAATTAAAAAAAGAAAAAAATCTCTGAAACAGTAAGTCATAACACCAAAATGCATATTAAAATATTTTATGAAATAATATGCCCTCAAAAGAATTAGAGAAAATAAAGGACACTGGAATTCAGTGCCTAATGAAGTCATTGCTGGAGATATCTTACAGCACACAAACCCAATCCTCATGTTCATTTGGCCAAATATGGAAGGGAAAGTCCTCTGGTTTCAAGTATGAATAGCCCAAAATTAGCTCCATCAGCCTTTGACACTGCCCACATCACACTTTTTTACAGCAGGGTTGAACATGGAGAGACACCCCTGGAAGTGTCCAAGGCCAGGTTAGATGGGGCTTGGAGCAACCTGGTCATGTGGAAGGTGTCCTTTCCCATGGCAGGGGGGATGGAACTATATGATCTTTAAGGTCCTTTCCAAACCAAACCATTCTATGATTTAAAAACCCTGCAAATCACTCATACTCAAACATAACTTCATAAAAGTGCACAAGTAGCAATTCAGGAAGGAGGTAAATCAACATTTAAGGGGCAGAATAAACACATCTTAAATGTAATGGGAAGAACTGACTTCTTGGAGCACTTGGAGCTCATATTGCATTGCAAATGCTGTTTTGCCTGCTGAAGCCCAGAGCCTTTAGTGCTCGAGGTAACGCTGATGCCATCAGGGCTTTGGAATTTCACGCGGCAAACAACTGGGCTGAAGCATCTCTGTGCTCTGCAAAATACAACTGGATAGGATAATTTCAATGAAATTACACCTTGCATCCACCCAGCACTATCAGGAGCTTTTGCTCCAAAGCTGCTTGTCCAAGGAAGCTGGGACTGGGACAGCTCATCCAATATTTGTCCAAGCAGCAATTCTGGCGAGCCCCGTGTGAATAAAGGCGTCATTCCAAGCTGATAATCCAATAAAGTGATGTTGGCCACACACCAGAGAGCACCAGGCTTGTTGCTGTGCACCATCCTCACTATGGATCAGGTCCAGGAGTGATATATGAGGGTTCCCAAACATTTTTCAGGGGTTCTCAGCAACTCATTGCTGAGGAAGCAAAAAAAGCCTTCACTGACTTGCTGTGCAGTGGAAACCTATTGCAGCCTGTGAACTCTGGAGAAAGTTATTGCTACAGTTAAAGTAGAAAAGTATTGAAAACCCTTCTAGGAAACTTATGGAGACCTTCCAAGCAACACTGAAGTGAGTGGGAAAACAGTTCTGTATTTTTATGATACCTGTGAAACAGAAGAGAAATCAGGAATCATCTCTCCACTCGTCCCACCATGATCAGGGTTTCCAGGACATCCAACGCTGCCCTGGGATCCCCCAGCAGCTCCAGCTGCTGATGGAAAAAGCCAAAAGGAGAAGCTAAGAAATTACTAAATTACTCAATCCAACTAAATATTTTAACAAGGGAGATGCTTTGATTACGAACATTATTTCCACCCATGGGTTGTGAAGAGTTAACCACCCCAAGTCTGCACAACAGCACAGGATTTTTTAATTATTTGGCTTTTTCTTTTTCCTTCCTTTGAATGGGTTTGTTTGTTTCCCTTGGAGGCTGCAGGCACACACAATAGGCAGATTTTTCAATTGAGCCATTTTTTTCCACTTTTAGTCTTCAATGGAGCCCAGGTGCCAATTGTTTGCTGCTTGTTTTCTGCCTTCCCTTTCCTGCCTGCAGCTTAACCCCTTTCTCTCCTTCCTGCCTTTGGGGGTGTCATTGATCAAATCCACTCCTGATGCTGATGGCTGATAAACAATAACCAAACAGCCTGGTAACGGTCTGTATTAAGTATGAGTGACAATAAACAAGGCAGCATATAGACCTTTCATTGGTGAATTTAGCCACAGAAAGTCAAATATTAACTAGTCATCTTTCCTTTGAAGCCCTCTTCATAGCATATTTATTCATAAAGTAAAAGCATTTTTTAAAAAAAAAGCCACAAATGACCAACAGCCAGTTTAGGCAAACCAATTCTAATTTACTTCAGGAAGACCAGCCTTGTAACATTTCTTTCTTTTAAAACCCTCCTCAGCCCCTCTCTCATTGTGGAGGCAGCAAGTTTAAGCACACAGCTGCCATCCTGTGCTCATGGAAGGCAACCTCTCTGACTGTCCCAGCCTCTGGAACACCCAGAGAAAGGTTTTACACAGCTCAGGGATTAAGTTAGGCCCAGGCTGGGGCTCAGCTTAGTCACAGTGTCACTGCTAGAGGGATTAAACCCTTCCACAGATCAGATCGATCCTGGTTGTCATGTAGCCACTGTGCTGCTGTCAACATGCTCTGTTGCAGCTTACCCTGATATCCTGATCAAGTGCTTGGGGTTCTGCCTCATGCATTAAACATCAAACTGGGTGAGCAGATAAAACCCTCTCCCTGCCACATGTCTCTCCCGCGGGTTCGGTCTGCATCGTTGTTATCAGAGAAAGGGAAGAGACGGGCCAGTTTTAAAGCTGTAATGTCAGAGTTGCACCTGATTCACATCCCCTGCAGCTATCAGGCCTCATCCAGTGGGGGGAATGAGATCAGGGAAGAGGGAGGAGAAAGGGGAGTTAATAAAAAAAATAAAATAAAAAAACCACAGCAGAACCACCAAGAACGGAGAATGCCAGGATGAATCTAAAACTATGCTCTTGAAGAGTTCAAAGAGCTCTTTTTTGAGAAGAAAACATCCAACCTGGCATGAGGGACTTGCACTCTTTCCAGAACTTCCCAGTACTAGAATCCATTAAAAAACCCAACTGGAGATGGGATCCCACCCTTGGAGATGGGATGCTCTTTTCGGCCTTGCAGAGGTTCTTCTCTTGCCCCACACGCCAGCCAACGCTATTCCTGTACCGCTCAGGCCTGAGCCATGTGTGGCCACCTGCCTTCTTGTTCTGCTTGTGTGGGTTTTTTTTTTTTGCTGTTTTTGTTTGTTTCTTTGTTTTCCTGAAAGCCAAGAAAAAATTCCATGTCAAAATTTTCCAAAGAACCCCCAAACATATGGAATGTCAGCATAAATATCCACACAAAACAAGACTGAGCTACTAAGAGACACCATACTCTAGAGCAACAGTGATGTGGCGGGCGGGAAGAAGTATTAAAGGACAAATCTAAAACCATTTAGGAGAGTTTATGCACAGTGTTTACATCCCAGGCACCATTTGGAACTGAAGATTTAGTGATTTATCATATCCCAGTTCACTCCTCTCTGCCAAAGCAAAAGGCAGGACCAGCAGAGCGTGTCTCTGAACACGCTGTTTGCTAAAAGGCATCACCCACAAAACCAGAACAGCTTCACCCTTGGCAACCACTGTCCCCTTGGGGCCCTCTGAAGAGCTGAGGGATTTAGGAGAAGGCCTTGCAGGGGAACAGAGCTTCAAGTGTCAGAGGATTTAAAAATATATAAGGCTGTGAAACCCGATGGGACCTGGAAGAAACTGAAGGAGCAGGTACCTCGGCAGAGGATCTTTGGCCAGTGAAGCCAGATAACCCTCAAAATGCATTAATGGAGGATTTGGGAGTGAAGCCCAGCAAGAGATGCTGGTGACGTGGTCTGCCCCAGGTGAAGGGGTTCCCAGAGAACCCACGCCTTGCAGGCACAATCTGACTGGTACCACAGCACCTGCCTTGGGACAAACCTCATCTTTCATGAACCCCCCAGACATGGTGTGTTTATCACTGCTGCTCTCTAGGCTTGGTTGAAATCAGCACTGGATCCCAAAACTGAAGGAGGAACCTTGCATAGACAGTTCCTTCTTCGAGGCTCAGCTCCAATACCAGGCTGAAAACCTGGCATCCATATGCACTTGGCAGGGATTATTAAATCAAGTGAAAGAACATTTCAGGGTTTTCTTCAGTTGATTGTTTAGGAACTTATTTGGAACAAGCTTCTTCCCCAAGAGAGATTTCAATTCTACCCATGCACACGGAGGAGAAGAAATTAATACAGTGTTAAGACAGCTCAGCACTGAGAGCAGCATGCACAGGCTGAGCAGAAAGTTATGTGAGACCAAAAACTAGGTATTAGCAATTTTTCAAGGACAAAGTGGTGAAGTTTCCAATGACAACAACAGCCTTCCTCCTTGCAAATTGGCCCAGCAGACACATGTCCTCGTGTGCCATCAGGGAACACACTCACAGCGGGTCATCCCTGGGAGCTCCAAGTGACAAGAATCATTTCTCCTTAAAGGAACACCTTAAAGATTGCACTTTGCATAATAAAATAATAAAAGGAAACCCAAACCCTGACTCTGGAATCCTAAGAACAAGGCATATGCAGGTGAGATTTTCCGTCTCCCTGCTTTTCATGCAGGTTTCAGGCTGACTTTGCCTTTAGAATCTTGCCTAGTTCCAGGCATTACATAGCTGTAGTGACTAACTACAGCATGTTACAGCTGAGATTTAAGCTTCTGTTGGATTTGTGGGTTTTATTCACCCACCATAACCAACTTGTGCAATCCATGGACTTGGGAGCCATCAGTAAAATGGTTCATAAAATATTAAGGGCCGTGTTTCCCAGTGACATTGATAGGAGAGCTGTGGGAATTGAAGTGGTAGCAGGGTATAACTAACCCAGGGTAAGTTCAGATAATTATGTTTCCAAGCAAAAAAAGGATGCATAATAGCTTTTGATCTTCAGTGGCCAGTGTATTTTGGAAATAGGCTAACATATGCAGTCTTTCTGAAGGCTCTCATTCCAAATCCATGTGTGGATGTAATTTAATGCACAGTGCTTTATGCAATTACACCTAATGCCTAAGTGAGAATTTAAATTAGCATTAACTTGATAGCTTTTGCTACAGGCAGACAAATGCAAACAGGCTCTGGGCAGATTTTCCTGTAAAGCTCTGCCGATCCCCATCAGTTCCCAAGGCGCTGCTCCAAATGTAAACCCCGGGGATCATTTTAGCAATTAGGCCTTGTCCAGCAAGAGCCTCTCTGCCCAAGTGGACTCAGAAATGAGACCCCAACTCTGCACAGACCACATCTCCACAATGCAAGCTATCATCAATCAGGCAACAGAAGGAATGATGCTCAAACATAAGGACCCCCCAGGTTCACATATGGATAATCTTTACCGAGAAATTCTTACAAATCCATATATACCAGTCTGAGGACCTGGACAATTTATGCAAGAAAACCATTGTTGACAGAAATCTGTGTGAAGATTGACCCATTGCCTCCAACAAATGCTGTTTTGCTTCTGAGAACTGTCAAAATCGCTGCACAGGAATTTCACAGTTGATCCGTGAACAGGTTGAGTCTCAGGCATGTGGCACTGACTGTATGTGGTTTGTTCTTGCAATACCTGCACCCAGAAAACATACCAACCCCTCTTTTTCTGCCCAGAAGCCCTAAATAAGACGAATTATCCAAGTAACACACAGGTGAGAGCCAGTGCCTCACAGTTCTCCTGCACTGAGCCACAACTCATCACTTGCCCTCGGTGCTTCTTGGGTGGGCCAGCACCCAAAACCCAAGAGGACTAAAGGACGTTGATAGGATGTCTCTTTTAAACACTGAAGTTTGCAGACACAGCTTGGTGCAACTTCAAAGCTGCCTATACCCCAAAAGCAACCTTTACTCTGACCTCAACCAAACAACTGAACTTGCCAGTTGTGGGTTCGATCCCTGTATGGGCCGTTCACTGAAGAGCTGGACTTGATGATGATCCTGGTGGGTCCTTTCCCACTCAGAATATTCTTGTGAAATAAGAATCAAGCTACCCAAAGGGAATTCCTGATTACTCCAAGCCAAATTAGTGGTGCTTTTGTCCAACTGTGGTGGCTACAGAAGGCTGCAGTGGCAGAGGGGATTTCTCCCTGTCCCTGATGAGCGTTAGGAGGGCTGGCTTCCTGATGAGCCAGAAGTGTTGGCAGCAAACACACGGCATAAAAATTATTCAGAAGCAGCCTGATACCCTAATTTTATGAAAAACCAAAGCAACAGGACACACAAACAGCTGTGGCAGGGAAATTATCAGCTGGGGAGAGCACCGTTTGTTTGCTGCAGAAGCAGCAGCAGACTTGGATCCTTCCCTCCTGCAAGCAGGTGCAGGTCAAGCAAACAGATAGGCAAGGGCATTGCATCTCCTTGGCATCTGTCCCTGCTGGGCAGAAGGCAAACTGACATCAAAGGATTGCGTGTCACCCGTTAAACAGCAGATTTCATTTTCCCCACTTTGCTGCAAGGAAACATCTTCTGATGAGCTGACTCAGTCCACAGCTGCACATGTTGTCACCTTGGTAATCTACTGCTTGGAAGCACTTTCTCCCTTCAGTATCTCTCAGAATTGGCACTGGAAGGCTGATGGGTTTTTAAAACACCTGGGAAGCGTTTCTGGAGCCCTCATGTGTCTGAGGAACAGCATATCTCAATGTGCACACACCACTGCTCCCAGAACCCAGAGGGTAAATTTCCTTCTTGGCACAGATCAGGTGAAGAGGAACCATTGGAAAAACAGTCTGTGAGTGATTTTTAGAGGAACAATATTAACACAAGCCTTACTGCTGCATCCAGGGAGGGGGCAGAGTGCATTCCCTCCTTTCCTAGGATCTCCTGTGGGATCCTCTATAACTGTAGGACACTGTTCAGTTTGGGTTGTACCTCCTGGACTCCTGGGGAGAAGTTCAAACAGCAATAGTGCAGCTACGTGTCCTTCAGCAGGACTCTCATCTCAAGGCAGGAAAGCTCACATCTCAAAATGCACAACAGCAAATTCTCGAGCTCACTAAAACGTTTCAAGCCTCTTCATTTCCCCCCCTGTAAAGGAATAACATGACCTTGGAGTTCTGCTTTGTAGTTGGGTTTTCTTTTTTTTTTGGTTGGTTGAACAACAAAGGAACAGCTGTTGAGATTTTTTTTGTTGTTGTTGTCTTTCATAACAGGAATGTGTGTACTGAATATTTAGGACATATTATCTGAAAATAAAAATACCGTTACTAAAGCAGCTCACGAGCAGACACGTGATGTCTCACGGAGTGAGCTCCCAATTCACACTGTGGTGTGGCCAGGAAAGGTGGGATGATGCTGTCTGGGCATCAGGGGGGCAGATCTTGTTGCAGGAAGGTGCTGCAGCGGTCAGCTGGATGGAAAAGCCTTGCTCAGGAGCACAGAAGTGACCCAAATTTCCGTAACCCTGACATTTTGGGACAGCACAAGCACCAACTCACTTCAGTGCTCCACCAGGTCATCCTAGTTTTCCTGAATATTTAATTTTTTGCATCATTAAGCTCCCAGATAGGAAAGCATTAACAGCAAAATGGACTCAGACCTGCTGCCCCTGACTCAAACTCATCTTTTCAGTTTGCTCTGTCCTTCAGCCCATCTCACCCTCCCTAAGGTGATTTGCTTAAGGGCATATTCCTGTAGCAGGAGAAAGGGATGATCCTGTAGGCAGAGAAAGCCTCACATTCCTGCGTAACTTCAACTAAGACAAATCCAAACTCTTCTCCAAGTCCAGGAGGGTTCATAACTGAGGTTCCAATGCCACGTGGTTTACTCCTAGCTAGGAGGAGGTACATGCCCACAAAAGAACCCCTGGAAGCTCCTGCTGGTTTGAAAAGCAGACAAGCGTGTGTGTAATTACAATTAATTACAAGAAGATACTTTTGTACCTGTTACCCTCCATCTGTGGGCAACGGGTCTCCCAAGTGCCAAGCCATCAAGCTCAGCCAATCCTCAGCAAAGAGAAGCTGAGGATGACTAGAAAATAGCAACCAAGTCCGTGGAGTCCAGAGTTTTTACTGCACTCATCAGCTGCTTATCAAGAACTGGAAGAAAGTGATTTTGAAACTCGTGTTTCTAGGTATTCAAGATAAATTGCTCTTCATTTCTTAAACTCTCATTCCTCAAAACCTTTAATGGCTATTAAAAATAATAAAAAAAAAGCCTAAGTTACTTGGGAGAACTCATTTAAACAAAACCCACTTCCATTTTGTTTATCTCAAAAATATCTGCAGCAGTTGGGGAGGATTTACAGTCCAGTCAATAAAGGTTTGAATAAAACCTCCTGCTATTCCAAATGTGCCAGACCAGGCCATAACAGAGCATTAGCCGAGACGGAACCCCAGTGAGGGCTACAAGAGGAGAATCCTCCACTTTGAGCTGCATTTTCCTATTTGCTGCATTCCCATGTTTAGCTCCATCAGTGGTGCTGCATGTAAGCTGTAGGTGGGCTTTAAGGAGGATGAAAGAAAAAAAAAAGCCAGCAGTTTTCAAGAGGTGACATTGCTGCTGCTCTCCCTGAGGCAGCACTGAGTGCTGCTCCCCCTCCACGGGGACTGCTGACCACTTCATTAGTGCTGCAACCTCACACTGCACAGTTAAACCCCAAATATAACACCATAATGCACAGCACCAGCTGACAGAAGAACGTTTTTCTTTCATCCAGGTGGAAACCTGAGGGTGTTTCACTGCTGGTTTTAGAAAAACCCGCAAGCCTCGCATAACCTTGGCCTTCTGTACAGTGCCATGAGTTATCCAACCTGTCACCAGAGCTGGAGGCTGCAGCACGGCCCTGCCTCAGCCCCTAAGGAAAGGAAGTCTCAACCCTGAGTATGTGGCACAGAAAAGCTCAAAAATTCTTTGAGGAGAAAAAAAAACCACAAACCAGAACACAAACAAACAGGAAAAAAGCAGAGATGTGCAAAATAGACACTACCTGTGAGCAGGCTCAGAGCTCCCACTCCTCCCTTCTCCTTCAGAAGAGCTCTCCTCAAAAGGTGAAAAACATCCTTCTATATTTATCTCACTTGCTGAGCAGGAAAATATGCCCCTGACCCAGCCTTATTTACCAAGAACATGCTATTGAGGGAGGTTTTAACCCAAACACAGTGCTGAAAATAGGATGGATGATTAAAATGCTGACATAGCACCCCATTTGTGTCTCTAAAGGTTGAGTGTCATTTTCTGCCTTTCATAATTGCTCTGTCTACCCCTTTCTGGCTTTTGCAGAGCGTTTGCTCCTTCTCCTCTGGCCTCAGCTTTCTAAATAAAGCTTTTTATTGATTCTACACTTTGTGTTCACTCCAGAGGAGCATCACTAAGGCAGAGATATTAGTCACCAGTGCTTTTCCCCTGCTATTTTTTTTTTCTCCAGTTTTCACACATATACTGCAAGTATGGGATGAAAACCTACGACTTGCTGCCTGGCACGCAACACCAGCACCTCTGGTCTGATCCAAACAAACACAGACACCAAGACATGGGTCCTGACAGCCTCCTGCTCAGTGCAACGTTACACATCTTTAGATTAAAAACCAGGCCACACTCCAAGGCTTGCTGAGTCTGCACCTGAAGCTCAGCAACCCTGAACAGCAGGTATCAGTAAGACAACTCCTGGGTTTAAGGTTTAATGTCATTGCTGATCCAGTCACAGGGTGCTGTCCTAATATAAGATTGTCCACTTCCATATTTCAGAGTGCCCCCCTTGCACTACCCACCCTGCTCTTCTTAGTGTCATCTTTGACTGAAATCCCCATGGTTGTTGTGAAACCCTGTGTTGTGTGGCTTCACAGGCACACACAGTTTCACTGAGAAGGTCTTACTGGTTTTAGGTGCCTTTTGCTCCTTCCAGCCTGGCTGCACCCTTGGGACCAAGCACACCCCACTGCAGCCCCTCAATCTGAGCCGTAAAGGGCAAAGGTCTCTCTGTGACCTCCACTCCTGTAGTTATGTCACCCAGAAGTGGCTTTCCTAGCAGGTGACCAGGCCAGGATGGAGTGCCAAGCACAGCCATGAGCCTCCTTGTTTACAGTCACTTATGCCACAGCCTTGGTCTTCTCCTCCATGAACAGTAATAATGTGCCTTGAGCAGACTGGACTGTGCCCATGAGCATCTTTGCTTCACACAACAGGCTTTGTGCTTTCCAGTGTGCCTCCAGATCAGAGAATCATGGAATGGTTTGGCTTGGAAGAGCTAGCCATGTCTTTGCTTTATCCAGTTCTTCCAGAGGCAAGAGTTGAGCTCATCTTCTTCAAAACTACTTGCTTTTCATACGCGCTTATCTCCACAAACACAGCCTGAAGGATCTTAAGAAACTATTTACAGAGGGATTCGGGAATTTATGCACATTGTTTTGTCACCAGTGAACAAACAAGGCACTAGATCTGTCCCTGATCAGCAGGATTTAGTTTAGGAGGCTGCTCTGGAAGGATGGAGAACTCAGAGCTGGAGCAAGGCAGCAAGAGCTCTACAGATCCTTACCAAAAACAGACCCTTCCCAAAGGCTTTAGGAGCTGAAGCTGCTTAGTGCTCATGTAGCCCTACACACCAATTTAACAAAGCCAAAAGTGGATCCCTTGGGAAAAATATAACACTAGAGCAAGCATAGCTGTGCTGCTTCCAAATACTCCTGCAGCCTCCAACTTTTTGCTGTTTGTGGAGAACGAGAGAGGACATTTCTGTTCCTGATGCTGGAAGAAGCCCTGGGTGCAATCCCTACTCACCCTCACCACGCTGGCATACAAACAGAGGTGTTGTGTCTCCCCAGAGTGTCTGAGGAGGGGTAATCAAGACCTGACCAGATGGATGGAACCTTGGAACAGCCAAAGAGAGGGCTGTATATCCATCAGGAATTGCAGGTTCCAGGCACGCTGGGCTAAACTGATGTTTTAATGGAAACACTGATCATAACCCTCCCAAAAAATTGCATAACTGAGTGGTGGAGACAGCTTTGGTACAGGTTTGTCTCACAGACTCATGCCCTGGAAACACAACTGCCTGACTAAGCTTCACTTCCACACTTGGTGAGCATTCTGTGTGCCAGCCAGGATACTCCCTGTGGTTCAAAGCTCACAAAGCAGATGGGTTTGCATCTTCATCACCATCCCTTTCCATCCAGTGCGGGGTTTTGTAAATGTAGCCTGGAGATTCCCTTTCCTTTGGCATTCATGAAAGAGCACAGTCATCCAAGAAGGAGCCTGAGCTCTTCTCCCTCCTTTTCCTTTAAGTGTCCCAGCAAAGGACAAGGTATCTGTGCCAGTAAAACCAGCAACAAATAAAACACCTCACAGGACATGGACACAAGCCCCAAGATGGACCACAGCCACTGGGCTGGCAAATTGCTGCTACCTCTGCAGTAAAAGAGCACCTTTAACTTTCACATTAGAACATCATAAAACCTTTACTTTATCATCTGAGTAATTAAAATACACGAAGCACAGAAATTAACTGACAAACATCCAAATAAAACCTTTCAGCCAGTAACCAGGCTCGGGAGCAAGCAGAGCCCCCTGCTCAGAAGCATTCACCTGGCACTGCTGTCAGGTCACCTTTGCAGCCCTACGATCACACATCGGCAAGAGCTGGATCTGCTGAAAGGTGAAAAGAGGTGTCACAGCTTAGTGCAAGGAGGGGACAAAGTTCTCACCTTCCTTCAGCAGGAAGGGCCCCACAATTGTCACTGCATGGCAAAGAACACCCTCAAGATGTGCTGACAGTTTTGACCATCTGTGGGAAACTCTTCCAAGCATCAGACAAGGAGTGTTTGGGTTTTGTTTCTCTTTAATTGCAATTTTAAAAGAATGGCATTTATCAACTTTCTTCCAGTGTTGCACCGCTTTCAGTCACAGCACCGCCCAAGGAAAATATTTGCACTGCAAATATTTGCTGGGTTTAACTAGTTTTTACATAATTGTTTAATTGCTCCACAGAAATAAACACTTACTGGGGGTGCTGACAGTGTCTAAAATCAAGTCTTTATAGGAGCAGTTCAGCATCTTTCCAAAAAATCCAGGACTTCTGGCCTCAGCTTTGTGCCAGTAATGGAGACATTTCTGTCTGTTAGCAACGTGCCTTCCTCTTTTTTTCTAGTTAAACCTGGGAAAGGATTTTTTCCCCATCCTCACAGCACCAGCTTTATCTTCAAGTGGGATAAATAAGCATCTCTCTCACTGCTTAGAACGAAACCACAGGGATTCATTGCACAGACTGGCCTCTCATTGTGCATTTCGGTCCAGCAGCCCTTTCCCCTGGGCAGTCCTAACTGGAAAATAGTTGTGTTCTGCAGAAAGCACCGGGAGACCTTGAATTAGCACACTGTGAAAGTCAGGATTAGGGAGGCAGTCATTAACAATAGCTGCATGCCCTGGGAGCCTCTCATTTAATGGAGTGGTAAGAGATTATTTACACTGTGGCGTTAAGAATCCTGATATCCGGATGTCTCATCAGCTCATGATGTGCCCTTTAATTCCTGTTACCTTGCTGAAAACTCGTGTCAAACCTGCATGGACTCTACTCGCACCAAAAACGACTCACTCCTCGCTGCTGGAAGGAGATTTTTCCCCTGACTAGATTTGTGTATCTGGGTAATGGGGCTGCAATGGAAAGGTGTTTAGGATTCTCACAGCAACTCAGATGAAAGGATTAGCACTTTGAAAGAGCAGATTAATCTCTGTGAGACCCAAAACCATCCCTGGAGTCCTGCCACGGAGCCCTGCTGCACCTAAACGACTTCCTTGAACGCGCGTAAAACTAAAGCGACTCGGATTTCTGGAGCTGAAACCTGTTAGAAGAAACAGGCACGTGGTACAGCTCAGACACAGACCTGTAGATCATCTCCACAAAACCTTGGACCTCGTGCCTAATTAGGCATTGAGAACGTGAAGCCGTGCACAGGCCACGCTTCAGTGCCTTTGAGAAATACTGGAGCAGTTTCTGTGTCCAGGCATTGCCCAGACAGGAATGTGCCAGAGCATCCACCAGGACACGGGGCACTGACTCACTTGACCCTACATGCAGCAATTTTATTTCTTAAATGCATTAGTAATTTCATTAACTTAGATGCTTTGGAGATTGTTTATTTTTTTTTAAACCCAGCCTAAAGCCCGGAGAGCCTTACGGAGAAGATAATTACTACTCGCACAGGAAGACAAACAGGCCCAAGGTGACTATTCTGATCCTCTTGTCTGATCTCTTGCCATCTCCCAACAAGGTCTGCAGTAAATTAAGACTCATAGTGAACTCCTAAGAACCTCTGACCCTAAAAGAAGAGGTTCTTGTCAAGGGGTCACCTCCTTTCTGTCAATGCCAGACAAGCAGACTCTAGATATTAATTTTCAAGTATTAGTAGGCTTGCAAGGCAAATATTAAATGTGTACCAAGTTCATAGACTCAATTTTTTAAGCTATTTTAAGAGGTTAATCCCAGCAACTCCAGCATTTTTCCCCATACTAGTTTTCCAGACTAAGTGAGTGCATGAAGACCAGTATCTACATCGCTTCCCTCCTTCATCCCTCTACTTTTGCCACTATACCTCATTAACCTCAAAGTTTCTTTTTGTTATTGGTGTTGTCCTCTCTACCCCTTCAAGTCCCAGGCTGGATTTTTTTTAAAAATTATTTTATTATTCTTTAATTTATTTTTTTTTGCCATGCAATGCCCCACTCCCCCCAGCCCTTGTCTGTTGGTGGCGTTGCTTCCCCTTGCAGGGAGCCACCAAGGAAGCTCTGGAACCTCCAGAGATATCTCCTGCTCTTGTTTCCCAGTGTCAAGCTCAGAAGTACATTAAAGCTGTGCTAACAAAGAAGCTGTTACGTTTTTTCTTTTGACTAAAATCATAGAACAATAGAAAAGTTGGCACTGGAAGAGACCTTAAGGATCAGCTCATTCCAAACCCCTGCAATGGGCAGGGACACTTTCCACTATCCCAGGTTGCTCAGAGCTCCATCCAACCTGGCCTTGAACAATTCCAGGGGGTGAGGCAGCCACAGCTTCTCTGGGCAGCTTATGCCAGGGCCTCACCACCCTCATAGCAAAGAATTTCTTCCTAATACCGAATCTAAACATACTCTCAGTCAGTTTAAAGACATTCTTCCTTGTCTTATCACTATATGCCCTTGTAAAGAAGTCCCTCTTCAGCTCTCTTGTAGCCTGTTTAGGTACTGGGGGGTGCTATGAGGTCTCTCTGGAGCCTTCTTTTCTCCAGTCTAAACAAACCCAGCTCTCATCCTGCCCTCACAGGAGAGATGCTCCAGCCCTTGGAGCATCTTCATGAACCTCCTCTGGACTTGCTCCAACAGGTCGGTCAACATCCTCCTTACGTAGAAGGCCCCAGAGCTGGATGCAGCACTGCAGGTGGGGTCTCACCAGAGTGGAGTAGAGGGGGGAGAATCCCCTTCCTCAGCCTGCTGCCCACACTGCTTTGGATGCAGCCCGAGATAACGTACGTAGATGACTCTGTGCTGCAAACCTGTATAAATACAGAAACCCCCTACTCCTCTTGAGTGAGTTATTTGCTAAATCATATCAGATGGCCAGCCCCACACTCAGATAGACTGCCCCAGCCCTGACCCCGGAGCGTGCCTGTGGTAGGAATTGCAGATAATTCAATGATTCTTTATCCTGGCTCAGCTCAAGATCTTCTCTTGAGCTCAGAGCTCAGCACTATGAAATTTGCATCCCAATAAAACAGCCCTGTGATAGAACTAATACCCATTTGCTTTTGGCTGGAACCAACACGTTCATTAATCCCAGTGCCTCAGGATGGGCTCAGTCTGGCTCACCTCAGAGGAAAGGTCACTGCTCAGTCAGCTTCGCTCCTCAGCATCCCCTCATTAAATTTCCATCTAGGTGCTGCAGATTTTGCTTGTTAAGAAGCAGGGATTTTTAGGATTAGCTTAATGCTTGCCAGACCAAACAGCTGGACTGAGAGTCACAGGGCTCAAGGAATAGGACAGATCCATCCCCAGAGCATGACACTGCCCAACAATTTAATTAAGTATCTGGGAGATGATAAAAGATGATCTGCTTTTAGGTCTGGTGGGCACTGGCTGTCATTTTAGGGTTGGGTGAAGGAGAAGAAGAAGAAGATGTGGTGCTGGGATGTTCGACCTCGCTAAAGCAAACCTGCCTCATCAGGTACCATCTTGGGGGCTCCAGCTCTGCTTCCCCATGAACCCTGAGCTAGAAATTCAGCTACAAACAGTGAGATAGATGAAGGAGAAGAGTCTGAAAAGACACCAGAAAGAAACATTGGGAAAGATAAACACACCTGAAATATCCCAGCAACTGATTTGTGGCCAAGGAGCAATATTATTAGTAGGTTGGCAGCCTCATTTCTGGATCATTCCCTGCTTTTCAGCGAGATGCTAGCTCTTCTCCCTGACCCAGCAAAGGTCATTTATAGACCCTGCTGTTACACTCTTCTGGGAGCTGGAGATGGCACTGCCAGCTTTGTGCCATACCAAGTCTTCCCAAAGCCTAATGGCATTTTTGGGAACGCTAGGCTTTATAATCAGTTAAGCACTGCAAAGCCCATCCATCTCCTGCAAGCTCAAGTCACAAGAGCAACTCTGAGGCTTTATGCTGGAAATCTCATTGCCACCGTTTCCATCCACACCACGAGCACTAGGGATCCCAAGGCAGTGAAGATGTGCCACTGATATTTCACCTTTCTACCTCATAGTAAGTGACAAAGTCAACAGGATGTGCCCCAGAAATAGCTGCTTCATACCTAAATAAAAACTACACTGTCCCCAATAAAACATTACATGCATTTTTCGTGCTCCTGAGGGAAAAAAGCACGGGAGAAGGCGTCACATGGGAGAAGCACGAGGCACATTGCCAGCGGCAGAGAGGGACGGTTGATACCTCACATGATTGCTTTTCTCTCATCACCAGATATGCTCAGCAGAGATGAAAAACTCATTTCATGATGACAATCCTTTGTCAGGCTCTCTCCCTTGCAGAGCCAGTGCTATAACCAGCCTGCTTAGCACAGTGCCTGCTGCAAAGTGACCACAGGAGGCGGCCCTTGATGTGAGTTACGGTCTGGAGGCAGAGCAGCACACAAACCACATCGCTCCAATTAACTTTTCCCTGCCCCTGGTTAAGATTCATTTTTTTATTTTTCATCAACTGGATAAAAGGGAGCCTTCAGAAGTGTGACCTTCCCACCACCTACATCCCATTACACTGTCACCAGAGGCACAGGCAATCCCAGGAAAGCCAAGATTTAAGAAACAGGATGGAGAACGACTCAAACTGGCTCCAACAGTTCTTACTGTTAGACCTGTATGTTCACCCCCAAGCTCTGTGGTCTTTTCTTCCTGCTCTGCACTGTTCTGTATCTGCTGCAGATTGTCCCAGTTTGGGGTAATTTGGCATTCATACAACACCAGCTTCACAGGTTTGCAGTGGCTGGCAGGTAGGAACACGTTTTGCTTTGCAGCTGTTCACTGTACATCTACTAAAGCATTCCAAAGCCCCAGGGGTAGGAAAAGCATGAAAAACTACATTTCATCCTTTTCATCATTACTGCAGTGGGCCAAATACACAGCAGGTGCAAATAAGCATGAGATCCTCCACCTTGTTACGCCACCTGCTCTGAACTTTAGTTACTCAATGCAGCCAAAACCATAACAAACATGTTATTTTAAGTTTCCCCGCAAATCCTCTACATTTAAACAACCCAACTGAGGTGTTTTTTTTTTACCCTAATGATCCTTCAAGAAGGCTTAGAGCTTTCCCAGTGCCTTCTGCACTTAGCCTGAACTAGATTTCATCACCACTCAGGGCAGCTTATCTGTGTGAGCCCCTCTCCTTTTTCAGGTATATTGGTGGAAACACAGAAATATTTGAGTCCCCACCCACGTCCTTCCCCTGCTCCCCACAATCACCCTCCTGGCAGGCTTTCACCACTGGCCCAGCGAGATTGTAGAGCTGGTTTATCAAGACTCCTGTTACACAAGAAGAAGGTGCTCCAGGGCAGAACTGGCACTGCCCATTTATTTTATGGAATTGAGGGTAAGTCTACGATACTGAGGCTAAGAAGAGGCAAAACCAAGCACTTACCCAGCCATTTGCTGCATGGCACAGCCTTTCCTCTCTACAGCTTCTCTGAGGCAGCAACTTCCCCAGGTGGCACTAAAGGAGAAATTCCCCTCTGGAGCAGCGAGTGGTGGTCCTTCAGGTCCATGCTGCGGGTGGGCTTTGCAGATAGGGCTGGGAAGCCTGGACTCTCCCGTGGCATTAGCTAGGGCAGGCCATCACCTTGACCTTCACCATCCTCCCAGAGACAGGGCTGCATTCAGACACCCTGAAACACTCTGAAGGGGAGCTGGAGATGATGGGGAAGGAAACCACAAAAAAAGTCCACTGCAGCTTTCTTGGAAGTAAGCTGTGCCAGGGGGAAAGATACCCTATACCATCCCCACACCACCCAGCTGTAACTCTGGGGGAGCATTTATAACCTCTCTTTGTATCCCTTCTCCCCACATCCATCAGCACCATCACCTGGGCAAGCCAAATCCCACACCTGGAGGCAGGTGAAGGACGGTGCTTCCCCCAGCAGCAGCTCAAACCCAGCTGATACCATTTACACATGAGACGTGTCCAAACCTCTGCAGAGAAAGAATTTTAGCAGTGGAAACAACAGCTACAAAATATTTTATGTTTAAACTGAGGCTGATGGTGCCAGGAGGAAGGTGACTCAGATGCAGCTACACTTTCCTCCTCAGAGCTCAGTGCTGGCGTCATCCTGCGTCAGCCATCAAACCCAGCTCTGCTTTACTACTGCAGGAACCTGTTTTTCATGTCCTTATTTCCTGCCTGATGGTTTCTTGTGTGGGTGGCAGCAGAAAGTCTATGGCACACAACATTTGTAGGTTCTGTCTGGTGAGGGATGATTTCATTTGTGTTTGAGCTGGTATTTATTACACTGGGGAGATGGGCAGTTTATCCCTCTGGTCCAGCCTGAATGGCTTTTTTTTTTTGGTTCACATTCCAAAATAAGTGAAGAAAACAGCTCTAAGGCATTCCTAAAATAAAAAGATGTCAGCAAATTAACAGCGGCTTTAAGTTCATGCCTTATATTTCTGGAAGGGTGAAACCTCTGTATCAAACCCTCTGGCTACCTCAGGCTCATCACTTGGGCTTCCTACATTTCTTATACTCTCAGAAAAGAACTGACCCACCAAAATCCCATTTGTTTCAATCCTAATCTCATCCTTCAGGTGTATTTTCTCACAATGCAATTCGAGTAGAAAGTGCTTTAGGAAATGCTTTGCAGCCCTTCCTTCCCCAAAGGCCCAATCTGCTTTCATCAGGAACGTACTCCAAACACAAGGTTTGGATGAAGCTGGTGAGACATTCCAGAAGGGCCATAACTGGTCTGATAAAGACATACCACTTCCAAGCAGGCTACTGGGACTTAGAAATTTGAAATCTGTCAATGTGCAATTCTAGTAGTGGAAAATGAAGTGCTGTTAAGACATGTCTGCTCTCCAAATCAGCTTTGCCTGGATCCAAAGTCTCTTTATTGGCCTCTGCTCAGGATCAACCCAAGTCTGGGGTATTTAAATTCCCACAGGACATGGTGCAGCTGATGGACAACAAATGCAGTGTTCCCAAAGTGGCTGCTGATGCCCCTGCTTCGAGGCAAAACTTCAGGCAGGAGGCGGCAGTTTCCTCAGCAGGTTTTCACGTCCTCTCTGGGTTGAGGTGCAGATGATGGCATGCAGGGCACGGCTCCATT
This sequence comes from Myiotriccus ornatus, assembly GCA_036023395.1. Taxonomy (NCBI): domain Eukaryota; kingdom Metazoa; phylum Chordata; class Aves; order Passeriformes; family Tyrannidae; genus Myiotriccus; species Myiotriccus ornatus. The sequence continues at coordinate 5,426,190 of JAYRBT010000114.1, read as the reverse complement.
CTGGCAGTCAGTCCTAAAGCAGGGCTGTGGTGAAGGCACAGTCAAGCTCTCTCCTCCTTGTTCTAATACCTGGGCTGGCAGTGATGACACGGTGACCTCGGTAACCTCGTCCTCCGTGTCCCGGAGCCGGTCTGAGCAGCACCATGGGAAGAGCTCAGGCCTTGCTCTGCTCAATACTTCATACACAGCAGGAAGCTTTGGCTAAGAAGTCAGTGCTCCCAAGGCCTGGGGGGACAGCTTGGTGCTGACAGACACCCAGGCTTAAGCCTCCCTCTCTAATAGGATTAGCACACAGGCATTTCTTTCCCTGTCCCAATTAGAAACCCCAATTATGGGGGGGGGGTTGGCAGCTGTCAGAGAGCTTCAGTCAAAACCAAAGAGCCGCCACCCTCCTGGTCTCACTTGTACCACCTCCCCTTGTGGTTCAGTGAAAAACATCACAAATAAAAATCACTCTTTGCCTCTCTCCAGTCCGTTGTCCTGCAGGAAGCAGACGCCGAGACTGAGAGGACGAACCCTCTGACCTCAGAAGTTTTGGAGACCTGTACACCTACAAACCCCCTTCTTTTCTAACTCTGAAATTCGAGCTTTCAGAATCGCACAAAAGGTTGACTTTTGTTTGTCTTTTCCTCAGTTTGACTATTTTCTAATGTTCATGGGTCCTTAAAATCAGTAGATGGATATTTCTCACTGGTAGATCATTCCCAGGAGTTGCTGGTGAGCCCTTCTCAGCCAATTGCAACACTGAGCTGGGCTCATCTTCTGGTTTCTTGGGTTTGTTTTTTTGTTTTTTTTCCATCTCCAGACCCTCCCAGCTTTTCCACATTTCCAAAGGCTTTTTGCCAAGGCTTGCTCCTTCCCTCAGGCACTGTCTCCTGCCTCTCCTGTCCATGTCTAAACTACACAAAGCTCATATGGACGTAATTACTGCTGAGAGCTCAGTGCTTCCAGCAAGCGTGGTCAACACTGGAGAAAGGATGCAGGAGTTTGTGAGGAGAATCTGACAAAAAGAAAGGCAGAACAACCTTATATAAAAAGCCATTTGTTTTCTTTCAGGAAATAACAATAAAAAAAAGTGTATTTTTTTACCATGCTGATGAGAACAAAGCCCATCCTGCCCTGCCCTCGATGCTGGGGCTCAGGGAAAGAGCCAGTGAAGGTGTTTTTTCTTTTTTAACTTCAAAGGATATGGGTAAGCAAAAAGGGGTTTTTAAACTGCGTGGACTCCTGCTGTAGGTAGACAGATGCATAACAAAATCAGCGACAGATTTGCCCAGCACATTTCAAGCAGCAATATGGATATTTTCCTTGCTAATTGCATCATTAGCTAATCCGCCCTCAAAGTTAAAGGACTTGTGATCAAATTATTATTGTGATAATCAGTGATATGATCTTTTTTCCTGCTCTGCAGAACAGGTCTCTTGCCCTCGTTTTGCCTCTGCTTTCCCATCTACAGATGTGATAATTTGCTTTTTCTTTTGTCTTTTCCTAAAGAAAACAGGAGGTTAACCTCAGGAAAACTACATTTTTTAAAATTTTTTTTATTTTTAATGGAAGATAGAGCATCAGACAAAATATTTGTGGGTGTTAAAGAAGAGAAACTTCACGACATATGTGCCATTTTCATCAAAAGGATAACGAATCCTCAGCGCCTTTTTTTTAAAGTTTATAAATAGGGCTGGGAAGTGTATTGAGCGTGAGGGGAGTCATCATTCTAATATAGCTCTGCACTGCCAAGACAACACACCGGTAAATTAAACCCTCTCTTATCAGTCCAGGGGAGGGATCTGCCACTGAGTTATCTCTCACCCTTGTAGGGCAGATTACAGAGAGAAGGGAGGCAGAGGGCAGCCTGCCAGGGAGGATGGCTCTTGCTCTTTGGAACTGGGAGCGACCTGTCACCAAAGTTGCTTTTTTCCCATTTGCTCTAAGTTTTGCTGTAGCTTCTTGGCGTCATTAGAAGAATCTGAGGCCTGGCTTGGGGCTGATGTTGGTAGAAAATTGAGCTGGAATATTCAAATGAATCACAGAAAAGCCCACCATGACCCATTAAAAATGATAACTCTGTGGCTGGCCTTTGGCTGGGAGAAAGCCAGCAGCGTTGCAATGATGGATTCGGGAGCGCTGGGAGAGCAGGGATTCATTTCCCCCTGTGTTCGCTTCCTGAAAATTCAGAGAGCAACAAAGCAGTGAGATTCTTCCTGTGGTCTGTCATTGAAATCTGGCCATGACCAACCCTCCCTCTTCCATGCTGCAGAAGGATAGAGGGGTTTGCAGCACACTGCTTCCCATGGCCCATCCTGATCTTCAAGGACTCACCTGGGTTGAACATGTCCAGGGTCTAAGCCCTGTCTGGGGGTCATATAAGACTGGTTTTGTGCCAAGTGCACTCCCTGGCTTGGATTTGGCTTGTGCCAACTCTCAGATTGTGGTCACACATGGGTAAGGCCACACTGGTGGAGGAGTGAGGAGGTCTCACCTGTAGGGACATAGACTGGGCCACACTGCTTTCCCTCAGTGCTGGCCTGCTCTAATTACTGCAGTTGTACTCTCAGGTGAAGGTAAAGGTTGTTTAAAATGTCAAAGAGGCTAATTAATGCAGGTTTTCAGAAGTACTGAGTGTTCATTAACGCCGAGAATCACAGAATGGGTCAGGTTGTAAGGGACCACAGTGGGTCATCTGGTCCCATCTCCCTGCTCAAGCAGGGTCATCCTAAGGCACATGGCACAGGATTGCCTCCATCTCCAGTGAGGGAGACTTCACAGCCTCTCTGAAAAATCTGTTCCAGAAAGTGGGTGTGAACTTCAACTGCTCAGCAGCTCTAGAAACTGGGTATCTCAACACATGGCCACTGTCAACACTGAAGGCATCTCCCAAGGGCACCCTGAGCTCATAGAGGTGGTTAAAGCGCTGCTTACCTGCTGTGGTCACTTCTTTTGATGAAGCAACGGCGTAGGCTCAGCACTGAGGGGTGCTTGGCACCGTCAGGAACCAGCTCTTTTAAAGGTGACCACCTCCTCAGAGCACAACAGATCCACTGCAGCAGCACAGCAGAGAACAACCCACAGCAATGCCCTGGTCAGCTGGGAAAGCGGGAGCAATTTGTCACGAGGAGCCTTCTTTGCTGTGTCACTCAGGTGTGCCTAAATGGACAGAGAGCAGCGAGGGAGTAAACACGGAACAAGTCATTAAGAGACCATCAAACCAGCACCAGCTCCTGCTCCACAGCTCTCACCAGCTGAGCCCTCTGAAGCAGAGATAAATCTCTGGGAATTTTTCCAGAATTATGTTGTATTTGCCCTTCACCACCAGTAGCAATAGGCACAGGTAAGCAGAGCCCATGCTGTCCCCAGCTGACCATGGGAAGCTTCCAGTTCCAACATCCACATTTAGGGTTCTTACAGACAGTCTTGGTAATGCAAACCCATCAACACCTACTTCTTGAAAAACACCTCCCAGCTTCCCTTCTTAGGTCCCAATCTCTTACTTGTTGGAGCTCATGCAGAAAATGCTTTGCCTCAGGTCCATTTAAGGCCACTCGAAGCGCCCTGGCTTCTTCACCCTTGGGGTGCCGTGGCTGGGATGGGTGTCTGCCTCTAAGGGGCTGCCACCACTGAGGCAGGAGCTATATTTGGCAGCCTGTGCTGTGCTGCTCCCAAAGCAGTGACATGTTTCCACGCACCGCTGCTCAGAAGTTAAAAGCTTGTCATAACATGTCAGGTGGCAATGCTGAAATGCAAGTCTGATGAGACAACTCTGAGTCCAGCGCAGACAGCCTGCTCTGGCTGCTGAGGAGATGGAGACTTGGCATCTGAGCTATGGAAGAGAAGGCTTCATCTGCTTATGGCTGATCTCTCCCTCTCCTCTTGCTAGAGGAATGCACCAGAGAAAGGAACCAGTTGGGAATTTGGAGAAACAGTAATTTTAAAAATTGTGACCATCCATTTTCTTGGAACTGTAAAATATTTCCATGAGCTTCAGAACAGGATTTCCATCCATATTCCTAAAAGAGAAAGAAAAGAACACCTGAACTTCTCAGTACATGGAAAAAAACCAACTTGCCAAGTGGTGGTGCTAAGCCAGAATTATAGACCAACTTGGGTGTTTCCTACTCCTAAAATAACATGACCCAAACCCAGATCCCTTGATATTCATGAAAGGTTGAAGCTGGTCTACAAATTATTAGTGGCCCCTGGTTACAAAGAACAACACTGGCACAGTTTGCCCAGAGAAGCTGTGGATGCCCCATCCCTGCAGGTGTTCAAGGCCAGGCTGGATGGGGTTCTGAGCAACCTGATTCAGTGGGAGTTATCCCTGCCCATGGCAGGGGAGTTGGATTGAGATGGTCTTTAAGGTCCCTTCCAATCTAAACCATTCTATGATTCTATGATTCAATTAGCATTGCTTTTGAATTTTTTGGGGATCTCTCATGGGATGGCCAGTTGCGTATGAGAGCGAGGTAGCTGGATATGGACATTACAAGAGGTAATGGCAAAAGGTTAAGTGAAGTCTTAAGAAGAGAATCAAGGTTGATGCACCCTTAGCTGACATTCCCCTTCTCATTTCTCCCCTGGCAGCGCTCATGTCCTGAGGGAGATGGGGAGATGTTGATGCACGTCAAGCCTGAGGTGAATGAGGACCAAGGCTGTCATGTTATCTTGGGTGACATGGTGCTTTCACTTGTTTTCTGTGAGGGGAAAAAAGAGGTAAATAAAGAAAATACTATTATTAAATGCATTGCAAGTCAAGAATTGCTTCAGCAGCACAACACAAGTGTGTCCTCAGTAGATTATCCCAGTTTCATACCCTTTAGGCAACTTGTCTACATACCAGCACTAGCAAGGGAAAATCCTGTCAAAAGCATTTTTCCCCCTATCTTTATTCTCCAAGTGTCCAGCTCTTTTTGCTAAATCCCTACAGTTTGGAGCTCAAATTACCATTTCTGACCAGTGCAGAGACAAATGATGAAATATTCATGAGTTGTTCTTACTCTTCATCTTACAGAAGCATCAGCGAGCACTAGATTTGCATGATCCAACCAGAGAAGACATTTCAAAAGAAAAGCACTTTTATAGAGAGTTATTGAAAAACTTCTACATATTGTGGTAAACCCATCAAGTTTCTGCCCTTACTGGTGCAGAGTCACATATTGTTTGAAAAGCATCCCACTACACTTTCTAAGATGTGTAAATGTGTCATCTGGAGCAGAGGAAATAAAGGAGGGTTAAAACACTGCACAAAACTGAAGTTAGCAAGCCCAAGGTTCATAAACCTTACTACAGAAGCTTGCAGGAACCTTTCAAGGCACATCCAATAAAGCTCTATGGCATTTTGTTCTCCCCCCCTCCCCTCAAATCTCCATCTGTCTGAGCCAGCATCAGCAGGAAACTTTGCATGGAAGCTTGCCAGATAAAATAGCTACTTCATCTGGCTTTCAACTGCCATTAGAGAGTTCTTCAAGGAATATGTTAAAAATCTCTATTATTTTTAAACTGTGTCCTAAGTTAGAGATGGGCCAAGTCTTGTCTCTACGTGCTTGGTATCTGCCTCACAAAAACAGGTAATTCACATGTGCTTTAATGTTACATGTGCAAATATTTTCCATCTGCATTCTGCCCTCCTCACCTCGTCCTATCCTGACAATGGTCCTGCTTCCTGGAAATGCCTAGAAGTCCTTTAATTTAATAAAATCCATCTCATTCCCCTCTGAATTGCCCCAAAATTTTCAGACACAGCTGTCTCACAAGCTCAGGTGGGCTTGACCTTTAATCCTTGGCGTGGGACTTCAATATCCCTGTTCACTTGCTGACACAAATAGGAGCTTGTCACCACGAGCTGGGGTGACAATTGACCTCAGCTCCTGGCATCTTATTTTACAAATGACCTCCTAGAAATCCCTTCTCACGGCATGGCAGAGGTCACATGATCTGCCCTGAAATACTTCAAAAAAATTCACTTAAATTTGACACCTTGTGGATTTATTTTCCCGAGGAGAGAGAGAAATCTGGGGCCATTACAGGATTTTTTTGGAAACTGTTTTTCCTTAAATAATGTAGAAATAATTACATGCAGTCTCTGTATGAGCAGCATCTCTGTGTCATCCATGGCTCTTCCACCTTGGCCTCCACCATCCATGGTTTGCAACCAGTCCCCCAGCCAGAATGTCAA
>JAYRBT010000114.1:5392192-5410748 GCA_036023395.1 Myiotriccus ornatus | reverse complement strand
AACAAGCTCATTCATTTCCACTAAATAAAAGATTAGAAAAATACAGGGTGCTGAGGAGGAACTGTAAGAGAACTTCTTTTTTTAACAGGCAAGTGCACAGCTTGTTTAGGAAAGGAACCAACTTACTAAAGGAAACAACTCCAGGATCCCAGCATCACCGAGCAAAACCGGCTTAAAACTTGTTCTGTACATTTTAGGACTGGCATTAATGCTTCCCAAAGGAAAGGACTGGTTGTATTGTCGGCCTTAGTCCCTTCAAGGCCCCAAAGCAGTCCTGTAGGACAACACAGACTACACAGGAAGGCCTGATTCAACTGGGAAAGTAAAAAACCCTAAACAAACAAACAAAACCACCTCAAATTTCAAGGTAAAAATACGCTGCTTCCTGAACAGGAGCACACAAAACACATTGAAGCCAGAGAAAAAATGACAAACCAGAAAAAAAATAAGAGCCAAAAGAAATGCTTTGCCTGCCTTGATACGCTCTCTGCTCGATCATTCCAAAGGAAATTCTCCACAGATCAGAAACAATTACCAATAATTTTTCCTCTGTAACAAATTAACAACTTGGGTTTCTGCTGAGGGGCTGGACATGTTCATTCGGTTCAGGGGTCTGCCGGGCTTCCTTATGGCTGATGCTGACCAACCCAGGCCAACCCCAACCACCCCCAGCGCTGCTCCATCCCACACCCGGGAGGGGAATACTGAATCACTCTCCGAGCACCTGTGAACAACCTGGAAAGGCACAATAATCAAAACCAATAAACAACAAAATGGACTTAACTGAGCTGCAACGCCAGGACAGTTCCAGGAGGCAAAGGCGAGAGGAGCACCAAAGCAGCACCTGGGAGTCTGGTTGGAGGAAGGCAGTCTCGCCAAGTTACGGGCAGGGCATGGCATTTGGGAACAACCCCTGCTGATTGGAAACGATTCAGGCCCCAGGACTCAGTCTTCGGCGGGCAGTTGGTCTCAGCCATTTCCCCCCAAACGCCGCCTCTCTCCCCTCTACATCACCTCCCACTTTCCCACATAAAAGAGCGGTTGTGTCCCCTCTAAATTACCCCAGGTTTTCAGCTAAAAGGCTCACCTCTGTCCCTGCTAAGTAACCTCAGGTTTTCTGTCCAAAATGCTGCCTCGGTCTTGTCTGAATTCTCAGCCTTTCTCTCAGGCTCCTTTTTCCTCTCTCAGGTATCCCCGGATTCACCCCACAAAAATGGTGATTTTGTTTCATTCAAATTACCTCAGCATTTCTGTGGAAAATGTCACCCCTGCTCCTCCTCCCAATATGCTTCTGCATTTCTCTCAGAAACGTTCCTTCCGATCCCCGTACAGGAACTCGGGCTGGACCCCTAAACTTCCCGTGACTAGTTCAGGTTCTACCCCAAAATTTTCCCTTCCTGTTCCGCTCAGGGAAGCTCGATTCCCCCCTTCCAGACTGTCCCTCGCTCACTGTCTCGGGCTTACCTCACTGTGTTCATTTTACTCGCCCGTGAGGGACGGACGAGCAGCCCCGCCCGCCCCCCGCCGCCATCGCCCGCCCCCCGCCACGGCGCATGCGCGGGCCCCTTCGCGGCAACCCCGCCCCTCGACCAGCAGGCGGCACCGCACTCGTTACATTAACTGCGCATGCGCCGTCCTGCGGGCGGGGCCGCCTGCACCTGCCACGTGACTCGGGGCGCGTGGTGGCTCAGCGCGCATGCGCGCCGGCACAGCGCCCTCCCCCGGCCGGCACATCGTCCCACACGTTCAAGGCCTTTGGTGTTCGATCTAGAACTACGCTTCACTTGCCAGCCCTACGGATCCGTATCTGGAATTTCTTAGAGCCTAGGACCCTGTATATAAATATAACAGTTTGGGGGGGTTTAGTTTTAAAATTGATTTTTACATAAATTATTTGTATATATATATATATAAATGAGAAACTGTAAAGGCTTTAGCATTTTAACATACATGCGTGCGCACACACACTCTCTATTAATTTCCAGGCATTTTTGGGCTGTAACCTCCCCTTTTTAGGGGATCACACCTTAACCCCTTGATGCTCACTCTTCTTTGGGCTGAAAGAGGCCAGTTTGGAGGTGAAGGCTGCAGTTTTGGGGTGAAAAGTGCTGGGTTTGAGGGCTTCTCATCTCTGGGGGGGGAAGGGAGGAGCCCCTTCCCTGCCAGTGGCTCAGCTGGTGAGAGCTTGGTGCTGGTAACGCCAAGGGTGTGCCTTTAATCCCCCAGGGGCTGCTCCCTTGGGATTGGACTCATGGTCCTTGTAAGTCCCTTCTACCCCACCATCGCTCTCCCAGTGACATCAAGGTGCCCCAAATCCATCAGCACCCCCCAGGCTCCAGCCTCCCCTCCCACCTTCTTGCTCACCTCGAAGGAGGCACAGAACGAGTCACACTGCCATGGGCAGCAGCACACTGCTTTCACAACGCCCTTGGCTTACATACATCATCCCCCCAAAAAGGGGGCTCTACTGCAAAAATCAAGGCAGGGCAGTCCCCCGAAAGGGCTGAAGTTCCCCCAGCTCTTGCCCCGCGTTTTTGTCCCAGGACAATGCCTCACCTCCCACTCTGCTCTGCTCCCTTCCTGTGCTCCAGCAGTGCCAGGAGATGTCTCCTCCCTTCCCAAGGGGGGCTGCTGCAGGGACATTCCCCTGTGAGGCTGCTGGACAGGCTGCACCAGGATGGCAATCTGGGCTCCCGGACCCACCCAGCAGCTCTGGCCCTCGTGCCACTGCTGCTCCTCCCGCTCGGCCAGTGGGGCTGAAAGTCAAGAGTGAAAATTTGAAGAGTAACCTGAAAAACAATCCTCATCTCCTGCCGCCTCCCACTCCTGTGGCCACAGGAGAGCAGCTCCCACACAGACAAACACACACTGCACAGCGACAAACAAGAACCACAAGCCCCTAAGAACCACAAGCACAGGAGCAGAGACACCAGCAGGCCCCACAGCTGGGGCCCAGCAGGAACAGGGGGCCATCACCCGATCCCCGCAGTGCATCACCTCCTGCCCTGGGCACCCTCACAGCCCCTTGCCGGTGCAAAGGAGGCAAAGGCAATAGTGAGTGTTTATCCAGCCCCTGCAGCAAATCTGCTCCATCCCTTGGGGCCCCCAACACTGCCCTGCCCCGGGACACCTTGGCAGTCACTCCTGGAGTCCAGCAGGGAGCTGCTGGTCAGTCAGCCCTTGGGAAAGCTAAATAGATTGTGTGCACAGGGTTTGGTGCTGCTCAGTCGTAATCCCAGCCTGTACTGTCAGCTCTGATCTCAAACTTTTCTCAGGGAAATGTCATCTTTATCAGTGTGCTCTGAATGAACATGATGAGAGACAAATGCAACTATAACCTTTTCCTTGCTTTTCAGTAATTCCTAACAGCAAACACTTTGCACTGGAGAAGACCGAATAGCTTACTTTTACTAGTCCAAATTTCTACAAGGTTTTTGTATCATCTGTTTCCTGGTGTTACGAGAAGTGAGAAGTGTTTTGGACAGCACAATGAATAAAACGTTCAAAATTTCAGAAGATAAAACTGCACAGGAATGGACAGCAAAATTGTCTCAAGGCAGTTTGGGCACACATTGCCCTTTTTGCACTCTGAACTTTCTTTTGTTTCATATCTGAAATTCTGAGTTTCTTAATACTCTGCCCCAATCCTTCCCTCTCCTCAGTGTCAGTGTCACAGTCTTATGAAAATAGTGGAATTTTCTTGAGCACTGAATGTCAGCCCTCACGTCACAAAAAGTGTTTCAGCAGCTGAGCCCTGCCTGTTGCTTCCACTGACTGTTCCTGCCAAGCACAGGTCCTTCCTCTGCAACGAGTTTACAGTGGGTCAAGCAGCACAAAAAGCAGCAGCATTAGAGTCACTTACACACAAAACCTTCCAGTATGAACCATTTAAAAAAAAAAAGCTCCCCCTAAAAACCACAACACAGAACATCCCAAATTATTGTTCAGCACTGCAATGTATTATTATGTGCAACACTCAACATTTACAAAATGAAATACAGACACGTGCCAGGGGTCTCAGATACAAGGCAAACTGACACAGTACTACAGATCTCTGTATGTACAATACACGTGCTGCCTGTGGCATCTTTGAGGTCATCTGCCTTATGTTACACCACTGCAGCAGATTTGAGGAGAACCCCATGTCCCTCTAAGACAGCAGCCCTGACTGACTTAGGTGGGGTGCAGAGCGTCACCCGTGGCATGAGCTGTCTGGGACAAACCCATAGAACATGCGCATTGAACACCATCTTGCTCTCTGCACACGCAGGACTGACCTTCACGTCTCATCCACCAAGTGACACAGCGCCACAAAACGCCGAAACATGTTCTTCAGTCCAACACACGCCTGGATGCTGGCAACAAACTATACAAAATAGTGTTCTCCTTCACATTACTGACATATCTAATGCTCTGCTAACACAAGTAGTACCTGGGATAGGTGCTGTCAAATCCCTCTGCAAACCTACACTACTGCTTACATTGAAGTTCCTTACCAACCTCCTTCACCATTTTCTGCAAGGAGCCTGAACCAGCAGACTAACAGATTTTAACCCTAAATTAGGTTCTCTACATTCTTTCTCTTCCCCTTCTCTATAACCTTTTCTTTCAATTTCCTTTTCCAGCCCCCTAGTTCTGTCTAAAACAATACATATAAACAATAATACAGATAACAATACATCAAGTTCAGGTAAAGGCACTGAAATCGGCAGCGCCGATGTTAAATCCTTCTTACAGATAACAGAAATTACATAAGAGCTCTCCCGGAACAGGAAAAGAGGAGAAAATATATAGACTTTTAATGCAATACTCTAAAACCAGCAAGAGATTTATTCTTGTATATTAAATGTTAAAATCACATGCATAATTATAGAATACTTTATAGTTAAAAAAATATTTAAAAAAACAACCCTGACAGTTTACCTGCAACTGCTATAAAATTTCTATGATATATATATGTATATATATATATAAAAACATGATGATTTTCTGTAGTCAAAAAAACTAGAAAAGGATGTAATCATCCAGGTAATTATGAGTTAACTGATGCCCTGCATCGGACAGTCGTGTCAAACTCCTGCTGGAAAAAATGAGCTCATACCAGCCACTTTACTCAAATACTTGTCTAGCATGTAGATTTAAATCAAAATGACATTTGGCTAAGCGACGAGTGTAAGAAAATAGATTTTTGCACACTACAGCAAAGACCTGTGAAGGGCCACAGTGTCATATGATGCAAAAGAGCCTGTGGTACAAGAAATGTAGCCTCATGGGCTGTTCCCTCAAACACGCTGGTGGAATATTCTGCATAACTGGCCATGTGCATGGTGTTGAGAACATGGGTTTTGTAAGCAATGCTAGAAATGCCAGCATGTGTTTTACTACGCTTTATGGTTTAAGACATATTTTAGCTCTTAAGGAAGGCAGCAACAAAGATGTTTTTAACAGTTAACAAGAAACAGAAATTAAAATGATGAGTTGCTGGTTTTAAGAAGGTGAGTCATTGCTGTTTTGAAAAATGGCACCATATGGGTCACTGTTAGTGCGCCTGTAGACGAAGTGAAAGACCTGGGGTTGTGGACGGCTGTGCAACTCCGCCTTAATTTTCTGAGGGTAGGTATCCTCTGTCAGTTGTTGCCAGGTGTCATCAACAAAAAGAAACAGGCTATATTCTTCTGGATTGTCCACTTTAAACTTTTCAGCACAAAGCTGACATACATCTTCAGTAGTGATATATGGTCTTACTAGTAAGGTCTTTCCCGTACATCCACTGTTTACTTCCTGGAATGCAACACGAAGGTAGTTCTGTAGAACAAGAAAACAGGCATCAGAATCTCAAAAAACCCTCATCCTCTGAAAGTTGAAAAGTCAGCAACAAATAGCAAGCCTCTCTGTGTTCCAGCTGTGAAACATAGCAGTGACTCCAGTACAATATGGTCATCCTGTGAAGGGCAACTGAAGCAAGCCTGCAGTGGGCATACCAGACACCCTGCCTTCCATGGCTTACCCTGTGACACGAGTGACACGTGGAAAACGCCAGTGGGTTTCATGGGACTCGATGACTTGCCTCACTAGGAAACAAAATGGTATGAAGCAGAACGTGTTCAAGGCAGCACGCCTGAGAGATGATGTGCCACTGCTGGGTCAACACCATGGAAGAGCGTCAGAAGTGTCAGAAGGAACAAGAGCACAGAGGTGGCACACGAGGGTGGTGATGCACAAGCGTGATAAACTGCTGCACTCTCACGCTGAATGTGTGAGGGAACCCACCCTCACACGGGACACCTTCACCACCTTTACTGGTGGTCTGGAGTCTAAGCCTGACATAGCCAAGCTTCACATGAGAGCATTTTCTTCTTTTTTAAAATAGGGCTTAGATGGATGCAGAAAGAAAATCTACTCTGCAACATTCGAGTGAATCCATATGATCTTGAGGCAAAAGCTGGACCTTTTTTCTCTGTAGAAATGGACACATGCCCACAACTCTGATAAAATGGATACATTCTAAATATGCCCTACCAGGAAATGCAGTTTTGCCCTTCAAAAAGCATTTAAAAAGTAAAATAAAGAGCAAGAAATGGGAGGGTAGGAACCCCTAAAAGTTTTTGGACACATGAACAAAGTGTCCAGCTGTCACATGTAACACTTTTTTGTTTAGTTGTTTGAAAAGAAAAATTAGCTGCAAGTAAAGACTAAAAAGCAGTAAAACTAAAGCAGGCAGAAAAAAATTATTGTGAGAAAGAGCTGTTTATTGACTGAGCTGATACCTATAGTTTGGATGCTGAATAAATTCAGCATGCTAAATCACAATGGCAAAAATTTACATTTCACAGAAAAAAGGTAGGACTGAGAAGAATGTTCATATGATTTAAGTTCCAAAGAACACTCTTGTCTTAATAAAGATAGCATGAAGACTGAAACACTGAAGCTCTGCAACAGAATATAAACAATTGGGACTGAATCTGACTGAATAAAACTAATCCATTTTTGTTACCTGGAGTGAAGAAATTATAGGAAAAAATCAGCCCTAGATAAAGCAAAACACATTACACTTTTAATTTCTAAGGTAGCTACCACAGAGAAGACCTGTTTTTAAATACATGTGCCTATAGATGGACAGGATTGCTTGAAGGAGAGGCTGAGGTTTGTAAAAATACCTGTAATTCATATGCATTAAAATTATTCATGTAGTATCAGAAAGCTGTATTTAATCATCATCGAGAAACATGATTTCTGCTTTTCCATCCTTTTGGGGAAGGAGGAGAGGCAGCCTTCCAGGGCCCAAAAGCTGATAAGGCTGTGAGACTACATCACAGAAATGCCATGATCACACCCCGGTTCAATGTGGCAAAGATGAGCTGAGCTACACTTTTATTACATGCTGGTGGTAGGAAGGTGCTCCATTTCAGGACTGCAGGACTCAGAGGAAAAGAGAGAAAATTAGCATTCTGAGCAGACAGAAAAATGCCTGAATTTGTGCCAAGCATAGCCTGGAAGTGCTGTGATCTACTGATTCGAGGCTCTCTTTTAAAGAGATAACAGAAAAAGATGCTCTGGACACACTCAGTGACAGCTTCCTCCCCCCCCCCCCCCTTCCTGCATCCAGCTGTACACTGAGCTTGGATGAAGTTCATTTGCAGAGAAAGAGAAGATGAAACTGCACACAAGATCCCGCTGAAAGAATCTTCCATAATTTTGTCATCCACCAGAAATATAAGGGGTTGGATTTTCTTATGGGAAGTCCAGTGTTTTGCCAGAAAGAACAACGACTAAAGCTACTTGAATCTGACACTTAAGGACAGGTAAGCAGAACACAAGATGCACCCCAGTAAGATGGACTAGCTTTGTGCATTGGCCATGGCTTGGAATTTCTGTTAGTCTGTTCTCCTCTTCCTAACTGTAAACAACTGAACACAAAAGAGTAAATTCTTTCTTCTCGATTCCAACATCCTCCTTGCTTCACTCCATAAACTGCTGCATCTGGACAGTCAGTCAACAGCATATGAAAGATGCAGGCCTGGTTTTAAAAGATGAAACAATCCCGACTGTTTTGTTATTCTTCAGTTGAAGGTACTGCCCTACTCTGAAAGAGCAGTACAAAATGCAGGGGAGGGGGAAAAAAACAAACAAACATGAAGACATCAATATTACAAAACTCTACTGTTTGCTTAAACTTTAAAACTGCTGGCAAACTTTTCTCCCACCTGTCCTCTCTATTACTTGCTGTATGCCAGCACTGGCTACCGAGGAGCTGTGCCGATTTACACCACCGGACATCTGGATTTGATCTTTTTATCAGTAAAGCATACAAAAAAGCTGAATCTAAGATACAATTCAGTTTGTCCTCGCTCTGCATGACTTAAAAGGGAGAGTGAGAAAGCTTCATTATTTAGTGATTTCTTTAACCATCATAACCAAACTCTTCGATAAAGTGCAAAGACTTCAAAACTGAGGCAAATTTGCCAGACGTAATCTGAGCACTGCTTCACGCCACTTGTGGCCCTGAGGAAATCTCTATCAATCATATGTCTCAAATGGAGTTTCCAACAAAACAATCGTCCCAGTTTTTATTTCAGCCCTAAGTTCTACCTGAAAATCATCAACTGAAGGCACTGTCCTGTTAGTTGTCCTCCTCTTGTGCCATTGCCGGAGAGTGTCTCTGGCTTCTGAACTTAAGAGTTGAGCAGCTTGTTCTTCCTGGAAGTTCTTGATCAGTGAAAGTGCTCCATAGGCGCTTGTCAAGTAATAGCCTCCTGTGAAGGACAGCAAGGGCAGAACTTCTCAGAGTGGTCACAGTCAGAAGTACAGGCACTTTCTTTAATACATATACACACAGAGACACATACATGTATAAAGTCCCTGTACTCTACTGCCAAAATATTGATACATAAAGGAAGACAGCTCACTGGCCTGCAAAATACTGGATGGTGTGTTCTCAGCTGCTAAGGGACATGCAGTGGTTGCATGTGCTCCTTATTATCAAGTGGTGCCTCTATCTGTGTCCACTGCTGCTCAGGATAGCTGGTTACTTAAATGACTCCTGTTACTCCTGAGTGTTTCTACTAATTTGGAATGCTAGTTTTCTTCTGAACAATTTTCAAACAGTGATTTGTTTTCTTACCAAGCTTCAGATGTGGATGAAATAAACATAGCTGTTTAAACAAAGTAAAAGACAATCTAACACTGTTCAGCATCTTAAAAGCAACTTCTCTTAATGGCAATAAAGAAACAATTGACTGTGAGATTTGTACTCTGGAATCATCCCAAAGAGCTGCCTTTGTTTTTAAAAGGAAGACTGATCTGTCACCTTCTTAGCATTCCTCATAATGTCCAACTAGTTCAGATGATGTGTAGAGTCCTCCATGCTCCACCTTTTTTACATGAGTGGAGAACAAATTAAAGCCACAACAGAGCCCTCAATGTCCAAAAGAAGCTTCAGGTCACAAAGGAAAAGGAGTCTCAACAGGAGGTGACAGTTCTCATTAACTAGGAGAAACAGAAGACATGCTGTCTTTCTTTTTTTCAAGTAAACTATTTGAGTGGGAATGTCCAACTAAGAGGCAGCACAGTCTATTCACGGAGGCATTCATAGATGCACTTTATGCCCACAGTACTATTTTCTATATTACTGACAGAATCCCCTCTTAGCCTTTAGCTTTGCAGCGAGATTAATATATAAAACACAGGGAAGACCAATGAGACAAATTGGACAATACGTTACAGTTGAAACGCACAACCCTAAAGCACTAAACAATTTTTACTGCAGAGTATAGTTCAGCTGGTGACAAAGACAGGACCAGCCAACGGACAGACTTCTTTTGCTGCTTTAAAAACAACATGACTTGACAGTCTAGTAAATGTTTCTGCCTTTGAAGCATGTTATTGATTTCCAGCTTCACATCTCAAATATTTTCCGTGCTAAGATTCCTGAACAAAGCACTCGAGGAAGCTCTGTACACAAAGCAAGGAACAGACTAATGCCAAACTGGAGGAATCATGGCACGAATTCTTTCAGGCATAAAGGCATGGAAGAGGCCACAGCAGATTCAGCAAGCCAAGAGACAGCAGGAATAGGAAATGTACACATATACCTAAATACACAGCTGAGCTTCGTCATAAGAACCTTTAAAATTCTTCATAAACCTGTAGGGTCTGCGGGGCCTTGCAGAAGGTGTTAAAAATGTCACCATGAAAACAGTGAGGAAGGAGATTTCCTTGCCTCTAGCAGACTTCAGCTGTCATTCAAGACTGCCTTGGGAAACATATTCCTGGGGCTCAAAAAATACTTTATGAGAATCAAATATTGGGAAGAAGCAAAGATCATTACAGAGGGACAATATTCTCAGAGGCACTTTCCCCAAAGGATCAAGGAAAGCCCCCAGTTTCTACAAAGCACCTAACCCAAGTCCCATAGTGTGCCTCACAGTTTAATTGAATGCTGCTGCCCTACAAATACTCTCAGGAAGTTTTCAGGCACAGAAGGATAACAACATTCAGCACTGCCCAGTGCATGTTTTTGGTTGCTAAGTCACAATGGGTTGGCAACAACGGATTTGCTTCTGCGGCAGTGGACAGCAGCAGATTCCCAGGTCACTGGGAATGCCTGTGCTCTGCGAGCGAATCAGCTTTCTCTTCCCTTGCAGTGGAAATGGTTCCGAGACTCTCATTACACTACTGACATCGCTTATGTTAGGCCTCCCTTTAAAAGGATTTCCACTCAGACAAGGTTAACAGCAACTGGGCTATGAGGAAGAACCCCTCCCTTCACTAGTCCTTCACTCAGTTCTCATAGAAATAAATAAATAGATTACCTTCTCCATGCAGCAAAGATGGATCCAGCAACTCCATCATGTATTCAATTTCAGTATCCAGCTCCAGCATATCACACTGGGCTAGCACATATGTCAACACAGGCAAGAAGTCATCAGCTCCATACAGCCTCCCTGGGTTGAAGGGAACACACACAATAAGAGACAAACCTCACCCTTTTACCAGTTTCTGTGTTTGAAAGCAAAGCATTATTTTGTGCCTCTATGACCAGTATATTTGGATTGCTCTTGAACTTCCTGTCACCAATGTGCAGCAAGGAGAACATAATCTGACCCTCAATGGACAGGAGACCAACAGCAGCTTCATCCTGTACTTCTAACAAGCACAAATCTGATGATACACACCTTGAGGCAGGAAAGGGAAATTTAGAGACTGGGCTCACCTTGGCACCAGCTCAACTGGTGAACTCACAAAGGCTGCCGTGCCAGTCTGGCCTGACCTCCACCTGCACTTCTATCACTGCCTAAGAGATGAGGAACAGGCATTTTCTTTATACATCCAGTGATTACATCCACTTTCTGGAAGGATCCAGACACAAATACCAGTTTCTGAGTCTGAATCCCACAGCAGAGAAGCCTGAACATAAAAGCATATTAAATTTGACAGGAAACTCAACTCGTTTTCTTGACAAGAGAATAGTTAAAAACATCAATGAGCAAGGCCTCCTGTACCTGAAGGGAGCCTACAAGAAATACGGAGAGAGACTTATTTATAAGGGCCTGGAGGGACAGAACAAGGGAGAATGGCTTCAAACTGAAAGAGAGTAGGTTTAGATTAGATATTAGGAAGAAATTCTAATTTCTTCTGTGCCCTGGCCCGGGTTTCCCAGATGATACAGCATAGAGACAGAAGTTTACAGAACTTCAGGCCTACACTCCTATATCCATTTTTAAAATGCACGATTTTGCACAGAAATAATAAGCTGGGCAGGAGCTCAGTCCTAAATCTTGCAGAAGTACCTGGGGGGCTTTAACAGCCACGAGCTTTCACCATCAAATCTCAACAGAAAGTAGGTGTCTTGGTTAGCACCAGAGCCAGCTGCACACTTGACGCTCCCTTAGAAAGAAAACTAGCAACCACCTGCAGCAGCTTATACTCAGGGGAAAAAAATCTCCCACTACCAAAGCGTTGCTTCAGCTTAGCTCATGACCCATCACAGCACTGTACGAGAAGATGTCTGAGTTGCTCCTATAAATTCAGGCTACTCAGCACAGCATTTTAATTGTGCCACTGACTGCTCATCAGATCTTAACTTGTTTGTGGTCCCATTTCTGTATTTAGGTTTGAAAGGCATTTTTGGATTCTTGCTACAGTACAGAAATAGATGCTTTCTTTTCCAGAAGCATGACATAAAGTGTCCAAATGAGAACATTCAAAGGGACAGCAAGCCAAAAATACTGGGTTAGAGGCTGCTTTTCTCCACCCATTAACACAGAACCCTGTAATTGTCATGTTGCATACATGCTATTGAATTATTATAGCTAAATATAGGGTGTTACCTCTATTATTAATTTGCAGAAAAATACTCATTTAGAATGAGTGTCAAATTCAAGGCTCACAAGACAGCCTTTCTGACAGCCAACTTCAAAGCCTACAGTTAAGCAAAGCTGCTCTTTTTGAGCTGCTTCTCACACTGAGTTTGTAAGGTGTACTACCAGATGCACCAGAGACAGCAGGGAAGAGGTAGAGAGGAAGAACCCCTCTCAAAAGGACAAGGAGATGCTACAAGAGCTCCAGGAGGAGACCTATGTGCAGAATCAGGTGGTCTGATTCCTCTAAAAGACAATGCCAGGAATGGAGTATCAGTGAACTTGAAGAAGCACCATACCTGAGTTATTCTCCATAACTGTGTAAATCAATTTGCAAACTCTCAGCAGCAGCATGACTTTCTTTTCAGGTGAATACATCTTCTGCATAGTCATGAACTTGACTTTAATCTTTTCAACGTCCACAAAGTCTGGTGTCGGAACAAACACGCCCAGTTCCTGAGGATTTCTTTGCCGCACCAGCTGCAGATTTTCCTTGAGTTGTTTCCAGGAACCATCCGCGGTATGAAACTCTTTCAACATTGCTTCAATGTGACCCTTCAACGGCTTCAGAATGCACTTATGCATGGCCTTCTCCAGGACAACATCTGCAATGGGAAAACACAAGTCCAGCTGACTTCCTCCTCTAAAGCAGAGCCAGTATTAATATAACCATTCCCTAAAGAGAGACTGTAGAGCAAAACCTACTCGCTAAGGCCTATTTACTCTACAAGCTGAGCTTCCAGATGTTTGTTAACAAGAAAACAAGAGGCAAGGCAGAATCTGTATTCCATCGTCATTTATGGCAGTTGGTAAATACAGAAAAAACGCCCACAAAGATGAACTACAGACAGCAAAAAAAAAAAGCAAGCTGTGGCTCTAGTTAAGTTTTTCTTTTGTCGGCCAGAAGTCTCCAAGTTTCATTTTACTTCGAGCTTAGCTTTTAACTCCCAAATTTAAATAAAACACAGTCAACATCGTAAAATCATAATTTTTGTCTGCTTTGGCATTAAAGCCCATCCTTTTTGCATAGTTTCCATTGGAAATTATAACTCAACCAAGGTTTACTAAAACTTGGCTAAACTTTGTCAAGATCTTTACAAAGCTGGACAGATTACAGGCTTTAAACTATAAATGAAAACTAAGCTGTGTTTGTCCAGCTTTAGATTTCATCACACAAGCTCATATACAGCTTTGTCATCAAGTTTGAAGTTCTTCGTTTGGCAGCAGTGTGCACATGGCACTGTAACCACTAACCTAGGAGCTTCTTTTAATTCTTGTTCTACTCAAGTTTTTCTTTAACCTTCATTCTCCATTTTCAAAGTACAGATTACATCAACAGAGAAAGCTCTTTATTAAATATTTTCTCTGCAAACCTTTACTTCATAAGGTAATTTCTTTTCCCAGCATCCTGACAGCAACAGCATCAGCATCCTTATGGCAACATATCTTACATTAATTATTAGATTTGTACCATAGTGGAGAACATTCAGCTCTCAGGACCAGAGCCTAGAGCAGGCAGGGGAGCACAAGCACCGAGAGCAGAAAGAGGAGAGACTGTGCCACTGCTAGATCACATGTTTTTACAACCTAGCAGTGGACATTCCAGCTAGTAATGGTGACCCAGTAAAGTTTAATTAAACCTCATGCCCTTTCCAGGTTCTTTGCCCATACTTCTGTCTTTTTCTTAGACTATAGCCTCTTCCTTTTCTCCCTGCCCCCCCTTTATTTAAAATTGCATACTCTTTAGAGCTTGGGATTTACACACACCCACACCCTTCAGACAAGCATTACCTACTTTTGTTTTCTTGCTTTTGTTTATGATTTTGTCATATCCTTGTGTCCGCCCCTTTTTCTTTTGGGTCTTCATACCTCTCTTTCCCTCACAAACACACCCTGCAGACACTCCTCCTCTTACGGTGCTTTGGCTTCATATGCAGCGTTTATTCTGTGTTTGTCTGGTATGCAATTCCCAAACTTGCAGCTCTACTGGGAGCTCACATCTCCCCTGCCCCAATTCTGCTGGGGCTTCTGTAGCTTGTCTTGCTACCTTCCCCTTTCGAGACCCTAATGGAGGGGCAAAGCTGTGTCTGCTTCATTCCCAGATGTTTTAAACACATCTGGGCTCTCCCTCACAACAGAGACTGTGAAACTGCTGGAGAGGAGAAAGAGTGAACATCAAGATCAGCATTTGCTGATTTTCTAGATTTCCCTACAGCCACCTATAAAGGCATTATCAGTCTGACACGTGTTCTTGGTGGTCTATCACACAGCGTGAAGGGTGGATCCAGCTTCCCACCGGATCCACCTTAGCAAGTGGCAACACTTCAAACGACTGATCCTTATCTACTGCACTTGGGAGAGCCACACAATCACCCCTGACAGGGAGGACTACAGAACACAGCTAGGTAAGCAGAAGCATCACACTTGCACACAGGGACAGAAACTGCCTCTCCCTGCCATCCCAGCAATCCTCAGGGCTCATGGGGCAGAAATAATTTTCCACCAAGAAAAACACTAAGTCCCACCCACGGGTATGTTGGCTAGCTAAAGTTCCAGAGTGTACACATAGTTCCTTGCTATCTTCATTGATGATTTTTTTTGACAATTCAGCTTGCTTTATTTCTATTGCCTGAGGTTTTAAATAGGAAAGACACCATCTACTTTGCCTGTAAGAGGAACACCTCTGCAGTTTGCATTCCAACCACCTAGTCTTGTTTATTAAGGCAGCTGGCACTTGCATTATGCAAAGTGAGAGAACTCTATCCCTGAGAAATCTGCACTCCCGTAAGTTTCCACTGGAAGTTCTGCACATGAATAGTGAGCATCAGCCATCCTCCAACTCACTAAGGTGGGGTGATCACCACATTTGGTCGCAGGAGGCTCAGTACATTCTAAAGAGTTCAGCACGGCTCCTCAGAGCCCTTAGTCTGATTCCGAGGGAGCACCTCACCTGGGAAAACTCACTGTGTTTGGGGGACTGATACTCCATAGGGGCCAGCCTGGAGCTGGTTTGACTGCTGCCTGCAGGGACAGCGGGGAGGGAGCTGCAGTAGCAGCTACAGGAACTGGATTCTGCTGGGAGAGAAAATTCCTTCCCAGAGCCCCTGTCCTTGGCTGGGACTAGGCTTGTTATTTGCAGGTTAGAAGTGGGAGGCTCAGGTCTCCTGCCCTCAACCACGGGAAAGGCTGTGCCACTCCATACCGATTTTTACAGCTGTGCAAGATAGCGAGGAGATGTTCTTTCACATGTGCATATTGTCACAGGCTCCAAAAGCAGTGCCTGGAAATTGCTTTGAAATTTACTCAATCACGTTACACAATTTCTCTGGAAACTTAAATCAGTTTGAAGCAGCATAGAGGAAGGGAGCACATAAGCACAAAGCTGCACTTAACAAAACAAAGGAAAAACCACAACAAAGAAGAATTCACCAAACCAAACACAAAAAACCCCCAAAACAACACACACAGTTTTCTTCTCCCTTACGAATTCTTAGCAAAGACATAAGTACCACTGAGTTCTGGCCTCAGATAAAAATCTGGTTGGGATGGGATGGGTTTTTTAATGGTCAATAATAATACCCATAAGTATCCTAATTAATACAAAACCTATAAAAAAATTTGTATTATTATTAAAGCCTGGAAGGACAGCATTTCTTGTGATCTCGGTCTTAGAACAACGTTCAGTGTCACAGGCACCTATAAGCATGTCTGGGGTCAGTCCATTCAACTGTCTACCCTTTCTTCTGAACTGCTGTTTCTGGCCCCTTTCAGACAAAGGTGTTTCTGGATATGACTGCACAAAGCAATTCCCAGCCAGCAGCAGTTTTCAGTATGTAACTTCTAATGGCTAGCAAATTAGCATCTAAGTTATAAATTGAGGACTGATTCTTTACCTTAGCATCTCTGTATATTTCTCAGATTCAGACTGGCAACAAAAATTCCTGTTCACTTCAGCTACATCTGTTGAAATTTCCTGCCAGGATGCTTAACACTCCACAGCCAAAACAGGCACTCTTCAGACTTTTTTTTTTTTTTACTGAATGTAATTTGAGTTGAACACTGTGTATCGTTCCTGAAGTGATACCTATAATTAGCCTCTACCCTCAAAATGGGAACTGGAAGTGCTTTGATAAATGAATTGTAAAGGCCAGCCAGCTAGTTTCGTTGTGACTTGTGGAAACACATCTGTATCCTGTGCTGACATGCTATTTTTGTTTTGCTCCAAACCACACAAGTCTGCATCTAGACAGGACAACACGTTAGTCATCACCAGTGTCCTTACACAGCCTCTTTACAACCCTCACTTCCTCAAACTGCCTCAAAGGCACACTCACCTTTTTCAGGCTCCCAGTTCACCTGCTGCCAACTGTTGTTAGTCCGCTGAGATTACCTGTCAGATTCCAGGCTCTGTTCTACACACAAGGCCTGTTTATCACCTCGGATGGCCAAACCATTCATCAGGAAAAGCAGGGGTCAGTAAGAGACTGAGCAAGCCTGAGGACCACCACAAAAAGGCACAGTCCTGCACAACAACATTGCCTGGGAGGTGAAAGCAGGAGGTTGCTTTGGAATATCACACCGTGTATGTGTAAGACACCTGACTACACTGCATTTGCTTTGTTCTGGATTTTCCTAATATCTTTTAAGTTCACAGACTGGCACGACTGATACAGATCTATTTGAGGATAGCTCGTGTCAGGATGGCCAAGTATCCATTTCCTGGTGGGTGCCTGCAGTGTCACAGGCCTAGTCCATGGTGCAGATAAGGGTATCTCCTTTGAAGGAACAAGACTTGAAAGTAAGACCTCACACAACCCACATTACTTTATAATCTGCACAACCCTGAAAAGAGGTAGGACTGAGGTGGGCAATGTATAGGCAGTGGTAGCAGAAGCTGAGCAACCAGGCACAAAAGGTAAGCCTCCCTTCATTTTACCTACCTTAAGCACACCAAAGAATCACACAGCTATCAGTGCTAGGCTTGTTTTGCTTTAAACAGCTGTGGGTTAACTGAAAATCATGCTACAGCAGTGTGGTAAATACCTGTCTTCTATGAAAGCAGTAGTAAAAAAAGGAGCAAGGAATAAGTCACAAAGCAAATCAAAGGGACGGTTGGAAAAGGGAGAACCTAATCCTCTGCCTCTGCTCATTGCCTTTAACACTGTATAAAACTGCACCGAGAACTCCATTATCAATGGCTGATTGTCAAACAAGACAGATACTTGAAAAGAGGTACCCCGGGGGTCAGCCCTGGGCTTTAGTGTGTTTAGTACTTCTAGCTCTGTCTGCCTGTGACTCCTCCATACAGACCCAAGCCCTGTGACACAGCACGGCCTGCCAGTATGGGGCCAACACCTTCTCTCCAAGCTTCTTTTAACATTCAGCATTTAAGTATCTGTTACGTATTAGAAATACCATAACAAGTAACGGTGTGTATTGTTTAGGCACATTTCCATATGATCAGTTAATACCTTATTGCCAAATTATTTAAACCAGTCATTTCTTAATCCAGGCCCAAATTCAGGCACTGAGACTGAAGCCGTTCAGATGTCAGATCCCACCTGGCGAAGTGACAACAGTCAACTTGACTCCTTTCTGCTCGAAGCCAGGAAAAGAGGAAAGACAAACAAAAACTCCCAAACATATGCTGATCAAGCAGCTGTGGACTATCAGGGCCTCCTCTGACCAGTCCAGATCTTTATTCTGTGGATACAAATCGAGGTGTGGATGTCTTTAAAAAAACCCCCCACATTTCATTAATCTATAAATAATAGCCATGTGCCTTACTCTTGATTCTGTTCCAACATGGGGAATCCCATTGCTTCAGGAAGGGTTAACAGCCTACAGTGCTAAGATTAGGAGGCATCCGTCAGGACTAATTAGAAACCCTGATGCATATTATCTCAATGATTTTGCAGAAGTTTAACAATTTGATGCGACCCCTATCTGGGAAACTTAAAAGATTTCCCACAGAAGTCTTTCGCTTGCAAGAGTCTGTGATGCCATTCTACGAGAAGAGCTACAAAATCACAAAGACCATTACAGAAATGTGGGAGAAAGTTCCAAACGCCAAGGACTTCACTAAACCTGAAATAAATTAATTGTAAAATTGTAATTTTCCCATTTGTATAACTATAATTTTTCTGTATTCTGTATTCTTTCTTGTTGTAATAAAAAGACTGGTATATTGTAACAAA
>JAYRBT010000114.1:5350701-5392172 GCA_036023395.1 Myiotriccus ornatus | reverse complement strand
GTTTGTTTATTGTTTTTATAATAAACCACTTCTTTATTGCAGATTTGCAGCCCGGTTGTTTTAATAATCTATAACAAACCTACTGAAATTCAGGAGACAAGAGTGGGTCAAGGTAAAACCTTGGTGACTTAGAAAGGAGGAGTATTATCTCCGGAGCACACATCCAGCGCTAGGCTGACACACTGAGAGGAAAAACCTGCACCACCAAAGTGTGCACTGACAAGAGAGGATAAACAACAACTCATAAAGTTAAAATTTGGGCTGCAATTCCATACTGAAATACTCAAGCAAAACTATGGACAACAGGCAAGGCTACTTCATAAAAAGCTCTCTACAGGGATGACTAAATCTTGCTGTTGCATAGTTATCTGCTTAGATCAGCAACATCTGATGCTCCTGATCCACTGCAGTTGTTTGCAGGCTTGAACCATGGGCAGTAGATGATTCAAAGGCAAGTTCTTCCTTTTTTCAACTATCCCATTTTATAAATTAATTGTGTTTAATCACGTGATCAAAGCCAGACTTTCTGTTGCCAAAGAAAACCAGTGTAGTTTAGTTATTATATTTCACAGTTACGCTATTCCAAAGGACTGAAACATTTAAAAGCAGATAACATATTTCCAGTCTTGGGAGACCCACAGTCTGATTAAACCACACCCTTGAAATTAGAAGTACACAATAAACTAAACTTTCACAGAAGTACAAAGTAGATCTGTATTACTTTGTCAAATATCCAGTACTCTGCAGAAATGCCGGTGAAAATGCGCCTGCATCCCCTGCTCAATTTGGTGCTTTTTCTTCATGTAACACCCCAGCAGTAAGTTTTTATTATTACAGTGAGAACACTACACGTCTCTGAATTTTGATTTCAAGGACATTCTTCACATTTTTGTGCTTGCTTTAGCAGTCCTTGTGATTTTTGCTTGACTTTGTGTAAATGAAGTTGAGGTTACGCGAGAATACTTCCTCTTGGTCAAGGACAGACAGAATGTCAACATAAAATTATCCTCTAGTCCCAGAGAAAAAAGTATCTGCCATGCCAATTTTGCTCTGGGCCAACTGTTGGGACACTGCAGTATGGAGAAAAACAAGCAAATTAGGACTGAAGTGAGCTCACAAGGAAAGTATTCTGCCCTGAGGGATGTTTAGCTCCTAAATGTGGCTTAAAGGCTCTTTTACAAATACTGCTCAGACTCTGCAAGAGAGAGGCAGTGAGATTTTATGCAACAACGATTTCACTTTTGTGGATACACAAGTCTCTCTGTGTTGTTAAAACATATTCAAGCATATAGTTCAGCTGCAATCATTTACAAACACGTACATATAACAGAGAAGTAAATAAAACCAGAGATTAGCAGCTCCTTTTCTGTCTTGCACACATTTGTTTGCTTTTTAAAACTCTTATATATCTTTTTATTTAGTTTCAAGTGTAGGGACAGTGCAGCTTTGCCAGCAGTGATTAGGAATGCTTCAAAGAATGAGATTTATTTAAAAAGTAAGTTGTTATGAAAGTCTCTTAGATGTCAGTGATTTTGAATAAATTCTAGTTCTACAGCTAAAATCTATATGGTTAAAATCAGGAGTTTTGGACCAAGCACTGAGAACTATTTCAGCCCAATTTAGGGAAAAATACATGTGTGCCAGCAAATAAAGGATTCTGTACTGTTAACAGTATAGCAGCTAAAGTAGTAAAAATCACAGGTAAAAAGTATAGGTTACACCTTTTTTAAGGAAAAATTTTTATGAACAACTTCATAGCATAGTTCTTCCAAGCCGACAGGGTGATTTGGGGTGGGGATGTTGTTTTAGAACTCAAATACTCAGTAGCTCAAACTCTACTGGCAAAGTCAGCCACACCTTTCCGAACTGGACAAAGACTACCACTATAAACACAGATTACACATTCTCACCTTCCCACAAAACACAGGACGGTGTTTCTTACCTATTTGGTCCTCGGGAATCAGTGATTCGATCGGGGGATCAAGTTCGGAGCTTTGGGACAAGTAGTTCTTGACTTGGGTCATGAACTGACGAATTGTTTGCAGCATATCAGTGCTCGAAACATGGCATTCCTTGTTTTCTTGGAGAAAGCTGACATAGTCCTGCACTAAGCATCCAAAATAAGTGCGTTTGTCCCGGGACATCTCTGCGATTTTCTTAATCATCCTCTTTTCGGGGGTCATGAAGGAACTGAAAACTCCACTGACTTTCCGCAGCTGAGATTTCACAATCTTGGGGAGAACAAATGAACTGCTTCTTTTCTTCTTGGGCTTCAAAGGGGGTGCCATGCTCTCCTGGTCACTTTCCCCCTCGAAATCCTCCAGGCTGCTGTTAGTGTCCCCCTCATAGCCGAAGAGCGGCATGCTCCGATCAAAGTCCAGCGAGTCAGACGAGGAGGTGGAAATGCTCATGTCGCTCAGTCTCTGCCTGCCTCCATTCCACGGTATGTGTGACTCAGAGGTGGTAGCTGTCGTCTTTTTGGAAGCTGCTGGAGCCGGCTCGGGCAGGGTTTCACGGGGAACCCCGGCTGCTTCGGGCACACGCACCGAGCCAGCCCGAGCGGCCGTCGCCGTCTTTGGGCCCCCTTCCACCTCAGAGCAAACAGCCTGCTTCTTCAGCCGAGGAGGCGGAATCGGGGCTGGCTTGCTCTGCAACAAATCCAAGCCTCTCTCTTTCTTATGGTTGACTGTTTCTGGCATGCTCGCCTGCTTTATAGTCCTGGAAAGCTGCGGGCTCATGAGGGTGCTATTAATAGCAGGAGGTGGCGGCCGGGGCGGGGGGGAGCGAGGCCTTGCTGTGCCATTCACGTCTTGAGTTCTCGAGCTCTGCCTTTTCAGACTTCCACTGACATCCTGGCTGTGCACTTTTAAAAAGAGGGGATTAATGAAACACAGCGCTCCGTTGGTCTGGCTGCACTCCAGCTCTGAGGGCGTTCTGGTTCGTATAGAATGCACTCCATTTATAAGGCAGAGCTGACGCGAGTCTTTACAAGCACTGTCCAAAGGCACAGGCCTACAGGGAGGTGAAGGATCCAGGGGTTTGCTGTTAGCCAGGGAGCTCCAAAAGTCTGAAAATCATCGTTGCATTAACGTAAGAATGCAAAACAGCATGCAGATGCTTTGAGAACATTCAGCTCAACAATACCAGTTTAAAGCATTAAGAAATTTAGGCAAGCTTTTATTAATTCAAGGAGGGGGAAAAATTCCAAGTGAACCTCTTAAAGTACCACCAGACACAACTGCATCCTACACTCCTGGGACTGCTCTTACTCATTTATAAATGCCATGACCAATGCATAGCTTCTAAGTGGCCCACTGAACTAAGCTTAAAATTAAACTGAGAATCAAAAAAAGGAATGGAGATTGTAACAGAGTACTTCTTACCAGCTTGAGACCAAAATGAACATAAAACTACTTACTAGCATCTCACCCAGGAGAAATAAGGCAAGAATCTCCGCTGGTATTAATAAGCTCACTTCATTAAAGACAACAGTTTAAACAATTTACAGCAGCTGAAGGCCACATTCGGCAACTCAGCAACAATCTTGGTTGGTTTTTCTTCATAGTGAACCAATGAAAACACGGGAAAAGATAGCTCACATTTTGGTGTGGTGGATGCACACGTCACCTTTAGCTGTGCAGACCAAGT
The DNA here is from genome assembly GCA_036023395.1 of Myiotriccus ornatus. Lineage (NCBI taxonomy): Eukaryota > Metazoa > Chordata > Aves > Passeriformes > Tyrannidae > Myiotriccus > Myiotriccus ornatus. The sequence goes on along the minus strand of JAYRBT010000114.1, from coordinate 5,388,524 downwards.
GCTCAAGCGTCTAAGAGCACTGGCCTGCAGCCCTGCCTTTGCCAGGGGGACAGTTTGCTCAAGGTTTTAGACACTCAACAGCCCATAAATAGACTCAAGGTGCAGCCCCACACCAGCAGCGTGGAAAACCTATTCTAAACCAGCAAGTTTTAGCTGCAGCCTCCGCACCAGCAGAGCATCTGCATGTTTGTGCAACTGAGCCAGTGGTAACCAGCATTGCCTTTGAGGACAGCAATCATGCTGAAATAAGGGAGGAACACCAGAGGAGGGAGATTTTGTGGAAATCTGCCAATCTTGGCATGGTCCCTTTTCCCTGTAGTGTCAAGATGCCTCATTTGAGGCAACTGAGCAATGACACCTGGACCCAAGTTCATGAATGCCAAGCATCCACAACAGGTCCATGTCTTGCCTCCAGGGCAGAAGACAGGAAATGGCCCATGGTGACAGGCCACTGCCAGAGAGGTATACAGGCACAGGCATGTTTCTCTACACAGTCATGCAATGTTGCTGGTTTTCCCAGCTTCATGACTTCACATCCTGCCTGCAGCTCTCAGCAGACTGGCCAGTGTGCCTGGCATGTGGGCTGCTGCAAACACACGTGATGTAAGCACTGCTGCAGGTGAAACACAAGAGAGGCCTAGAGACCAATCTTATGTTCAGCACATGAAATCTTACAGGTTGGCAACAGACCTGAAATCTTTACCACTAGTTCTTCCTGATGTGGTTTGCTAGGCTACATGCTGTTGACCTGTCTTGTGCAGCTCTCCCTCTGAGCCTACTGCATAACAGAGCTCTGACAGGAGATACAAACCTCTTGTGTTCACAACACAGTGTTTTATGCCTATGTGTTGCTTAAGGAAAACTCACATTTAACAGGAAGGGCTGACTTCCTGGTGTGAACTTTCACACGTGGACACCTAAAACTCCATCAAAATCTCAACTTTGTTGCCTGGTTTTTGCTCACAGAAACTGTGGTCTTAATCTGGTGTATATTAGATAACTGATCCCAAATACAGCAACCAGACAGACATTGATCCATCAATCTCCTCCTCAGTTTTCAAATGTATTAGGCTAAAGAAAAAACACACACAATGCAAAAACTGATTAAGAGCAAGACTAATTCTGCAGCCAGTAGGTCACAGTGGTAGTGAGGAGTGGAGTACCGAGGACAAAGACAGTGTGCTTAGTCTGGAGAACTTGATCAATACCACCATTACTATCCCCTCTGGAAAAACTCACCTAATGTTACTTTAAGGCTTCCATGTGTCACTGGGAGACTGTCTTCATCACACTGTATCCCAGTCAGACCTTTTATTTTCTTTTTTCCATCTAAACACTGACCTCAACAGTACCCTATTTACCTCTACTCCCATGATAACCCATACTTTCATCTAATTACCTAAACTCGCAGAACAGCAGTGCAGAAGTAATTTATCTCCTCTCTAAAACAAATCCCTTAATTGCATTGCTACTGCAGTAAATCAAAATGCAAAGCAGTGCAATACATCTCAGTGTGTATGGCTTTGCTGTGAAGTCCCACCAAACAGTTCTAGAGAGCCTCATGCTAACACTAATTTAGAGAGGATCCATTTCAAAATCCATGATGATTAAAAAAATCTACTGCGACAAAGATTGCTGACAGTCAACCTTCCCCCTTCCTGGAGAAGGAAATGAGGCTATTCAGCACTTTGCAGGAGTTGCTCAATGATTCATCTGGGTGGTGCCCGAGTTTCAAATCCCATCAGGCTTTGCATCTCCTTTGAGCTCAAGGAATGCTTCACAATGAGCCTGTACTTGGCTGCAGCAGTCAAGTGGTGCAAGGACATGTCCTTGCACTGTCTTTTGTTATTTTAAACATTTTCTGTCATGCACGTGGATACATTCTGCAGGTGTACACTGCTTTTCTTAATATGCCATTTCAATGAGCCACTGATTTCCAAAGTCACCATTTAAAGTTTGCACATCAATCTGAACAGAAGTTTTACTAACAGGGGCCCCCAGTTCCTACACTGTCCTCGCAGCTCCAGTAAATTATCAAGCCAGTGAGCCCACAGCCAACAGTAGGTTTTTGAGCAGAAGCTATATCAAACCTCTGTATGGGAACTGCAAGATTTGCTTTGCCCAGAGAGGGAAAAGAAGAAGGAAGAAGAAAACAGCACTAACAAAAATACCACAGAAGGCACAGAAGGAAGGAAGAGCACCACTATTTGACCAGAACAAGGTTTGGTCTTTCCAAATAAGAGAAGGTTCTTTTCTACATGAAATCTGTAACATCACTAACCAATATGAACTACTTACTGATACAGATTATGTTTTCAAGCTTACAGGAGTGCTACAGGGAATGACATCTATGTAAAGAACTACTTACTCAGTCCAAGTTGAGCAATGTCTTCAAGTTCAGCTTCTGTCTTTGCTGCAGCAACTGCATGAGGCAACTTCAGTGTGAATGGAAGGACATCCCTGTTGTCAAAGAGAAGAGCAATTATGGTTTTCACAACAACGTCCAGTTTCAATAGCATTTGTTTTCAAAAGTGGCAAGGGATAATCTCTGATTATTTTCTTCTCGAGCTGTGGCAGGCATCAAGAGCCTTAAACACACAGCACAATTAAAACATTGCCAAGGCCCTGGAGAGTGCTGTGAAGTGCAAATGACAGTCAAGTAGCCAGGGCTCTTGCCAGGGTTTCCACAGAGCCATCCAGTATTTTCTGCCTTTCCAACAGAAGCTTTTACACCTGGTCTTTTACAAGCATATCAGTGAGATGCAAAAGCCCTTAACATTTCAACAAAGCTTATTTTCTGAATATGCTGTTGACTGCCCTCCAAGTTGAATTCCAGTTTTCAGAATAAAACTTTAAATGAGTAGTTGTGCAGCTACTCTAAAAATTTCTAAGCTAGGATGCTTTGGTGCTATTCTGTTCCAGGCTCAAAACATATTTCATTTAAGAAAGTTTTTGTAATTTATTCTCATATGTGCTTTCACTTCACTGCATACTAGATCTTCAGTGGATGTTGTCAAAGGGAGATCCATGATGAACAACGTAAGCCAAAACCAGTGTAAAAGGCTTTTAGATAGAGATTTTAAGGGACAAAACCACTTAACCATATGTATATTGTACAGTCACTACCATCAACCAATACTACACCTCTTGCCTACCCAGTTGGTATACCAACACACCCTCAAGCAGTGCAGGCTAAACTGCAAAACCTGTAGCAGAAGTACCTATGGAATTAACAAAAAATGAGAACAAATGGAGCACAGGATTCCTACATACAACTAGTTTCAGCATAAATTGTGGTTTTAAGGCTGTGAACAAGCCAACCATCTGCTGTAGCACAGTGAGTCTTCATCACATAAATATTCTCTATGTTGTACATTAAGTTGTTGGAAAAACAGGATCTCAGAACACCACTCAAACTCAAATCAAGCATATTTGAAAACACGCTCAACACTGTACCACAGAAAATCTAGAGCCTAGATCATCATCATGGTCTCAATTCAAAGATAGGTAAGCCCTGACTCCTCATAAAAACTGGCTATTTTTTCTCTTCATACTACCTGGAAAACAAGTTTGGCAATCATAAACTGGAAAGCTGATGAGGCCATTTTGGTTGTTCCCAACTCAAATTCACATGTCTCAGTTGTCATACTCTACAGTGCGATCCGACATTTTTCCATTATGCTCCAAAAATTCTTTTAAATAGCAATTCCAAGAAAAAGCCATTGCAATCTAGTTTATGGTTGCTATTAAACGACTTACAGAGCACTTATGAAAGTATTACAAGATATCAGATAAAGTTCAACCTGGCACCACCTGACAGCTGGGCGGGTAACACCACAGCAGCCTCCCAATAATCAGTACAAAGACAGAGACACTTGCTTCCAAGTCTCACCTCTTATTTCTTCCATCAGCTTCTAAGACTACCCAGGGATATTTGTAATTGGCAACATAAATGTCAAGCTGAACCAAGTCTTTGAGACTCTCTCTTTTTCAAGAGAGTCTAGCAGATATAACTGAGAACATAACACCATCTTACCTGCTAATACAGTAGAAAGCAATGAGTCTGAATAAATCAGCAAAACTTATACCAGACCCCTCCAAGGAAAATGCTGCAAAGAAAGTTACAAGAGAGAAAGAATCACACGTGAATTCAAAGTTTCTCAGAAAAGTTAAATGAAACACATTTCATATTTTTGCATAAAGTTAATAAGTTTTCCCTATTAAACTAGCTATTGTTTGATTAAGAAAAAACACCTCTGTGGAAGAGCACATGTTTCTGCTGAAGGCATTTTCAAGAATATACTGATAATCTTGGTGGACAGTTTGCTTTTGTATTCCAAGCACATGCTCTAATTCCTGTGAAACAGATTAAGTGTGACTCCCAGGCTTGGCGGGGAAAGCCAGAAGCCATGCAGCCACTTTGGATACCTCAGCAGGACCTCTCAGTGACTAGCAAACACAGAATTTGGTCAGTACTCCAGGCTGTAAAGCCAGCTCCTCCACACCAAGGTTCTAGTGCTACTGCCTATAAAGTCTGCTCGGGAACCAGAGAAAAACTTAGGCCAGGTGCCAACCTTTTCTCCAACTTTTACACCAAAGTACAGATCAACCTGGTCATTTAAGTGTCCAGAAAAACGGATTTTTTTAAGAGAGACGCTAACAATGCAGACAGTAAGCACACAGGGGACCTGGGAGTGGGATCAGAGAAGGCAGGTGGTCACATCCCCAACTACAGTTAAAACTCAGCTGTGACGGGTGAGTAAAACTTTCAGTAGATACCTCCCCCTTGTGGAAGAATTTTATTAATAAATTACAATATATTATTTTTTCATTTTCTGGATGGGAGAGAGGGAATTCATTAGTATAACAGGCCTACAAACACAGCCTTAGACCACACTTGGATCAACTAATGCTGAAAACTTTCTCTTCTTTTTGCTCACCTTGCTTCTAGCTGGAACCAAACCCAGATACACAGAACTGACTTTTTATTGCTGGGAGCAGGGAAGGGAGAGATGAAAAAGGAAAAACTCAAATAAAATTTTGTCAGTTTACTAATAGAGATGGAACTACAGACCCTCTGTTTCAGGGAAGTTTAACTGAAATTGTTGCCAGTTTTCACTTTCTTATTAAAATGAAACACTTGTTCCACTTGCAGTTTCTGCACCACATACGCTCACCAGCTGCAGCTTCCTTTTTTCATTCCTAAATCTCAAACATATTTTCCACATATCTAAAGATATGAGGGCATTGTTGGTTCAAAACCATGTGGAGTGATAATATTTACTCATTTCCACAAAGAAGGCATATATAGATGGAATCAAAAAAGAGAAACATTGATCTTGCAACAGAAACAGCTAGATGGATTTTAACCCTTTGAAAACATTACATTAAAAACAAAGCAAGAAAACAACAAAACACAAAACAAAACAAAAAACCCACCCCACACCCAAATTTGTACACATAGAGAGCTCATGACAAAGCTGCATCCAAGAACAGTCCCCTGAGTACAAGGAAACGCAAGTACATTTCACTGACAGCAGACAGGATTACAGACTGTGTTTCTACAGAAGATACGTAAGTTTCTACAGAGGATTAACTAGCCATAAAAATCAGTGAATCCTGGATTCAGCAAGGTATACAATGGAAACATTCCAGTTCCAGCACAGACTTAAGTGTTTCTTTGTATCTTCCCTCACCTAGGGCATGCCCCACCCACTCACAGAGCCACCTCAGGCAGCACTGTAGGCAGCCTATGACATTATTCGCCTGACTTTGGGTGTCTTCTGTTGTGTGTTTCACCACTGCAAGTGCTCCTGCACCATACAGGGAAAAGTATGTAACAAACAGCTGAAAAGTATGCAACTCACAACTTACTGTATGTACTTTCTTTTATGGCAAATTCTTTCAGGCAGGACCCACAGTCACTGGGCAGACGCAAAGAGATTACTTTCTTCTGCAGTCTTGCAGATTTTCTAACCAGAAATATCTGTTGTGAAGAAGGCAGAAGGACATGGTTTCAGCTTCATCACAGATGCTGTTACAGAGACAGATTACAGACAAAAGGAAGCAGAACAACCTCATGATATCTGATCTGTATAAAACATAACGGAATTTCAGTTGGTCGACCCTGTACCGGATCCATAGTGTAACATGGCAGCAGAACACTTAGAAAAAGCATCTCCTCCTTGTATAACAGAGGCATGACACCAAGTCCACTATGTTCTTCTCTGAGCTCTCCAGTTGGACACACAACAAATCCCAAGGTTTGTTTTTTGAGGTTTTGTTTAGGGTTTGGATTACTCTTTTTTTTTTCCCCCCCAACTCAAAGACATTGAAGTGTAACCTCTTACCCCAGGAGGCTGGGCCTGAAGAATTTCCATGGCTTCAGCATCATTCAGACCAAGCTGCAGCCACACAGGGTGAGTATGGAGGAGTTTGTCCAATATGCTCAGCTTGTTGGATAGGCTGTCATATCCAGAGTCCCTCGGGCAGCTTTTTACATCATTTTTCTCAGGAGAGACATTATCTGTGTCCTTTATTAGACTGTGGAAAATTTAAAAAAAAAAAAAATTAGATATGCTAACCTTCTATGAACAATCATTCAGTTCAGCAAACAGAATTATTGCCAAGCTAATGGAACTGCTGGCACTCTAGACTGATGTTTCTCCTACTCAGAGTTCTTATATTCAGATACACAAAATTTCTCTTGTAGGTTCTCAATTCAAAGCCAACTTTAAGATAAGCCTTAGCATTCTTCTGTGAGGTTGCAGAAATTCAGCAATCACTTCAGATACAGTTGTATGCGGACGTGTGATTGACTGAACATTGCAGTCGCCTTCTTTGCTATGCTAACATTTGGAAAAACTTCTCTTTAAGGGCATTTATGCAGTTCAGATACTTTTATTCCCTCATCGATTGCAAATGCTGCAACCTACAGAAACCTTCCTCTATCGTGCCTGACAGAAAAATCTGTTCAATCGTCTGACAGCGCAGGAACTCGCTGCCTGTTGGTGATCGCTGCACCAGACACAAGAACTTAGTCCATTCGTTTGGAGGGATTATTTTCACAACAGAAGCCCACAAACCAGTATCACTTCATCTTATCCCCAGACTACTGTCTCTTCTCCAGCAGCTCTGTTCCCTTCACAGCTGCATATCCATCTTTGCTCCCCTCTGCTAAAGAGTGGTCAGAGACCACAGTCAGGAGAAAAGAAAGAGTGGGAGGAGGCAAGAAAGAGATGAGCAAGACAAGAAAGAGACAAGAAAAATGTTAAATTCCCCAAATAACCCTCTCCAAGGCACAGCTTCATTAAGAAATCGTTGTAGGAGGTAGTTACTTTTTATGGTCTTGGTGCTAAAATGTGTAAATATTTACATTTTGCCATTTTGCCATGAAAGGTCCCTACCTCTCATTTTATAAATACGCTTCCCAGAAGCAAATAAGGAAGTTTATTTATGCTCCTAATTCCTTTGGCTCTGGATTGACCCCATAAGAAATAAAGGCTAAACTAAAGGTCAAAATTTATTTGCAGCAGGACATCTGAAGGTACTGCTACATTCAGTAACGAAGTACATTTCTTCAAGGCTGCAGACACTTGTTATTAAAAATCCAAATAAACAGAATACTTTGAGAACTCCTTTTATCATGCAAAGCTTCATCATCATGCATGTAACACAGTACACCCAATAAAACTGCATGTGTGTTGCTGGTTCAAATTCTTCATTTTTGAGCTAGAAGTAGATCCTGTGATTCTCACAGTGCTGGAAATCACTACAGAACAGTTACTCTGGTAACAGCTTCCTGACGACAATATTTAGAAATGGACAAAAAGCCTGCAAGCCTGAATGTGACTCCCTGAGATGTCAGGCAGAGGGAATGGGTGGTCCCTACAGACATTTTCTGAGAGCAGAAGAGGCCCTGCACAGCAGAGGGCAATGCAGCTCCATTTCCCCACTGCAGATTGTTTGCAGCTCTTCTGAAGCTTGTGCTTTGGACAGGCCGTAGGCATCACCGACAGCACTTACCATGTGCATTATGGCAGCTGCTGCACCCAGCAAAAGTGGGTACAGAGTTAAAAAGCACAGGAACACTGAATACTTAAAAAGAAACAAACAAAAAGCCCGCCCCCCCCCCAAAAAAAAACACCTAAAAACCATACCAAAGAAAACAAACCAAATTAAACCCTACCAGCTAAACAAGAAAAAACCCAAACCACCAAACTAGCTTTGGTTAGCAACTTGTAGCATCTCTGGATAGGGCTAGAAAGGAAAGTAAATGTGGTAGAGAACTTTCACTGTATTATCAGATGAGAATGGGCACAGTCGTTTGGCTTTTCATTACCTGGATCAGTTACCACCACCAGCCTCTGCCTCCCTTTCTTTTGTCCTCTTTCTGTTTGCTTTTTTATGGTGTGATGCTGTCCAGATTTACAAGGAGTCTAAAATGCAATGATCTTCCCCAGCCCACAAGAATCAGAAGCTTTTAGGAACTGCCAATACGCCTTCAAGGGGCACAAAATACACAGAAACACCTTGTGTGCAGAAGGGAAGTACTGCTTACATCAGTCATGACAGGGCTCTGAAACTGTCCCAGCAGGAATCCTGGGCTGCCCTTTCAACAAGAACCTAGTGTCCTAACGCATGAATCTCCACAGAAGTCAAATCATGAACCACAAAAGTGTTTTCATGAGCTGTGTCTCCAGTAAATATTGCTCAGAAACCTTCCACTCACCCTCAGTGCCAGTTAGCCACTTCACAAACTAAAGGGAGCTGTGGCAAAGTGCAAGTTACGCACCAACACTGGCTGCAAGCTTAACTGGATATAAATGATTTCCATTCCTTGGTCAGGAGGTGAAATGAACACGACACATGCTGCAGGGGGAATATGTCCAAGAGCGTAAAGTTTTTTGCCCACTGAAGAAAGCTACAGCACATGCAAAAGAAGATGCAAACTGGTATAACCTAGAATGCCTGGCACTGCTTGCTATCACAAACCCACCTAACGCTGGCAAGTGTTTTCACAAATACGTAGGGGCACAATGTTCCCCCTTGGTGTGACAGGTTCAGTGTTCTCAAACACCCCCTAAAGCATTATAAATCAGAAGATTAATCTGAATAGGGAGCTGTCAGGTTTTTGGAACCCCCAGGTAGTCACATGCACAATCCCCTCCACGTGCCGAGACCCAAGGAGGAAATTGTCTGACTTAAATACACAGGCACCTTCCTTGTTGCAGGTGCTTCTGCCCCCTCAAGAAATAGGCCTAAGATTATAGGTATCTGATCATGAAAAGAATTTCTGCCACTCCTAAACACTAATGGTTCAAACAACCCTGATGCAACTCAGCTAGATCAGCACTACCAAGTTACTGCGGGGTGGTAAACAGGAACAAGCAACACTTAACAAAAATTATTTCCTATTCCCAAATAAAAAAGAAGGAGGAAGAGAGAAAGATCAGACCTGGTGAACTCTAGAAAGAGCATAGCTTAGAAAAACCACATGTGACAAACCACATACAACCTACAAGCAGCCGCTTCCCCAGGTCCAGGAGCAAGCGCAGTCAAAAGCCCACTGGTCTGTTTTGACAGCCTATTACAGCGGTCTAGCACTCCCAAGCATCATGTTCCCAGTTTGCCTTTTATTCTTAAATTCTTTTTAATTAATGATCTGGGTGTTAGACACACAGTCAAACCCTGACACATGGGAGTTTTTGTAATCTGTCTTGTCTTAGACTGTGAGAGTGAGATGTGTGTGTAGTTACTTTGGAAACAATTGCATTGAAAGAACCACTATTTGAATTCCTCATGATCCACTGATTAATTCAAGTGTACAGAATAAGAAGTTGCTGTAACCTAAATGCTAGCAAAATATGCTGTATATTACGCGACAACTAAATTCCTCTCCTAGTTTATTTTTGGGCTGGGGGAAGGTTGGTTGGTGGTTTGTGTTATTTGTTTAGGGTTTTTTTAGAGAGACTCCTGATAAAAGACAATCTGACTAGGTCACACTAAACTCAAAATCAAAACACAAATCACAGATGGTCTGCTTTGATGCAGGGGTGCTACACTGGTTCCTCTTCAGTGGGAAAGGAGTTTCAACACAATCACAATGAATTGAAGAAAACACATGATTCACGCAAGTTTCCTTAGACTTGAGAAAACCCACAAGCATGTGGGAAGTAAACAGAGGTAAGTGCCAAGATAAACAGTGCTGTGCTGCATCCTGATTAGACTTAGCTCACAGTAAAAAAGACAAGGAACAGGTTGAAGCCTGTAACCAGGATGATCTTCACTCATCATGTGAGTCTTGCTCCAGTCCTGCCAAAGTTAACCACCCCAGAGTCAACCCAGTTTGACTACCCACTGCTAAAGGGCCTGGGTTTCTGTAAATTCTGCAGTCTAACAGGTCTTAATCACACTAGTCTGGCCTACACAGTCATACTGACCATCGACGGGGATGGGGAGACACAGGGCTAAAGCCTGTGCTGAAGATTATCTCCCCTCTTCAGCAGCCAGCCTGTCATTTCCTCCTGCATCCCATCACAGCTAAAAGCTGATGGGAAAAAGGTTATTGGATACTTGCCTACCTGTCTACAATAACACAAGCAATTCACTGTGCAAGACACAGGAGATGACTCCAGTGTAGTAACTGCTGTGGAAAGGATACAGGCATGAGGGTTGTGCAGTGCAAGACACGAGGGAAGGAGCAAAGCTCTGCCCTTCTTTCTGTCACAGGAACAGAGCAGGAAGGGAATAAGCTGCTGCAGCTGCCACCACCACCAGAGCATCCCTGAACCACTTCACAGTCATCAAATGCCCCGGGGAGCCTGGAGCTTTACAGCCTTCCCTACGGAGAGACGGCAGCAAGCGCTGTCCCCTCACGGACACTCAAAAGAACAGACACACAGGGGTCCTGTGGGCCAGGGCCCTTGAGGGAGACCCAGTGCCTCCTAAAAGGTCATCCAGGTGCCACCTGTCACACCACACATGCTCCCAGGCTGCCACTGCATGCAGAACCTCTCTTGTTACTCTTTTAAATGTCACCAGCACTGCATGGGACAGAAACCAGTCCCATGAGTGCCCTTTTTTGACAACTGCGTTCATGTGCATTATGGAGATAAATGTTTGCGCTGGGAAAAAGTCCTGGCATCGAACACGGTGGAATATTGAAATACAGTGTGAGCATCCCCCTTAAAACACAGTTTTGCAAATCTTTGTTGTTGTCTGGCTTTTACATGCTTACAAGCCAAAGTTGTGGACCCTTGAATCATTCTCATTATTACTTAGGCTGTATATGTTAAAAGGGGAGATAAGCCCAAAATAGAACTGTGGGGAGGAGTATAAATCTGAAAGTTGCCACATAACCACAAAAAAACCCACACCACAACACTAAAGTTGCAGGCACACAATTTCATGCAGTTATTTTTTTGAACCCAGTCAAGAACTCTCACAACTGCTGCCTTTCTAAAAGTGCCTTGTGTGTCTGTGGATACCTCTGGTAAGGTGAGAAAACGAGTTTGAAAATATTTAGCTCACATTTCTCTAGATGAGAATCCAAAGGTCATATCAAGAGACCAGCTTCTGAACAGCAGAACACACAATAACAAGAGAAAACTACATTAATTGCTAAGTTTTAAATTAGCTACAAAGAAATAAAGTTATGACTAAACACAACCTTGTGAAGTGTCTAGTTTAAACAAGAGCTGGGGAAAACCTTGGTGGAAATTACTGTAATCTTGCTCTGTAGCCCTATATAAACACAACTGGGCACAACTAAATTATGAAACTTCGATACACATTCTTCCTTACATAGAAGCACACAGTGCAGAATTACATAGTCATAGAAAATTTGACATTTGCTCACTTATTTAGATTTCATATTTTACATTTATTATCTCAAAGTGACAGAAAAGAATGATTTTTTTTTTGGTGGCTATTACGTCAATACGAAATTGACTTCAATTAGGTAGTCCTGGAAATTGCATTATTCACTTTTTTATGTTAGCTTTACTTACATATTTTTATCATTTTGCACTCAAGATTAACAAATTCAGCTTAAAAATCCATTTAAAAAAATCAGTAGAAAAACCCCCATGATCTATAAAATACAGAAGTTTAATTGACTGTTTCCAGCTAAGTGCTTCCACCAAGATTCTACCAGTAGATCTTAGCCTTTCATGCATATGGTGTTCTCAAAGATACAATAAGCCTTTTCTTAACTGAAAATTAGCTGGTGATCATTCAATTAACTAGCTGAGCCCACCAAAATGAAGAAAGTATCCTTTCTGACACTGTAAGAGAACTGTACTCTCAAAAGCTTTAAAACTTGAATAATGTGCAACCACAGCCATAGCCAAGGACTTTAATTAGTTCACCTGTTCTTTACCACTTGGACAACAATGTTTTATTTCAATAATTTACACAGACTTTGTAGTAAGTTCTAGCATATTTCAACAGAATTAATAGAAAGAAAAAAAGCTAAAAAACTTGGATGGAATTCTAAATTACAAACAATTACCCACTTCACTACTCACTGCTGGAAGAACAAAGCCCACCAGCTCCAGAGCTGGCCCAGACCGTGCAGTCAGATGAAACACAACACCTGCATTGGTTGCTTTCCTCTTGCAACAAATATTCCAGATAAGGATACATTTTTGTAGTTTTGTTAAAATAATTATTAAAATATTAATTATCCTCCAGATGACAATTTAACAGATGTTACCAGTCGAGCACATCAGCCACAGCAAATCCAAAATGCTGAGGTTCTACTCTGCCCACTTAAAGGTATGAGTTTACCATTACAAATTTTCACAGTCCACATCTACGTGGTATGATCAATTTTAAAAAGCCAGAAATCTTATCTGCACTGTAATATGTATCTCACATCATCTTAAGGAAACGCCCCACCTACTTAATTTTGTTTATGTGCAAGTTACTCATATATAAATTAAACACATATCTCACATAACGTATTAGCTCATAACAGTCAATATTTTACTTTCTAACCTAGGAACATAAATAAATCATATATTATGGTACGTTGAATCTTCACAGAGCCACTTGAAGCTATGCACATTTTGTCTTTACAGAGTGAAAGTAAAGCTCTGCCACAGACAATGGGAATGAAGTTTCCTCCTTTAGACATTCATCAGTACCCAAGGTTTTTAACAAGGAAGTAGAAGTGAAGCTCAGTTGGTTTTAGAAGATATTAAGGCAAATACACAGAAAACTGAATCTCTGGGCACTCCTGCACAAAGGCAAATTCCTTGGATCAAGAGCAAGATTATCCACACCCCCTATGCTGCTGGGAAGAAAAGGGGAAGGACATAAACCACCCAAGAAGACAGCGCAACGAAAACATGCCTGTCACAGTAGACCTCCAGGAACTACGAAAATAAACATTTTAATCACCTTCGCAAATCAGCAGATTCATCTTCCACTGTGAGATCTGTCTGTACCATCTCCTGTTTCAGTTCTCCGATTTCTGAGGCAATGGTGTCAATGAGCTAGAAAGGGACAAAAATAGTAGGACGTCAAGTGAGTGGAAGAGGCGTGGAAAAGAAGCCCGGGCAAGTTTAGTCATCAGAGATTACAAACTGGGGTTTTTTTTGCAAAATCGCATCCTATTTGGACTTCCCCTTGCAAAGGAAAAAGTAAGGCTTGGAGCCACTTAAAATGGTTCTCAGAGGAAGAATCATTCCTGGTTTGTGCCAGTACAACACCTTCCAGGTTGGCTATCCTTTTTATTTAAATGTATTCAATTTGCAGCATCTACATATTATACAACAGCTTACAAGAACTAAATTATTCAACTATTTGTAGCATCTACTTTCTCAAATAAAACGGAAAAATATATTTAGAACAGTTCCATCTGCAAGAGTTCAATTGCAGAAGGAGCACTAAGCCAGCATTACGGTACCGTGGAGGATGAAAAGCAATGAAGCGAGAAAGGAATGAGTAGCTGCTTTTCACATTAGGTTTTAGATTCCACTTGAACAGAACAATTCAGTTAAAAGGAAATGCCTTGTAACACTTCAGCTCAGGTGGAACACCATCCTAATTCTGGGAATGAGGGCAAAAACTCATTTTAATGCAGGCAAGGTTAGCACGCAGGCTGTATCCCGAGAAATTAAGAATTTGCTAGCCAGAGTTCTGGGAAACATTTTGTTGAGCAGAAACCAACTACGAAGTTTGCAAGCCATGCTGTCTTGAACGCTTTTTGCCGCCAGTGCATCAAGTTTGCTTGTCACACTGCACCATGACAGTACATAAACCCTGGCAGTGTTCCCCCTCTCCTGCCTGGACAGAACCTGATAAAAAGGTCTGCAGCAATGCAGTGATCTCTACCACCACCCCTGAACTGCAGAGCAAACAAAACACTGGCACATGAAGCAAAAACAGCTTTCCAGTCCAAGTTACAACAGTCTTCACAGTCGCTCACAAGACATGACCCTGAGTCTCGCTCAGGGTAGGCAGCTTTTTCAAAGAATTGTGGGCATCATTTTCCTATACTGTTTTACTTGAAGTTTTCCTCTACCTCAGGAATTCACTCTCTCCTTTGCTGTGCAGCATTATTCCAATCAATTTAAAAGAAGTTTTAGTCTCTGCTTACAACTGGCCAACCTCAACTGAGAGTGAATTACCATTGTCCACACCATTTCTGTCAGAGCTCCCAGACATACTGCACCACTGGCATTGCAAAGACCTTCCACCTGCTGAGTCTTAAACACCCCTGAGTCACTGCAGCCAGATGCGAGCAATGCCTTCCTGAGCACGGGAAAGGGAAGAACCCACGCCCCCCTGCCAGGGCCAGAGCACCCCAGGAACCTGCGCTCCACCGAGCGCAGCTAAGCACAGGTAAATCCATCCCCCCTTTGCAGGAGGGATGAATCCAGCCCCACACCGGCTTTACATGGTGAAAAATACACATGGCACTGCTGTCCCATGAGTCTCACTCCAATGAGGCCACTGCACCTCCAGGGATGCCTTGAAGAGAAATTATCATTCCTGAGGGGAATATTTCCATGTTTAGCAATTTCACTTTATCTGAAGAGAACTTCAACAAAATGGCACATTTCAAGGAGTCTTATGCTCACATTCTATTCTACAGGTCAAATTTCTAGTGTATACTACATATCCTCCACGACAAGGCAGTCTTTCCTTAGTCTATGAGAAGTCAGTACATCCTGGACAAGGAAACCAGGTAAAGTGTGGCATCAAACCGAACAGAACACGCTCTGCAACCCAACAGTGACTTATCACCTACCACCCAGTACCTCACCTGAAAGAAAACATTTATCTCTAAGATTAACCCCCCTATTTTTTCCTAAAATAAACCACCAATATTTTCTGCAAACGGCAATAATTTTCCTTAAATTTTCTTTATGGTAAAAAAAGTTACTCTTAATTAAAATTAAAAAAAAAAAAAAAAGTCTTATAGAGTTGAATCATTTGGGTATTCTTGCAGTTAACTGACACATACTGTTACAACAGCACCTGACAGATCATTTTCCATCAAATAACACAGGGTGTACCCATGATTTTATGACATCATCTCCAAAGTATTTAGGATCAATGAAACTTCTGGTGATTATGCAGCACCTGTGATGCACACATGATTACCATCATACAAGATGAGCTGTTAATAACACGTTTCTGCAAAATGCAGAAAGAATCCTGGGTATGTACTACTATTAGCTTCAACTCTGAGAAAACAAGCAGCAGCAAAGCGCTCTGCCTTTTTAAGTGCAATTGAAATTCTTCAAACAGATTTCTCTATTTGCAAAGAGCGTGATACCTATTTGGCTGGAAATAATTGGAAAACTCACCCATTTGTTTCAACAAACTCGAAATCAAGATAGTAAGAGGCAGTTTCCAAAGGAAAATACAACTGAAGTGGATGGACACATTTGTCAGAGGCCACTGTTAATGTAAAATAGCATACATGAACCCAAAGACTTAAAAAATAATCGGAAGAAATCTGTTGCAGCCTATTTAGGACTATGAAATAGATATTACCCTGCTATGCTACTGAAAGAGGAGGTTTACTTGAAAAGAAATGCGTTTGGAAGTATGACATGCTCTCAGGTGGTTAATTATTTAATGATTAAAAAAACCCCAAAATTAAAATGAGACCTTACATAACATCATAAAATAGCCATTTTTGAGTCTAGTGATTTTCCTTTGGAATTTATTTCTAATAAAGCACTGTTCCATAGGTTAAAAAGAAACTACAACGTAACCACTGTAAACCCAAATAATGACTCAGACAGCATGAACTCACACAGCAGCCCAGTACGATATTCCCTAACCAAACAATCCTAAACATCAGATTGCCAAATACCATGGTCTGTTTACACGCCTAATATCCACGAAGGAAATAATGAAATGCAAACATCTGACACCACAACGTTTCCTTTCATAATGTACCACGCTCTGCATATTGCCAACTGATTGTTCGTTCAGTGAGGCTGAGCTCAGCTTTTGGAAGCTGGCGGCGGTCACACTCCTACATCCAGGCCACAAACATGGCACTCCAGCACCCCAGCGCTCTGCCACCGCAACCCACATTCCGTATTCGGTTCGCATCTTTCAGCACGTCACATAAGCAGCAAAACCAAGAGCAATTGTGTTCACCGGAAGCAACACACTCCCAAGGGGCTACAGTCACCTTTGTGAAGCTGCTCTGCCGACACACACATCACTGCTGTGCGTCAGGGAAGGCAAATGCCAGGACCAGACACAGCCAGTGCCTCTCCCAGCAGCACAGCCTAACTACAGGTCTTCTTACTCACTCAACTGATGAAGAGCTTCCTGTTCCCAAGAGGTGGCTTTGATTTGATGTCCGTCTCAGGACATTTTTAGAAAAAAACTGCATGACAACTGAATTCCTGGTTTTTGTGCTGAAATTCCAATAAGATTGTACAGGGAATTAATGAAACTGCCATCTCTGGCAGCCAAGGAGGAGCCAGCCAAGCAGACCACTGCAGAATGTTTCCAAGCCCCGAGATTTACAACAGCTGAAGAGGAAAAGGTAAGATCAGTGCTTCTAGTCTGGCAAGGGAACCCAGGCTGAAGATAGCAAGATCAGTATCAGACCGGACAAATGAGCCTCATTGCTTACCACCCCCCCTTCCTGCCAGCATCTCATTTTTCATTCTTTCTATAGACCTGCATCCTCTTTGGCATCACATCTTTTCCTTCCTGTTTTGACAAGCAGAACGTAGCAACCCTCACAGAGCACCCTGTGTGACGAGGTGGCGAAATGCCAGAGATGAGCCCAACTGTGAAAGCAGCTCCTGGACTTGTGCAAATGTCTGAATACAATCAAGGATTTTGATACACGGCTGCAAATTCTGGTTGTTTTGCACAGTGAGCTGTGAATTCTCAGGGCCACTGACATAGTTCACTGTCTTATTCATCAGTAAGCAACAAAGTCTTACGCTATGCTTGGTTTTGGAACAGAAAAGCTTTATTGGCGTAAAACCTCTGATACCAATTCAGTAAAGACTGGAACATCTTGACAAGAAGGAGGATGTTTCAGTAAAGAGGACATATCTCAGAGACATATATATTCAGTTCCTTGCTTTACTGCACTCTCCCTCTGTAACCGCTGGCATGCCGTGCAGTCCCAGAGTTACGCAAGACTAACTCCATCTTTGCTTCATTTTTACTACTTGCTGGCTCTAAGCTTCATCAATTGCGAGGCACAGAGAGTCCACAAAATTTAGCCTGTAAAACTACAGACCTCTGCTCTGTGTAAAATGGGGACAATACTGTTCTCCTTGTGTACCAACAGTCGAAAGAACATCCGTGAAAGGACTAAAAGATGGCAAGAAGCTACAGCAATGAGAAGTACTTAAGAACCAGAAAAAAAACAATGTTGGAATTTCCCACTGGTATTTGTCAGCGATTTTTCTGGAAAATGCTGCTGAGAATGGTAAGATACTTTTTTATGGTGATTTAAGTGCCCGGAGAATCTGCATGCCAGCATGGTAAAGGTTTCTTAGGCAACTGAAAAGTAAAAGCACAACACAAACAAGTGTTTTGTTTGCTCACCCTTTTAGCTGTAGCAAATATAACTGCTGTCACAATTTTATTTATGTGGGGGAGGCAAAAAACAAAGGTAATTTCACTGTACACACACATAAGACACCGGGTGCAGTGCATACAGGCTGGGTACACTGACTGCCTGCAGTTCCCAATTTAACCCTGTGGGTTCAGAACCGCAGCCTAACAGTGCAACTTCCCAGGGATGGGGAGAGGTCTGAAAAAGTACCTTTGAGGCATCTTTTCCCAGCCAGCCTGTCCTTAGAAAAATTTAGGGCAACCTTAGTTTCTTAACTGACAATGTTTCTTACAGCCTTAAGAGTCCCATGTCTAGAAATTGCTCAGGCAGACTGCATTCCTAATCATTCTGAGTAACTACAACCGCATCATCATGAGCAAAACAGCTGTTCCAGCATGTATTTTCCACACAAGAACTACACAAGGAGATAGCAAAGGACTGCAGGACATGGCTACTTGTTTACAGTCCCATCTGACATTAGGATTCCTTCAGCATACATGTAAGTGACAACCTAGAAATATTCCTCAGAACTGAGACAGTTTCTTGCTATGATTTGAAAAATGCAGCTTTCCTCCCTAAATGGCTGTGGACTGGCATTAACAAGGTTGATGTTTATGGTCCTGAGTTATGAGATGTAGCTGAAGTTCGTTGCCAAACTTGAGAAGTGGTTCCTGTCCCTGGAATACCCTTTTAATAGCTGACCACACAAAGTCCTGGGCAAGCCAAAGAGGGAAACACACTGTCACTGCAGTGCTGCTTTTTCACTTCCTAAAGACTGGCTTAAGCTAAAGACAGCATGTAGCACCTGAAACAAACCCTTCAGTGGCGCTTGTGTGCCACTACCACAGTACTGGTGTGAACCTGCTGACACCAAAACCGGTCATTGCACACACACTATAGCTCTCCATGGGCTAAAGGCACCAGCCACCACTTGCTTGGCTCCCCTTTGCCTGTAGCCTGTTTTGACTGTGTTTATCACCTACTAGAACACCCATCCCCCCAAGCACTGGGCCAGATTCAGGCAGCAAAAGAAGGGTATTTCTGTCCCAGAGGAAGAGAAGGAATGGAAGCAGTGACATGCAAAGATGGCAGCAAGTGTTGCACTTTCACTGGCAGAAGCTGCAGCAAGCAATGCATGTTGGAAGGGATGAGATCATGGTAAGTTAATTCGGTGCTCAGAAACACCCACAAATTTTGACTGCTCCTTAAAGCAAAGCCTTGCCCAGCAAGACAGACATTGCGACTCTGGCACTTACCACAAAAATACACACTTTTCCTGGTCAGTGGCAGGACACCACAGTTTGATAGGTCAGTATCCTTTCCATACAGAGGCACTGCCTGCACACTATTTTCCCTGTCCTGCTTTCTAGAAGCATATTGTGTTCATAGCTGTACTCACAACATGCACACGAAGGCTTTGACAACTGTACTGCAGATCAATTAATCCCTTTTACTGAAAGAAAATCTTACTTGCAGCATTCTCTACAATTAAATTCAGCACTGCCTCCAGACCTCCTCTACTACACAGAAATACAACAGTAAATGGGATTCAGCTGTGTTTTGAAAATTACACTGATAACTCCTACTGCACTGCAGCTTTCTGGGATGCCAAATTTTCCCAAAATAGGCAAGGAAATTAAACCAATTTTCAATCCAATAATAGGAATCATAAACCTGTACTACAACTTTAAATGGCACAAATCCACCTTATGAAAGCTCTTAACAATTTTATGCCTGTGCACAATAAAGTTATGTTCTCAGCATTAGTGGCAAAGAAAGCCACAAGCTATTTTACACCAAATATTCTATTCAGTGTACAGGAAAACAATATACACATGAAATAACTGGGGGGTAAGGTAGACACAAACACCACCTGTAAAAAGAGATGCTCAAGAATTACTCCCTGTTTTATACAAAAGGCTTGCTACGTATCACAGAGAGCACTGAACATTCTGCAGCACTCATTTCACACTAACCCATGTACTTTATGTTCTGTATAAATATCCCATTTACCTTAAAGAAACTTCCTCTTTTGTCCAGACAACAGGTTTTCATTGTCAAAGACGACATCTTCCCTGAGAAGATTCCACTGTATGCTTTGAACTCCTAAAAGCAGAGACATTTTTTAATGGTTAGTCCAGTCTGTAGGAAATTCCTCTGCATTTCTAAGCCACAGAAACAGTCACAACAAGCCTTCTGCCAAAACCCTTTCTGTCAACAACACTGTGCCATTTATTTCCCACCAGAGTCCTTACGTATCCCTTCAGTCTATTATTTTTCCATAAACCGCTTCAAAAAAACAGTGCTACTCAGAGTTCCATGTTTCTCCCTTCTCTTCACAGCTGATCCTGTAGCTGTGAGTAGATTTTAATGTGCTCATTAAAAAAGAATGCTAAAACATAATGATTGCTTTCTTTGTTTGCTTGACCTCAGCCTGCAGTACAAATAGAACAAAATGTTAGATGTCACTATAAGCTGCTCTCAAATATTACAGTATTGATGGGATTTACCGGGTGGGGAAAGGCAATTTAAAAATCACTCACAAGGGAGAAAACACATCAGCATTAAAGTAAAAACTGATGAAGGAAAAAAAAAAGGCCAAACACCCCCCAAAAGTGCTGCTTCAAGTTCCTAAAATGCTACTGAGTCACATCCAAGTAAGGAAAGGAAGATGCAGTTAGGAAGAAACTGCATTTTCCACTCTCAGGAAAACCTCATGAACGGTGTAACACCCAGGAGAATAAACTACTCCATTACTAGAACATACCCACAGAAGGAGGAATATCATTGGGGTGATCTCCAGCTGAAAGCAGAGTAGGACAGTTCCTCTAGAGTCACAACCAGTTCACGCCAGTAATTTGTGAATAAACTTCTGAACTAAACAGGAATCAGTTCCTTGACTAAAAAGTCCTTCTAGGATTTTTAAAGGTGAGCTTATAATTGCATTTAAACAGCCTAATTCTCCTCCTCGCCCACACATTTACCAACCACACAGCAGGCAGTCATGCTGGAAGTTTCAGCTTCCTAAATGTTGAATAATGCAAGTACAAAACAGCACAGAGTAAGACAGAGGCACAGCTTTTCATCAGATAAAAGCAGAAATTAAAATAAAAATGGCTGTGAGCAGCAGTGACAATCGAGTTTAGTGGCATGGCTGCAGAGGGAGATTGAGCAGAACGAAGCAGCTGGCACGGACGGTGCTGACAGGTACAAACCCAAATCTGACATACCCCTCGCCGTGCATGTACACTTCTGCTTCCCTCTAAAGCCTTCTGAGAAAGAACTGACACGGGTGAGTAAGACCAAGGTGGAAGGAGAAGCTTAAATAAAAAAAGGGTTAAATGAAAAAACCCTGGCAAGCAAAAGAACTGGAAAAGGCTGACAGCCAGAAGCAGGAGAAAAGAAACATTTTCTTTTGGTTTTAACAAATAGCAGGAAGCTTTAAATAGTTCGCCCTGTTTCCAGAGGTCATACCACGAGAGCACTAGAAAAGGTTACATTTTTCCACTCAGATTCTGGTCAAAAAGCAGCCATGCTGGGAAGCTCAGGAGCCTGCCTGTTTTCCAGGCAGAGTTTGCAGACTTTAAAGGCTGAAAGAAAAATCTTGAATTCTGCATTCTTATGAAAGTCAAACCAGGAAAGGACAAAAAACAGTGCAGACAAAAAAACAAAATAAAGAAAATTTTTAAAAAAATCCAACTTTCTTTGTAAATCAGTGTATTTAAAGACAACACTCCTGGTGTGGCTCTAAATATTGTGATCTGTGTTTCTTTACCTAGAAGGGCATCTAAATAACTTCACTGTACCAATCCCATAAGAGATTGACGTTCAGTGAAGTGGGGGAGTTTGCAGGTACTATTAAATCACTTAATCTCTGTGACCTCATTTGCTGCATGCACAGGGGGACAGAAGAATTGCTCCACTCTGGGGACATCAAACATTTTAAAGACTTTTGGTATTTGATATTGGCTATTCTAAACAATCTGCGAATAACAAGTTTTTTTAAATTACAAAAAAATAATTGGTTTTTGTCAATGAATTCTGGAAAGGGAAATTTGCACCTGAAAGACTTAAGCTGGAGGGAGACTCGAAAAACCCAAAAAAGGAATTACAATAAAACCTCAATTTTCCAAGTTGATCCTAATCCCTAAACGACAACACCAAATTAAATTCCATAGGAAAAAAACCTAGAGACTTTAAAGGAGTTACATTACAGGGTTATAAGCAAGATCATGCAGTTGTGATTGCAGCTGTTATTCACTCCATTTGCAAACAACGACCCCTTCACAGGAAATCTAATGTCTTTTATTTTTTTTTCAATTTAACCACAAGGATGTCTGCACACAATCCTGTTACCAAAATAAGATTACCATGCCAAGATTTTTACATTCCTCACTCAAACATACAGACAAATCCAAACACACAAATACAGTTTTCCCTTCAAAGAGTGGTACAACTCCAGTCAGAAGAAAGCCTCAAACATGACCACTTCTTATTTTACTTATAAGAGGTTCTGGAGCTCTGAACTGTTTCATAACTGCTATTATTGTTACTATTTATGCAACAGTACTGTGACCTGTAGGACCATAACTCCAAGCTCGAGCCATTGCTCTTCTCAGCTCCACATAGCCAGTGAATCAATCCCCATTCCCCTTTGTGGTTACAGTGTAATTTCAAACTGATTTAGGGTAACCTAACTAATCTTCCACGATTGAGCATGTTTTAGTATTTCTGACTAAAATTAGTGCAATGGGAAACACTGCTGGGGTTTTTTGTATTTGTTGTGAGGGTTTTTTTTTGCGTGCAGATACTTCTTTTAGGCCACCCAATACACAAACAGACATTAAGGCTCACTGGTAAAAGGGATGGCCAGGGTGCAACACTCAAAAAACAGGGGGTGGGTTCCTACCTCAGAGCTCAGAAGTATCTCCACATGGTGCAGGAACAACAGCAGAAAAACAAACCTACTGTCAGGAGATTTCATTTCTCTACAGAGCTGTCCACATCTGAT
The DNA here is from genome assembly GCA_036023395.1 of Myiotriccus ornatus. Taxonomy (NCBI): domain Eukaryota; kingdom Metazoa; phylum Chordata; class Aves; order Passeriformes; family Tyrannidae; genus Myiotriccus; species Myiotriccus ornatus. The sequence goes on along the minus strand of JAYRBT010000114.1, from coordinate 5,365,449 downwards.
GCTTATTCAGATCCAAAACAGGCTCGAAACCCACTGCTCTGGAGTTGTCGTCGTTGAGTTTGGACAGTTTGAGGCTGTCTGAAAAAAAAAAATCTCCCTCCTTTGACTGGGATGCCAGGTAGAGAAAGTCAGCGGAGCACGTCATCCTCTCTACATACTGGAGAGGAGCTTTTTCTCCTCCCTCTGTAATCTAGGCACTGAGGCAGAGCCTTGACAGATTCACTCAGACACTGCCTGTGTGCCTGCTCAGAAAGCCATCTGAAAATGTCACCAGGCTGCAGGAGCCAGCTCACTGAATAATTCATGTGACCTTCTGCCTGGCCATCGGGGAGCTGCTCCTTCTCCGTGTTCCAGTGGCCAGTACTTTACCTGCTTCACAGCCTGCACAGCTCAGGGGGCAGCAGGTGCCAGACGAGTCCCTGCTGCCCCAGCCTTGGCTGGCCCCCTCCCCACAGTGCCAGGCTCTCCTGCACACAGCGCTGTCTTCCCACAGCTCTTCACATCCAGGACAAAGCTCATGTGTGGGAAGGACAAGACAGAGCATGGAAAACGAATGATCTGCCTGCCTGGCAAATTTCCCTGAAATCCAGTGCTACTGCATGGATGCTGATGCCCATGCAAGCTGTACACTTCAAAAAGGTGTGCTTTTCATCTGCTTCCTTCCACTCCCTTCTCCAGGTTTTCATTTACACAGGAATGCCAGAGCACTGTCCACGTGCTTGGATGTAACCGAGACTTTTGACTTCTTGTCAAAACAGCTCCTACTTTACTCCCCCTCCAGCAATTTTGTTTCGCATTTTGTACGTTCCTTATACTTAACCGTAGTAGGGCCAATGACCATCTTACTGGACTATTCAGGTTCCTTCCCTTTAATCCTCTCATTACAATCTTGCTCTTACTCAGCAAAACATCCCATTTTCTTTAGCCAAAAGTCCTGGCAAAGATGAGACAGTCTGTATGCCTCCCCTGAGCAAAGGCCACAGCCACCTGGGGAATTTAGAAGTCCCTGCCCACAATCCTCCTTACTCCACCTCTGCTCGGTTTCTGAAAGAAATCAGGGCTACCCAACTGCACTGCCTTTCTGTTCCTTCGTTCCTAACTGTGATTTTTAACCTTTTGGCCAACCTAACAAGATCTGACTGAGGAAGAGAGTCTAGCACTAAGGACAGAGGGAAGAGACTCCACGTGTGCCACCACTGAAGGAAGAGATCTCCAAGCTTCCTTTTGCTGGCTGACCTACAGAACAGAATTAGCAGAACCTACTTTTTTTCTGTATTTTAAGTGTAAGTTATCCCACTGAAGAAACCCTCTTTCATTCTCAACCTGCAAAGGCCATGAAACCACTGAGCATAGACTATAACAGAAAATACTTCAGGCAAATTAAGAAATGGTTTTACTGTTCTGGAGCCAAGGAAGAACAGGAGAAAATATCAGTCCAGACCTTAAGTATAAACTGGCAAAGCTCACCTGATGTCAGTAGACTAATGCTGATTGCTACCCATCAGTGTAGTCCTTTGGCCATCCCCCTGGCCAATAGTGGGGTCCGGCTGGAAAACAATCCCTTCTGTCCCTCAACAGAACAGCATGGAAGCCTGGTAGAACCTCCTACAGATGTATTTGTAAAACCTGTGATGAATTAGCATCGTATTGCAATCACATTATTATGGCAACTTATAAATATACAGTATTAAAACAACTAAAATTAATTTAGTGAACCCATTTTCCATTAGATTAAAGTGCAAACCAGAAAGAGGAAGAATAAATACATTTTACTTATTTTAAAAATGTAAAAAAACTCCCACCCTTGTAAAATGCAATTTTACACTTGACAATATGCCAAGAGACATACATAGAACTTCAGATTTTCAGAAAATACAAGCATCCTCCTGCATGTCATTTTCCTGTTCTCCCAGCACATCTGCACAGTCCCAGGGAGCGGGCTGTGTTCATCTCCAACCTACAAAGCTCTAGTTTGTCCAATTACTCGGACTTTATCTGAATCTTTTCCTTTTGAAAGTATTTCCTCTGAGAAGTTGACTGCAAGCCTCCTTCCAGGGACAGATACAACTGAGCACAGTATCACTTTGAAAAATCTATCAAATGAGACCTTCAGTCTGCAAACTATCACTGGTGCCAGGATTTGGCAGACCTCTCAACTCAAATGTTGCATTGTGTTAGCACAGCTGTATCCACAAGCAAAAGGCGAGCGGATTATGCAAAAAGAGGTTCTAACTTCCATCATTATTCTGGCTGCAGAGAGGGTTGACAGTCCTTTTTTATTATTATTCAAATAATGCAAGGGCTCATTACTTTTAGAAAAGAAATAATGCATACAGCAAAAATGTCAAGTCACTCTTTACACAGCAGTGCATTTCTGTATTTTGTCATTTTAATTAAAGAGTTTAAAAAAGCTCGGAAATAACAAAAATTCCCTAACCTCCTTTTCCCTCAAGTGCTCATTATACTTTAATCTCAGCTACCTGAACATAACGTGTTTGTGTGAGCTACTCCCCTGAAGAGAGCCACTAACATGAGGTCAGTGACTAACAGTATGTCTGTCTGTGAGGTAAAAAAAACCAAAATCTGACTAAGATAGACACTCTACACGCGTAGGCAGAAGGGCAGAATGACTGTTTGCAATGGTTTTCAGGAACAAATACCCTCTCGAAAAACTACAAAGGAAGCACAAATATGCAATACCTACGAGCTTCTCAGAGGCAATGAGGAGGTGACAGGTGAACTGTGCTTACCACTCCCCCACTGCGCCCCTCAATGCATTCTGCAAAACCTGAAATGCAACACCACTCAATTCACCACCAGTTACACACCTCTCGCTAATTCCTCCAAGGAAACCATTACTCTTCCCATAAAGAAAAGACAATGCAAGGCAGTTAAAGGCAATCAGCAGAAATAAATGATGAGCAAATATTCTGACCAGGGAAATAAGGTCCAGGTAAGTCCCAATTGCCGCTATACCCATTTATGCTCCTAAGTTTTTTCAGTTGCGACTTTTCTCGCATCAGGCACCATCACTCTTAAGCCTCGTTTCTTGGTCTGGGTAGAACAAGAGTAGATCTGTGCTTCCCTGCACAGGAGAGGCCACAGCGGGCAGTGTAACCACAAAGCCTGCAGAAGTCCCTTGATCTTCTGGATCATGGATTGATTTATGAGTTCCTGGGGCTCCTGGCACTGGAGCTCACCTCCCTGGGACAGGCAGAACTTTGCCTTGGCTTGTGCGAGCACTGTGAATCCAGGGGCAGAAGTGATGCCTTAAAACTAAGCACATGAGTTTGAGGAGCAAGACGTACCACCTGAAGGTGCAGTGAAGAGTTTGCAGGGTTGTAACCCCATATCCTCCTCATAACCAGAGGATAATGGGCCATAATGGATGGACCCTCACCTGCCTGCAGTATGGCAGCTCTTTTCCTAGTAGTCCTCCTTCCTAAAACAGCTGTCAAACTACCCTCCCCATTCACAGCTTTGACTTACAGTGATGTTCTCCTAGCTATCAAACTGGCTACTTTTCAGCTCCCAACACTGACAATTTGCTTATTTACTACAGGTCACAGTTGCTTTCAGTTTCCTTGGCTGATCATTTCTGACACAGGTATTTGCATCCTGAAGAATCAGTGCTGCTCATCCTGGTTAACATAACAATACTGTTGAAATCACAGCCAGCTTTCCAAGGACTCCTTCACTTCACTATTCACTAAGCCACAAAGTATCAGCCACTGCTTAAGAAACTATCACCTGAACAGACTCCATCTTCAGGGGCTCTGATCCAGTCTATGCATCAGTCATGGAATTATTATCTGACTTAATCTAAAGTAGGAACATCACTGCCAAACTTATCCACTGATCTTTCTACAACTGGTTTCAGCGAGTCATCACTCCTGCCTCAACCAACTTTTTGCCTGCAGGCTTATTTTTCCCCCTTGATTCCAGATCCTATTCACTCGCAGCCTTTTAAGAGACTAAAGGATAAAGAGAAATTATTACTTTGAACTTGTTTCAGCACAGCACTCTCAGGAGAGGTTTTAAGTCCCATTAGATCTTGGACAGATCCTCTGTCTCACTCACAGTCGTCTACCCACTTCTTTTATCTGTGCTGAAGTCATACATTTAGAAATGAAAGCAACTGAAAATCCCATCTGAAAAGGGCACAGGAGTTGGCCTGACTCTGCTCCCACTAACAAAAGCAGACATGGCACAACTCTTCCCAACAGGAGCATATAGTTAGGCAAACACTGAATGCCTCAGAAAATCCAATCCCGAGCTCTGCTGAACACAGCCACTACCAAGAGAACTATGTTTGCTGCTAGTGCTGCGTCTCCGTACCCCTTCCGAAGCTGCTTCTTCCTCTCTTCCATTAAACAACCTTTTCCTGCTTACTCTCATGGCATACTTTCCACATTACTGCAAAGGAATAAAGCCCCAAGTCATTTCCTTTGGCACAACATTTAGCCACGGAGGATACTACCAAATCTCATACAAGAGAATGATTGTTTGTTGATACATTCATGTCTTGTTTTGCTTCTGGACATGTCAGAGAAATACATTTATAAGATTGGCTCTGGTTTGATTAACCTTTCAGAAAGTTCCTATTCTTCCCAAATTCCCTGGCCTGCATATCTCACAAAAGCTAGCATCTCTTGCAGTATTTCTGTAATTTCCACTTACTATTCCTGCCAAAACCAGTAAATAATAAAAATAAAACCATTCAGAAACATGTTTAGAAACCTCCTAAAAATGTTTAACATTGAGCTTCCATTCCCTGGGAGAAGCAAGAAAAAGTAATTGCTTGAATTACAATAAAACTTCAAGGTCTGGAGAAACTTCAAAACCTTGAAGCTTTTGAAGCTTCAATTTCAGGCACCTGGAAAAAGCATCTCTCCATCTCCTGTAACATGAATGTCAGAGTACTGAACAACCCACAACTATTATTGATCTACCACTGGAAAGCATGTCACACAAAGGTGTCCCATGTAAATATACTAGACAGCAAAACACTTCGGCCTAGACCGGAGAGTTTTCCTTGACTAACCTAGCTCGGAGTGAACAGATGAGCTCCTCGATGTAGACAGCCTGTATCGTTGTTTGTCCTGGCTGTAGGGACAGCCTTGTGACCCGGGTTAGCCCCACTGGAGGCGTCACGCCTCCTGCACTGCTCCAGCACAGCACTGCTGACCTGTACTACGGCGAGGATAAGCCACCACCAGGCTCAGAATGTGGCAGGTGTTCCTGACCACACCTGGAGTGCACACCCTGGACAAAGCAGCCTGAGCCGTGTCTGTGAGCCCACTGCCTGCTGCATGAGTGTCCAGCACAGCAAGCAGGACAAACCCCACAGCACAGCGTCCTCCCCCTCCCTCCGGCTCTGCCACAGACACACCACAGGAGGTGGAACACCTAGACTTATTTCACGGTACAAGGACATTAAAAAACCCCCAAACCCACAAGTCAAATCCTGTAGAGAAAATGAACTTAATTTGCAGTCTTTATTTCTTGCCTACCTGAGGATCTGGTTGGGGGCAAGGGGAGGTACGAAGAGAGCAATCTAACAGTTCTTCAGGACAAAGTCTGCAGATAGCAAAACACAAGGTATTACCCCTACCTGACCTATTTGGAAAAATCAGGAGGAAAGTTTAAATCCTCAAAATCATTTCAGACACCTGTACATTTCTCGTAACGATCAGGTCTATAAAGAGTTATAAAGAGTGACTGTTTTATAAAATCCACCCATAACTTTTATCAACTGTACTCTGAAATATTAATTATCTTTTTTTTCAAACAAACTACTGCTTATTTGGGGGACTGGGGCGGGGGGCATTATTCATCTTGGAGACGCTTGCTTTTTGAGGGGTAAGGGAGTTCCAAATATTCAAATATTTAGAATCTGCAATTTAGTTTCTAAATATATGTTCACCAAACAAAAGAGAAAAGCCAATCATGACATACGATTCTGATAAAGTGTTTATTGTTTCTTCTCCCATTCTATTTCTTTATGGGAAAAAAAAAGGTATTAAATAGTGAAAACAAGAAGGTTATGACACACACCAATGAAACCCAGGAAATTCAAAGCTGAAGGCTGTTGAAATACTGGTCTCAAGCTAATTCCACTCCTCTTCCTGTTTTTTGTACATTGCCATGGGACTGGCAATGTCAGCCTCAACCAAGCTTCCTGGTTTGGGTCTCAACCTGCGTAACTTCAAAGTCATGTAAACACAGGTCACCCTTCCTGTCCTTGTGGTGCTCTTCTTGATTCTCCTCCAGAGGACAATTGTTCCCTCTGACCTCTCCCAGAAACCTTTCCCTCTGATAACCCCATCATCTTCTGTTACTGCTGACTTGCAAATTCATCAACAATGAAAAGGTTACTGCTGCTTTCCCAACCCTCTTCCCTCACTCCGTCAGACTCCATCACCAGCTCTCTCCTCTTACTCTGCTTATCCTGACCAGCCCCAGAGTCTCCTACCCCAGCCTGCCTTTCATCTTGCAGTGAGCCCCTGGGGATGAAACCTCATGACTTTGCCAGCTTTCTTGCCCGTACATGTAAGGTTTCCATCCACCAACCCAATCTTTCTGACGTTTTTAGGTTTTCACTATTTTCTACTTCCTACTGAAGATCTTCTCATTTTCTACTCCTTTCTCCCTAGCCATCTGCACAATGATCCTGGACAGACAGAAGTATTTTACATTCATAGAAAGGTTTAGGTTGGAAGGGGCCTTAAAGATCATCCCGTTCCAACCCTCCTGTCCTGGGCAGGGACACCTTCTGCTATAAGGTGGACACCATGCACAATCCACAACACCTTCAAGATCTGGCATTTTATGCAGGTTTAAGCAGCCTTCTCATTCCTCCCCCTTCTTCCATCACACTGGAATTTAAGAAGGTGGACCAAGATCATCACCCCAAAAACTTCCCTATCTGCTCTTCTCCTCGAGTCCCTCAAAAGACCAGGACATATCAGTCCATAGATAAAGAGGGAGTATTGACGCCATAGCCATCTACTGGCTCTTACAGTAAGGAGAAAGGTTTAAAGCCTCTCCCAGGCAAGGAAGAAAGAGGTCCTCCTTTAGCATTTCTTCTCTAACTTATTTTTGATCCCCCAGTTGAACAGGGAATAACATGATCATAGCCAAACTTTGCTTCCTCAGCAGTCAGATCAAGACCCATTTGATCACAACTAAAAAGTTTCTCCTTACTCACTGGATTAATGAGTTCACAGAAACTCCTAGCAGGGGAACTCCTGAAGAAGGAAGCGTGGGTGTTCAGTTCTCCGCTGTTAGTTTGATTGTGTAAACAGTTTGTTTTCTCTCTCCTGGGGCAGTGTGTTTTGAAATAAGAGTTTTAGAAGACAGTAAGCCTCATTTGCTGCAACGGTGAAACTGGGTCAAAGTACTGACAACAGCAGACCATTCCAAACACACTGATGGCTCCACAGATTTACTGTATTGGGCAGTTACGATATGCACAAAGGTCAGACAAAGGGCCTGTTGGTGTCACTTTTTTCTTTTTGATCTGAATCAAATGAGATCACACTCAGAAAGTAAGTCAGCAGTCAGATGACAGGATATTTTCTAGGTTTAATTCCTGCTGACATACTGGTACCAAGAGATTCCCATGACTGCCATGACCAACAAACATCAGCCATTACTGTGTACAGCGAGCTCAGACTATGCATACTGGGATACACATTTACTTAGTCCTTTTACAAATGAAAAACAAATTGTTTAACAGCAAATAAATTCCATCATTCTCCTTCTGCAGATAATAAAGAGAAAGCTGCCAATAGGTGAAAATATTTCTTGGGGTTATATTCCACAGTTTCAAGATTTAACATGGCATTATTTTATCTCTTCTGCATCTTATATCAGTTATTTTTATACAGCTTCTTTGTATAAATTCAATAACAACATGAAAAAAAAACCTTTCAAGTCTATCAGCCACTCTTAAAATAAACACCAACAAGTTCATTACTCTCTTCTGTACCTCAGCTGTGATGCACAAACACAAAGCCATGTCTCTGGAGAGTCACAAATCTCTTGACTAACTTGACCTCCTTTGACTGAGCCGGGGGAACTCAATCCAGCCCTAAAATTCATTTTTTAAGTCCTAGTCTGCCTTTGTTCTAAAACCATAGCACCAAAAGGCAAATCAAGGAGAAAACAAACATCTTTCACAGTTTGTGGACCATAACTTCATGTGGACAGGAATGCTGTCCTGTGTCTCCTCCAACTTGCAAAGTCCTATCCCAGTGCCTGCTGGAGAAGGTAAACACAAAAAATGCCCCCTGAAGTGATTGCTAACATAATGCCCAGTCACTCATGAAATACCATGGGATGAAATAACATTTTTCATATAGACATCCAAAAGTGAGCCTGCACTAAAACAAACCAAACATCTACCTTGACAGATCATACCTTTTAGGAAAAAATTTGCAATGAAGTTAAACGTTTGAGAGGACATACTGCAAAACAGATGCAAAGAATATCTTTGCAGGGAATTCCTGCCAAAAGGGAGAAGCTGTGCATCTATCAGTGCAACAAATGTTAATCAAGAATTTTTATGGAACCACTAGATAGAAAATCTGAACTATCCAAAGGAAAACTAGTTGCTCGTTTGATGGTGAATCTTCATTTTTAACTCTGATCAAACAAGCTGAAAATCCCAAGCAATGCAGTTTGCAAATAAATATATACTACATAAATAAAGACCACCAACACAAGTTAGAACTGAGCCTTTCTACCTAATTCTTCAAGGATAATTTTCTAAAATTCCAATTATTTCCAATTATTTAAAAGCAGTTTACAAAGCAGCAATTCCCAAGTCTAACACATGTTTGGAGAAACACTTTGGGATATGAGTTTTACTACAACCACTATTCAAGTCAATCAAGTTCAAGCTACAGCAGTAAAATCTTCAGATTTTTTACTCATACCTCCCAAAACTGAATTCTTCTCAACTTCCAAAACAACCATCATTTTCACAGCTGTCTCTAGACAAATGCTAATAAAACCTAAGTACAAAGCTGTGGCACAGGTGCAGGCACAACTTAAATAACCTGGAGCATCCTGCAGGTTCCCAGACATGCAAACCAGACAGTTGTGGCCCTTAGTAAACAGACCACAAGAACCTTGGATTCCTTCCCCCAGGCTGCTCAGGGTATCCCAAGTATGATTTTCCATCTTGCATTAACTACCAAGGATACTGTGAGTAAATTATTCTTTTTTAAACCCCTGGCTGTAGCTAAAACAGCTTATTACAACATTTACTGAGAGCTGACATTTCATAGTTGCCAATATCTAACTGCTTTCCTAAGAAATGACAGTCTCAGCAAATTATGCAGCAAAAAGTATGCCAAGGCCCCAGCTGGCACAAGGATGCATGTTTATTTTTGTGATGGTTATGGTTTTGGTTTGCAGCTGAATTTAAAAAAAAAAAAAAAGAAAGAAAGAAAGGAAGAAAAGAAAATGAAAAAAGATAAATTCAGTTAAAAAACTTAGCTTCTTTGCAAAAAGTGATGACCAGTTTCCCACACAATCAGATCCAAAACTGGCAGCAGACACGCCCAGACCTCAGTATGGGCCTTCTTTAATTCCCAAATTAAAAACGTCACAAGGCTTACTTCCAGAACCAGCAGAAGCTGGGGTAAAAGGCAGCCACACTGGCTCAGGCACACAGGTTAGGCTGGAACACAACAGCTGGGAATTCTCTCCACCGCTCCACACAGGAGAAACCACTTCGTGCCACAGCAATTGTTTTTTGCCTCAAGCACCTGACCAGGCATCTGCAGGACAGGCAGATAAAAGATGGTACCTGTTCAGGTGAACAATCTTTCTCCAAGCGCTCTGATCACTCCCTCAGACCTGCCTTCTGCCCTCCCCACGTCCTCCACAGCTCCAAGCCTTCATCTGAACCAAGAGCTAAGTGAGAACACAGCCAAGTAAGTGTTCCTCTCACCCTCCACACACTCACTCTCAAATGCATTTAAATATGTTTTGGCATATGCTCAAAAATCTTCATCCAATTGAGAGAAAATATTAACCAAAGGATTTAGAGGAAGACAAGGCAACAGATCCACAGGCAAGTTAAGGAATGTCAGCAAATGCAATACACATCATGCATGAAAGCATAACCAGTAAGGTTATTTGGGTTATTTTCATGTTGGAACTATGTTTCAACAAAGTCAGCATTGAGAAGCCCTAGAGTTAAATTCCTGGAAAGCACAGATTTGTATTCAGTAAATATAAAATAGAAGCCAAAGACATCACTTTGGATTAAAAGAAAAGAGAAAAAAAGAAAGAAAAAAAAAAAGGAGAACCATTTAGAAGTCCAAAAAGTCTCTGGGTTGTTATGGGGCTTCTTTTCCCTTACAAGCCACTTGTGAGACCTTGTTTAGAGCCCTGTGTTTAGTCCTGGGCACGTGGCCAGATGACATTCACATTCTGGAGCTGGTGGAATGAGAAGGAAGAATAGTTCTAGGCTTTTTTCTTTTGTGGATTTTTTTTTTTGAGAAAAGCCCCTCAGAATAGAATTATTTCTGCCTCTAAGATGTATACATTAGACTGGGAGAGATGACTTAACATCTCTCACCAGAGTCAATTTTCAGTGCTCTGCTGGCTGTAATGGAGCAACAGCAATTAGCAGCTGAAGATCTGTCTCTTAGTTTTTCAATACCATACAAAATGATCCAGTGCTTTTCAGACTTTTCAGAACTCAGGAAGACAACACCTATTTCTGTGCAAAGCAGGACTCCTTCTCTTCAGAGACAAGTCATGGATAAGACATCTTCCAAGAACATTCATTTACAAGGCTGTCTTGGAAACCCTGTTCCTCCACTGGGAGGAAAAATGCACTTCCCTTGCCTCATCCGACTCTCTTTTATGCACAATCTTCACAGACCAGAATCCTCCGTGGCACAGCATCATCGCCTGTCTGCTCACACAACACCCAACACAAATGAGCTCACTAATCCCAAATAACATGACAATTACACACCACAAAATACTTATTCTTGCCAGAGGACTGGTGGGACTCCAATAACTTCCTTTTGCTACTTTCACTCTACCATGGTGAGATCTTCATATTTCTCTACCATATTTGTGCTGATGGTAAAATCCCTACTAGCTCCAAAAGGAACAGTACAGCATTAACGCTCAGTAATTTTCACCTGAACTAATTGTTTAGATCAACATTTCCAAAACACTAGAATGAACCTACTGACAGAATGTGACTGCAGCTCCACAGTGTCTTTTCCTTTATGTGTAGTTTCTCTCTGCTGATCTCAAGGCATAAATATGGCTTTAGATGTCCTGTAAAATTTTCAGTTTTATTTAAAAGAGTTATAACCTTGGGCTCTACATACACAGACTCATAAAAACTACAAAAACAACCAAAAGTTACAAGGATAAAACCAAGCTCTTGGGCTTGATTCAGCATTCAAAAAACATAAATTTAGAAGCAACTCCCCTGAAGGTAATAAAACATAAAACTTACTGTCAGTGGAGGAGAACTAGGCCTGCCCTCCTTCGACTGAAGAATCATCCTCACAAAGAAAGAACCTGGGAACGCTATACCATATTATTAGGCTTTTTGTTTTGCCTGAAAACTTCAGGCAACCGTCAGCTGAATGCAGACAGCTACAAACACTTCCATGGTGGGATTCTCGTCCTGCCTCCTCAGGCATGGAGCGGCCACACACATCTTGCACACCCTTCTCACAGGGGCTGCCGTGCCTGGGCCCAGCAGCACCACGCCCAGGCGAGGAAAGGACCTGTGCTTCCCCACTGCACCTCTGCCTCCATCCTGCCCATCACATCATCAGCTGGGGGAGCAGATGCTTTTTGGGGCAGGAGGTCCAGCGTGGAGACAGCCATGTACCAAGACCTACTGTGATGCCTGGCAGGTCCTTCAGCACCTTTGATTTCTGCAGCAGTGTTCTGGAACTGGGAGGCAGAGGAAGGACTGTGTTTTCCTTAGTCCATCTACAAAGAGGTCCACTAAGCCAAATTAACACAGGCTGGGTTATAGCACAGTATGTCTCCCCTGCCAGGTAAGTATCACACAGGGCCCAAACCAAAAGCAGGATCAGACACTTACACATTTCAGACCCTACAGCCAAGAACGTGAAGCAGCAGCAGCTGCTCTTCCACAAACAAACCCTGTCATGGCTCACAGCAGCTGACACAAAGAAAATTCCATGCCCCTGCCAGCACTTTTTGTCCTGCTCCAGCTGCAAATGTGCAAGACTCCTAAACAAGTATGGTAAGCTGAACCAGTGCGCCACAGGACCGGGTAACCGCAGGTGGTAGAATATCGGGTACCAGTAATGTCCTGCTCTCGATCACAAGCACCATAAATGCCAAGAAGTGGATGCAACATCCTTTCTAACTGCCAGTAATGTGCCCAATAAGAAGACATGCGATAACTGCGTTGCATGAAGTGCCTTGCTGTAGCATTTTATGTGTGGGGAATAATCTATTTTCAGTGTTCTGAACTAGACACATATTGGAAATTAGAGCCTCGGATCCATCTGACTCATACTACATCACCTCTGTGCTTTGTTACACAATAACTCAATTTAACACAGGGTTCCAAATATTTAGTTATACTTCCATCCCCTCTTGTGATAGGCACTACTAATTGGATGATAAATGACCTAAACAAAACAAATGGTAACTGGCAACTCTTGACTCTACTTAGCATTCTCCCCACACAACTCTTCACTAAGGAATTTTAGAGGGTTTTTTTGAGAAATCCTGATAAATCTCCAATTGCAGATCAAAAGTACATAAACCTCTTATTCTCAAGCTCTGTGTGGTATGCCAAGTATTTATTAGAGCCACAGGCAAGTCCTGCACAACCACAGAGCCTGCAATACGTCTGACCAGAGAACCAGTTTTCCTTATGTTGCTCCACTCAGTGTTTGAAGTCACTATATGTGGAAGGTAAGACCACGATTCTGCTGTTGAGCCCCTTTCTCCTCCTCATACAAAGCCCCTTAGTGACTACAGGGGTAATAAGCCATGTTTTGCTAAGATGTTAAAAAAGGAGGTGAGATCACATCTACTTCACGCAGTACTCCAGCAATCCCGTCCTGCTGATGGGAGATGAATTATCTTACTTATCCCCACGACGTGACAGCCACATTAATACAGAACAGCAGCACTTTAACTGCTATAGTCACGACACTGTTCTGTCTTTTCCTGTTTGTTTGAAAGCAGAAAGCCCCTTCTGAAAAATTCAGTCCCCCTACTGCTCACTCAGTGTCTCGGTAACTACTGCTTGGACTAGCCTTACAAACAACTCAAAAATACCCCTGAGACTTTAATAAAAGTGGGGCCAGTGGGGCCTCAGAGGTGGAGTGAGACATCGAGCTGGCTGGGAGCGCAATAGGGTGACAGAGGGATCCACCACAGTCACATACAAGATCCCCCGACACACCTTATCCAGCTGTGCCAGCAGAACCCTGGCCAGTATGGCCTCATCCCACTTCTTCCTGCTCATCTAATTAAATATTCAGATCCACAGTAAGCAATTAATATTTTTAAAGCTAAACAGAGCTAAAACTAATGAAACTTAACATAGATCTGACCTGAGGAAAGGCAAGAGCTCAGCTCCATGGCTATACTGGCATACTTTTATCACAGCAGAACACAGAATTACTCACAGAGTCGGTGCAGACACAGATGAATTGAAGACAGAGCTGCCGCAGAGCGGCAGAGCCATGGCTTGAGTCTTTGCCGGTTCCAGCACTGCCCCATCAGCCTTACAGCCCACACACACCTCCGCAGGTACCAGAACTCCAGCTGCCTGGCTAGCACCTCAGCGGTTACCCCAAGCTATCCCCTGATAAAGAACGGGCTGCGGCAAGCACACTCCTGTTCACCCCCGGGGCTTTTGCCCTTGCAAAAATACCTGGTGGAAATCATGTTTTGCTCGCTCCTCATCAACACAGCTTATTTAAAAGAGCTTAAGAGGTATTCTTTAGGAAAGAAGCAAATAAAACAAAACGGAGATGAGTAGCCTGGAAGGACGAGAAGACGAATCAAAGCTAACAAAGTACACCTTCCGCTCTTCGACATCTACAAATCACAGCCGTATGCCGCAAAAGAAACTTTTAACATAACACTTGCAAGAAAGTATTTCAGAAGAAATCACAGCAAGATGTACAGCGCCTCCCCCTCTTCTGGGCCCCGGGAGCCCCCGTTCCAGCCAGCAAGGGGACCGGGTGCTCGGACCGAGGGCTCCTTGAGCCGGGCTGGACTCCTGCCCGCGGCAGTGCCCGGGGCCGGGGCCGCGCTGCCCTCCGAGATCGCGACACCAGAGGGGACAGGGAGGTGGCGGGACGCACACGAGGAGGGTCCCCGGGGACCGGGAGCAGCGGCTGCGGCCGGGGCGGGGGACGACGCTGCCTCGCGGGCTCGTCGGGGCCCGGCCCGGCCCGGCCGCTCCTGGGCCGCTTTCGGTGCCCGCGGGCCCCCGGCCGGCCGCGACCCCCACCCCGCACAGCAGCCCAGCCCAGCCCAGCCCAGCCCAGCCCAGCTCACCTCCCGCCCGGCGGCCGCAGCGCAGTCCGGAGCCGGCCCGGCCGCCCGGGAGGCACCGCCGCTCCGCTCCGCTCCCCGCCCGGCGGGCCCGCGCTGCGCCTGCGCCGCGCCCGCACCGCCCCCGCCCGCCAGGGGCGGGCCCGGGCCGGGGCACGGCCGGACAGAGACGGGACAGAGACGGGACACGGCCGGGCC
>JAYRBT010000114.1:5293491-5350338 GCA_036023395.1 Myiotriccus ornatus | reverse complement strand
AGAGACGGGACAGAGACGGGACACGGCCGGACAGACAGAGACGGGACAGAGACGGGACACGGCCGGACAGAGAGAGACGGGACAGAGACGGGGCACGGCCGGGACAGAGACGGGACCCAGCCGGGACAGAGACGGGGCACGGCCGGGACCCAGCCGCGGCCACCCCGCGGCCGGCGGGACGGCACCGCCACCGCGGCCCCTCACAGCGTTACCTGCCGGGGGGCCGGGCTGTCCTTCCCACAGAGCGCTCCCGTCACCACGATCCATCCCACGGGCTCAGTTCACCAACTTGGGCCAGGAGCTGCATAAGGTAAATCACAGCATCGATGCCGTTAAAATGTGCATTTTCCACAGCTCATTCCAGGATCCCCGCACTTCAGTGTTTCACAAGTTTATTAGAATTACTTCAGTGCAAGTTACTTAAGTAACAAAACAATGAGAACAACATTTCCCTTCCATTCCGGCAGCTGCCTTCTCTGTAAATAGAGTGCCCATTAAAAATGCCAGTGACCACAACAAGGAGGCAGCTGCTGTGCCAAGCCTGGTTAGGAACACGTTCAAAGACAC
This sequence comes from Myiotriccus ornatus, assembly GCA_036023395.1. NCBI lineage: Eukaryota > Metazoa > Chordata > Aves > Passeriformes > Tyrannidae > Myiotriccus > Myiotriccus ornatus. The sequence continues at coordinate 5,349,771 of JAYRBT010000114.1, read as the reverse complement.
GCAGCAGTAGAAAAATCTGCTTAAAGGGGGTATAAGCAATTCCAGAATCCAGACCATTAAAATGAAAGGTGGATACTTACCAAGGGCTGAGGACGCAGGATGAAGGAATACTGTCTTATTTCCAAGAGGGTGATACTTATACTGATCCACAGCCTCCATGACAGTTGCCATTAATCTTGAGGCCTAACAGATCTGTTGCTGCAGCTTTCATGCAGTCTATAGCTGCCTTTTGACAGAAAGGTGGGAAACTTTTCTGGCATGAGCTAGAGGCATCTGAAGAAATCCTGCTTGCCAGTTGTGACAGCAGTGGTGAGTTCTGTCTCCAGGTCGCTGAAACTTGCTCCACCTGCGTAAATACCACACAAAATTGTGACATTAAAGTGCATTTATCACAACCTATTATATCGTGACTGACTTTTCAGTCCTCTGGAAAATGCTGGTATTTATTCAGATAGCCTAGCTGGTACTGAAGTCCAGCTTTGCAGCGCCTGGCTCGGCAGAGCTATCAGAGTTCTTGGCCACCCTTACAGAGAGGGGGGGAGACACTGCTGCCCCCCAAAAGTATTTAAGAGCAGTTGACTGAGGTGCCTGCCAGTCATAGAGCAAAACAACAGCAAACAAGGCAGTAAACAAGAGGCAGATTAGGATATAGCCAGTCCTGCCAAACTGGAGCAGAACTGACCTCTAAGGACTGGAGGAAATTCACCGAAAAAGCCTTTGCCACGTACAGCCTTTGAAGAACCCAAAGTATGGGGTCAAGTTTTATGGCTTGTGTTTCTTATTTATCCCTGACTGACACCCCTCCCCTCAATCCAGCTGCGAGTTGGAGATGGGCTTGGCATGATTTTCTATACATACAGTAAGCCTGAAGAACAGCAGTTTTTCCCAAGCCCTGAATGGCTGGGCTGTATTTCCCATCATATGGCTGTGGGGCAGAGACTAATGTGTAGGCAGGCGGCTTTAAGCACTGGTGGGATGCCCCAGAGCACTTGCCTAGTCTGGACAAGGCTAGCACATAGCTTTCCCCAGGCTGCTACTTTGCTGTATTATATACCCTGGAGAGATGAGGGAAGCTTTCTCATGTCATTTGGTTTTGACTGGGCTTGGGCAGTATGTACTTTAGCTATAAAAATCACATCATGAGTACAGAGGAAAACAGCGTTACTGGGATGGATCTTCAGTGTCTTGAGTATATATACCAAGAGGATAGAAAACAGATGTGTTTATCTGTTGACACACTGTGGCAACTGCAGCAAGGAGCAGCGACTATTAATTCCTACAGCTAGCTTCTCTCATGGGAGCCAAGATTCCTACATCAAGAGACTTTCCTCTTGCACTGGCTCCTGCCCTAGATGTCTGTCACACTGCTGTGAGCTCTGTGGGAGTGAGAAACTACAGCGCTTTTTTACAGGAAAGACAGATGAGTTGCGGGGCTCCCTCTCCTGCAATCTGAACGTGCTGCTGCTGCACCACAGGTAGACCTGTGCCATCTCCCAGCCATGGAGGTGCATCCACCCCCCAGCCTCTGATGATTTCAGAGCGATCTTTTCTCACCTGAAAACATGATGTGTGTTTCAGCTTATAGCACATGACAGCAATTACTCAGTACATTCAAATTTTACCCTTGGCAGCATTGTGCATATTACACCTCGGCCATCAGGCTGCATTTCTTGTTCTGATTTGCACACATCTGTGTTTTATAGCAAGGAAGGAGGGAGATGGGAATCAAACTGCATGAAGGAAGGCACAGCAAAAACTGCTTAAGAGCAAAACAAAGATACTTAGGTTAGTTTTTCTAATTACCTTTTCATACAGTGAGCAGAGGAGACGTAATTACACACATGGAAAGAAAAAAACACCAAACAAACCCACTAACCAGCCAGCAAACAAAACTCCACAGAGCTGAACCAACTAGTTTATCTGCAAGACTACTTTTTTATAGCAAGGCTGTTATTGGGATCCTGAGTTGTTCTGTGCTCAGGTATGACCTGCCGTGTACAGTGAGGCAGGTCATACTTGCCTTATTCCACCTCTTCCCTCTCTCTCAGCTTTGTCCCATGAAAGTAGATCCGGCCAGCAGCTTTTCAACACTTCCTCACATCAGTACTCTATGGTGGGGCTCTGATGAGACATCTGACAGCATCTAGTCTTCCTGACAGCCGGGAAATGAGTAAGTGGAAATGCTGCATTTCCAGCTCAGCAGCGTTTACTTTTTTCCTTCTATTTCTTTAATTTCAAGTATTTTTTTGAAAGCAATTACTAAATAAAATATGTCTCCATACAGGGATGTATGAGCACTTCGACATCTCAGCTCCCAGAAAGTGTGTGGACCAGAACCCCAAGTGTCTCAGCCTTGCAGAGTGCAGGCCAAGTAATGCAAAGGCACCACACGTGCCCTGCCCTCTCTGAGCATCGTGTAAGATGTGAGGGCCATGGCATCTGATCCACCTCCTCATCAGCAGCCTCACTAGATCAGGGAGCAAGAAGGGGAGACGCAATAACAAGCCTCCAGATGCCAATGAGAACTTATTCCAGCTGTGTATCTGCCAAAAGCTATTCCATTCTCTACAGCCTGAGCCAAAGTAACATGAGAGTAGTGACAGACCTCTGTCCAGGGAGGCAATGACTGCCAGACACTAGCTGTGAGTAATCCTCAGGAACTTGGGAAGGATCAGAGCCACGTTCTCATCCAAACACTGAACACATAATTTTTTATGTGACACTGTGTGGGTAGGAGAGAATGGGGGTAGTGCCTGTGTTTGAGTAACTCTTTCCTCAGCCCACCTGCATTCAGCATCACTGATGCCGTCTCAGACCCAGCACTGAACCATAGCACCTTGAGTTGATCCAAGTCTGGACATCAGTTTTAAAGCACTTGGAAGTACCAGGTACCAAATAAACCAGCCCCTGCCTTCACTGTGGTGGATGGGGTCCTGGCACATGAGAGCATGTTCCCATCACCTTCAAAAAAACACAGGCTGGCATTCCCAGTCCTTGCACAACTCTCTTAACTTGCAAGACAATAATGATTGTGAGTCATCCTTTCATCTTTACACTACCAAAGAAATAAAAAGACAGTGTTTGTAGCCTGGCTGTAAAACTGTTTACTAAATAAAGTAACCTGTGCTTCAAATCTCCAGCTACAATGAAAAGGGACATACACCATACCAATTTATGGGACAACAGATCACTAGGGAGAACTCCAATGAACCAATTATTTGTCACTTCAGCATCATGTTTAAACATACACTGTTTAAGCAGACACTGTAAAAATTTAGTTACTAATGTACTTTCTGCTTCTTAATTAATACTGTTAATATCTAACCCTTGCTTCCCCAGACTTGCAGTGCCTCACTATGCCACAGCGTGCATGCATTTTTGTGCCCATAGGCAATACTGTTCTAACCTCTTGGCAGCCACACCAGACCACTAGGAACCTGGAGGAGAATCAGGCCCCCTCTTTGCTCAGATAGCAACAAGAATGTCATTAGTCAAGGGGAGGGGAAAGAATGCCTGGAGCTTTGTTAAAAGCTCTTGTCTTTCTTAGTGAAAGTATGAACATTTCGCAGTGTGTTTTCAAGTTACAGTCAAGTATTTTGCCTTCAGTTCGGAGCTGGTTGTAAAAACAACAAAATCACACAAGGCCAGTAACTTGAGGATTACCAGCTCCAAGTGTAACTCTCATAGAAGAGGGAAGAAGCTGGCTGGTCCAGAAGCTGGTGTGCAGCCTTGGGAGTTTAAAGAAATGTCCTGAGATTGATTTGAGAGTTAAACCACTTCCTGTTCTCCAGGGGGGAGCAAAGTCTAAAGTGCCACTAAATATTGCTACCATTCCTTAGGAAGGCCAAGCATAATGAGGTCAAATGGTATGAAGCAGCAAGACAAGATAGTGGGTAAAATGTATTCCATGTGAGTCCGGGTTCGCTAAGTCGTTACTGCCACAGACGTCCACCAGAGCCAGCAGGTTCTTACCTTGTATTCGGCACTTCATCTTCAGCCTGAAGAGAGCTGTGTCAGCCAGGAGTGAGGACAGAGCTGCAGCTGGGCCAGGTTCTTGAGATGTTTTCAGTTAATGCAGACCAGTGTTCCACAGGCAGCTTGGTTTGAACAGAAGAACCTCAGTAACACACTAAGTAGCTTTGCAATAAGGATGACAAGATCTGGCCTGTTAGGTTTAATATTTTAATCTACTGCCTAAATTTATCATGGTTCTAATCACAGCCACGGTGGATTCTTCGAGTAGCTGAAGATTAGAGAGACAATTGATAATCCCTGCTATGCTGCACAGATGAAAGCTACCAAGAGGATTTAAGCAGGAGCTAAGGTATATAGAGAAATTCATTATGTTCCAGTTAAGACAAAACTATCCATTAAAAACTGTCAAGAGCATAGTTCAGAAAACTAGAAGCAGATATTGAAAATAAGCATATCCCAACAGGCCTAATGCAGTTGTGATGAACCAGTTTTTAATATTCAGTCCAGGAAGCTTTCTCACTAAGGATGGATAGCATTCCTGTTGGTAACTGTAAGGCACTATGCCCTAGATGGCATTGCTCTGCAACATTAGAAAATACATTTCTAAAATCCAAGCTCTCCCTGCAGTCAGCACAAAAGAATTTTAGGCAGGACAAGTGTTGATTTAAGTTCACACACAAAGCAGAGCTCTCTTTTTAAAATGTTACTTTTTTAAGACATTTCTACTACAGCCAATACATTAACTATACCACTAATTTTTTTTCCCATTATTCTTTAAAGGCTCACTTGTAAAATCTTCTTGTGTGAGCAGTTTGAAGTGCTTTCACTGCACCTGCTATCTCCAGGCTGTGGTATTCAATTGTTTTTGTTTATTCTGTGCTACTCTTCTCCAGCGATTCGGTTGGCACTGTAAAACCTCATGCCAGTCACAGAGCCACCGACAGGCAGAGGCTGAAGATCAGCCTCCTCCTCCTCTCTGAATGCTGCAGCCTGCTCAAAGCTGCTGGACAGGCAGTAGGCAGACACTCAACTGTGCCAAGAGGGCCAATCCTCATTGCAACAGGGAGAAAAATGCACAAAATCTGTGTACCTGCAGTTCGTCCCCGCTCCTGGGTCTCTGTTCTGGCCTTCCAAGGCACAGCCCCGTGCTGCCTCTGCTTCAGCTTTTGGGAAAGCACGATGTGCTGGGAGCACCTGTGTGCATCCACCTCCCAGTGCCAAGGACTGGGAGCAGCAGCTTCATGAGCTATGCAGCCGAGCAGCAGCTTAAAGGCTGCCCCATTTTAGGCAGCCAGAGAATTTTATTTTGGCACTAACAGCTTTAACTATTAATCATTTGTTTTCCAGGGAGCAGCTGACATGTCCAGGATTCCAAGTCCTAACATGTCCATGCAAGGATGGGAGAAACCTCAGGTGGAAAGTCTCAGCTGGAGTTGGGAGGTGCCTGCAACCAAAACCCGAGGGCTGTGACAGAGCTGTACGGAAATGCCTCAGTCTTCCTGCGATGCATAACCCCACTGCTTCGGGACACCAAGCAGCCCCATGTCCTGCCCTGCAATCACACACTCTTTCTGTTGGAATAAACAGGTCAAAATCAACTGGGCAGAGCCAGGAGGGAGATTATTATCTGCAACTTACAGAAAACAGATCTCTCATTTCAAAGCAAATAGCTTTTGGGGTAGCAAAGACACAAGTCTGGCCTCTGTAAAGCAAGCCAGAAGTGACCTCCAAAGGGAAATAAATAGGATTTGTGCTCTAGTTTTGTATCTTTATGATGGATAAAGATGGCCAGGTGGGAGAGAACAGTTAGTTTTCACCACTTTGTACTTGTGCTCTGATGCTTCATTTTTTTTTGTTCTGCACTAAGAATCCACATCTTTTCTTAGACAGGGTTTCTGATGGCTGAAGAGTAACTGCAAAGACAACATAGAACAGCTTCTAAAAAAGCAAAAGTGAAAACATGAAGATGAATATGTACTCATCCATACCTCCACCAGTGAAAGCAATGATGGCTTGCCTTCACACTTGGATTTTCCTAACTTTAATGAAAGTGGTTAGAAATTCAATTACTCCCTGATCTCTGAAAACCAATCTCTAACTTTCCAGGCTGCAACTTACACAAAATTTTTCTGAAGTGAAGTAATCACAAGGCAGATTCAAAAAGGATGCATATTTGGCATATCACTGTGGTAGGGGGGTAAGTAGTGAGTGTCTTCAGATTCCAACAACCAACTGGAACTGTTCCAAATTGTGACAAGAAGCAAGATTATCTTTGAACCAGAAAACGAGTCATGGGGAACTACCTACAGAGATGCAGCATCCTTATGGATTCCAACATATGTTTTGGGTTGCCAACACGCAGAGTTGGAAAGCAAACAATCACACCAATGGAAAATATTTTCAGGACAACTGCTGGGCTTGCACTGATGAAAGACGTTTTCCACATTAACATCAAAGGCTGCACCTCATCTCTGCCCTCCTGGACAGAGGTGCAGGATCAGCATGTGTGCTTTTTCTGCCCTGCATGAATCCTCTGCACCTGGAAATAGCTGTGAATGTCTAAGTAAACACTGTGTAAGTAAACACCCTGCCTAAGATACACCACTGCTCCTTGTGGCCATGGTGGGTACTTCAGAAGAAACATCATTTTGCCAGCAGCTGTTACAAAGACATAAGCAAAAGTGGTTTAGGCGAGGTAGCCAGACCCAATTACATGCCTTTTCATTCAAGGATCTCAAAATCTTCTGTCAAGGAAAATGTAATGGGAAGGGGGCGGGGGGGGGGTCAGCTGAAGTGTCCCAACCATCTCATGGGGTGAGGCAGAAAGAAGCCACCAAGGGAGGCTGAGTTAGGGAGGAAACTGCAGCTTCTTCTCAGCTGTTGCAGAGTAGAAAGCAGCACAAGTGTTTCCCTCAAAGCATGGGCTTCTAACCATCCCTGTCCACAAGTGCTCTGCAGCACTCTAATGGAAACTGGCCACATCAGAACTGTTATAATAGCACTTCTCCCTCTTTGTTATTCCAAGGATTACTCAAAATATTACTCCAGGAACAGCTTCAGAGAGAGGACTGGCTCTTATCACCATGGCTGTCAATGGCTGAGCGGTCACAGGCACAGAATCGTCCAGCTGGGAGAGTGACAATCAACTCCCACTTCCCTATGCTGGAGGACAGCAACGTCAATGCAGTAATTTCAGATTTGTATTGTTGTAACAGAGCAGCATTTGACTCCTACAACAGCAAATAAAATTCCCACAGTGTTTGTTTCTGCACGGACTCCAACATGAACACATCCCACGAGCCGGCCAACTCCTTCAGGAACTGCTGTGGTGCACACACCTCCACAGCAAACACACACTCATTGGCACAGGAAATACAAAGTATAAAAACTCTCTTTTCTTCTTCCTTCACTCCCTAATCCAAAGATGAGGTCAAATAAGGGGTACAAAGTATTCTCAGAATTATGCAAAAAATGAATAGATCATTGGGATTGAGACCCACAGGTGTGCTCTACTCCTACGTCCAAGCACACCCTTAAGTGTCAAGTTAGTACAAAGAGAGAATATTTTTATTGATAAACATTATATTGTCTTAATGTAGATGTCTGACACATTATTAAATCAATTGACAAAACATTTAAAGTAATTCATTCTAATAAAACTTTTTGATATTCCATAGACAATAGTGCTGTGAATTTTGTTTATAGTATAACACATTAAAAACACAGAAATACAAGTTTCTAATTTCATAGGTTACCAGCAAACAGAGAAAAATGCATGCTTTCATTTCTGTTAGATTTGTAACTTACACAGGCAAGTGGAACAGCTATGCATAGAAGACTATTCTACAATAAGTTATAAAACATACAGAAAGACTGACCTTATAATACCTGTACAAATATGACAAAACCATTACAACTCATTTCAAAAGGTAACAAATATTTTGTCTATGGCTCCACCATTTTAACACTTTCAAGCTGACTTAATAAAAAGCTATTTGGAGTAGAACCATATTACTAGAAACCACTGCTTATTTTGTTTTCTGGCTGGCTGTAAATGAACATACATTATATGTGCATTTGCACTCAGTTCCACCTACATTTTCTTCCTTGTGGTTAGAAGCATCACAGAATTTCCCACAGAGAAGGAACCCAGACAGTGTCCTTTGATCTCCAGTCAAACAAAAGGTGCTCCTATCACTCACTTTTATTGCTGTGCTTCCTGCAGCTTGGATGCCATAACAGCGCCACAAAGCAGGGAACTCATCATGCCCATGATTCAGAGGCTGGCACAGTCCCAGCAGTCTGTTTAAGAACAAGCCACAGTAGGTGTTGCATTCAACGGCCTAAGACTTCAGTAACAGTGTCAAGCCAACTTTTCCATTATAGCTCCATCAAATTATCAGATCCTGAATAGCTGACTGCTGGGCCATGAGGTGATTTAACCCCCCTCAAACACACAGGGCTGGCACTGGGCTCTCCCCACGTGCCTCAGTGATGCCAGGCTGACTGCAGGGTGCAGAGCTGGGCTGGCTCTGACTGGGCTGAGCAGCACAGGGACGGCACCACCTACACACAACAGCTGGGGCTTGGCTCTGGAAAAGGCTGAAGTGCCTAAAAGTGACCCCTCTGTGCAAAGAAACCACCTGTCCCCACAGCAACCGACTCACGCTCCTACAGGGGCATATCTGCAAACCCACCCCAAAACAGGGGCACCAGTGGGCCAAACCCTCACAAGAAACAAGAAACCAAGAGAAGCTTCTCAGGAGAGCCTGCACCCAACAGCACGCACTGCCCTTTGCAGCGAGCAGCGGCCTAACACCTCCGAGAACACAGACATATCTTTTAGTGCACAAATGGGAGCTATGGGAAGCGCTGACCTAATGAACATTGGCCCAAAAAAGCTGCTGGATGAGCCAGGGAGGAGGGGGTGGCACACCGGAAGGTGGGGGACCATGCAACTTGTGCAACATACTTGAGGACTAACTGGTCTGTCTGCTCACTTTTTTGATGTAATGGAATCCTGATTTCCCTGTGCCTCAATTCCCATTACCAGGCTTGTGCTGGGGTCCTCGGCAGAAGTGACCTCTCCCCTGCTTGACACATACCCGTGTCTGGGGACAGGGGAACCATGGACCTGTCCTCAGGTATGCCCCACTGGCTGAAGCTCTGATGGATGCACCAGCAAGAGGAACATCCAAACCACTGCCAGACCTCGTCCAGAGACTGCAGACTGCACAGGACTTGGACACGCAGCAAACCATCAAACAAATCCAAATCCCCCCAAACCATACAAAAATCTTCCTAGTTTGCTTTCAATTTTGAAAACAAACAATCAATGCGAGGATGAAGGTAACCTATCATTCCTTTTGTCATCTCTCATACATACTGCTGCATTAAGGACCTAGAGAGGATTCTCAGCTTTACAAGGGCAGACAGTGCAGTCAATCACACAGTTCTTCAAGGGGACACAAAGTAAAATTTGTCCCGAAATCTTCACTACACACCAACTCAGCTCTCAGGTACGCACACTGCTTCTCTACTGTGTGCAGTTAGGATAAGAGTTGAAAACATTGGTTTGGCATCTCTCTTCCCCTCTCCCTAACAAAGGGACAAAGTCACCTTTCCTGATGAAAGACAAAGAGTTGTAAGGGTAGAGTACTGTCCAGGCAAATCTCCATGTAAATGCAACCCCTGCAAAACTTGCCAGTATCCTAATTACACAACAGCCAGCTTTTTGTGATGCCATACTACTGTCATTTGCACTTGCTCTCCATGGGTGCTAAATAATTACAGAATCATACTTTGTGTCCTTTGCTTCTGGAACCATTTAAACAAAAAATCCTTCAGAACAAAGTTATTCCACAAACATCTTGCTTTGGCTTCTTTGTTGTGGTTCTAGCTCTGCACTTGCTCACTTCACCTAAGCCATCTCACAGGACAATCCTGTGATACACAAATGTATGTTATGCTCAGAGGTCCCACTCAGCAGTGAGAATTGCTGGGAGAAAAAGGCTGTTCCTGAGCACCAGGGCTGAACACCTCGGCTGAGCTCTGTGCCTGACAGAATACGGGAGCCTGCTTTATGCAAAGCTTGAACATTACATAAACCTTCATGAACGGCTGAGACTGAGCTGTTTGCAATCAGCCTTTATCTTCCCTTTACGTCCTTCCGAACCTGAACATTCTTTAAGTCTTTAGAAGCTGGCAAAACATAGGCTTCCAGTCCCTTCCAATACACTTTAAAAGGCCTCCATCACTGCTCTTGTATTTCCCACTAACAAGCCCTGCTGTAATCCACACTGACAGCAATGATGTAACTGTTGTCCTGCACCGGAGATCTACCCACCTGAAACAAACAACGCAGTGCAAAAGGCCAAGTGTGTCTGCAAGTGCTGGGACTGTTTCATCTGCAGGATTTTGAGGCGGAAGGTCCTTGCCTGCTGTAAATGGTAACCTTATCAAAAAGCTGGGACAATAAATATCAGCTTCACCCAAGCCTTTGCTGGCACATGACATCTCTTTTAGGGAGATCTTCACATTTAACCAGAGCCAATCACGTGCTGTTAAAAAGAGCCGTGGAAAACCAGGTAAAGGAAAATTACTTGCTTACTGAAAGCAGATAACTAAGAAAATAAAAGCCCTAAAAAATAAAAATATAAAATCTACTTGTGGGTATCATATGAAATGTGAATTTTGATTATTGCAAATGGTACCTACTGACAGTGATATTAAAAACATTAAGAGTGCAGGGAGTATTTGTTATTTCTATATTTCTACTCTCAGAGATCAAGAGGTGAGCACTGCAGAAACATCTCTGGATCTCTCAGGACTCCTCAGCTTGTCAACTAATACAAGTTACAAGAAGCATTTGAGAAGGTCTTACCACTTCTTATGGACACTCAAAAGGATGGAATGATGCTTTTAATGGCTTAGTCTGCTTGGTCCCTGATCCAGGGAAATCTGGTGTTAGCTTTAGGAAGGGCCTGAAATTAGATTCCTAAATCTTCTGCCACCATGAAGAAATGTTTTCCTGAACCAGGGGCTCAGCTCTTTGTGTATGATAAAATAAATAAATAAAATGCATAAATACTTCAGAATAGAACTCCCTGACCTCCTCAGTGTCTCACAAGTGGTCTTTTCCCTTTTTCAAAGCTGTCTTTATGTTTGGCAAATGGACCTGGAACTTCAAATGAATAACAATAATTACAATTAGAAATATTACTGAATGGACACAGCTAAGCTGTTGGAGCTTCTGACCTGCTATATTAGAGATATGACTGCCATGTGCCGCTCACAATATTTGGCTAATGCAATGTGGAAACAAAGAAAAGCTTGCAACCATCTCTTGAGTTTATACGTAGGCATGTGTAAGTCTATCTTAAATACTTACAGCATCTTAGCAGTTGCCATGATAAGATTTTATTCCTATGCAGAGACAGCTGGTTACCACAGGGCTTCCATTTAACAACACTGGACACAAACACTTTACTAAGTATATGTATGTGTGTATATATATATGTATGTATGTATGTTGCTTGAATATAAATCTATGTTCATACATTTTAAAAAATAATGCTAAAAATCTGCCAGTGAATTACAGGAACTTATGACTGAATTGCTCAGTAAAACTCTTGTAGCACAGTCTGGCTTCACCAAGGGTAAAAGGCTCAGGTCAGATTTAGAATCCCTTCATTAGATCAATTATGTTTCTTGTATAATGCATGTCTTTGCATAAGGTGCAAATTTCCCTTGAAAGAGCCTCTGAAAAAGCATCCCAAAGAAGCCTCCCCAGGTACGTGCAGTGACTGGTCATTTCAGTGGCTGGGGACACGTCACAGGCAGGCAGTCACCTCGCACTGCTCGGGTCCCGGGGAGGCAGAGATCAGTGTGCCAAGCAAAGATCTCCTCGCATCTGTTCCCATCAACTTACTGGATCCAAACCTCCACACTGTTCCTGCCAGCCCAGCACACTCCCTCCGTGTTAAGCAGGATGTGGGTCAGCCTTCAAAGCCAGAGGGATTCAGGTTATGAGAACCTGGAAGCAAAATTCTGAATCCTTGCAACACAAGGAGCAAGATAAAATCTTGAGGAAGCAAGCAGACGGCTGCTGAGTGTACAGGGATGGCTGCTCTTGAAAAAGATGTCATGGTCCATCCCAACATTTATACAGATCTGTAATCAACTACAACAATCCCCACAGGTTCAGGCGTACAATGTTTTGTGTTCCCTCAACTGGCAATGAAAATGTTATGTCGAATTGCTGCTGTAAAATTCTCATCTTGACTTTTAGCACCATTCAAATCCTACCTGGCAGACAAAGCTTATATTGACAAGATTTCTGTCAGGTTGTTTTGGTGTGGAAGGTTTAATATTTGTTCTGCAAAGCTATTGCAAAAAGTAAAACAAAAATCTACCTAAAATATACCACAATAAAGTAATTTTAGCTATCTAAATACATTTAAAAATCTGTTGTTTTAAACAAACTGTGCTTTTTTAGAAGCTTTCCTGAAATTAGATGCTTCTGCCCAAACTTGGATAACTTGGTCTAGATCTCAGGCTGTTTCAGCCCAGCAAATAATTGATTTCACAGCCAGCTTATATTCCCAGTGCACAGCAGAACAGACTGTCATTTCTTACCCCATTGCTTTCCCCGTGAATAAAGTAAACTTCTCCAAAAGGCATGGATTTGTCCACACGGGAGCTTGGCTGAGGAGACTGAGCCAAACAAGTCCAAGCAGTTTGGGTAGAAGTAGATGCATTTCAGAACTATGCTTCAGATTTGAGGCCACTAAGTGCTAACAGAATATTCATGTAAATTCCCTTAAAGGTGCTTGTGGTATTAATAGCCACTCATCTATTCAGGTAAGAAAATAAAATGTTCGCTCATCTTTTAAAAAATGCAGTGTCCCCATCCTTTCCAGGACTCACTGCTGCAAACACATCACTGACCTACAACAGTCACCGGGGTTCTGCCCCTGATTTAACAAAGGTCACATTTCACTCAAGTCCCTGAATACTGAAAACTCTCTTCCTGAAAGTAAGCCTTGCATTCTGCTTGGTACATCCCTTCGGCACGCCCAGACTCTGCAGCTCCTTAAATCTGAAATTAAGTGGTTGAAGTCTTTCAAGAATTCAAACTTCCACCGCTTTCCTTAAAATCTGGCTTTAAACTGATTCAGTTACAGTTGTACCAACCTGAAAGGGACTTCCTTACCTGGATTCAAGTCTATTTTGGACTAACTTGCAGTGACCGCTGATCAACTGAAACGTCAGGAGTACAGGGCAGAATTAAATCCAGGTAAGCACGGTCCGTTGAGATTGATTTTTAAAGTACATATTTAAACAAGTTTGAAGCTCTGGTGGTGTAACTTCGAAATAGATAAACCTCACACTATTGCGTCTCTGTGAACTATAATTGAAAGGATTAGGGCTTCAAAAAAATCTTAATATAAGAAACATTTGTCAATCAGCAGAAACCTACGGTTTACTAAAAGTTATTCAGCAATATTCTATATAGGTTTTACTCACAAGTATTAACATGGTTATTTGGAAAAAAACATATAAAAATTCCTGTTCTGACAGGTTACTCCACCTACCTTGAACATTGTTTTTTCTAAAATTAGACTGCTGTTCTACCTGACTTGTTTTGTCAGGAGAAAAAGCCAGTCTCACATCTCGTTCTCCACAAGCACTATCATCATAAAGCCAAAGCTAATCAATCGATTTCAGAGACCCAGCTGAAGACAGAAAGCTGTAAATTAAACAGGCAAGTGACATCACAGCAAAAACAACAAATTATGCTAGTGAAAATCTCCTCATCTGCACACATTTCAGATTGGTCCTCCTACTGCAGAAACTACCAAAAAGTGCAGTACACAAAAAATAAAAATAAATAAATTTTAAAAAATAAAATAATAAAAAAAAAAAGGGCAAGTATAAAATTCACCTTTGGTAGGGACAAATGCAGTTTTCCCAGCATGTCTTAAGACCAGCTCATATCCTACCATTGTGCCTTTGAGCTGCTGTCAGAGGAAGGCCATCCATGTCAAGCAGAAGCCAGCCAAGGATCACATACTTACAGCAAGTCAAAGCCAGAGCTGCAGTGAAGCCTCTCCACTGAGGAAAAGGCGCTTTAGTCTCTTTTTGAAATACTCATTTAGAATCCACTGAAGCCGCTAGGAATGGTAACAAAAACAGGTGACTGGACGAAAGACCAGAGCAGCCTCGGACATGAAGGTGACCCTCACTTTCAGAAGAATAAAACTGCAAATGAATCACAATGACACTAAAACCCCCCGCCCAAACCAGCCCAGCTTCACTAGTGGCTCCCTCCAGCCCCTCAACCCCGGCCCCCCAGCCCCTCAAACTCCCTCCTTCCCCCAGACAGCGCCCCCCAGCCACCCCCTGCCCCGGTCCCCAAAGGCTCTGCCAGCCTGGCTGGTTCCTGTGGCCCCACATCCCAGTGACAGCCTACGGCTTGGGCAGCAACAGGCACAGCAGAGCTTCCCGCCAGGAGACTGAAGCCAGGTGCTGGATGTCCTCCAGCACAGCCAGGGACTTCCAGAGTCTAACCTCGGGAGGGGAGACCCCCTCACAACTCAGGTCCCTGCCGGACTCAGTAAAGCTATGGATATGCACTGCATCCGAACGGAACTGCCCGTGCGAGTCCTGGAGACCTCAGCAAGAACGCAAAAACTGCTGGTTTTTTGCTTTGGGGACTTTCCCACAGGCTTTGGCTACGCTAACAGAAGTGAGAGGCGCAGGCTCCTTCAGCAACCACAACAAGAAGGTGCACATTCAGTCGGTCTGTCACGTTCCAAAGCAGGCCTGCACTTGCTGATCTGGCTGCACGCCGTAAGCACACCTCACAAGTGCATGTCAGTTCATCTGTGGCACTAACGGCAGTTCAAGGTACCTTTTGCTTCTGCTTGGAACAAGCGACTCGCAGAACATTCTAGCACAACACACAAATATCAAAGCAAGGTATTTCAGGTTTCACACACGATGCAAAGCTACGATTACTACAGTATTTAATGCACACCAATAGGAAAAGTTCCTAAAAAATACTCATGCAGGTTTTGTGCCATGGGTTAGGTAATGGCTATTTCGTAGAAATAGATCCAACTGGCTCCATTGGAGCAGCAGTATAAATATTCAAAATAGAAGTAATAATAGGCCCTGATATGAAACTTCTCTCCTTTTTTTTCCTTCCACTAATCTGTCCCTTCCATCAGCAAGGACACACTCTGCTTAGGAGCAACTGCATCTCACTACAAGAGTAAGCTGTGTTTGTGGGGTGGCTTTTAGTGACACAGGTCACATAGTTGCCAACATTGTTTGATTTAAGGAAGTATTTTAGGCATTTTAGTGGTTATTATTATTATTCATCTCATGACCAACAACATCAACAACAACAAAAGAAACAAAAACCCAACAAAGGAAGGTACAGTGGGCTTCCTAATGCAAGAGGGCATCCCGCGGGCACAGGTACGAGGAGGCTGCTCGAACAGCTGCAGAGCTCAACAAGTAGCAACACAACTGTTTTCCAGAATGAAAAAGGACAATGCAGACACATCACTGACTCTCTCTACCACCTGTCCCTGGACCCTTCCTTCTTCTTGCCAAGGATCCACCAGCACACGTTGTTCTCCGAGGCCAACAGGACAGGGCTTTTTCCACAGCACTCCGCTGACACGGTGCAAGGAGCTGCCAGTGCCTCCGAATGTTTAGCGCAACAAGGAAAGAATGAAAATCAGGTACCGAGCTGTATGGAAATCAAGGGTGTAAATATTTTCACTTACAACATTTTGCCAACAGAAAATTCGAAAAGTGCAATTGAAATAAAAATTGGCTTTTTGTCTGTGAATGGAACATGACTCTCTTCTTTTTTCTTATAAGTTGGAGTTCTTTTTTTGCTGATATAGTTTAAAGTTTCGTGTTTTGTTTTCTTTTTCCTTTCTTTCTTTTATGTAGGGTTTGCTGTACCTTTACCATTACTATTTGCCACTGTTCGTACCATAGACAAAAACATTCACCTCGCTGGTAGTCTCTTAATACATGTCATAGTAGAACATATACAAGAAAGAGGAAAAAACATACAAAACGGATCAGAGGTGTCAGTGCTTAAAGTAAATACAAGAGTTGCAGTGGTAAGAATCCACAGTATCAATACATACAAACAAAGCTGTGATGGTGCTTCTAAGGGGGTAGAATCTGCCTGCATATTAATACAGAATTATACAAAATCTAGTTGGGATATTGGAACAATGAATAGCTAAACTTTCACAATAACTTAAGATGTGTGAGCAAGTCTGCATTGAAGATATTCCACGTTTTAAAAAGTGCCATCTCTGTCTGTGTCTTCCTCCCAAAGGAAGGCTGATGAATCCACATGATCTGTTATAAGTTCAACTGCTTAAGATGACAAATATCTGGCCAGGTCCAGTGTATTCTTTAAAGAATGGCAAATTACGACTTCAGTAACTATGTCTGTGCAAAATATGCCTCTTTCCTCTTAAAGAAACCAGTGTCTGTAACTCATTTAGAAAAGTTTCGATACGTACTTTTGTCCTTCTCAGAACGAATAAGACACAAACAATTGAATCCCCCCAAAACAAGAAATCTGATGAAGCAGAGAAAGTTCTGACCTTCCATGGCCACGTGCAGACCATTAAAATCCAGGACACCTTGGTAGCCCCTCCTGGGCTTGCAATCAAACTATTGCTTGGAAATGCCATAAACACTGTAGTAATAGAACTCCAACATTCATAGTGAAATGGTAGCAGTGTTTACCCTTTGTATCCACATTTAGCTTGCATTCCTCATCACACTTATACAAGATTCACTATAGCAAAAAGTCTTCAGCTGTTGCCTTGACAAACTTCTTTTATCCATTTTTATGCTGAGTATCTTCAATTGCATTTCCATTTTACGCTGCCCTGTGACCTTTGGATTGTTATAGGAGACCCAGTGCTCAGGAGAAGATGCAAGGTTGATCTCTGGCAAGTAAAGAGAAGAAGAACAAGAACAACCCCCCCCCATCAAAACAAACAAACAAAAAAACAGCAAAACCAAAACTAAAAACAAACAAAAAACCCCCACAACCAAAAAATTCCCATGATTCTCCATGAGAGTCAGCCCCTGTACGACGTACCCTCTTCTGCATTGTAGCAATAGTCTTAAGTCATAAATTAATTAGTCTTCCACCAAATAACTTAAAAAAAAGAAGGAATTGTAGCAGACCAGTTTTGCCTGGCTTAACGCCAGTTAGCAGCCAGTTCATCAAATCCCAGTCACACTGTTCAAAAATTGAGCTAGGAAATCGCATGAATGTTGGCAAAAAACCTCTTCACATCGATGCAGGATTGTTCCAGGTTGTGGGGGCCAGGGAGAGGGCAAACCTAGATGGGGCCACGGGTCCTAAGAACAGTGAGCAGGACGTGTGTCACGACTTGGAGGTGCACCGCATTCAGGAGATGCCAGCCGTGGCTCGTATTGCACAGGTAAGAAGGAAGCTCCTCCTGACAGTCTGCCACCTGCATTAGTGATCTCTGCACATTGGCAAGTTCACAAAAGTAAAAACATTGAACTCTGTCATGATGGAGAAACACAGGAAGATGCCGTAAAGGGAAAGGCACACACACCCTAGCTTCTTATCCAGTTTCCATTTGTTCATGTGGACACCAAAAACCTACAACAAACACAGAGTAAGCCACCATAGCAGGAACATTTTGAATAAAGTGGTAAATCCCCACTTCAACTACAGGAGCAAGGAGAGGGCTGACCCCTTACTGACGATGATCGGCTGGAAGCAATCACAAACCAAGTTCTGCAGCAAGTGAGCTGACTACAGCTGCAGTAAATCAGAACAGCAGTCAGAGAAACCACCCTGACTTAACATCACTTCAGCTTAAGTTTCTGCAATGGATTTCATTTCGGCAAGAACAATCCCATTTAATTCAATCAGAAACGCATTTAGAGGCCACATTCCGTTTTCATCACTCAAAATGTTTCATGTGCTCCTCTGCATCTCAGTCTAGAGTCACACACTCTACGACTGTGCTTGACTTTGCACAGTTTGCTCTGACCGAAGATTAAAGTCTTGTGTATGTGGGAATTGTTCTGGTACGTAACACACAGGACTCCCCTCTATAGCACCTGGTCTCAAGATTTGGAAGATGCCACATCATTCCTCTTCTCTCTATCATTTCTGGGAAAGGTCAGGGAATACGAAGCACTGCTTTCAGTAGAAACATTGTCATGTCCAGGCACTATTTTTCCTGGGCTGCGTTATATTGCAGAAGGATCCTACAGAGGACCAAGCACCCTGTACAGCATTTTGTCTACCTGTCCCACAGGAGAAGAGACCTCATCATGCATCAAGGGATCTGCTTCAGCTCTAGCATACAAATAACTAACGATTACTAATGGATCTCCCAGGCTCCTCCCATGACAAACATACAAATACAGGAGTGTCATCCTGTGACTGCTGCAGAGTGTCAGATCAAGGTCTCAGCAGGTTTACAGCAGCAGTGACCGCTCCCATCCCATAACCACAGACTTTGCAAACACCATTTCAGCTGAGTTGAGGAAGGAACAGGTGAAGAAAATGTCTATAAAAAGCTCTCTTTTGGAAATGAAGAACAAAAGACTATATACATACTGTGACAAAAACAGATGCCAGCAGGAGACCAACAGAATAGATAAGTCCTCTGCTGTTTAACCGAATCTGTAAAAAAAGGAAGTTTTTTAAAAATCTCACAATTTCAAGCAACAGTATTTCTCTCTGCTGACATTTTCATAATCTTAAACTGCTGACTTGTTAAACACTCGCTTGCAAGTTGTAAATGCCGAGTCAAACCATTACATCACAGATTATTTTGCTTACTCCCTGTTTTGTAAAAGAAGAAGGAGCGTTATTAGAGGAGCATCCTTAGGACCTGACAACATTTGAAGGTGTTCTACTCCTGCATGGGCTTTGCCATCACTTGCACTCACAAACATCCCCCCCATTCGCAGAGCTCTGCTGCTGCCTGAGATTTCCTGTTCCCTTCACATGTGTTAAAATAGTGGCTTACACAAATGGCACATTGTCCTTCTTTACTGATTTTTGACATAATAAAAAAGGCTACAGCCAGGATGATCACTTGTTCACAGAGATATTCCAGGATTTCTTCGGGATATACGCTGTAAGGGCATGGATATACAGCAGGACCATTCTATTCCTATGACCATTACATGTAGAATGCAATACTAGCACTAGACTGACTGTCCAGAGAAATGAAGGATTTGGATTGCTTCAGGGCACGAAGGTCAATTTTGGGACTGTCTGCATTAACTGAAGGTGAAAAATGTCATGATCCCACAGCCATTGAAAACTCCAGAGGCAGACTGGTCAAAAAAATCCTAAACTAACTCTGTAGCTAAAACACAAATTAAAGCCATCTTCCCTGCTACCCCAAATGAACAGCAGCTGGCTAGGAAAGACAGATACTATTTTGCAATAAATTCCTGTCTGGACTTTGGCCAGGAATTTTGTTTGACTAGTGCCAGTATCTGTAAAAACTCATAGTATAAAATGTATCAATTGGAAAAGGATCTACAGGAAAAGGAAGCAAATGAAGAAGATGGAATTATTTTAGCATGGAAAACTTCTGAATTCAACCTGAAGTGCAGACACTGCTTCTCCGTTACATCTTCAGCCTCCATAAAACCAGCAGACCATTCCAAAGGCCTCTGTGTCTAATTTGCTGAGGACTGTGCTTCCAAAGAGAAATGTTTGGGGCTGCTTTCTTTGGACTACTTGCAGGGCTCTTCCTTGCAGGTCATTCCGGGGAATAAAAGTTGCTATTAAAGATTTTTCAAAAGTAGAAAGTGTATGCTAATTATTTACGGCAGCTTTGCAAATGTATCAGCAACAGAACTTACGCTGTTCCTATGCAGGCAAAGCAACCACGTGAGCACCAACTTCCCCCTGCAGGGTTACTGCATCAAAACACTTGAGTTTCACTCCAGCTTAACAGCTCTCAACTTGGGCCAAACAAGCAACATTCCCTGGCCTGGGATCTAGCCCAGCTCCCACTGCTGGGCAAAGCAAAGAGCTATTAATTAACCTAAATAGCAAGAACTTTCCTGGCAGCCTTTCCACGTTTTCTAACGTAACAGGCGTCTGTCTGCTTCAGAAAGTGATCCTACAGAACCATGAGTTGTTTTTGTAC
Source organism: Myiotriccus ornatus (assembly GCA_036023395.1). Lineage (NCBI taxonomy): Eukaryota > Metazoa > Chordata > Aves > Passeriformes > Tyrannidae > Myiotriccus > Myiotriccus ornatus. The sequence continues at coordinate 5,329,579 of JAYRBT010000114.1, read as the reverse complement.
AGTACTGATAAGCGGTTTTGAAAGAGTTAAACCCATACTAGGCTGAATCCCCACTGTTCACACAGGCCTTTTTTCTCTCCTTTTACTTCTCCATTTGCTTAAAGGATCCCTCCATTCTCCACACAAGCCAAAGTCTGCTGAGCTCAGGCTCCATGTGCCAGAGGAGTGATGCTGGAGCAGCTCTGCACCAGCACCTTCATTGCTCTGTGCCAGCCAAATCCATTTGTGTGCACAGGGTAACTCCACAGCACGTATACTGCAAATTCAGTGCAGTTGGAATTATGGAATTACACCCAGCACCCACCTATGGAATCCATCTCCCAGCCATCCCAGGGCTTTGGGAACAGTCTTACATCAATGTCTGACTGTTCCAACTGTCTTTCCGGGGGTTTTTATTCACTTCTCATTGTTTTATAGCCCTTCTCACGTGTTGTCTTCGTCCTCTTCTGTCCCTTTTCTGCCTGTTCTGTGGCACAGCAGAGAGATGCCATGCATACATCACCTCCCGAAAAATCTATGGAATTCTTCACAGCTTTTCAAGTACTTTGAGCTCAGCAGCAAGGTTTTTTCACCCAAACAGTTGCACTTTTTCATCCAGAAATTCCAGCTGTGGTATGTATCCAGTTCAGCCAAATGAGCTTCCTGACAAGCCCCTTCTTTTCCTGCATTTCACTTTGGACTACATGCTGCTGTTTCACAAATGTCCCATCAGACTACAGCTTTGAAAACACACACTTAAGTGACGAACTACTCCACTTCTGTGATGATCACTATAGCCTACTCCATTTCATGATAGACTTAACTGTGAGCACAGAAGCTCAGAAGATTCTGAAATCTGGAACAAAAGCTTAAGAAAAATGTGTCCTTGATCTGTCAAATCAGAGCAGAAATCAGTCAAGAGGCCCTCTCATGAGAAGAGTGGCATTTCCTCCAAGAGGCAAGGGAATACCTTTTCTCAGGATATGTGACAATGTGGAAGTTCAGGGAAAACAAGGCCAGCAGAACATTCAAAACTTGCAGTAAGAAAGGAGATAATTTCAGGTTTTGGCAAAGGCCAGAAAAAGAGCCTCACCTGGAGTCTTCTTCATTACAGAAGGAAAACCCCAGTTCTCTGTTTATTTAAGAATAGGAAATGCCTCTCCCCCAGGAGAAAATTGTCTGCAGACAAAGCACTCCCTCATATACAGCAAGGAGCACAAATGAACATTCCCAAACTCTCCTTTGAGGTCTGGCTTGTATCTAGGGGCTAAAGCAAGCCAGAAGAATGCCGTTCTGACTGATCACACACGTGAGGTTTGTGCATTCCCAGCCTCCTCTGTCAGACCGATCTCTGTGCTGCCTGTGCAGCAAATGCAAAGATGCTGCCACCAGCTCCAGCCACGCCCAAGCTGCTGCAGCAGGAAATAGGTAACCGAGGTTGAGGCTAAACAGCAGAGGAAAAACAATGGAATTAAAAGCCTTCAGTTCTGTTCTGGCAGTTGCTGAAGAGAAAAAAAAGGAGTTATTGCCAGAACCCAGACTTGTTTTGCTTCAGGGTCCAAATATGACAGAAATTACCCCAGTAAGGAATTTTAGAAGGATTCTGCTATCTTTCCAGTCCCTCGGCTGAAAAACCTGCAGGTACTCTGTATGTCTGAGGATCCTTTTCCTGCAGTGCCTCTGTCTGGCAGCAGAAATTCAGTCTAAATCCTGCATTCCCCAGGTCTTGCCATGAGACAGAGGTCTCAAACAACTGGAACTTCAAACATGTGCTGCATTCCTGCATATCTAAATGGAATTTCCTTCTTAAACCTCTTTTAAGACTCCTAAGGGAGCAGCATCCTGGGTTTGTTCTGCACCACAAAATTCACTTTGCAGAGGGTACCCACCTGGAATGCTGCACATGGACAATCAAGGTATCATACAGGAGATGCAGGAGTTACAACTGGAGAGAATTCCTGTAATGCCTGGAGATTTGGGAAGGACACTTTTGTGTCCTTCTACACTACAACACTTTCTACACTACAACACAGTCATCCTGATCTCCCTGTCATGAAACCAGGGAGCAAATATACTCACTACATGCAAACTACTCCAGGAAGCTGGAGGGACTAGACAGTGGCTTCAGCATGCACCTGCTATGCCCATCCATAGGTTTTTTGGAATCTGACAATAAACATATCCATTAATACCTGCCAAGTTGCATACTGCTGCTGCAGTGATGCCAGCACATCACACTGCAGATGCTACTGTGGCAGATGCAAAGAGTCTGGCAGCTCAAAGCAGGAGGAGCAGTAACAGCTACAGAAGGTAAGAGGGATGCAGAGGGAAGCAGGAACCCCCTGACACTCAGAGTCACCACCAGCTGCTATTCTGGACCTTAATGTTTGCCCCATGACTGACACTTCCATTGATCCTATTGCCTCTCTTTCCTCAGATTTAAGGTGGACTGCATGCAGGTACCTGGGCCAGAGTGGGGCAGGGAACAGATACACAGATATTGGCTGCGAGGACGTTAAGGCCAGTTTTGTCTTAATGTACCATTCATCCTAGTGCCTTGGAATTAAACCAGTGAAAAGCAACGGGTCAGCGAAGAGCAAAGTAGAGATGCTTCCTGTCTCCATGTGTTTTTCGAGCATTTGCTTCCCTCTGGATTCTTGGATGCCTAATAAGGCTTGCACTGGGATTATGCCTGCTCTCTCTAGCTGCCTGTTTGCATGAGAGGAATGTGAAGTCTCTAAGACTTCTAATCTACTGTCAAATTTTGCTGAAACTGGCTGAATTATCAGGCAGAGGAGCGATGGACTGACATGATTATACTCCCAAATGCTGATATGAACAAATGAACCTGGCTCTTTATCCTTAGGCTAAAATTCCTGTTCTCTAAAATACTCCTGGCTGATGTCTGGTTTATATGCAAAAAAATATTCCAGAGGGAAGCAATTGGATGCAAACATCCTTCCACTCTGCATATAGCAGGTCCGCTAGGGAGGGATGCTTACTGGATTACAGAGTCAGCAATGTGTCCAGGACTCAGTGCTGGAAGGGAGGAGAAAGCAAACTCTGCCAAAGGACTCTCCAGGCCCAGAGGGATGCTGCTTTTCCTCCCAAAGCCCTGCTGGCATGCCAGATTAGCTGTGTTGATAACAGAAGGCCAGAGCGTCTGCAGGAGGGTGGCCAAGTGATCTCTAAGCAGTGGACATGGAAGATCCAGTGGGAAGCACAGAGGAAGGCAGAGTTAGTACCTGGACATTAATGAGTGTTCAGAAACAACAAGGACTCTTAAATACTAAACATATAGTTGGGTTAGAGACTAGACATTGTAGAAATAGGGGGGATCTGATGTGGAAAGTTTGATGTTGGCTAGATGTGCCTTTCAATGGGAAAAGTGTCGGTGGCCTGGTCCAAGCCAGGAACTGTGGAACTGACAACTGAGCTGAAGGCAAAGGGTGAGGGCAAAGCAGGACCTCTTCTTCTTGCCACCCATACTTTTTCTTGGAGAAGCACGAGATGGAGCATTCTCTGGCTTGGGTCTGGACTGACTCCAGACAGCACTGGAAGGAAGGGAGTAAAAATCCAGTACTGCACACTGGTGATCACACTGAGACAGGCCAGGCTGGTTTAACAGGCACCCACAGGCGAGGCACAGTGAGTGGTACCAGAGACCAGTGCGTGGTTCTGCACGGCTCTGCCTGGTGTGCCAGCTTCCTGCAGCACATCATGTGGGTGCAACTCCCTCTTCAGGCTGGGGCTGCGCCTGCCTGCAGTCTCTGACTGCAGTGCACCTACATCCTACCGGGAAATGTTTTGTTTTAAGCAGGAAAACGGAAGAAGGAAAACCTACTTCCTTCTCTAAACCAGGTGACAGATCCTGCCAAGATTCAGCCTCAGAAGCAAAAGATGGTTTTCCATTCCTTTCTTGTAACAAGGAAGGAAGAATTAAACAAATATTAAGCTGAAACATCTGCTGACAATGGGCATGGGGAAGAGGCAGTCAGAAGAGAGGCACTTAATCACAATGAGATTTAGCAATTCAGCACTAGGATATTTCTCTGCAGAGATTCACAGTTTACTTCCAGTTCTGCCACTCACCTACTGTGTGACTCCAGCAAGCCCATTAGTCTCTCTGACAGCCTCCCTCTTGCTCTTTTTTGAACTCATCTTTTAGATCATAAAATCTTTTCCCCCTCAGACACTATCCCAGAGTGAGCTTGTTTAAACAACAAGGCCTGATTCCACATGAAGACAGTCACCAGATGTCTGAGAACGTTTGGAAAGCACCTAATGGCAGTCCCCAGGCTGTTCCACACAGGTGCAGCACGACCACGGGGAACAAAGAGCACACTCTCCTCTCCCTTTCTGCATGGTAACCTCCCAGAACTCCTTACACCAGCATCAACAGGGAGCAAAACTGTCCACAGGGGATTTGGAGTAAGGCAGCCTGGAACATGATATATATGTATGGATTTTACAGAGCATCATATTAGAGACATACCACACTCTGGAAAAAGACATGAGTGTGTAGAATCCCAGGAAAATAAGGCTGGAGGGGGGCTTCTAGAAGGTTCTTCTGCTTTGACGTTTAACTTTCAAATCAGTCTCCTGGTTTTGGCTTCCACAAAAGTTACTACAGCTTGTTTACTAAAATGTGTTTGCTCTCTACTTTCAGCAGAAGCTTATCTTTGCCACAGTCCACTTATATTAGACTTTCTGGGGAGGCAATCATGGTTTTGGATCACTACACAAAAGTAATTATGGTCAAGGAAGCCCTTTTGGTCTTTTACAATTCTCTCCTCCCCTCTGTATGCAAGTCAGGGGAGGAGATGATGCTTTGAGGAGTTCCTCTTTTGGAGGAGATACCACATTTGGGTCCTGCCAAATACCAAAGGAGTAGCACTAAATCCTGACTATTAGCTCAGAAACTACCTAGTGCTTCTAACTCAGTGACATTTAGTGGACAACGAGGCTGGCCTCAGCTCATGAACGCCACCCCAGTTAGCAGGCCCTGCTCATACCAGCAGTCCAAGGCTTGGCATGAGGGACCTCAGGGACCTGGAGCTCCATGTCTGATGCCCCTGCTGACCTGGGTGCCAGGCACTTGGGAACTTGGGAACGTTCCCCAAATAACAAGCAGCATCTTGGAGCTCTTAACACTGACCCGGGTAACCCAGCCTTTCCTGGCAACTCAGTAATACTTCAATAACTAATGACTAATAACAAGGGGATGAAAAAGGGGGCTTGGTTTGTTCTGAAGTCCAGTTACCCGAGGATTTGGAGAGAAATCCAGGAACTGCAAGTGAAAACTGAGGAAACTCTCTTTGCTAATTGTGGAGCTGTTTCCAAGACTGCCTTTTCCAACCATGTGATCACACCATACGGTGGACATTTTGGGTGTGCAAAACAGCAGTGATATTGTTATGCCTCCATGAAAGCTGGCTGCATCTGTTCAGCCACTCGTTTTCATCCTTTTCTGCAAAAAAAACAGATGAGCTATGGATAAAGATAGGGATTTGATTCCCAAAAATTGCTTCATTTTGGCACTCCTACACTCAGGAAGAGGGAAGACCTGAGGAACTAAAGGCTGGTCAGCCTGACCTTGAGCTCTGGGAAGATGATGGAGCTCATAATACTGGCACTACTTCTAAATATATGAAGGACAAGAAGGTGACTGTGAGCAGACATAAACTAATGGAGGAGAAATCCCGTTTACCCAGCCTGATAGTCTCCTGCGGCTGGGTCAGGGGAGAGCAACAACCACTGTTTATGTTGACTTTAGCAAGGCTTTTGACACTGTCTCTCAAACAACCTCAAGGACAAACAAAGGAAGAACAGCCCAGAAAAGTGGACAGTGGAGCAGGCTGACAACCAGTAAAACCACCGTGCTCCAAGCTCAGCTGGAGGCCAGTCACTGGGGCCTTATCCCAGGGGTCAATTCTGCTTAGTGTCTTTATTTAATGAGCTGGATGACGGGGCAGAGAGCTGGGACTGTTCACCTCGGAGAAGAGAAGACTCAGGGGGAACTTATCGATGTGTATTAATACCTAATGGGAGAGGACAGAGAAGGTGCAGCCAGACTCTTCTGAGTGATATCCGTTGAAAGGACAAGATGCAACACACAATTTTAAACACAGAAATTTCATTTAAAAATAGGAATGCTTTTTCACTGGGAGAGTGGTCAAACAACAGAGCAGACTGCTGAATGTGGCTGTGGCTATGCACACTGCATCCTTGGACGTAACTCAGGAGCCAACTGGACACGTCCTAAGCACTCTGCTCTAGCTGATCTGGCCTTGAGCAGAGCGCTGGGGACCAGACCATCTCCAGAAGTACCTGACAACCTCAGCAAGTCTGTGATTCTCCTGTCTTTTAACTTTGCATTCACTCAGTGACTGTAACTTTTCCTCTGTTCTACACTGCTGTCTGAGTGGTGTTCAGCCAACAACAACAGCCACAGCAACTTCCATCTACAACTTTGTAGCATGTCCTCCTCTTCCTTCTCAGAAGGAACCTTCCAACAACGGTGGGGCCAGGGGGTGGCTCTTTTATCATTTGGGAAGTAAAGGGTGAGTTCATTAGTGATGGGTAGTTTTTTGTTTAAACAGAAAAGCTCTGCAGAGTTTCCTGCTGACGGTCACGCTCTGAATTATTTACGCTCCAATTATTTAACAGTTTCCTTCACTTTCCAGTATGTTAACATAACACTGGGGAGCCTTAGAGCTCTCATCTATCCTTTACATTTCACCTATGTGTTTATCCCCTCTGGCTTATTAAAAACAGGGTCATTCTTTTTATATGGAATATATTCAGGAGTGTCAAAATCATCCAGCGTACTCTAGTGAGCTAGCTTATTTCAGCACGGACTTCTGCCTTTAAGGAGGAAATGGAAGTACTTGTCCTCCAAAGGATGGGGACTGTTCAGTCATAATTAATTGCTACTTCTCCCAAATTGTAACAGACCAAAACTATTTGTTTTTTCAAATTCAACCCACAGAATTTTGGAGCTTAATTTTCTTTTTCCTAAATAGACACGGTTTACTAAAAATAAGTAAAATGAGAACAATGTGAACAAATGTAGGACTTACGTATGATCCATAATTCACTGCCAGGGTCTGCAAAGCCCATGGAAGGCCCAGGCCAATCAAAATATCGAAAACATTGCTTCCGATGGAGTTGGACACAGCCATGTCCCCCATACCTGCAGGAGTGGAAACCACACACAGTCAGACATGTCTCAGAACAGTCTTGCAACTTTCTACCATTTCAACCTGTTCCACACTGCCATCAAGAACCTGCTAGCTGCTTTAAAATAGCAACACAATTTATATCCTTCTTTGTTCTTGTTTTAAATTTCAGGCTCAGGAAAAGGGTTCTGCATATTTTCAAATGCAGGAGCCGTCTGTGCTACCCAAAGAGAAAGAGAACATAAGGAAACACTTGCACAGCAGTACGACATCCCTGTGATGAACCTACCTTGCCTTGCTACGATAAGGCTTGCCATGCAGTCTGGCACACTGGTTCCAGCTGCCAAGAACGTGATACCCATGATCACATCTGGAATTCCCAGCGTGTACCCAATGATTGTCACCTAAGAAGAAGAAATAAACTGTCAGGCTGTTTACAAGAACTGGCATCCAAGACCAGCTTGGCCCAAATCTGCAATATGCTGTGAGACAACAGTGTATCTCTCAGCACAAACTGACACTTCCTTTAAAGAGAAGCAGTGACAGGTCTTTAGGTGTATCACAGGCAGAAGATAGCACTCACCTGCTATGTACCCTCTTTGGTTAGCTGCTTCATATATTTCACCCACGATTTCCCTGACTAACCTGGAAAAGAGACTACACGGTGGCTCACTACCCTGTGTAACCATCTGCTGATCTTGGCTGAAGTTTGCAGACATTATTATTTACAAATACTAGCTAAGCAGACACTAAAACTGCCCTGTGGTTCTCATTATACTATGAAAATGTTATATGCAGTGACTGCAAAAAATTCCTATTAGCAGAGAGAAGATACCTTTAATTTCTTCTTCCCTTTGCTATGCAGCCTATGAGAAATCAGCATTCTTCAAATTGATTAATATTTTTCAATTTTGGGTGCCTTTGTCTAATGACAACCATTTCCTAATTTCCAGATTTCATCGCTCTTTTCAACTCCCTACAGCAGACTCCAAGCAACGTGAACCATAAGTCAGAAGCAGCACAGGGATTCTGTGTTTTCTTCTCTGAATGGGGACAGGTTCAGCAGAAATGGAAGCAGACAAAGTTTCTCATCTGAAAACTCAGGTGTGTAGAACTTCCTGTACATTCCACTAGGCTGACAAACCCCATTACTGTTTCTTCTCCCAGACACTGGTTTCTAGTTTAGTTGATACGTACCATCCACACCATCATGTAAGAAAAAGCTGCAATCCAGAGGGTAGAAGAAGCAAAGGTAACCATGAACCATTTTTCCAAGTGGGGTTTGTTACAGTTGGGCACTGTGAAGTACAGGACAAAACTCAAAGGCCATGTGAAGGCCCACTTCAATATTTCTATCTTTCCACCTGTAAAACAACAACACAAAGGAAACAATCACAATTCTAGTCTGCTATATTCCAGGATGTTATTATTTTGTTAATCTGTCCAAGGAAGATGCCAGGGACCCCTCAGCCTAAGTGGTAAGCAAACAGACAATGACAAACCATCCCTTGTTCAGAAGCCCACGGTGTGATGGCAGATGGAGGGCAGAGAGAGGCACAGGAGTGTGAAGTGACTGCCTGAGAGTTTAAGCAGTGGATCAGAGCACATGTGCTCCCTCCCTGGGAGGAAGGAAAGGGGTTGGCACTACACTGTCCCACTGAGGGAAGAGCCCACCTCTCTTCCCAGCAAAGGTAGGTCCTAGCCACAGACACATCTGACCTGCACTCAGGCAGCAGCCTTGACAGCAGCCCCACCACCCTCAGCTTCCTCCACAGTCAGCAGAGATCCATCTCTCCAGAGGGTGAGCCATGTCTGGGGGCAGGAACCACCCTGTGGAGACTGCTCCGTCTCCCCTCTGACTGCAACAGCAGCACAGGGCCAGCACAAGAGCTGCAGCAAAGGTGTGCCCAGCCCCAGGAGCCTGCACACTGAGAGGTTCCTGCTGCTTCCCAGTAACTCATATCTGTTCCCTGTGACCAGGACCCTCACTGCAAAGGGCAGGCTGATGGGAGCTCTCAGAGACACGTGTACCTCCACGTGCGTCTGCAATGCTTTCTGGCAGTACCCAAACAAACACAATGCAAGCCCAGGAGCTTCTTACTAGGAAGGTCAAAAGGTGTGTATGGCCCTTCATGGTCATCGTCGTCATCATCTTCCTCCTCCTCCTCGTCGTTCTCGTTGTTCTCGTTATCCTCATTCTCAGTCTCGGTCTCGTTCCCGGCCTCGGCCACGTCCTCGTCCCGCCGGGTGCCGTTCATGCCCCGCTCTGCTGAGTTGCTGGGGCCTGTTCCATTCTCAACCACGTGCTTGACAGGGATTTTAATTGCCACTTCGGACTCACCATTGCTGTAAGTCCTGCTGTTGATCAGCCTTTGCCTCTGTAAATACAGGCACAAAGTCTTGCTGAAAGATAGGTTTTTTTATATTTGAATTTTTTTAAGAGAAAGGGAGGAACAGAGAAGTAGAGGCATCCAGAATTCTTAAAAAATTTGGCTTTACAAGCAAAAGGGATGAATTTCAATCAGGTAAAACACGATACTTGTCTTCAGACCACTAGATAAATCTCACATATGCAGCTTTTACAAGAGAAGAACCAGTGGCTGTGGAATTGACTCCAGCAGCACCCCAAGACTAGGGACAGACTAAATGCAGACTCGGGGGAGTATGATATTATTAAACAAGTGCAAGTGATGTTATCAGATCAATGCAGGGGGCACCCCCTGTGAGCAACAGTTACAGGTAACACAACCTCATAACAACCTGAAACTTGTTCTGCTAAAATCTCCACAGGGACAGATATAAGAGATGATTCAGTAAAGTCAATGTCAGAAGGATAAAATACGGGAGAGCGCTATCAGGGATCCAGAAGAAACACAAGAACTCAATTTCAACTCAAACACTGCTACAGGAAAATGCAAAATCAGAAGGAGAAGGGCTGGTGAGGGAGACAAAAGACACACCTCGTTGATTAACATGCGGCTGGCCATGGAGAGGCGTGTTTTGGGAGGGAAATGGCTGGTTATCATGATCCGGAGCCCAGCCTCGGAAAAGGAAAGCTGGTGTGGGTAGGCAGATAGCAGCTCATCAACCATGATCACTGAGGCTTTACGGTGGAAATTTCCTGCAGCCAGGGAAGAAAAAGAAATTGAGGTCTTCTTCCAGCAGTCTCTCCCTCTGGCCTATATGGCTCTTAGAGTCATAAACCCATGGGTTCTTTGTAAGAACCATTCCTTCAGCTACCACCATTCAAAATATGCCACATCTGTCCTTAATGTCTGCCTTTTACACATCCTGTATTTCTGTCTTTAAATAAACTGCCAATATGGTATTGCCACTCGTGCCCTTTACAGAGAACTCAATCTGCTCTGCACAGTTCATCACAGGCCTGGGTTAGGCAGCCCACTGCTTCCATGGCAGCTATCCCACCAAGGCAGAATCGCAGGAAAGCTGCACTAATTTCAGTTGTAACCTGCCCTTCCGTGAGGATATTGTCCTCACCCACCACTAATTAACTGTACACAGCAGTGAAGAAATCCCTGTGTTCCTGCGAGGTACCAGTGCAAACAAAAGCTGCATCCTGGGCTTGCAGCTCATGGCTGGGAAGTGCCACCAAACCCAGCAGCAAGTGCATGTGCCAGGGTGGCCCATGGTATGGGAGCAAAGGGACAAGGAGAGAGGGGCAGGTACCTTAACTGTGCTCCACCTGGGGCGTGGTGCCCCTGCTCATTGCCTCTGGGGCTCATCCTGGAGGGTACCTCAGGCTGTGAATTCTGTGCCAGGACTGGAACTTGGCAGCAGGGAAACCTGAGGCCTTACCTGACATATTTCTGCTCTGTGCTGAATCAGTGCTGAACACTGGCAAATATTTCGTGGCATTACTGGTTTTTACCATCACTGTTAGTCTTACAGAACAGTATCTCTCTGGCCTTTGTGTCACTTTTTTTTCCTGACTGTTGGATGAATCCACTCCATGGATTGGAGTAGTTAAGTCAGCTCCTCAGCTCCTCCATATTAAGAAAAAAAAGGAAAAAAGAAAATCAAAATCGCCAGACAGCTTTTCTTTGTGAGTTCTTCCACACTGGCATTTGTTGAATGGCACCTGGGGGAACTGCCCCAAACACAGAAATCTTTCTGTTTCTTTTTTTTCCTTGTTCAAAAAAGGCCTCAGAAACCACACAGTGTCTGAAACCCTGAGGGCACTCTGTTGCAGCAGGTGCTGTTAGCGACCCTGTGCCCCTGGCTGGGACAGACAGCAGCACCACTCGTCTGTCCAGGCCTCCAGGGGCCCACTGCCAAGGAAACACAGGAACAATCCTCAAGGAGATGAAGCAATGCTTTCCTGTTCCTTCCTCAGCCAGTCTGGGTGACCACAAGTGTCCAAACCAAAAAGTTACCAGCAGTTGAGCAGCTGTCATGCAAAGACACATCTAGGGACATTTAAACCAAATCCCACTATCAGAGCTAACCCTGAGGGCACTGAGTAAAGCTGGATGGGTAAAGCCTGAGTTTATCATCACTGAGTTTTCCCATTCCAGCTTTCCTGGTACAGAGTATCTTGCCAGCACAGATTGCTGTGGAGATCCCCAGATGACAGAGAACAAAAGCAGCTTCCCCAAACCAGAGTGCACAGCACTCCTAGCAGCAGTCCCTCTGCAACAGGCCTGTAACTAATAGCTGGCCTCTGCCAGATCAAAGGGTTTGATTTCATGTTTAGTTGCCTACTGCATATAGACTATGCTTCTCAATCGCCAATTGCAGGAAAAGACCTATTTTTCTAAATTTACTTTTTTTTTCGATTTGCAAAACAAAAGGGGTAGCCCATCTGTAGGCAGAGACCAAGACTGATTTCACCATGGCAGAGCTTCTTCTTAGGCTAAATCGGTGCCTCAGGGCAAGGAGAGGTGTTATTCCTGAGGACAGGTGCATAAAAATCCCAAGCAGTCACTGCACACGCTTGTTGAATGTTTCAGAGACAAAAACCCCCCCACTTCAAACACAGTTTAGCACATGCTTGCAAATGCAGATATTGAACTCCTGCTGTTGAGCTATGGGATGGGGGATTTTTTTTTAAGTTGAAGAAACACAATTATTTTTATGCGTGATCATACTGAAGTTAAACAGGAGCATATTTCAGCCAAAGTGAAATACTCTTAAAGATCACTTACATGGCAAAGCTGTGCACATTCAAGACAGCATGTGTAGTAAGAGTACACTACCCAGACCCACACAGAGTCCCCACCCTGTCCTCACCAGGGGAAAAGTGTATACTGGTCTAAGCAGGGCCTCCTTCTCTGCTCAGTTGATGTCCCTTTGAAATGGAGTTAAATTTAACTGGAGATGATATCAATGGGCAATGTCAGTGCAGAGTAACAGGACCTACAGGAGGACTCTCAGTGGCTGTATTGGGCTAAACAATCAGTCCCTGTGCTTGAAGGAGTCCTTACAGCGAAACACTTGTACAGCAGCAGGAATTACCCAGAGGAGGCCAGGGCTGTCTCCACTGGCACAGGCTGTGCTGGCTGGGATCACCACACTGTGCCCCCACCTGGAAGGGGGGTTACAAAAGGGCCACCTGCCCACCACTATTTCATGGCTCACAAGACAACAGCAGTTCACCCAGTGAGACCAGGGACAGGCCTGTAAACACTCAGAATGATGCGAGAGAGTGACTTACTGGAACAGTTACCTTTCTTTAGTAACACCACTGTGGCATCGCAGTTGCTGTTGTCGTCCATTTCCGTGTTATTTGCTAAACCATTCACCATATTTGCAGAGTTTTTTGTCTTTCTCTCAAAGCAGTGATGTATGGTTGAGTTGTACCTGCACAAAAGAAATAAACTTAGGATGTACTTTTACTTCATGAGTTTTCCTTTCCTAGACTTGTATTCTGTGCAATCCAACTAAGGGAGGGAAGAAAACTCCTCTGGTTTTAAGGAGTATGCCAGAGCATAGTAAATTGTACACCATGCAATCTCTCTGTACCCAGAAGGCTATGAAACATAGAAGCCATGAATCCTGAATGACATGTATGCTTATGCATTAGGTGTGATTAATATTCTGTATCATGAGTAATCATTGCTTGTCATCATCCAAGCTTATTTTTTATCACATAATCACACCTGAGTATGTGTTGTTTTACCTGGGATGACCCCCCACAGAAACACAAGGCCATATGCTCAGTTCATCTCTACTTTGGCAGGGAGAGGAATAATCCTTGTTTCTTAGAGTACCCAGGAGCTGACACAAACATGAGCCAGGGGTCTCACCATGCTACTCAAAGGCAAGGGTAGACCCCTGTAAACACCTGGGCAAGGTACCTAACCAGGGCAACGACCTTTCCAGTTAGATGCAAACAGGTCTGAAACATCTGTTCACACTACAGCATTGCTTTCAGGGAAAAAACAATATTCAGACAGTACAACTGCCTTGCTAGTCAATTAATTGTTGCAAGGGTGAAGCTACCCATCATGTGAAAGTTTCTAATTATTAGAAGTGAGATGAATTCTGACTCATGTTCCTGTCAGCCCAGTAGAGTACTCACTCTCCTCATAATTTCAAAGAAATCTCTACTCTTACTTGTTGAGACAAGACCACTGGTGTGCTTGGCAGCTGGTAGGTTTTGTTGAATGTTCCAATTTAAATCTGGATTTCCTTTCCACCGGCTTTGGAAAACAAGACAGGAGGAAGGGAACCAAACAGCAGAACAGACTAGTTCTACTAGCAGGAACTTCTGTGAAAGAAGTCACACAGGTCATATGCTCGGAAAATTACCAGTGACTGTGCTGTAGTTTTATCATGGGTCTGCAGGCAAGCAAGAACTGCTGCAGAGCTTCACACCCATAAAAAGCAGACTGCAATCTCACACCTGTTTATTTCCAAGTAGCTAGAGTGACGATTCCAAGATGCTAAAGTGACGTCAGAAGAGGCCTGCTTTGGTGGGACTTGAAGATGGATCCAGGTCTCTGCTCTGCCACAGACTTCGGCGTTAGCCTTGGTCTGTTCACACAGGGCAAGATCCATAAAGCACAGATTCATAGGACAGTTTAGGTTGAAAAAGACCCCCAAGATCATCGAGTCCAACGTTAATCCAGCACTGCCAAGCCCACCACTAAGCCATGTCCCTTAGTACCACTTCTACATGTCTTTTAAACCCCTTCAGGGATGGTGATTCCACACTAGCGTGGGCAGCCTGTTCCTGGATAACCCTTTTTGTGGAGAATTTTTCCCTAACAGCCAACCTCTGGCAGAACTGGAGGCTGTTTCCTCTTTTCTCTCTCATAAGGGCTGGGTGACACAAAGGGGGCGGGGAGCCTTAGAATTTAAAAAAGCCAAGGGCACATTTGACTTACTTCATTATAATGATGTAGATGACGTACATCAGCACTAAGACTAAGGACTCCCACCTAAAAACAAGAGCAACACAAACACATCAGAGCAGGGCATGGCAGTCAGCTGCCCAAGTTCAGCCATTCCCCCACTGTCACACCACATGCGTGCAGAAAGGCCTGACCCTCCTGGGCCGTCTTTACACTCCTCTATAAAAAAGGGATGCACAAAGAAACGGCTCACACATCCATGCATGATGCCTCCCTAGTTTTGTTGACTTCTGCTCTGGTTTTACTTGGCTAAACTGGCTTGTCAGCTAAGAACAAATGACAAAACTCAGGAGTTCAATAAACAAATCGCACACCCACGGACCACTGACACTCCTGTAGGGACAATAACCATGGGGGCTGTGGCCGAGGGAGGGGAGCAGTCCTGCTCGGCCTGCACGGGTAAGGCAGGGTGTGGGGCTCTGTGAGCAAGCTAAAGCACACTGACCAGACAGCCTGAACAAGGGGCCGCTGCTCCTTCACCACTGCTGCTGCGTGAGCGCTGAAAACGCAGAGGCAGCACTTTAAACTGTTGATTAGATACCGACAGGTTTTTAACTCTGCTGTTTCTGTGTCAAACTAATGAAATAACGAAATTTGTGTGAAAACAAAATATGACTTTTAGAGCTTGTTTCTAGGTAATCTTTTTCATTGGCCAAAACACTGTATTCTGTGTAGTTCCCTATGGCAAACTGCTAGTCCTGGTAGAAATCAGCCATTATTAGGCTCTATATACTAAAAATCACGGACCACTTTCTCCTTCAGGATTTTGAGACATTGCACAGTTATATCAATATCTCATGCCCTGCTTCTGGCGATTCAACACTCGGCTTCCCCATTGATGTGTTTTTGTTGAAGAGCGCAGTTAAGCACAATTGGGCCTCGAGTCAACTTTAGTAAAAAACCCCAAACAAACCACAAGAAAAAACAACAAAGAAAACCAAGCCATTGCAAGAGGGGGTGCTTGAAACCTGCCTCTGAAATGCAACACAAATCCCTGTCGAGAATGAGGGAAAACACGGAGCGCAGTGGCCTGACGCTCCCTAGTGCTTGTAATCCAAATTACAGGGGCTGGGAGCGACACCAAGGCCACCCGCACTGCACCCGCAGCCCCGAGAGGGACTGGAAACAAAATCTCGAGACCAAAGCAACTGGAAGCACACTTCTAAAAGTGTCTGAAGCCCTCCTAGCCTACCACACCTACTGCACCACACTAATTCACGTTAATGGGGATATTAATTTTTTAATTTTTTTTTTAAATTGGTCATTCACTCTTTAATATTGCCTTAGGAACTTCCAGTTTTTAAATAATTAAAAATCCAAATATTGGAATACAATTATTTAGGACTGCTTGAGTGGCGCCCTCTGGCACATCCACATCTCTACTGAGCATATTGCCACCCCTGGGCTGGCTGCTGCAGGGTGGGCAGAGGGCACTGACTGCTGCTGCTGTATCAGGAACAGGCTGAACAACACTCTCCTGGCCCTTCTAGCTCAAAAAATTAGTTTTCTAGCCCATCTTATGCTGACGTTTCTCACACAGCAGGAAACTGCTGCCCTGCAGAACTTTCTAGATTCCCCCTCCAATCCCAAGGAACCCGAATTGTGGCAGCTTTAATGTATAACCAGAAAAAATGAAAAGGGATTCACTTACCAGGAAACTCTTTCATCATAAATAAACTGTGGAGAAAAGGTTTAAAAATAGCATGTTATACACAAACCCACAGTTGAAAACAGCTCATCACCTGAGGCAGGAGACAGAGTAGAGCAACCCAGGGCTTGGGGCAATGGCATTAAGCTAAGGCGTAGTTTGGCACTGCCCTCCTACCCAGCCTTTGAGCTTCTCAGCCCTTAGTTTCTCTCACCTAGTCAAGGCAGGCCGGTACTCCTTGCCGAATGCCATGGATCCTGGTGTTAACCAGGGCTATTGCAGCAGTTACAGGGAAAACAGCTGTGAGCCAAGAAGGGGCTGCACCCACTTGGCTGGTCCCACCGAGACAGGGCCTCCTCCCCGCCTGCTCCTGGGTGGCAGCCGAGGACCAGCCAGCAGATCCACAGCCACCTCTGCCACTGCTGCTGCCGCGTTCTGCTGGCTCAACACAGGGCCCAGGGTTTCCAGCAGCTTGGGGTGCCCGCCGCTCCAGCTGACTGCGAAAGTCTCTCCGGCACACCCGATGACAAGTTGGGCTCAGTGGCTTTCCCAGCAATGCTGCTCAGCCCCCTCAGGCAAGAAATGTGTCCATACCAAGAGGGATGGACCAGCTCCATGGCGAGGGCTGAGGGAAGGACCGGCTCTGTGGTGGTGAGCCCCACACCGGCAGGGTGAGCCCCGTCACGGTGAGCCCCGTCACGGTGAGCCCCGCACCGGCAGGGTGAGCCCCATCACGGTCAGCCCCATCACGGTGAGCCCCGCACCGGCAGGGTGAGCCCCGTCACGGTGAGCCCCGTCACGGTGAGCCCCGTCACGGTGAGCCCCGTCACGGTGAGCCCCGTCACGGTGAGCCCCGCACCGGCAGGGTGAGCCCCGTCACGGTGAGCCCCGCACCGGCAGGGTGAGCCCCGTCACGGTGAGCCCCACACCGGCAGGGTGAGCCCCGTCACGGTGAGCCCCATCACGGTGAGCCCCGCACCGGCAGGTGGCTGCCGCGCTCCCCGCGCCGCCGGTTCTCTCTGGGGACTCGCTGACGAGGGACCCCGGGGCGGCCCCGGCCCTGTGCCGGGACCCCCAAAGCGCCTGCAGGGAAGTGCCCCGTCTGCACCAGGGATACACATCCACGGCAGCGCCCCAGGGAAACGGGAGGGAAAGGGAACGAGCCCCTGAGACAAGAGCGAAAGCTCCCCCTCGGCCATACAGCCATAAATAGCAACTCCTGTGTGACACCCGGCACCAGGCAACTTACGCTGGTAGTTACTGAAAGAAAACATGACCACAAAACGTTGTAAATTACAGTTCCCAGTCACCGTGATCTAATCTGACAAGGTCTGTTTTAGGTCACAATGTGTTGGTGTGATGGGACATAACCATGTGCATTGACCTTTGAGACTAAAACCAGCACCCATCCCACTTCTTTGCCACTAATGACTCTGACCACGTCCCTTCAAGTTAAGATACATAGACATCTTTTTCCATTCAAGGGAAATGAAGAGTAAGTTTTGCCAAGCTCTACAAGAAGACAAGGTAGTGCTGCAATAATATTATAAGGTTAAAAAAAAACAGGGCTGAATCAAGGTGAAATAAGTACAGTTAAGTGTGGTTTATCCACTTCTAACCTCTGTGGTTTAGAGTTCACTCACTCTTACCAAATGGCCTGGAGTAGCAAACAGAGGTGAGTCTTAGGGTACTAGACTAGGCTGGGGGGAAAAATGAAAAGCAATTGTTACTGGGAAACTAAACTTTTACATTTCCTCACATTGTTTGGTATTAGTTGCAAATGCATTGCTAAACTGACAGCAGTGTCCTTATCTAAAATTTGTGCTAACACATTTTCACTGTGTAGCCCAATTCTGAGGCATTTGGAGCATTTACTGAGCCTGATGAACACTGGAATATGCACAGCACTAAGAATTGCTGCAACCGTGGCCTTTGTTAAAGGACTTGCTCCCAGCGTGCACTGAACAGACCTGCCCCAGTTATGTGTGGAAAAACTAACTTTAACATTTTGTAGTTGTTCAGGAGCTCTTTCCTCTGGGCGCAAATGTTGCCTCCTTACAGATGAGTACACGTTTTTTAGGAAACCACAAATGTTGTTGCCGGAGATCACTGAACCATCTGCTGCAGTGGGGCTCAGCTTTAGCTCTGCATCCTGTGTCTGCACTGGGTGCTACAGCCCACACCAACTATGGCTCTGCACACTCCCTGTCCTACCCTTGGGCCAAGCGTTCCTACACAGCCACGGAGACTACAAGCAGTTTTCAACAACCACAGATCCACGTGACTGCTGGAGCTGGGATTTTAAGTACAAGCCTATGATTCCACAGCAGGTTCCCTTGACAGGTGGCAGTAGACATGGGCTCCCACAGAAGAATAACCTTCAAAAACTTACCACAATGAGTGCAACAACAGACAGGGTGTAGTAGATTGAATCTCTCAGGAGGCTCCACGACGACAGTGCAACAACCTGGGAAAACAGGCAAAGAGAGGATGTCAGCCAGGCTCTCACCAGCACGACTGCCACGACAGCAGCGTGTGCCACAGTCCAGCTGACCCTCGTGTGAACTGGACTCCAGGAGGAGACCCAGGACAGGCAACGCCTTCTGGGGCTGCTGGAACAGCTGTGAGGGACACGGGCATGGCCAGATCTGAAGCTCCTGCAGACTCAGCTATCCCCCAGGTCAGGCTGTGTGTTCCCAGGGCAGTCAGCCTCCAAGGAGTCTACCAGGACTGCTGCTGCTGCCAGGGCAGCAGGAAGGGGCTCAGCTTTACCAGCACAAACACACGGATTGGTATCACTACAGCTCTGGGTGCACCTCCACAGGCTGGGGGACAAACATGGTAACACTCCAGCAAAGTGTAACAAATGAAAACGAGTAATTTATATGCAATGGAGAATAAAATGGCATTGCCATGCAGTTCATGTCACTTGACGCCTTCGAAAACCACAGAAATAAGGAGGAATTGTCACTGCAGGCTGAACAAGCTCACAATTCAGAACTTAGAAGAAAAAATACCAGTAAGCAAGTTAGTCTTTAACTTCATAAATAGTATTCAAAATGGCAGATTAAAGCAGTTATGTGGTGGTAACACCTTCAGTATGAGTCTATCTTTTGAATCTAGGAAGTCCCCTCACGTAGAAGCTTCTCCTCAAATCTGTATTTCCCATTTCTGGAGTGCACTTCAAACGCTGTGGGTCACATCCTTCACAGGTGTAAAGCTGAAGGAGGCAGATGGGAGATACTTCATTTACACTGATTTGGATCTGAACATATAAATGAATTTTCTGACCATATCCTCCAGACATGCTTGTGCATGAATTCAAATGAACAGTAACTTCATTTTCATTTCTATGATAGCTGAAGAAAGGTTCTATTCCAGAGTGTTAGCAAAACCAGTTTCCCAAATTTCTCTTTGTATTAACTCTTACAATATCGGAATTTTCCAGAAGTGCTAGCAAAACAAATGCTGTGAAAAGAAACTGACCATTATACTTCAAAAATCTGCAGCCTCTTAATACTATGGCTTTTTTATGTGGATGTAATTTCTGCCCAGTGTAAAGTCTCTTTATGCAACCACTGACATGTTAGAAACTCCAACCTGAAATAAAAAAGCAGGCCTTTAAAACCCTTGAGTCAGATGAGATTTATACCAGCTGACAATACATTTCAAGGCACACAGAGATGGATGAATGGAGATGCCTTCTGATGAAAATTTCCAAATGTAGAAACATGGAGATGGGTTCATAATTCCATTCAAAGATCCTTAATTAAATCTCACATTTATAGGCAGTGTGCCTCTTCATTCTGACTGAGCGATTTTTGTGAGAGAGTTTATAAAATACTTTGACATTATTCCACTCAGTTTTCAGGATGCTGCTTAAGGTCCTCTGCACTTTGCTCAGCACGGATGCTGGTGGGGATTTGATAGCTGTGAACTTCAGCTCTGCATACAGAAGTCACATTCCAAAACACAGGAACAGGGGTGTCACTGTGCAGCACAGCACACCTGTCACAGCAAGGTGTCTGGTACTGGGGGCAAGGTAGTATCTCTCCTATTCTTTGGTATTCCACAGTAATCTTGAAGGCAGCCTGCAGTATTTTTCCAAGGAATTTTCCTCACCCGAATGAGCGCATTAAGACCCAGATGCTGAAATACAGTTCTCTAGCAGGGACCTGATGCACAAAACTGATAGACCAAGATACTGTGGGAGTCATAAGGACTCTTGTGCTGATTTCAGGTCGGATTGAAGGGAACATGTTCACGCTGGCACCTGTACAGGCTGCTACAGTTCACAGACACCCGAGCAGGCCTGATGCACTGACTGTGGGGCAATTAAATCTAAAGACGTCCTCAGGGCCCGAGCCACTTAGCTGAAGTTTTCAAACTATTTGATCCATGTGGAATAGGAAAGCCATGCACATAAGGTAACCCTGCACCAAGGGGAAAGGGAGCTCATTAGCACTGAGGGCAATGGCAGCTCTCAGAATCGTGGTAAGAATCGTGTCTCAAGGTAGAACTGGCAAGGTCCTGAAGGTCCAAGTTGTGCTGTACACTCCTGCAGTGACCAAGGACTCCACAAAAATTTTAACGCACTTGAAACCATTTAGATTACAGAATAGCAAGGCAGAAAAGAAATCAGGGAAGCAACCAGCTGGGGTAAAAACAGAATAAAATTTCAGTTCTAAATCAGCAATACTGTAATACTGTAACCCAGCATCAAGCTGGTCCTGTGGGAGCTGAGCATAAGGAGGCAGCCGTAAAACCACTGACTGTCAGTCAGGTGATGTCTCCTCTGTTTGAAGGAAGTACCTGGAATTCAAACCCCCGACAAGTGCCCATCAGCTGTCTCTTGACCACTCAGTGGAGACTGAATCCAGCACCCTGAGCTGAAAGGAAGAGCTCTGAAGTCCAGGCTTAAATGAGAGCATCCCCCCAACGAGTCCACGAGACTGACAGTGCCTGCTCCCCTGCACACTACAGCATCACTCGAGGGTTAAAATGACCCATGTCAGATACGAGGTTTCTCAGTGGTAAACTTTCACCCTGCAGCCTCTTACATGCAACATTTACTACTCAGATTGCTTATTTCCATTTTTAAATGGCTGGAGAGCAGAAAAATCAAGATTTTATTAGTTCTAGCTTGACTTCTGCCATTTGCAACTCCTGAAGCTGCGACCCCACATAGCACACATGATCTCCTCCATCTAGCACACACATGGGAGTTCAGCCACCAGAGAGAAAACCCCCAAAAATCAGACACTGGCACCTGCTGCCCTTAGCACTGAAGTGCAATACACTCAGTAGCAATATACACCACGCCCCATCCTATACTTCTAGCCCATCCTAGAGCTTCATCTTTATCCCCTGTATACTGACCCCTCTCTCCTCCTGCTCTTCCAAATTATTTCTCCCACCTTAGCAGCACGGCAGCTCTTCTCCCATCCAGCAGATACACCTCACAGAGGCCGTCCAGCTGGCTGTTTTCCAGCCTGCTCTGCCCACAGTGGTGACGGGCCCCAGACAAAGCACATGTCACACAACAGGGCTGCTGCTCCCAGAGCCAGGATGCTTGTGCTCCTGCTGCAGAGTCCAGAGGGGTATGCACTCCTGGGTATTCTCTCTGCTCAACTTAGAGGAGAAGCATGTTGAACATTACCTAATCACCTCCATCTTCTTCAGGGATCTTTTTCACTCTGAATTGTTTCAGGGGTTTTCCTCCTCTCATGGCCCATTCTTTGCTTTACATACTCAGGCTCTGATCAGCTACAAACACTGCTGGGAAATGCTGGGCTTTGGAAGCAATCTCCCTAATCTTGTTTCTCTGTTACCCTCTGGCACAGAAGGTCTAGATTTTTAGGTATTAAGAGTTAATAACTTAATTGGTTAATGTGGAGAAGCAAGAATGCTTCGACGAGGGTGTCAAAAGATTAAAGGCAATCCCTGCAGCAATTAGCTTTAAGAGTCTATGGAGGTCAACAGAGATGTGCCAGCAGTGAATCCACCACTTGTCCAAAGGCATCCAGAAGCAGAAAATCCAGGTCACACTTCATGCTCATCTTTGACGTGGACTGCACAGAAGTGATTCAGGAAGCTCTTTCCCACCCTAGCAGAGGCTGTGGAATGCTTGTCTGCGCTGACTGACAAAACTCCTGCTCACTGGGACCCCTTGCAAGCCCCTGAGCCACAACAAGCAGCTGTCAGGGGCTGTGTCAGCCCCTTCCATCAGCTGCAGTGAGACGCAGTGGGAACCTCCTCGCACGCTGCCCTGCTTTGCAGGAGCTACCCTTGAGCTGAGGGGGAGCTCTCACAGCCTGCGGGGGTCCCATCCAGAAGGGGCTGCGCTCCTGACACTATTGTTCAGTGACTCCTTGACACAACTTCAAATCAACCCCATGATAACACAACAGGATCTCACGGCAAAGCAAGACAAACGACTAACTGCTGGCCACCGTTACAGCAAGCAGTGAACGCGGGTGGAGGGCAGGGACAGATTTCCAGGGAATCGGACTGGCCGTAGTTTGGAGTTAACACGTCTTATGCTTTTGGAATTGTACAAAAATAAAATGGGCTCTACCTCATGTACCAGCTCTCATCCCTGATGAGGACAGGAACATAAAAACCACCAGCACTATACTTCCTTGTGGTTTGCAGAGTTCAGTCCCCAGCATAGCCCTGGTTTTATCTCACAGCAACCAAACCCAAGCACTGCTGCAACCCACTGAAGAATTACAGAATTGTTTAGGTAGCAAAAGCCCTCTGAGATCATCGAGTCCAACCATCCCACCAGCACTGCCAAGGTCACCACTAACCCATGTCCCCACGTGCCACATCTACAGAGAGACAGGTCACAGCAGAGCCCATCAGCTGAAGTACCTGAGCCACAGCTGAAGAGAACCACGATAGGAGAAGCTTCAGGACACACACACACATTGTGCTGTTCTCCTAGCCAGATGCAACACATGCACAGCTCCTGGATGCCACAGTGGTACTGCGTGGATCCTGCTCCCTCTTCTGTCCAAACACAAGTCCACGAACAACCCAACCAGGATTTGCTTAAAGAGAGCCTGCTGTGCTCACACTGCCTACCATCTCTCCAGAGGGGGCAGAATTTCAAGACGTTCTTACCTACAGTCCACTGTGAAGTCTTCACCTACTGATAGCATTATTGTTGGCATTAACTGCGTTGGTAATAACCGTGACCTTAGTTGAGGTTTAATTTTACTTGCTCTGCATGAATATAAGTGGCAGATGACTTAGCAATAAACATCATTATTGGCTCTTAATGACCTTATCCAAATCCAACCAATCATCCTGAAGTCACAGCTGCTCAACCAAGCCAAGCAGAAAATTAAAATATCCTCCATGAGATGACCAAGACACTTTCTCCACCAGCTATCTGAGAGAGAGCAAAATTACTTGAGTAGACAGAGCAAAACCTGCCTACAAGGATGGACCCTAGTTTGCCAGACATTGCTGTTAAAGATAGAGCTGTACCTTATTTGCAAAATTAAAGGTACAAGCACTTTGTCATCTGTGTCAGTGCTAGAAAGAAATAAGAAGAAAATCTACTTCACTGTGCTCAGGTAAAATTTAACAGGTTCCATTGTCTTTTATTCAGTTAAATCCAGCCTAAGGTTCATTCAAACCTGAAGTCACAGCAATTCAGGAGACACATATGTAAACGAGACAGGAAAAACGATTCTTGCAATTCCTACAAATGGTGGCACTTAAAAATCACAGATTTTTTTTTTTTTTTCGGAACACAAACCTCTGGGGCAGTTCCTTTAAGCCCTTCCACTGTTACAAAGACGTGCTAGCAGCCAGCCAGGCTGCTGGTCACCACAGAGATGGCTCAGCTCACGCATGCAGGGACAGCTCGTGAGCAGGCTCAGAGCCAGCTGGATTGCTGGGCTGGTGGCCACAACAGGCTGCTCCGGATAGCCCACACCTCAAGGCACCTTCTCTTGTCCCATGGCCAGTGCACTGAGCTGGAACACCCCACATAAAACAGGTTCAAACCAGAGAGGTTAACAAGATCCCCTCGGATTTTGTGATGCTGCAGCATTTGGGATTCTGCATGGAAAAGCAAGAAAGGGCAAATTCTTTCTGCCTGTCTTGACAGCAGCCTGGGAAATCCGGATTCCTGAGAAGCCAAATATCCCTGGCTGCCTTTGGAGAACCTGTCAAGGGCTTCAAATTCCAGGACAGTCCGGACAGGGACTGATCTCTCAGGGCTTCTCTGTTTCCCTTGACAGGGGCATGGGCTCTGCTTTTCAACTTTGCCATTGATTATTTTAAGAATTCCTTGCTTGGCTCAGTAATTCTAAGGATCCTGCCACCTGCCTGCTCATTCTCACTAGTCATGGTATCAACCAATGAAGTATCACATATTAACGTGAGAATGTGACAGTGTCTTACTTGTATTCATGTCTATATTACATGAGGCTGTAGATCAATCTGTAAGCAAGAAGCCACTGCAGAGCCTCAGCACCCTTCCTGGGAGACACATCCACATCTGTTACATTAAAGAACAGAGGTAGCCTGGAAGGTGAGGTGTTCACTTGGGACTGGAGAAGTGCAGCTCTTGTCCTTCCCCTGGTCCTATGGCCCAAGTTCAGGTGATTTATTAAGCACTCTTCCTTCCTCAGACAGGAGATTTTTCTTTTTTTTTTTTTTCCAGCAGCAGTACTGGATAATAAATGTATGTGGGACTGCAAGGGGCTCAAATCCTTTGGAAAGAGGGACCCCCAGACACACAGTGACTGAGACATTGTACTGCATTCATTTCTTACTCATAGCCACTTTGTTCACATGCAACTCCATTCTGACAGTTTTTCTCTCTGTTTAGCCTTTTCTGCCCTAATGTAATCAACTACCAGCACCCACTTGGTTTGTTTGCTGCTGCAAACCACTCCTCAGCCTGCACAACAGCACTTGAAGGCCTCACTTCACCAGCACTACTCCCACAGCAAAACACGGGGTTGTGCCTGAGCTAAGAGCCATGGGCTAGAAATTCCATGTACAGGACATGGCGCAGTTCAGAGGGTGGTGGGTTCCCGGTGGCTGTTTGACACATCTGTAATTCAGACACAGAATCCGCCAAGCATGTCCAGCAGGATCTCAGAGGCTGCCCATTGCTCCCCAAACACTGGAACTCCCAGCCCTCGCCAGTGGGATGTCTTTCCTGGTGTCTCAATCGCACATTCCTGGCTGCAGCCTCCATCTCTGGCTCAAGTCTGCCACAAGACTTCTGGCCACATCCTTCTACACTGGTGGCCTTTTGAGGATACTGTTCCAATGCCTCTCACACCTCCTCTGAGGTCATTTCACCTCAACCAAATCTCCCTCTCTTGCTTTGTAAGAGTCCCCCATGTGGGGGTCACAGTCCCCTGTCACCCTGATGGGAGGGATGGCAGTGTCCCTGCCCACTCCAGAGGGAGCGCTCCCCATCCCCGGCAGCCGCAGCATCTGGCAGTGCTCAGCCACCAGGAAACACAGTGGGGAGGGCAGGTGGAAGGGGATGGATGCCTGTGATCCAGAGGCTGCAGGCTTTGTGCTGTTGGAAAGGGCATGACCAAACAGAAGGTGGGAAACAGCAACTGCCTGTTTAATATTCAGCACACACTTTCTCTCTCTCACTCACTCTTAAGTGCATCAGTCCTGTAGCATTTGTAATGAAGATAAGGCAGGAAGGAATTACTTAAGATAATTACTGCCATCTTCTAGCAGTGTGTAGGAAGAGAGGAACAGCCTGGCCATCAGGACCTGTACAGTAATTTTCACAAAACCTGCCTTGTTTTAGGCACTGTTACATCCTTCCTGCAATGAGCCAATCAGTCCATCCCCAGCTAATAATCATTAGCTGCAAATCCAATACAGTAGAGACCCCAGGGTATACTTTTCTCCCTTACTGCTCCTCCACTGATCACCCACTAGACTTCAACATGAACTTGTGAGTCAATCACACCCATTCCCACTTTACAGTCCCTGGAGGGAACAGAAGCACTGCTGAGAGCAAGGTCTAAACACCCCTGGATGCCTGAGGAGCTGGGGTCAGAGAGCTGCAGAGGCCTGAGAAACTGCAGCAATGGGAGAGCTCTCCATGATGGAGGAGTTGCCTCCTTCTCCCTCTGGGATAGTCCCACGGTGCAGGGGAAGGGCCGGCCAGGCTGGCTGCCCCTCTGCCAGGAGAACACATGAGGGGCCATCCCACAGCACAGCAGGAGTCCCAGTCCCACATCCCCTCCCGGCACACTGAACCACTGCCACAGCAGACAGTTTAGACAGATTCCTGCATGGAAAGCACTCCAGGAAAGCTGGTAAGCAGCCAGAGGCCCCTGTGCTCAACTGACATCACAGCAGGACATCCTGGACCAAGGCTGGGGAGCAGCCAGAGACACTCCTCCCTCTCTACCCCCCTGTCACAGCCCAATATCCCAGGACAAGAGGAGTATCCAGCTCAGTCGCCGGACCATAATCTTGGGCAAAGACCCCAGTGTCCCGTAATGCAGCATTCACGCTTGCTCAGGGCTCTGACCAATACCCCACCACTCTCAACTTCAGCAAAACACCAAAGGAACTCAGGTCAGACCAAAACAAAATCCAGGCCTTAAAATATATGGCTCTGTCAGACAGTTAAAGCAGCAGTGATCTAACAGACTCACTGTGAGGAAACCTTCCTTCCAATCACCAGCCCCCTAATTTTACCTCTGGTTCACCATTCTCTGCAGAGTTCAGCTGTCACTCTGGCTCTCAGTTTGTACATTGCACACCAGCTCAATTTATTCTCATTATCTCTCCAAGAATATTTGCTTTTTTTAAGCAGCTCTGGATATTTTCATCCCTGCGGCAGCAATCTGTCTCTGTGACATTCTCAGAATGGAAACAGTGGACACCCTCCAAACCTCTGGACAAAGCCAAAAATATTTCCCTGCTCAACTGGTACTTGTAATCATCCACGAGTTACTGGGATCAGCATGTCTCTTTAGCTCAGACTCCCAGCAGAGACCTGCATTTTGCAGATGTCTGCTGGACTGAAGGATCTGCAGCAGAATTCAAGGATAGCTGTAGACATGCCAGTGTGCACAGGTTAAATATGTCCCAGTCTCTTCAGACTGGCCAGTCCCTGCCAGAAATAAACACCAGATTTTGTGATTTCCCTTGCTGTCATGCTACAAATGACTTAAGAAAAAGTCCTATCAATGGTACATCCACAGTATTGATCTGTGTGTGAATTTTGAGAGAGAAAACTCAACCTCAAATGGTGGCAGTGTTTCGTGGCAGTTAGGAACTAGACTGTTTAGATGCTGATATGAATCCATTTTCAACTCTTCTGATTTTCTTCCCTATTTGTATCCCACTGCTGAATGCAACTCTGCAATCAGGGTGTTGAAATGCTAATATAAAAAAAATCACAGCAGCTTCTATGATGGCCAGACCAGTCCTGGACCTTCATGTTATGCATTTATCAGCCACTGGTACTGAACTGGCACCAATTCCATGCATGCTGTTAGTCCAGGTCTGAGAAAGACAGTTACTTCAGGAATGACAAAATGCTTGCCAAGCTCATCAGAGCTCTCCCAAAGGAGACCCAAAGGGTTATGGTTTAACAGGAACCTCTGACAGAGCTTATTCACCACACACAGGTCGATGCTGTGGATCAGCAGCACCACGGAGACAAGGCACGACACTGACAAAGAGGACAGACACCTTTCCTGTTACCAAACACCCTGCCTGGTGAATGCAAACCATGTTGGCTCACACAGTGGTTACAAACTTGCCATAAATCCAGAAGCCCCTAATTCCTAAGATAACCCCACATGTGTTAAAGGAAGCTGGAAAGGATCTAATTTGCATTATCACTCAGAGTCACTCTGTTGTATGTGCCAAACATCCCAGCAGGAAAACCCCAGGGGAAGGGAGAGTTCCACTGCCTACAGCAGATATGGCTCTGACAGCAAAGGCTGGCCCGAGGAGCCCACCCACTGCCTGCCTTGGCAGCAGCAGGGCAGGAGCAGAGGCAGCAGGTAACTCCTGCTGCTCGCTGGGAGGCCCCTGTTTGTTCTGACCACGACCTACAGAAAGGCTGCAGCTTCTCAGCGTTGAGAACCCTTGAGCAGCACCTCTGAATTAATGGTGCCTCTCTATCATGAAACTCCATTGACGCCTTTCTGCCCT
This sequence comes from Myiotriccus ornatus, assembly GCA_036023395.1. Classification (NCBI taxonomy): domain Eukaryota; kingdom Metazoa; phylum Chordata; class Aves; order Passeriformes; family Tyrannidae; genus Myiotriccus; species Myiotriccus ornatus. Next base: position 5,301,215 of record JAYRBT010000114.1, on the reverse strand, counting down.
GGCTGCACCTTTTACCGACCACCTGACGTTCCACAGGACAGCGGGAAGGACACTGCCAGCATCCTCCCTCTGCTTTTCCCACACCGGGGGTTTCACGCATCACAGCCATACCAGCAGCTCTGTGTTCCCAAGGACCCCTGCCTTGGCTTCTAGGACTAGTTCTGTCTTATTAGTCTGTCCCTTGCCTGCAACACACCCATCAGTGAAAGAGCAGGCCCACAGTCGCTATAAAATGCTGGCAGCACCAAACCCCATTGTGCCTGGGGCCACGAGAGCAGAGTACAGGCCCAACAGCTGGCATTAAGTCCTCCTTAACTACTTCTCCAGGGTTTTACATGTTTTCCACTGATGGTCACAGACCAACGAAGAAATAGCAACAGCATTTTGACTCTCCCCTCCTAAAACTCCTTCACAGCCCAGGAGAAGAAAAAAAAAAAGCGCATGAATGCAATCCTTCAGCCAAAGGTCAGTAGCGACTGCCGTCTGAGTTGTGAGTGAAATTAAAGCTTAAAAGATTAAGATGCATGCAAGCTGGCTGTGTGGCAGAAGTGGGGTACAAGAGATTACAGAAGTCCCAGGCCCTTCATTAAGCAGTGTTCCACTGGGCTATTAAACTCTGTTTAGTTTCCTTGTCACTGTCTAACACCTACTTCTCAGGCATGTTTTCCCACTGGAAAACCCAGAGCGCAGGGCAGCAGATGATTCTGAGAGGCAACTCAGCTGGCACAAGGGTTCCCTGACCTGAACAGAGGAGAATCTTCTGAATTTAGTTTATTTCCTCAGGTAAAAGAATCCCACTGAAGCAGAAGGAGGTAGATTAGACAGTCTGGATAGTCCTTCTTCACTCAGTATATTGAGGGATGATGTCTTGCCACCTACTAGACCCCTTGACAGAACAAATAACTGGAAGAACATCTGTAGCACAACCCAGCATTCTTGGTCCCCTGCTCCACCCAGAGCAGCCTGTATTTTAATGTGAAAAGGTAAAATAGAGAAAGCTGAACTCAACTGAAAAACGCAGCAGTTAAATACTAATTAACAGATCAAGCTGTGCAGATTCAAAATTACAGTTTAAGGCTGGACTCAGATGGCTTGCAACTCATGGTTACGTTGCTCTCCCTTAAGCACTTCTCACCCTCCATCCTCCTCTTCAACACTGCAAAAGGTGGGTCAGTGCTGGGTGAGGACAGACGAAGACAGGACAGCGTGCAGGGCAGGGCAGCAGAGCTGCAAAACAGAGACGAATGTGGATGGGGGAATGTCCAAAACCAAACAAGCTCTGCTTGTGCTGGCTTGAATGAGAGCCAAATCAAGCAAGGACTGCTTCCGAGAATCCCGTGTCCTTGCCGCCAAGGATGGTGAAAGGGCAGTGGAAGGAGGGGAGGATTTGGGAAGCACAAACATGAGCGTGCAAGGAGACAGAACAGAGTGACTGAGGCTTGGGGGGACCCCAGGCTGAGGTCGAGCTCCACACATACAGCTGGTCTGCAAGCACAGAGAAAACCTGATGCAATCCATGCCAACACAGATGGCAGTGTCCACGCCGGCATCTCCCCCTGCTATCCCATGTGTCCCCGAGAACGCTGCTGAACTCGCGTCTGAAGCACCTGCTACCATTTCATCTCCCAGCGTTCTCAGAGTTCCTCATTCCCCCTGAGCCAGAAGGAAGCAAAGCAGACACAGCAGCTAAAAAAACAACATTTGAGTTGTGTGATTTAGCAGCAGAAAGGAGCCACGCTGGTGTCCCAGGTGTACAGACAAGTTAGGAAACAGCTACAGACACATCCAACCTGCACTACACCAGCAGGTGTGCTAGGACAACATTAGTCAGGAGAAGTCAGGCAAGGAGGCACAGAGCAGAGGTGTGGGCAGAGGAGCAGGGATCGAGACCACTGTGGGAAAGCCAGATGCCCAAGAGACAGCTAGGGGTAGATCCATGATCCTGGGGAAGAATCTGGTCGGTGAAAGCTTTTTTCTCTCAAGCCTCAAGAAATGGACACTGTGAGGGCTGTGTGGACACTGACATGGCCACTCAAACCAAGGCCAGCCCAGCAAGGAAATCCCTGTGCAGCATGGAGCAGCAGAAGCAGCACCTGAAGCCAGGACCAAAGAGTGTGCCACAGGATGCTATGCAACAGGCCTGTGCCAGCTCTAATTGGCCCCTAAAATGACAAGTTATTCTTTCCTATTTAATCTCTCTGTGCTTTGTTTCCCCATCTTTAAAACATCCCTTCATCTCACAGAGGTTTGGGGAAAATTAATTAATTGCTCATCAACTGCTCAGATACAATAGCGATGAGATCGGCAGACGTTCAAGAGGAAATTAATAATTCTGCCTCTGAAACAGGACTTGAATAGAGTCTGGTAAATAAGGCAGAAGGGCACAGAGCGAACAATAAAGAGAAAACAAAATCCTGAATAGCTTCTCATTAAGTGAGCAAAGTCCATTCTGTGCCTGAGGGAGGCAGGGACCCCGCGGAGAACTCGACAGGGAACCCTGTAATTAAAGGCTGGATAATAATGAACACACACCGGGGGGGGCAAATTACAGTGCACAGGGAACCCTAACGCTGTTATTTTCTAACTTTTTGGTGTTTGACTTTCAACCCTAACAATGCTCTTTTAATGCCTTTTTTAGGTGTGCAGTGTCATACAGAGTGACATGTGGGCATCACACTTCCCTTTTCCTGTTCCAGCAGTGGGATGTCTATTCTGATTTATTCTGAAAAGTGGGCACTTACAGCCATTAAAGGCTTAGAAGAATAAATAATCAGAGTTGGTGCTCAAGCAAATGCATACCAGCTTTTTGGGGCCGTGGGCTTGTTTCTTTTTCTATTCAAGGTAACCAAACCCTGTATTTTCTTAAATCAAAGAATAATACATCCAAACACAGCACGCATGAACTACAACCTAATTTAAAAATACAACATATCGCAGAGAGAGTTTGCCAGTATTTTACAATTCAACCATTTACCAGTCAAAAAACCATGAAAACCAAACCAAAAGAAGGCTTTCTAAAAGAGTGCTGATGGCAATGCTGCAGAGAGCCTCTGCAGGTCTGAGCTCTGGCATTCCCATTCCACGGACAATACATCTGGAAACCTGAGGGCTCCAGCTGCTGACCCTACAGGTCTGGGCCCAAAGCAAAAGCCCTGGAGCACAGCAGGCAGCTTCGACCAATGACCAGACTCCAGGCTCACCTGGCAAGTCAACACTGAGATCCAGGTCCCCAGCTCAACAGAAATCCAACCACCAAACAAATTTAGCACCTATGTTAGTGCCTCTACAGAGACGCTGTTGATAATAAAACCAAATTCCTGTTAACATTAACACAAAACAAAGAGATGAATCACAACAATAAAAAAGAATGACTTTCTGGTAAAAGATTGGGAGTGGGAAAAAATATAAACAATAAAGCAAACCAGAGTTTATCTAGAACATTGTTCTAGATATGTATAAGAAACTGAGGTTTCTTATTTCCTCATTAAAATCACAGTTCCAAATCAATCATTCCAGTGCTCACCCACCCTCTGAGGGTTAAACTGCGGCAAACAGGTGTTAAGTGACTCGACCAAACTATACACACATCACCCCTAGAGTCAAGAAAAACAAAGTTGGCACAAATCAGTCAGAATCTCAGTTCTTGGTTTGAAAGAGACATGCAGACCACACTTAGGATGACTCACAGCAGCCAGGCCTCACCTTGGACTCCTGAACGCTACCACGCCAGCAAGCTGAAGGCCTTTCCGAGAGCACTTGAGCTGTGTTACATCCTTCAGAACCATCTCCCACCTGAAAACGGTCTCTCAAGAAGACTGACATTCTCTGTCACCCCTCAAACTCCAGCAAGCCTTTTCCACCGAAAGCTGTGATTTGGAGCCAGTATTTTTAGCAGGTTTGAGGCATGCAGTCTACACTGTGGAGACTAAAAATCAGAAGAATTGGCTCCTCTTCCACTGTGCTAAACAGTTCATCACCTTCATTTGCTTGAATAAAGCAGCCTGAGCAAGAAGTCCTACTGATGACATCTCTGGGGAACACAGCTTCATGCCCCGGGAAGGCTTTGGTCATTAAAAATTGACCTCAGTCAACTGGGCTTTCATAGTTACAGCAGAGCCACTAACACCTCCAGCATCTGCAGCTTCCAGCTGCATGTTCCCATGCAAATAAGAACACTTAGGTGGTCAAAAGGTGTTATAGTGGTCTTACCCTGAAGCCTCCTCACAGTGAAAATGTTCACCTTCATCCTGTAAAAGTTCACTGCTAATGAAAAAATAAAACTGTATCACAAGCTTTCCCAGGAAAGCCCAATCTCTCTGCATGCTTTCTTGTACTGACCAAGTTATACAGGTCCCAGCTCTTCTCCCAGAGCTAATTATCCCACTGCCCTGTGTTGATAACGTCACCCTGCTTCTCCTCTTTACAAGTAAGTCTGCACAATAACATATCAAAGAACATTTATGAGGTTGTAAAATACTGGGCAAGTTGGCAAGTGCGAAGGTGAATGCAGATTCAGATATTTAATTATACAGTCAATCATGTCTGCAATTCAGACAGCAGCTCAGATCTCAAAACTTAATTACTTTAATTTCAGATTAATAGCTTGTGTTGTCATAAGCAGTTTGACACGGTGGAAAACAGTCAGAAATGACACTAGGAACTGATCGCCTGACAGCTAAGGAGGAAAAAAATTGGAGCATCCATGGAGGTATTCAAAACTTACTGGACCAGACTCTGAGCAACCTGATCCAACTTTGAAATCAGCCCTGCTTAGAACTGGGGGAGTCAGGGTGTGAGCGCTTTGGATTAGAGACCCCCAGAGGTCTGTTCTCACATACCCCATTCCATGCCTATGGATAAAAGCAACCAGACAAACCACAGGCAAAACTGTATCTTAATCACACAACTTCCCAAGCCCTGCCAATCACCCACATGTACCCCAAGCTATCTTGCACAAAGGCAGCATCTTTGGAGCTGCTCCAGGAGCACCACCTTTCCCTGGAGGTGCCTCGGAGGGCTCCCCACCCTGATTTACCCGCCAGAAGCACCGACACCTCCTGGCTCCTCCAGCCTAAAAAGGCTCAATACAGCCATCACCATGTGGTTTTCAACAGCTACCGAGAGGAGGTGTTAAATAACCAACTTTTATTCCTTTGACCACCCACGTCTTGGGCAGCTTAAAACGCCAGTGCTGACGTTTGCTGTTCTGCTTTTCATTTCAAAAGTGCAAGAGGAACAGCACAGGGCTCTATTAAAAAGAACAAAGCCAGAGAAATTTGTGGCAAGGTTGTGAACCTGGCATCTGATTTCACAGCACAGGGTGCAGCAAGAACTGTTAGGAATCATTAAATGCTCTTACCTGTCCTGCAAAAAGCCCACACACGCCAATAATACAGAGAATGTTAAATACAGCCGAGCCTACAATGGTTCCAACGCCTACGTCTCCTTTTGTGATAAAAACACCTGAAAAACAAGTTCAAGAGAAGCTGTGTAAATTGGAAAGAACACAATTTTTTCACAAAAAGACTGCAGACCTCACAACCCCATTAATAAATCTAAAAGCAAGCACTGGTTCTGCCACTTTTTCTTATATTTAATAGGGCAACCTGCAGAGACTTGCTTTCTGAGGGGACCTGGATAGATTGTCTGATGGAAACCAAGTACCTTAGTCATGTCTAAGTTACCAGCCTCCTGGTCTCGTGATCCAACATTATGGCAACACTCATCATAAACAGCGGAAGCTCTGTGGCAGCAGCTGGTTGGACACAAATTTGCAGGAAACTGTCTCCCATAAGACATTCCTTCAACAGTACTCGTGTATCCCCATCCCAACAGGCTTCAGCAGAGATGAGCTTCAGTAGAAGCTGGAGCTGATTCAGAGCTGTCTGGCCATTAGCTACTTCCAAGCTGAATGATGCCTCTCAGGATGAGTTATGGGGCTCTTTTCAGAGCTCTTCTGTCAAGTTTGGTTAAAATTGGCCAATGAGGTTAAAGGTGAGGGAGATGAACTGACAGACACATGCACCATAGTGCTGCACAAAATCCTTTCCTTAGGAAGGCAGCCTAAAAATAACACTCCATCTCCTGCTAGCTGTCAGTCTGTTTAAATTCATCACTTGCTTTTAAGGTTCCGACAGTATTTATCTGGCCAGTGCAGTTTAGGTATGTTTTCCAACTTTATCCCTTTCTCAGAAACACAGAAGCACTCACCTGTCAAGTGACATGCATCTGGATTACACCACAGTGGGATAATGATCTGACTATTAGGGTTTTTCCAAGTTGCCTGAAGGAATCTGCTTTTATTTTCACCCTGCTACTGCACTCCCCTTAACTGAAATACAGCCCCAACTTTGTCCAATTTAAGTTCCCAAATGTTATGGCTTTGTGTAATCAGACCTCTCTGCAGAGCACGCAGCTTTGCACGAATTAACTCATGCTCTGCATCTGACAGCCGTGACTGAAATAGGAGTGTCTCCCGGAGAAAGTATCTAAGCTGAGAGCTAGTTCTCCTTCGTGATGGAGAGCCCTCCATACCCTCCCAGCCGCCGCTCTGACGATCCCCTGCCAACAGAGATGTGGATGACTAAAATTGCACGGAACAGCACCTTTTCATAAACACTGACCGCAGTCCCCTCTCAGCTTACGGCTGTGGAAGGACTTCACCCAGGGAGGACTCCTCGCAGTTAGTCCTACGTGTGCCCATGAATGAAGGGCCCGGCATCGTAACAAACGTTACAGGCACGTAGCAATCCCATTTCAACTCTGAAAAGCAGGCAGGGCAAGGCGAAGGTTTGGGGAAGCAGCAGCCTGTTAGTTACCTATGACAGATGTAAACAGCTCAGGAGCGGAGCTTCCCGCTGCCATGAAAGTTGCCCCAGCCACATCTTCGCTAAGATGCAAGCGCTGCAGAGAAACAGAGGCATTGGTTACAACACTGAGTAGCCGAAGGAACTCCACTGCAAACGTCAAACTGTCTGCCCAGCGTGTAAAGTTTTATGTTAACAAAGGTTAAGTACAGGGGAAAAGTCATCACAGGCATTGGCTACATAAGTCAGCATCTCCTGGCAGAGAGGGCAGGTTGTGCCTGTGCTGCCCTTTACAGAGGACAGGAAGGGCAGCACTCTAGACAGCACTCTAGCAGCTTCACCACTCATGGCTCTGTCTGCTCCACGATCCCAGCAATACACACCTTATCCACCTTGGCCCATAAAAGGCAGGGCTGCAGCTCAGTCTTCGTTCACCCCCAGCCACCTTCCCTGGCATCACTTAAGCCTTGGCCATTTACCTTCACCTCACCCCCTTTCTCTGGGATCACCATCACTTACCTCCTACACCTGTCCCCCAGCAGTACCCATGGACTGTCTAAAACAGGGGCTTCTGGAAGGGAAAGGATCCACTGTTCTATGAAAACTTCATCAGCATATGCTGCTTCCAAAGATTCAATTGGTTAATTACACTCTTGATGTTGTCTGCTCCATCTGCACCAGTGGCTGCTCAGCAGATGCCACAAGGCTGCTCAGAACCACGTGCCTCACTGGCACCTTCCCCCGTTCAATGCGGAGCTAAAACCAGCCCCCCCAAACAGCCACCAGCTCTGAGCTGTTACTACACCAGCCCCCTGAAACAGCCACCAGCTCTGAGCTGTTCCTACACCAGCCCCCTGAAACAGCCACCAGCTCTGAGCTGTTCCTACACCAGCCCCCTGAAACAGCCACCAGCTCTGA
>JAYRBT010000114.1:5220147-5293391 GCA_036023395.1 Myiotriccus ornatus | reverse complement strand
CAGCTCTGAGCTGTTACTACACCAGCCCCCTGAAACAGCCACCAGCTCTGAGCTGTTCCTACACCAGCCCCCGGAAACAGCCACCAGCTCTGAGCTGTTACTACACCAGCCCCCTGAAACAGCCACCAGCTCTGAGCTGTTACTACACCAGCCCCCCCAAACAGCCACCAGCTCTGAGCTGTTACTACACCAAGCTGGGGTGAGTCAGCAGCTGCCGCTGTGAGCGCAGGGAAGACCGACAGCCAGAGCACTGGGATGAGCCGAGGGTGGTGGGGGGTGTCCCTGGCAGAGCTGGCTCCTGGAGGCAGTGCCCCCAGCCTGGCAGCAGAGAGGAAACCTCCCTCTGCCCTCATCCCTCGGCAGCACTGCAGGGCTTCTCTGCAACTTTATCATTACCTTTGCACAGAGACAAGACTGCAGAAATCCTCCCACCAGCCTTATCTGGATTGAAGATCCCACCATGGCAATCCTGGCCCCTAAGGGAAGGTAAGTCTATCCACTCACCATACTCTGATAACACATTGTATGTAGGTTTTGGGGACAAGGTGAAAGGACAGGATGTGCCCTCACCAGGAATGCTTTTAAAGCAGAAGACCATAGCATTGCTGCAGTGCTATAAAAGCTTGTGGAGCTGGATTAAACACAGCTTTATGGGAAATTATTTTAAACAGGATCCAACCTAATGGGGAAGAAGTTCATGAGACCGGAAGTAGATTCCCCAAAGGCCAGGTTCTTCTGAAGGATACTATATGGAACTGTGGAGACAGCCACCCTACAAGAGCTGCTGCAACTCATGGTGTCTTTTGAAAGCAAAGACAATCAGCCTTTGCAAAGTGACCCGTGCCTTTTCCCATGCATTCTTGAGTGCTCACATCAAGGACAAACCATGGAAAGCTGGATGTTTTGCAGACAAGCCATTCTGGACTAATGAAATCAAAAGTAGTTGGACCAGGAAACAGGATTGCACATTTCTTTTGCTATCATTTAATTACAGAAGGGTTTAATTATGCATAATCTACACAAAAGGACTTGAATGCCCCCCAAAGGTCACCTATGGGGTGAGAAAAAACTTCTGGGAGAGAATCAAACAGGAGCAACAGGAACAGTAAAAGTCTGATCCATTTATATGACCCATTTTGATAATCTCTAGTGACATAGCACCTTTCACCTAACAGTAACTTTAAATACAAGTAGTCCAGATCTGATGTTCAATTGCAAAGCCTCCTCTTTCTCACACAATTAAATAGAACTTCTTATTATCATCTTATTGGTGGTGCTGGGTAACAGAGTGGTTCGGAATCACTAAAGCACACGAGGAATCGTTATCCTTGAGAAGGAATCATATCATTGAGAAGATAACAAATAACCAAAAAGCAAAGATCTAGGCAAATGAAAACTGCCTTCTAGGGCCCAGGTGCAAAAAAGGCTCTCACAGCAGGGAACTGAACTAAAATATCAGGTTAGTTTAGAGATGACTTCTCCGGCCATTGCCAACACCTCTCCCAGGGCTAGGCACAGCCCATGCCCTGACGAGTGGCACTCATTGCCAGGAACACGGGCAGGCTCTCCTCCAGATGACACGGACATCTCACTGCCAAGACCAAACCATATTTCTACATGCAAAGATTTCATTGCCTGGAACTGACTACAGAGAGGGCTCGCAGTCGCTGTGGGCACACGGTCTGTGTTCTCTTTGTAGCTGTCTGACCTGATTTAGGCTAAAATGTACTCCTTGTCTTCTAAAATTTCAGCATGCAAACCTTAGCAAAAGAGGGACAGCGTCCCTTGCAATTGCTGGAAGCATTCACAAGCTTCTTTACAGCTGACCTAGCTGTCCCAGTTGCTTTACAACTTACACCCACACAACATAAGGTGTGAGACTCAGGCCTTCGAGCACAGGGTACAAGGTCTGCTACTTCTATTGGGGTAAATCACCAGAGGTATTAATTTGTGTCAGAAAAGGGTAGGGGCTGGTGTTTCTGCAGAGGCATCTACAAAGACACACAAATGAAGCAACAGCAACTACCACAGTGTGAATGGTTGGAGCACCTGGAGAGCCTGTCAGCCAACACACACAGGTCATACGGAGCAACTGAACAAGCAACACGAGGGACACTGCAGGACAACAGTAAATACACCATCATCACATCCTGAGGCCCTCCAGAGCTGCTGCACAAGCAGCACACGAGGAGAAGGAACATCTTCTCATACTTACTTCGCAAATCTTTTCCAGCGAAGGGACAAAGAAATCATCGCAGACGATTGCCAAGGCATAAAACATGTACACGGCCTGCAAAAGAGGAGAGAAAGGGCTGAGTCTGGAGACTGTCAGGCAGGACTGAACGGCAGAGTCCCAACGCATCTCAGGTTTGGTTTGGCACATACTTCTCAAAAAAATAAAATATTCTTGCAAGAACTTATGGAGCTGTCTGGGATTTAATATGAAAGACTGTATTTATCCAAAAGTTCTTACCAACTATCAAAAGCTGCCAACATTTTATCATCACTGTAAAGACTGCTTTTTAAAAAATTTGCTGGACATTGCTAAGCCACACTGAAATATTTTTGCCTTCCTTTTTTTCCCCATTGCACAATGCAAGGCTTTTTTTATCATCGTGTTCTGTGAAAACCCAAACCCTGGAGGAGTAATTTTTGAAATCTGGTGTTCTGAAAAAGTGGAAAGGAGCTTGTTTTCTGTGATTGAAGTGCTCTGCCACGTCACCTGGGTCCCAGTGGTAAATCTTGCTAAACTTCATATAGGAACAAACAAAACCCAAGGGAGACCAGAAGACTCAAAAGGACACTGAACCAATCAGCTCTTCAGTATCATGCCAGAAGCATTTAATCCATGTTTCTGTATTGTAAACAGAACGTGCTGGGGCCTGATCTCTGCCCCGAGAGGCAGATGGCACAGTGTGGCTCCCACCCATGCAGCAAAGTCCCGTCCTCCCCCATGGGAGTAACCTGGTCCATACTGCCCCGAGGGGAAGGATCTCTGTTCCCAGTCAACCCACATGCTGCCATTGGGCAGCAAAATGCTCGCTGGCACAGAGGTAAACAGATGAAAAGCATGTCAGGTACTGACAGAGCACAGCCCCACAGCCAGGCAGTGCCTCCCAGCCCACTCTGCTTCACTGCCATGGACACATCCAAGGCCCCCCGGGCTGCTCCTGCACCCCCTCCCACAAACAGGCCTGTGGCAGAGAAATGGAGCCAGGAATACAGACAGGCAGAGGAGCAAGGCCATCATCCCACAGGATGTGCACAAACCACACATATCCAAACAGAGGGGACTGCTTGAAAGTTCAAAGATGGCTCCACCTTTTTTGTAACACCTGCCATGTACCATCACGGGTTTACTTTAACGAGCAGTGCAGCTCCAGTGAGTAACTACAGCTGAGAGAAGTGGACAGTATTTGTAGAAAATTAGTGTCTTAATCCTATGGAACCACAGTTATAAGCACATCACCAGCAGATCCTCCAATTCTGAGTGTTGTTGAAATCCTCCAGAAGCTCAGGTAATGGGAGGAGACCAGAATACTTTTTTTCTAGAGGGAAAGCAGCAATAAAAATGCCCTCCAGGGTTTTTTTCTTGTTTTGGTTTTCAAGGAACAGGTGTAAATCTCCCAACCCATCAAACACCCAGATTCTAACTTGCCAGAATTACAGTTTGGCTGCAAAAAGCCAGTAATTACAGTAAATCTCATCCATGAAAACTTTTCAAGCTCAAAAATAATTCAAGTGTATTTTTTTCAGGATTAGAGACGGGAATTTCATCACAACAAATTATTTTGATACCGTCTTGAAGAATGGGCACTAGACTGTCGCTTAGGACAGTTTTCTGTGCTTCTCAGTCACTTCTCATAAACATGAATAAATGTAACTTAGGCTTTTTGAAACTCTTACACTGCAAAACGCTCCCGAGGACCACAGACATAAGCAAAATTCCAGGTCTCCAACTCTGCTGGATGCAGCAAAGACCCTGATCTTGCAGAGGGAGCACCAGCTGCTGACACAATGCCAGCTGTATGAACAGAGATAAAGGAAGCAAATGGCTCGCAGGCATTGTGCATCGTAGGAAGAAGGATCAGAAACGGCCTCGGAGAGCTGTGTGGCCAATTCCCACTGAAATACAATGGATAGTGGGTGCCTGGATTTTTGATCTGCTAACCATATTAATCTGCTGTTGTCCTTCCCCAGTACACAGTAATGCCTTTCAAGAACACTAATCTGTCCATCATCATCCCTGTAAATGGAGCACGTCCTCTGACACAACCTACACCCAGGGAGCATAGGGCATCGTGTGCCTGCCAGCACGGTAGCAGCCAGGTGCTCCTGGAGGAGGCCAGGAGATGGGAACCAAGAGAAGACAACAACCCACAGCAGCACACGCTCCAAAGCCAAACCAGGCGGCTCCAGCAGCTGCCTCCACACGCGGTGCAGGGAGCTGTGCGCGCACTCCCCCCGTTCCCTCAGGCGACACGGAGTGCCGTGGGGCTCGCCAGAGGCACGGCCAGGCTGGGCGGGCACCAGGAGCAAGACACCCACCAGTTTCTCAGCTTCGGAAATCCCTTCTACGAGTTTCTGAACGCACATTCAAATGATGCAAGGGGCTGGTTGTGTTGCTTTCAGTGCATGCACGACGGGCAAATCGTCTCCGTGCCCTGGTACCCCCGGGCAGGTACAAAGTGGCCTCTCATGGAATTCTGCTTATAAGAGGGCACAACCACAACCCTAAAGGGTGACAAGGTAATTCTTCCCCCCCATGCTTTCGCATTTGTAGGATCAGGTACAAGAGAAAAGGCAAAAAGGGGAGTGAAATGAGTAAGGAACTCAGAGACGACCCTTCTGCTCTCGGTAGCCCTCCTGGAGGAGCAGGGAATGGCAGCTGCTGCGGCGTCTGGGAGCGTGGAGCCAAACCCACTGCCCTCCTCGAGAGCACCGTGGGTGACTTCAGCAAACATGAGCACCAGGCTGAGAGCACCGACCAGGCTGAGCCCACGCTGACTTGTACATTGGAGCATCTACTGCAATGACCTCACTGCTGTCACAATCCTGGGGTTGGCTGTGAGTCCTCCCTAATTTTACTGAAGTGGCTTGAGTGCAACACAGTGTAAAGTGTTAGAGTCTAAGGAGTACCTGGCTAAAACCCAGGCTTGTTCACAGATGAAACCACTGGCAGCTACCCCCCATCAGTGAACACAAGGACAGTAACTGTTACTTTCTTGGAAGTACTTTGGGTTTTTTTGGTGGGGTTTTTCTTATTTGTTTGCTTTTTAAACAAACAAAACAAAGTGATGTTTAGAGTTGGGGCCAGCAGGAACACAAGTAAAACATTTAATGTCATGTGAAGTCAGGCTTGCAAAGAGGCAGCCCCGAGACCAATCCAGGCTATTTCATGTGAAAAAGAGGAAGGCAGCTAGCACCAGGACAGGCCAGTCTGCGCTGTATGACCCATGTGGCAAAGGCCGACAGGATGGTTGCAATGCTTGGCAGCTTCCATCTAAGTTACCCTGAGATTCCAGCAGGGAGCCTCATGGCTTCTTGCTTCGGCACACTCCCCCCCATCCTCACAGCCCGTGGGAGCAGCAGGATTGGCACAGGGGTGGAAAGAAGCAGGGCAGCATGGGCTGAAGCCTGTTCCACCTGCAACAGCCAGCAGGAACAAAGGCAGTGGTCGGGGCACAGGGGGTTGCTGTAGGCAGAGCTGGAACATGGCCTGTGTGATGGCAACAGAGGACAATGTGATGGGCACAACACACAAAATAAGGCTCAGCCCCAGCATCATTTACTTGTGTTTGGCTCCAAGTAATGATATGGAAGTCTTTAGCCAGGCAACATACTTAAAAGACACTCTTCCTCCCCAGAAGGACACTAAAAAATTAGGAAAATGCAATGGCCCTGCGTAAAAGGATTACAAATGCCCAGTTAAGTATTACATTAGGAACGATTTTTAAATTATGATTCCAACAGAAAAGCATCAGAGAATAATTGTAATCTCTGCATCAAAGGAGCTTAAGTACCTGACTCGAAATGCCTGTTCCATTGCACAGGATGAAATGGACATTTTTCACCTTGGTCCAGTGGTGCTCCACCTTCCCACAACAGTCTTCACAGTTGAACTAAAGCTTGCTTTACTAAGCTAAAATAAGCAGCTCTTCACAAGAGAGTGTAATGCTGTAGGAGCCAGCAATCCCCACAGCCCTGCCTTCTTCCCAGAGCACTGGCAAAGGCCGAGATGACCTTCCCTGCTGCTGCCCCACAGACCTGCTGCCCCGAAGGGCAGGCCCAGCGGGGGCCACCTCAGAAACCCAGCACAGGGCTTTCCTCAACCCTGACTACACCACAAACCTACCTAAACCTCCATTGCTGGAGAGAAATTAAAACCCCCACTCACACAGGATCCCCCAGAGCCCAGGTTCGCTCGGGGCAGCAGCACAGCACTGCCGCGGCACGGACGGCCAGGCACCGGGCAGTCACCGGCCGAACGAGACAGCTCCGTGCTGTCCAAGTGACACGGGCTGGGCTTTGACTCAGTGCAGAAACAGATAAAGACAGGATGCATCCAGGGTGACCTACATTTCCCGAGCGCCTCGCAAGGAGGGAGGCAGGTGCCTGTTGGAGCACCCCGTTCCCATGGCTACACAGAGCCACGGCAAACCAGGAGCAGCAGGCACTGCCAAGCACAGACACTGTTCCTCCACCCCCTCAGCGTGGAGGGCACAGCTCTGCCCAGGGCCAGGCCCGACCCCGACCACACACAGGCCCCCTCACACTGGCAACTGAACATACCCTGGCACCACATTCCAGATTGGCCAGAGAAAGCTGAGAGAAGGGGGAGCAACACCATACTGTTAAAAACACCAGGATAGCACAAAGATCCAAACCCTCCATTCTTGGCTGTCAGCAAAAACCTTAGGAATTTCTCAGTGAAGCTGTTTCCTCTCCCCATCTCGAGGAGGTAACAGGTGCCATGAACATGGCAGGACTGAAAGGTCCACATGGGCACCACTGCACGTCAGCTGGAACTAACTGAAAACCAGGAAAATGCTAAGAGAACAACTACACAGCTTTCCAGCACCCAAAGGGGCTGCAAGAGAGCTGAAGAGGGACTTTGACAAGGGCCTGGAATTACAGGACGAGGGGGAATGGCTTCCCACTGACAGAGAGCAGGGTTAGATCAGATATTAGCAAGAAATTCTTCCCTGTGAGGATGGGGAGGCTCTGGCACAGGTTGCCCAGAGAAGCTGTGGCTGCCCCAGCCCTGGAAGTGTCCAAGGCCAGGTTGGATGGGACTAGTGGAAGGTGTTCCTGCCCATGGCAGGGGAGATGGAACTGGATAACATTTAAAGTTCCTTTTAACCCAAACCAGTCTATGATTCTACAAACAACAATGTTAAGCCCTCAGGTTCTGGGGAGCTCCCAGGTTGTAGTCTGTATGCTTGGTCCTTTAGCCGGGAACAGCACCAGACTCACAAAATCCAGGTCCTGGCCTCTCCAAACTGAACAACCCAAACCAGTGACTTAGCAGGGAGTTACTGTCTGTGGCAGCATGCCCTCTTCTCAGAGGGAAGAGTGGAAATAATGAATAGCAGTGAAGCAATGAGTTAATGAGCTCTGAAGAAGTATCCAGGAGAAATTAAATGCCATGGCTCCAAACCTGTATTATGCCCTCACTGGCCCACTTTTTCTTCAAACCACAGTATTTTCAGCTCAGCCCTAAAACTATTGCTGAACTGCCTAGTTTTTCCTAGATTTTTTCAAGTGTTTAGGGATTTACTTTCATCTTTGTGAGCGTCAGATCACATTTAGTAATTCACGCAGCCCCACCCTGAGATCTGCTGGGTCTTTGTGTTTTCACTTTATTAAGCAGCAGAGAGACCCAAGGCCCCAGTGATAGCTTTTGTCTCGTTTCTCTGGCTTCCATTAAACAGCTTTGCCTTCATGTCTTTCAGAAAGAAACATGAAAGTATGGGCAAAGGGGCACAGGAGAAAGAGCAAGTTTTTACTAAAATGAATAGAAGCTGTTTAAGGGGAGGTCAATAAACATGAGAAGCATGATGATGACCTCTAATCATCACTGCATTGTTCTGCCTACCACTACAGAGCCCCTTTTACAGGCTGATTTCCTCAAACCCACTGAGAAACCTCAATGGAGACAATGAAACTCTGTGTCTGTATCCTTTTTTTCTCCAAAAAGGGCATTTCTGCACATGCTCTGATTTCATCACGTTTGGTAACTGCATTGCTGGGAGGTAAAAGACAGATTAAGAGGTTCATCACCCCAATACAAAGACAACCCCTCTCAACACAGACTAGAGGCAGGTTGCTAAATGCTGACAGTTGTCTATTTTCTACAAGTATCATTTTTTCTTCTTCAGCAAAAGGTTGTCCCCAACTACTACAGCGCTAGAGAGTCTGAATGCAGCTGGGGTCCTGCACCTCAGGGACACATAAGACAGAGTATGGTCAGTAAATGTTCTTAAGTCAACAAAACTGCCGTGGAGAACGACCGAGCCTGGTGCTGGGAGGCAGCTGCCTTGCTGCTTGCCAGAGGGAGAGAACCTGAGTGGGCATTTCTGATGGGACAGCAGATGCTTACATCTACTTCTCATTAAAAACAGATTTTTCTTTTTATTCTGAAGTAGATGGTTCATCAAAAATTTCAGTCCTCCAGACTCCATTTTGACACATGTTAAAGTCACGTTCAGCTTATTCAGAACTGAATTCATACATGACTTTTTGGGAGTATTCTTGTGGGTGCTAAAAAAGCCAGCTCCGGTCCAGTGCTCACTTTCCAAAACATCTCAAAGCTCAATGTTCCCATGGAAACTTGGGATTCTTGAGCTTGCCAGGTACAGTCAATAGCAACGTTATTCAACAAATTTTTGCAGCCATTTAGCCAAAATAAAATCCTAACACAGAGGGCTCACATTACAACATACAAAACAATCTAATTCATACTTTAAAAGAAATCATGAATCACTGCACACAGCTAATGGTGACTGCTCATTTCAGCTGAGATCTATTAAAAGCTTTTAAACATTCACTAGAAGTGGGTATTTTCTCGGCTATTTAAGAATGCCTCTAACCCCCAAGATGTACAACATGAAAAAAAGAAAAGAATTGTCTTCATCCACCTAAGAGTCAAGGCAGGGACTTGGAGGGACACTCTTCCCCTCTGTCAGAGCACTGTAGCTGCTGACCACAAATCCTCTAACACCTGCTAAGTGTCCAATGGACTGACAGACCAGGGATATTTAAATAAGTTTATCTTGAGTGTCTCTAATTTTGGCCTTACCCATGCACACCAATTACACTAACTTCTCTGGGGCAGAGATCACAAAACTACAAGCCCAAAACTGCACAGATTTATGGTGTTAGTAAGGTCTTTAAAATAGCAAGTATTCAAATCTTCTTGGCCCATTTCTGAACTTTGAGGCAAATCCCTTGCCCACTCAAGGTCCTCCAGAATTCCCACCCTACAGCTGATAAATGAGGAGTTGCAATATTTTCTTCAACATATTCAGGAAGAAAAGCTCACTTTGGAAACTTGTGTACTAAGGGGAATTCCAGATAAACAAACTTTTTTGTTTCTTTTTATTTTGGATATATTAATGTAGTTGATAATCTTTTAAACAGAAAACTGTCTCTAATGTCTTTCTCCTACAACTCTGTCATAAGGGATGCCATGAGGCTTTCTGGGAGTAAGGCTTCACTTATTTTTGAAGGCAATGACACGAGTGTCCTCCCTTGACTGGCCAGGAATGTCCTCCTGCTCAAGGGCAGAGGACCACAGCTGCCCCTCAGCCTCAGCAAAGCCAGTCTGGCTGGAAGAACACAGTGGTAAAGCTGACAAAGGAAGCTTTCCAATTCATATAATCCCATGGATATTTCTATGGCAGTATTACTATCTCATATATTACAGAGTGTTCCAGAGTTGCTCCTTGCAGAAATCTTTCAGCTCTCTGACATTTGGTTTTCATCTTACGGATGCCAAACTCTTCCATTTTCAGAGACAACTTTCTCTTTCCTATGGACTGACAGTGGCTAGAGAAGAAATGAAAGCAGGAAACAAATTCAAACTATTCTTCCATTATTAAGATGACTCCTTTTTACCAGAAAATCCCAAGAGTACAAAGTATCACATACCTAACTGCATAGTCCATACAGGACATCAAAATGCACCAAAGAGAAAATAACTTCAATCAAAACACTGGAGCACACTGAGCCCTGTCCACGCCAACAGGAGAAGAAAGGCAAAGTCACAACACTTACACAAAGGACGTGCAGGACCACAGCTCCATGTCTCCTGTCCTCGTTCGTGAAGATGTCATTGGGGAACTCATGGAGAGCTGCAAAAAGCGGGGTGGGGGGGAAAGAAAGCTTAGATGTTTAATCAGCTACTCAAAACCACCGCACCTGCTGTGAAGTAACACTGCGAGAAGTTGCCCAACCAAGCGTTGCAGTTACCACGCCAGAGGCTCTGTTTCACCTCCCTGTAGCTTAGCTTACCTTGTCCTTGGGAAACTACATTTCCCCATGTTTTTCCTGTGCAATTTGCTTCTTTGGCCACCACTCAGAGATGCCTCGAGTGGGGGACAGACACATCCCAAGAGCACAGCACGGCTCTGTGCGGAGCACGCTGAGGGAGGCAGCCAGTGCTGTTCAGGACAGGTGGCAGTGGGCCTCCACCAGGAGCCACGTGTCTGGGCTGCAGCAGCAGTTCTCTTCCCACAGCCAAGCACTCGGGACAGCCGTGGAGAAGAGCACGCGACACAGTCCATAACCTTGGCTGCAAATACGGTGTCGCAAGTAATTTAAAGACAAATTCCCTCCATTTACTCAAATGCTTTATTACTGCTCTGGACATTAATTGGACTATAAAGCGCTTAAGGACAGCCTGCCAATTAGGCTGCAGGAATGGCTTTTGGTTAAAAACTGAGGAGCGAGTATGAAGACAATGCTCTGGCACCCAAGTGCTCCCCAGAAATTCCAGATCTGAATTACCCAACAACAACTGAAATAACGGCTTTCTGCTAATGGTCAGTTCTGCACATTCAGCCTCCAGCTGGAAAAAAACCTGTGTTTTTTCCTGACTTTCACATCATTAATAAAGCTCCAGCAATTGGAATTTAATTAGCAGTTCCATAGATGATTAAATGGAAAAAAACCCAGCTCTCTCTCCCAATTTTGCCGCCTCCGAAGCAATAACTGAGCAAAAGGGAGCTACATCTTAATTTTGTTACTCATGCAAGCAACAGCTCTACACAGGCAACGCACCTGAGGAGGAAAGCACTCTTTTTTACATTCAGTAATTTGCCCAAAGGCTTAGGTTAATACTGTTAATTGTATTCCTATGGATTGGCAAATGTTATAATGAGTCCTAACAAACTAGCAGCAGCTACTGGAGCAGGACAGCTGGCACTTTTAAAATATATATAATGAAGGAACATCAGCAATGTTCTCTCTCTCTTTTATGAGAACCAGCAATACCTTTGACTTTTTATCACCAGCCAGGATTCACCTGCCAGGAGCTGTAACTCCTTCCTTCTGAGGCAGAACTAGTACTGCCAGGCTGCCCTCACCCTCCCACGGCAGCACGTGCGCTGTGCCGGAGCTGACAAAGGCTGCCAAAACCACCTTTAGGTGTGCAGCCTAAGGAACTAGTCAGGCAGGTACCAGCACAAGGACAGGTGTTAGAAAAAACCCAACAAGCAACACAAACACTGTGGAAGCTGGAAGACAGGTTAAATCAGGTGGAAAGGATTCATCTTTCCTCGGCAAAACTTCGTTGTGTGAAAACCAAATGCTGACATCACAGCTTTAAGAAACGCTCCCGACCGCTCCCCAGACCACAAGCAAAGGAAACAGAGGGAGGTCTGCCTGCAGCAATACTCAAAATGGTTTGCTAACACACACACACTCTCATGTGTGTGCTTCCCCCTCCCTCCTGCAGCTGCCTCCGAGATTTTACATTCATTACAGACAGATGATAAAAATCCAATCCCTTTATCAGGAGTCTTGAGGAGGTTCAAGGAGCCCGAAGTGCACCTAAGGTAAAGGCATACAGGGGAAAAACAGTACAAAAACAGCATAAGCTGCCACTAGTTGCAGTGACTGGGAATCCTGGCCCTCCTTTCTGTGCACAGCAGAAATGACTAGTCCTCCCTCAAGTTCAGGTTCCCACCTCACACTGTGGGGAAATGCACCTCTTTATGGGAGAAAATCCAAGTGTCCATCACCACATTCTCTGTGACATCATCTGAACACAAACACTTTCAGTGGGTTACACTTGAAAGCATGCAATTATAAACTAATATATGCAAATCTGAAATCTGCTGCATTTTTATTAGCTGCATCAGGTGCAGATGAGTACAGATAAGAGGAGAGCTTTGCAAAACACAGGAGCTCCTTTCTAAGAAGAAATAAAGGGTGTTGCTGGAACACCACTCCAACAACAGCTGCCCTATTTAGCCAGTCATAAAAGCTCAGACAGTTTGTTATTTTGCTCTTAAAAGAGTCCTCAGCCTTTGTACAAAAAATAGAGGCAGATTTTGCCAAGCTTATTTTAATTGCACAGAAAAAAACCCAACTGTGCTGCCAATGAACCTAAACTGAGAGAATTAAAGATTTCTGCCTAACAGTCTGCTCTGGTCCGGCAGACGTGGCAGGTATCAGCCTGAAAGCAGGAGAAGGGCAGGATCTTCCAACAGCTAAGCACCTCCACACACACCTGCTGTGCAGGCACTAGGCACGATCCCACCACAGGCGCGGCGATCCAGCCCTCAGCACACAAGACTCGGTTTCAGTTTTCACTCAGTGAGGGGCATGTTCCCAGAAAACCGAGCACAGCAGTCTGCAGCTCAACGCAACACTCTTTCTAGGGGGCAGTCCTACCTCGTGCTGGCAACTTGTAGAACTATGAATAAATATTAGTATTATTAGCATTTGGAAGTAATTGGAACTAGGTGACTATTAGGAAGGAGTAGATTAGCCTTGGAAAGGAGGCTAAGTATTACAGGGGCACGTGAGCATTAGGTGTGAGAAGCTGCTCTCTTCTGCATCGGCCAAGAAGCTGACATGGGACTTCAGGTGTTCAGACAGGCAGCGGCTGCTGTGCAGGACAGGGAGCCCACGCCCTCCAGAGCAGGGCACAGGGCACCCACCACAGCCACAGCACAACTCCAGGCACGACAAAGCAGTGGGGGGCCTGCTGCTGCTCCCTCCCAGGAGAGCCATCACAAGGGTATCGCCAGATCCAGAGGAAAAGCCTGTATCCATACCCACCAAGGAAAAGTTATTTTAGTCACAATACAATGAGCTGGAATGAATTCTTGTCCTTTCATTCCCAATCAGCGTGCGATTCACTCAAAGTGGAGCCCTGTTCAGCACTGGCTTTAGCTGACTTACAGAATGATCTGCATTACCACTGCACTCAAGGATTTGCTGGCACAACATGAATCTGCCTCTGTCCTACACTGCCGAGTTCCCCAGCCCTGCTCATGCCCTGCCCCGGCCAGGTGTGCAGGGAGTGCTGCTGCACCACCCCTCAGGGAGAGCCACCTTTCACAACCCTCCTCTCTGCTACTCCCTTCTCTCTCTCCTCTTTAAAGTTTCCACCTCTACAAAAGGATTCATTATTGAAAATCCCAACACTGTACTGGATCAATAGTTCTCAAAGTTGCAACATCCACTTATTTTTAAAGAAGTCTTTATGTTGCTAGCCACTGTACCTACTCTGGGGACAAGAAAACCCTTGGGAAATTGCCACTGCTTTCCTAGGTGAACGATGTTCAGCCTAGCCAATGAATTACCAGCAAAGAAAACTCAAAAATGTACAACCTTGGTTCATTTTCTCCTGCTGTCCCCATAACTCGCAGAGGTAAGCCACATCAGTGCTAGGCTCCTCTATCCCAGGGCATCCAAACAGCCAGTCAGTGCCAGGCTCTGCAATCCCACGGCATCCAGCTACCCAGTGGGTAGAGGCCCAGCCTGTATCTGCACACAGCTTTGTAGGGTAAGTGGTTTGCTCAGTGACCCGTTTGCCTGCTGCTTCCCAAAGAGCTCTTCCAAAGTGGGCTGCACTTCCCAGCACTGGGCAGAAATACGGCTACGGAAAGTCGTGACTTGCAAAAATTACAATAGCGGGCTGGATTAGAAACCAGGATTTAGATATGCAACTTCACCATACAGGGACCACTGGCATTCACAATACCAACACTACTTCAACTGTCATGAAAAGTCCCAGGGACAACTGCCCTTCTGCAGCTGGAGAAACACCCAGACAGGTGGTTGTGCCAGGCAGCTGGGTGCAAGCTCTCATTGGAGCCCAGCTGACAAAGCATTTGCTCCTGTGCCCAGCTCCGGGTGCTCAGAGTGTGCCAGCAAATACATCATTGGCAGCAACCACAACAAGAACAGAGAACCAAAGCGAACATCATTATGGCTTCAAACTGGCAGAGGGCGGGGTTAGATGGGATATTGGAAAGAAGTTCTTCCCTGAGAGGGTGGGGAAGCCCTGGCACCAAAGGCTGCCCAGAGAAGCCATGGCTGCCCCAGCCCTGGAAGTGTCCAAGGCCAGGTTGGACTGGACAGCCCAGGAAAGGGCATCAAGGAACGTCCACATATGTTTGTTCAGTGGGCCTTTGTGACTTCTATTGTCACCTATGAGGGACAGGTGTTAGTGGAGCAGACCTTGTGATGTGAACTAAGACAACATTTTTTGCATCCATTCTAACAGCTTTTTTACACAGGGAAATAAAAAACTTTAAAACAATTAGTTACCTTTTTTCCCCTGTCCTCAGAATCATTATTTTAAACTCAAGCTCGAGATTATTGCCTGGTTCAGGATAAGCAACAATATCACATTCAGCACCTTCCTGCACCGTGTCTCACCCAATTCCCTGACCTCCAGCAGAATCCCTGCACAGTACCAGCTCTGACAGCCCCAACTGTACAGGTGAGCAGCCCCTGCATCCCCGAGGTCTGTCCCTGACAGAAAGCAGGGACCTGGTGGACCTGCAGGCACAGGGACGTGAGGGGGCTCAGGAACTGCTGCATCTGCTCAGCCTCACGGCTACCACTGCCCGGAGAGCAGCTCAGACAGCCCCATGCTGCACAGCACACCAGTCCCTGTTCCCATGGGGAACACCGCTAAATCACGTGGTACCAGAGAGGCAAGGGACTGTGCACATCTTTAGCTATCTTTAAAACCAATAAGATCAGTCAAATTCTCTGAGGGGAGGGCGAGTACCTTTTATACATACATAAATGTTTTACTGTCTGCCAAGTGAAAATGGTGTTTGCATTGCAGTGGCATGATCTAAAATGCAAAGAGTGCCAAAGTATGCTGATACATCAATAATAAAACATTTAGCTAATGTTTTGCTCATGTCTCCATTTAACTGCTGCAAACGAGTGGCTGAAGCAGCACAGGGGTACAGCACCCCACTGTAAATCATGCAGCACCCCCAGGGGCACCGTCCCACACCTCAGGGTGGCGTTCCCAGGCTCTGTCTGTGCCTCCCATGAGCAGACCCTCTGGGGGCCAGGCGTAAGGAGCCACACAGACATCCCCGGGGCTTGGCAGCTTTGGGTGGCAGCCTGGCAGGTGAAAACAAGTTGGGGTTGTCATCTCACACCACATCAGATGGGGTTTTCCCCCTCACTGACCTTTAGCTTTCCTTAGCAATGGGATAGTAACAGCCCAGTCCAAGGCACAGTTCCATGACAGACTGCAGTTATCCCACAGCTCCTCTGTCAGAGACAGCAGCAGGAGGCAGAGTGGTGGGAGCACCCCTGCTGAAGCTACTGAGCCTTGTACCTGTTAACAGGTGCCTCTTGGTGGGATGAGCCCGACAGAGCAGACATGGTGTGAATAAAATGGCAGAGGTCAGCATTTCTATTGACTAAGTTATGCACGGGCTAGGGGAAAGAAAGGAGGGAGAAGATGGAAGAATGGGAATATGAGATGCACCACAGGGAACTAAGAACTGGCAGCTCATTTGCATGGGAAGTGAGAACAAACATCACTCCTTCCAACTCTGGAGGAAGCACTCGAGAGAAATCACTGCCTGAAAACACTGAAGAGCAAGCTTCTCCCTCCACCCACCTACGAACAACCGGCATTACAGCTCCCGGGAAGCCCCATTTCTGCCTTGCAGCACCAATTCTAGGAAGGGGAGCTCTGGCCAGGCTTGTGGGTTTAGACCGCAGGGGTGTTTTTTCTGGGTGTAAACATGCACATATACACAACATGAGTGGCTCTGTGAGCATCCCCAGCAGCTGAGCTGTTTGCCATTCCATGCACATCTGTCACATCTTTAGCATTTCAAATGTTCAGAGTTGTACAGAAACTGCAAAGTGCATTTCCTTCGAAACGAGGCACATGAAGTGCCCCACCCTGCACTCCCCATGTCCTGTTGTCCCCCCTTCCTCCAGACTCTCCCGGCTGTGTGTTGCGTGACACTCTGCTCCCAGGCTCCACTCCTGCTCCACCATGGTGCTGTTCTGCTGTGCCCAGAGTACACACACCAACGTGGTTTCCCTGAAACCAGCACTCTGCTCAGCTGCAGGAACTAAAGCCTCAAAGGAACAAAACTCTACACATAAGCAGAGCTCCTGTGAAGTCAAAAAGGTTCTGCCTTGGCTTCAGTGCAGAGAATCACTTGCAAGGTCAGAGCTGCACCGAGATCCTAGGACAGCAAGTAAGTATATCTCAACACAAACGGGGAAGAAATCAGAAATAATAAACAATATGCAACAGCATATAGTCCAGAGAGAGTTTAAGTCAAATAACAGCAGCAAGTGACCTTTAAAGAGAAGGTTATACTTTCCTTTGTTCAGTACAAGACTAATTTCGGTTACAGCAATCATCTGGCAACCGTTTCCCAGGACCTCTGAGCTTTTATATTCCTGTGCTTCCCTTCAACATGTTATAGTTAAATTGCTTAAACTGACAGAGAGCAGGGTTAGATGGGGCATGAGGAAGACATTCTTCCCTGTGAGGGTGGGGAGGCTCTGGCACAGGTTGCCCAGAGAATCTGTGGCTGCCCCAAGCCCTGGAAGTGTCCAAGGCCAGGCTGGACAAGGTTTGGGACAACCTGGGCTGGTGGAAGGTGCCCCTGCCCCTGGCAGGGGGTTGGAATGAGGTGGTCTGTGAGGTCTCTTCTAACCCAAAGCTTTCTGGGATTCTGCAGCAGTTTTTGTTCTGTTTTGTGTCCACAGGTTTCCCCATCAGAAGCAGCAATTCCTGCCTGCAGAAGGAAACACATGGAGGTATTAACAGAATAGCCAATGCTATAACTTTTACCGACCCAAGGACTGCTGGTGTTGGATCAAGATATTTCCTTTGACAAATGCAATACTTCTGCAAAGTGATCCATTATCAGCCACACACTGTGGTCAAAAATAGCTGGCATGAGGCAGGTTCTTAGCAAAGCCACAGCAAGAAAAGAACAAATCCATGGCTGGCTCCTGTCCTCATATGAACTGCCAGAAATTCCTAATAACTTACTGGCTTAATTCAGCTATTCTGAAGTTCCCAAACTCCTTTTGATTTGGAACTGAATACAGTCCCCCTTTTATTAGCTTGATTTTGGGGAACAAATATTTACACTGTGTTCATATCCATGGGTAGGCTAACCAAAAAAGGCAATTTGTTACAAGAAGCACTTTTATAAAGCCACCTGGTAAGGAAGAGATGCTGCTATCACCTCTCCTCTTGGGGAGAAAAGGGAGGGATGACTTAATCTCTCAGCATCCCAAGTACTGGGTGCAGGGATGTCATTAGTTTAAAGAAGGGGAGCAAATTCCCCTTGTATGCTTCAGCCTTAGCCCTGTTATAGGGGTGGTTGGGAACCTGGATTGCAGGAAAACAAACAAACAAAAAACCTTCAAAGAATCAAACTTCTGGACTTTGCCCAAAATACATCATCAAAGTTGTGGCTTAAACATGTGGTCCAGGCATGGAGGCAGCTTCAACATGGGACAGTCAAGGCCAGCCCTGCCCAGTGAGCAGCACGAGGATGGAGAGTGCCCACACCTGGAACGTGGCACAGGGACAGTGAGGTCCTGCAGTCACAGAACCATCTGGAAAAGACCTCAAGGTCATTGAGTCCTGCCCTCCTGTAAGGGCACCCAGCAAAGCCTGGCCAAGGTGAGCTCCACTCTGGGCTACCCCAGCCCTCCAGCCTCTGGAGAGCGGAGTCGAGCCTGGAGGCCGCCGTGGGCTCTGCCTCTCACATGCTGTCGGGGCAGGGATTTACTGCCTGCAAATGAGTTTCAGCATTTAAACTGTCCAGGCTCATCTGCGGAGCAACTCTAATACGCTTTAAGCTGCCTCGAATGTCTAAATGCTTAAAGCTATTACAATCTTTTTGTTATTTTACATTAGGCATCCCATTAACTATTTTCTTACTTTGATGTAATCAGTGTTTACCATTATTTGGAGATTAATTCTGGATAATGAGGCCACATGGCCTGTCTCTTCTACAGTGAAGAGTTGGTCAGCAAGGCAGGGCAGCCCCGCCGTGACAGAGAGCCCCCATCCCGTCACCCTGGGGAGCACCCAGAGCACCCAGGGCAGGACCCCAAAGCCTGTTAAGATTTTCCATTTAAGCTTACAGTCCTGACACATGGAGAATCTGGTCCCTTCCCCTCTCAGAAGCAAACAGAACAGAAGCAACCAGAAGCAAAGCTATCCTTTCCCATTTCCATTCCAACACTATCATCCACAAGGTGCCTGAAGTGCTCAGGTGCTTATATCTTACGCAAATATATTGAGCAAATCAGAGAGAGTTCCATACTTCAGATATCCACCATTTTGCTCTTTGCATATAAAACTAGCAGGAAAAAATTCCATTCCAAGATGGCAAGGTTAAAATGCTATACCTAAGTAATGTATCCATAAGAGGGAAATCAGAGCAATCCTTTACTTTGATAGATCAGTAGAAGTATATTGAAAGGGAATTCTTGGGGATGTAAATAATACAGTCCCCTCAAATGCAAAGGACGATTGCTGAAATAAGTCTTGTAACCCATGCCCAGTACTGGCAACTCTGCTGATATAAACCACTGCTGAAATTAGCCAACCAAAACCTGCCTAAAGAAGACCAGACTCCCACAAAGATTCACTACCACACAAACGAATGCTCTCATCATCCAGTCATCCATGTCATGGCTCACCCAAGAGAGAACCCTCATTTACACAGGATGTGAGAAAGTTTATTAACTTTGCCTGCAGTGAGAAGCACACTGGGAAGGATTTTCAGGGGCCAAAGCGGCACAGCTCTCAGGATGACTGCTGGCCTTTCCCAAGGCAACCCAGTGTTGCTAGCTTGAGCTCGGCTTGAGATCAGTCACAAGCCCAGCTGCTCTGGGAGACAGCTGCAGTCAGCTGTCTGCCCAGCTGTCACCCACAGCACAGGCACTAACTTGTGCCCTTCAAACATCTCCTCAAGCCCCCTTTTCAGTTTATCAGGATTTCTGAATGCCTGTCTGCTCCTCCAAGTGTATCCAGGACCCTCAGTACTGCACCTGCACAGCTGACACGTCCCCACTATTACCTGCTAACAGACTGGCCATTATTTAATTTAATTCTTCAGCTACCACACTGCAAAGTTCATCACGGCCAGGCTCAACTGGGAGGCTTCTGAGCCTAAGATTTACCCTGCCACCAGCAATTCCCTTACTCCAGACTGAGATTGCACCAATTTTCTCAGCGTGACATGCATTAATCATGCGCTTGTCAACAACCATCTCAGAGGATACTGATACACATGCTGGCCCGTGAAGCTTGATAAATCACTTTCTTGCCATCGGGGTCCAGATCCTTGGAAAGCCCATGCACAAGCTTTGCTCTGAGCTCCCAGTAGCCCAGGCAGGACAGACAGCCAAGGCCTATCCTCCAGCACATGGCAGAGCTGGGTCCTGCCCTTTGCTCTAGGGTTCCACTGACGGATTTCACTTTTTGCTTTTCTGTCTGTCTCCTAGCTTGTTTCTACACAACACAGAAGATACTTGAGAGATTTCTGTCGTTTTACCACTGGCTAATTGTATTTATTCCTTGATGAACTATACCAAGCTGGAGGACCACCACAGCCCCTGGGACCCTGAGTGCTGGCAAGAGAGGGGACAGTGCCGTGGTGGTGCAGGTGCCCTGCTCACACGTGCTCACTCTGTGTGTGCACATCACTCCCCATCCAGCACCAAAACATGCACTTCCACGTGAGCTTCACACGTGTGCCTCTGAGTGGGCCTTACAGAGGCCATACACACACACGTGGACAGACAGGTCCTCACCTCTGTACACACATATGTACACACACACAATGCTGCACACATCTGTCTGAAATAGGAGAGCCTCGTGACAACACGGAATCTGTGCAGTTCAGTTTATACTCTGACTGTGGGGAAAAGTGAACATGCACCACATGCAGATGAAGCAAAGTACATGGCAGGTCCCTCTGCAGTTACACATTTTGCTTTATGGCAACAGGCAGGCTTAGAGCCCAATCTCCAGCATAAAAATTATATCAGTCAATGTCAACATACTGTTCATACATCAGAAAGACAACACTAGCTTTAAATAGGTACCAGTGGTTGCAGAAGACAAGGCGCTTCCAGAACTCCATCTCCAAAGAGCCTTTTATCTCTCTCTGAAACTGAAAGCCCCTAAATATAGGACTACTGTTAAAAATTCATGAGCTTCAGCAGCTATTTATCAAAGTCATGGAAATAGGATATTTCCATGATGGTGAATGGCTTGACATTCATTACTAATAAGCAAATGTGCCCTTTATTACCATTTTCAAACAGAACATCGCTACCGATACCCAAGGAATGCTGCATTATCACCAGGCGTTAGCATTAGCTTTGCTACAATACACACATCGTTTCTGCCATCTGGATGCCTCACGCTTATTAGCTCCCAAATGAGGATGCTGATGCCAGCTTTGTGGAGCCTGACCGCGCCAAGCTGCCGGCAAGGTCCAGGTGCTGCGTCCCGGAGGTGGGGTGGTGCCGTGGTGCTCCTCTCCACAAACCATGCCCCAGACCACACTTACAGTGACCCTTCCTCCAGTTCACTGGATGCTCCTGCCAGAGCAAAGCCACGTGGCACAAGGGCAGAGCTCACTGCAGCCAGGCAGCATCATCAGCAAGCAGTGACAGCATCACAGGCTATGGCCCCACAGCCGGTGACAGTGCTGACTGGGACACTGCCTTCATCAGTGGCAGCTCCTGTCACCCCCCACTCACAGCTGCCTACCACAGTCACTAGACCTCAGAAGTTCAGTCAGAATACAGCCTTACTTCCACGCAGAAGAGGTGACAGAACTGTATCTCTCTCTCTGTGATGGTGTAAGATTTTTATCTCTTTTATATATGCCAACTTTTATACACCTTCTGTGCAGACGCAGGAAAAGCACACATTGCTGTCTGCTGGGATGGCAGAAAGGAGAGGAAGGAGGAACCCTTTCACCTCCCTCACACAACATGAGAAAGCTGGACACGAAAATGGTTTGATTTCAGTGGATCCCTGAGAATTTTTTCTTCCCAAAAGGGTTCTTGAGGTAACTCGACCAACAGCTGTCATCCTGCAAGCATAGATGGGCTTTCTCTTTCCCTACCTGCTCAGAGAACATGCGATGGCAGCTAAACCTTTCATACAGGGAGCCTTTTCCTGTGGTCTCCACCCACATGGCCCTTGTTCTCCTCCGTTCTTTGTCCCTGTCTTTTCAGCCTGAACAAACCCACACCACGAGGTTTTTACATGGTTTCCTGACCTTCACCTCATTCTAGGGGTGCACTGCGGGCTGGCCCCCAGCCTGCCTGTCCCCCTGAGCCAGGGGATGCTCAGACTGCCCAACACATCCCAGCCATCCACACAGCCCCCGATGTTGTCCCTCCCACCAGGAGCACCCACCCCCAGCTGCCCAGGTCAGACCCACTCTATGGACCTCGCTCTGCTCTTTGACCAGGCACCATCCCTTTTGTTTCCCACACTGCAGTTGTGCCTGGGATGTTGCAGTTCAGTCCAAACACAGGTCATTTAGTGAGCTGTCGTCCTTTCAAGAGGGCAGGGCTTTTCTTCCTCAGTGCCTTTTCCTGGCTGAATGCTGGCTGGAGCATCAGAAATCCCAGGACATGGATGCGTGCAGTCTCCACACTATGAGGCCTCTAAGGCCTTTACGAGAGGGACAACAGCAGGCACACAATTCACTTCCTCCTTCCTTAGAGAACATCAGAGGAAGCTACAAGGGCAGCTGTAATTACATGTAAATCCCCACACAGGCAGAACTCTATTTTACATGTGGCTGGAGAATGGACCATCTGTTTTATGAAGGTACTACTAGGCTCTTTTTTCATTTTCTCTTTTATCCCAATTATATTCTTTTCCTCCCCCTCCTCCCTAAGTGGAAGCATTGCTGCAGTACTATCAAGAGTCTTAAAATAAGATTATCTTTTTAAATGAGAGTCTTTAAAGTGGGATTATACCTTACAACAACGAACTAGTCTTTCAATCAATTCCAGAGGATATGCTTACAACTTCATTACTCTGGAAGAGGCTACGCTTATGGGGCAACAAATGAGAAGCATTTACGTGATGGCACACAAGTTCAGAAAAAGTGCCTCCTCTGGCCTGTTTTTCCCTGAGCATGCCAGAACAGTGATCTGGTGCCCCTCCAGAGCTTTGTCCACCACCGGTTTCCATGACAGTAGTGATATGGCCCATCAACATCTATCCCCAGCATTTTCCCAAAAGATAGGCAGAAGTTGTATGGAAAAACAAGAAAGCAGCATTCCTATCCACAAGAAAAGTCTGTGTGAAGGACTGATCCCTGAAGAAATAAGACATGATACACACATTTTGTACAGCCCCTGCCTGCTCTTGGTAGGGCTGGAGCTGGGGAAGGGACACATTCGACAAAAATCTCCCACTGCGCAAATTCCAGAGACTCTGGAAAAAGTGCATGTGCAGAGCAGGGCCATGAGCTCACATCCTTCACTGGCAGCTGTGCTTGCTCTCCTGGGATGAAGGACCCACCTACAACCCCACTGGGTTCAGAACAGGCTCCCACGCAGGGACATCAACCACCTTCAGCTACTGCTTTCAAATATTTGCTATGCACAAACTGAAAATTCCATGGCCACTGCCTGTGCCCTGACTTACATGAAATCCATCCATCCCACCTCAACACACAATTAGGATGGCACATCATTAAAACTGAGGCAACACCTTGTTTCCTGCTGTACAGGACAGCGAAGGACAGTGCTGATTCCTATGATCCGCTGTGGAAACCCGCGACACTGCTCTTCCTCAGCTGTGACTGGGACCTTGCTGTTCCATGAGAAAAGCGCAGGCACTTAAAGTTCAGGCATTTCATATTGCCAATTCACTGGATCTAACCAGTCCAACCCAACTTCCTTACAACATACACACACCCTGCAGTAAGAAGTGACCCAGAGCACCTGAAAGCATTAATATAGGGAAGATCCACTTGCATAGCACACAGCTTTTAGTTTTAATGGTTGCAAGGAGTATAAAACTTGTTTAAAGCAAAGCCAAGGAGGATGCTGGGCGTCTCCCTGCGTTTCACCAGGCTAGAGACAAAGCACTGCACCCTGAGGATGCCGAGCCAGAGGCCTGGCAGTGGCCTGGCTGCAAAGGCAGAGAGAGCAGGAACGGCTGCGACAGCCCAGCAAGGGACGTGAACTTGGGGATGTGAGCAGCTACACAGAGGTAACACACCATGACCAGCTGTGGTGAGCAGACCAGGCTGTGAGCTGCTCCTGGGGATTCATTGTGTCAGGAGGAGGCTCACCTCAGCCCCACAATGAGGAAGGCTAATTTCCTCTTCTGACCTATACGCTGCTGTGTCACGCTCAGGGAACACATGCCAGGCACTTTCAAAGAGCTTTGGGGAGGTTTAGCCAGAAGAGCAATGGATTTCAGTGGCAATCACACAGCTAAATACCACATACCCCTCGGCGGCATAACCTTTGCATAGCTGTTACACTTCCCTGCAGTGAATAATCTGCAAACAGCCTTAAAAAGGCCTCTCACCTTCTCCTGCATGAACACTCCCATTTCAAGGGTGCACCTGCTAAGAAATTCTGTGCACCCCAACACAGTCTCCAACAGCATGTTTCCAGGTGTCATTCCAGCCATTCAGAAGCCCAAGCACAGCACCTCTTTCTGCTGGGTTACCACTCAGAACCGGGGCAGGGATCCAGAGGGGATGCAGAGAGGTGTGTGCACAGCGACTGGAAGTCCTGCTGGTAGCAGAAACTCCAGGTGTTTGCGAAAGACCAAGGGCCCAAATGAGGCTGCTGAGCGTTGGGGCGCAAGGCTGCAGCGCTCGGCTGCCATGGGGAAACGGGCACGGAACAGTGAAATTGTGTGGCTGCAGCAGTCTGGGAAAAGGGGATTGCTGTGAGCCAGGCAAGGCACGCCCGTGCATGCTAACAACCCGCCGGACGGCAGGACCCTCCAGAGCGCCCGCGCAGCGTCCAAGGAAAAGCATTACTGAAAGGCAAGAGGGTTTCTCGGGAGCTTGGAGCAGATTCATCCCAGGGAACAGCAGGTGGCTGAATGCCAGCCCCTGCCATCAGCCAGGCCAGCCCAGAGCGATACCTGCACAGCAGCCGGCAGAGCTGCTTCGGGCAGGGCTTGCACCACAGAGCTGCCCACAGGAAGGTGAGATGCTCAGCTCCTGGACCAGCTCTGTTCTCGCTGGAGTGACTGGTGAAACTGCAATCAACTTCAGCAGCACGCTTCTGAATGCCTCCAGCATGGACACCCAGCACCCTGGCTGGCAGCTCTGCCATGCCCTTCCCAGTCACACATGGCTCAGGGGACTCTCCAGAGCAGCTTCATTTGGCTTGCAAGGAAGCAGAGTGGATGCAGGCAGAAGGCAGAGGCAAGGAATCACGAGCACCAGGGCAGTTCTCCCCCTCTGCAAGCAGAAGGAGGTGCCAGTGCACAAATCAGGCCTACAGAAACCAGACCATGCACTTGCATCTTCCAGTGCTGCCTCCTGCCAGCTCTGAGTCACTACTAATTCCATCAGATCCCCCTTGGGTCAACAGGCATCCCTTTCCTTGACAGCTGAAGACACAAAACCTGGACAACATATGAGACATTCAAAATGCAACCAGTTTCCTTGCCCTGGTTATCATTCCACATCACTCAGGCAGAAAAAGTTATTACAGGGTAATAGGGTTGAAAACAGTGACTGAGAAGGGGTCTGTCCAACCAATCCCATCGTTCTGCAGGAAGAGGCAGCACAGTTTGCTGCTGTGTGTCCACAGCTCTTTAGATCTGTGTTCTGGTTAAAACCCAGTGGTCTGGGAGCAGGGTCTGCTCGAGTCCAGGCAGCCTGTGTAACCTCTGTGCAGAGCCATAACCCTGCTGTCCTCTGCACAGCCCAGGCACTGCCCCTCCTGCAACCCAGGCAGCAAAGAAAAACAATAGTTCCCCTTTTCCCTTCTGCCTCCTGACACTTTCTTTCCCCTCTCTCACAGCTCCAGGACACCTATTCCTCTGCCATGGTGCCTCTGCTGATGGCCTGGTGAAAATGAGCATCCCCTCTGCCTCCCTCCTGCCCAGTGGCTGCACAGCTGCCCACAGTATAGCAGGTGAGAAAGGAGAAAGCCCCAAATAACAGGGGGCGATGGCCACGAGTCCCAACCCCTTCCCCTTTTGCTCAGGGCTGCCTTCAGAAAGTTCACGTGGTCAGGAACACTCATCATCCCAAATCACTAGAAGTTGGGTTTGCAATGAAAGGCTTTGATTAAAATTGGCATCTCCGAGTCTCCCGCTGCCAGCAGCCACAGCACTTGAAGGAGACATGCTTTGTGGCAAACACAATACGGAAACCTCCGCAAGGAGACCGTGAATGGAATCCATGCTGCTGCAATGGGATGAATGCAGAACTGCTTACAGAGAGCACTGGTAAAGAAATAATTACTAAAATTAACTGGGGACACGATGTGCAGGAAAGCTTTTCTCTGGTGATGCAAGGTTACATTTTTCAATGCACACGGAAGCTCTCGCACCTTCTCTCTAGATTCCTTCAGTTTCTGCTTTTGGAGAAAATCACAAACACCCCAAAACCAGGAATACCAGGAGCAGCGTCACCCTCAGCAGAGTGCAAACATCAATATCAACAAACTGTAAGGAGGCTGTTGAAACAAACACAGCCCTAATGACAGCAAAACTCCAGTGGCCCTTGAAACAGCCCCAGCACCATCGCTGGCCATCCCTGGGCTCTTCCAGCTGAAACCACGGCGCTGTTGAATGGTGGATTCATTACAGACACAACCCCTGTCCTTCCAGATGACACAGCCCTAAATCTGGCATGTGCCCGACCAATGCCTAATAACCAGCCACAGTGAAAGTGCTTCTTATGGCCTGGTCAAAAGGTAAAATATTGCACAGATATTGTCAGGCACCTAACACTAGAGATTTACAGCACCTTTGCTATGGGCCCTCATAAAACAACCAGCAATACTTCTAAGGTAGGTCTCAGAGAAGCAAAATATCACCAAAGAGCAGCTGAACAATAATGAGACCAGAAGCCACAGCTCCTCACCCAGGAAAATCCTCCTGGCTATTTTGTGGAACAAGATAAACACGGCCAGATATACTATCTGTTTTATTTCTCTGCACTGGTAGTTTCCAGCAGCAAACAGGAGAGGAAAGCAGTCCTGGGCAGAGGAGCCTGCCAGCTCTGATCCTCTGGTCCTTTCCTGAAGGAGGCACAGCAGCTCCTGGGATGGAAAACAGGAGCATTCCTGGGTCACGGACCCTAACACCCTTTCCCATAGACAGCACAACCGCTGGTAGGATGCAAATTCGGAATTGGGCAAGAAGGGACAAAGTATTTGGATCACAAGTACTAATTTGTTCTACTTCTAAGGCTCCCTTCCATGAGATTTCCCAAAACTACTGCAAAGAATTGACTAATCCCCGCAGTACCCTCACAACACAGACCTCATCACTGTCACTTCACTGAGCAGCGCAGCAAGATGCAGGGAGGTGAAGCGTCTCGCCAGATACCAAGGCAGCAGGGAACTGAGGGATTGCCTTTCAGACTCACAGACCAAAATACCTTCTCACGTTTCCACCAGGCTCAGCATCCGACCAGAAACCACCCTACGCCTTCCAAACCCCCAAGAAATACCTCAAAGCCTGATTTTATGGGACTCAAACCACACCGCTTTTAGAGAAAAGCAAATGATTTTGTTAAATACCTCCCCTCCACCTCCGAAAGCCCTGATTTTGTTCAGCTCTCTGCCTTTGAATTTCCCTCTCAACTTGGCTCAGCCAGAGCAAACCGAAACCAGGGAAAGTTTTTCTGCTGGCTGCGTCTAATATGCGTGAAGCCCTGAATATACACCTTGCTGCAGCTCATGAGCAGGTTACCATTCCCAGGTACTCACTCCCTGGAAGAGGTGACCACCAGCGGACTGACATCACAGCACATCTCTTTACCAGATGAGCTGGTTTGAAAACATTTCCAGCAAGGAAGTCCCTTATGGCAGACAGCTGCCTGCTGGAAGGCACAAAGAGGGCAAGGAGTGGCTGGGAATGGCATTCCCTCCCTTCGGAGCAGCTGCAGCCACAGCAGTACAGATGCTGTCAGGCACAGCACAACAGGGCTGGTCTCCTGCAAGAAACCTTGCAAGCTGGACATATCACAGCTTCAGAGCTCCAGATTCCCTGCAGGGGACCTGGGACAAGGAATACAAGCCACACATGAAAGGATGGAGGATACACCCCATCCCAGTGCTTGGTTACTTTGATGGAAATCTGGGACCAACACTTGAGCTCGCTGTCGATGGCGTAATTTAGTGTCAAGACTGAGAGCAGGACCTGGCCTCTCTAACTACTCAAAGCCATCCCAACTTGTATGCAGTGACAAGAAAGTTTCTTGCCCCACTGCTAACCAAACCAGATCAAGAACATTCTGGTGCAAGGAGTTTTCCCTGCAGGTGCCAGAGGGAAGGCAAACGGCAGCACAGGTGCCAAACAGAAGGTACAGAGTCAGAGTCCAGCCTGGCTTCCAGATCAAGTACGCACATATTTCCAAACCTTAGTGGCTCCACAGAGTGTCTTTAGCTTGAGCTTCCTCCCAGGCTTTTCAGAAGAAGTTGTCCCCCTCTGAGAGCACTCAACAGTTACACAAAGAGCTGTCAGTGTTTGTCTGACTGGATGGCCGTGGCTGCTTTCACCACAACCCAACCCCACCGCTGTTTCAGAGAGAAACCCCAGCACCGTCCAGCTTGCTACAAAGCACAAGCCCTGCCTTCAGAACCTTTATCCTCCACTTTCCACCTCAGCTGTCACCATGCAATCCCCTCGTCTGTGCAAGGCAGCAGTTCTCCCTCTTTCCCTTACCGTGCCTGATTTTTCCCCCAGCCCACTGTGCCGGTATCTCCAGGGGGCTGTGACAGAGCCATGTCCACCTGCACCAGCAGGGATCACACCCAGCAAACGCTCCTCCCAAAGCACGTGCTGGCACTGCCACAGACTTAAAAACACCGTTTTCCCCCAGCAAGGCTCGATTGCTCAGTGAAGCAGAATGTTTCTGCCACAGCCATGGGGAAAGAGTTACTCTGTAAAGCAGAAGACCCTTGGACGATGCATGGGGAAAGCATTACCATCCCCACCTAATGCATTTTCCTATTAGTTTCCTGAAAGGCTTCCCGACTCACGACAGGACAGCCCCACAGAGGGGTGGCTTTTCCTGCACAGGATGAGACTCTCTGGCACTCCATCACCACTTTCTCTCCATCGGGAGCTGCACAGGGCAAGTTTTCCGTTTTGAACTGTTTGATATATGCACTTGGAGCTCTAATACGTAGAGAGGACCCCCAGGGAGGGTTTGTGGTTGTTTGGGAACATTTCCTAAGGTGTTTTTGAAATCTCTTTTAACTCTGCGATTTTTCCCTCTTCCCCATTTTTCCTCTTATTGCTGCCAAGCTGAAACACAGTGTGTTCATTTAAACTGGGACTGGACACACTTGCAAGGGATCTGTGAAGTTTTAGCTGTTCCCATGTTGGAGATGTCAGTGAGCAGAGCTGGTTGAAACATCTCTAACAACAGGTGCATTTAAAACAGAAGAAAGAACCAACCAAATTCCCTAACATTGAAATTTACATTTAAGCAGTACTGCAGTGCTTGTCAAGCTCTCTAATGAGGCATTACCCAAGCTGACCTTCAAGGAGCTCCCTGGCACCAGGCCGTGGAAGGAATCCTCAGACTCCCTGCTAGGGTCCTGTCACTGACAGTAAAAGAAATCAACAGATCATAAACCCCAGAAAAACCCCAGGAACACAAAAGCACTCACGAATCACTCCTCTGTCTGGTGCTTTCCTGCCTATCTTGCAATCTACACTTTAACGCCATGCCCACCCTCACCTGCCACAGGAGCACACAGTCAGTGACACCAATCTGCCCTTTTCTGTCACCTTGCAGCCCTTACAGGGATTGCTGATCCCCTCGATTCCCTCGGAGCCAGCCACGCCCGCTCGCTGCACTTTAAAGGTCAGACCTTCCTGCACCCAGAACAGGCCTGATGCTCCATGAGGACAGAAAACACACACAGTTAACAATCTTACTGCTCAGGAAAGGGTCAAGGGGCTCAGATCTGGATCATGCTGCCTGGCCCACTGCAGAAACTCTCTGTACCTCCTAAATAGTAATACTAAGACACTCACCTGCAGCACTTGCTCTGTGGGGCAAGATCCAAAACCAGCCGGATTCCACATACAACACCTTTCGAGCTGGCACCAAGAGATGGCAAAGGTCAAGTCACTTTGTTTTGGCACTGCTCAAACACACCTGCCCCTTTCCAGAGAGGGCAGCCAGACCAAAGACCCTATTTCCAACACCAGCCACAAAGTCTATGTTTCACCTCCATCCTTGGCGGCTGTTTTCAGTTTTTATTGTTTACCCTCATATTTATTCCAAAAACAATACAACGTGCTCAACAGAGATATGTCAGGAGAACGCAGCGCACAAAATAATATCAGCAGGCAGGTCACTGGAAGTTTAGTGGCTGGATGCCAATCAGATAATGATTTGCAAGCTGTTTCTCAACACATGGGTGAGCACATGGGACCCTGGACTGCAAGCAAAAGGAATGTTTTTTCTTGGAGATGAAGCACATGCAGCACACAAAGTGACCAGCCTGGAGTGATGGAGCTACTTGGAGCTGTGCTCATCTCTGTTGTCTCATGGCAGTTCAGCAAACAGAGGAGAAACATGTTCTGCCCTAATACTGGGATCCTGGTGCTCTCTCCTGCTGCCCCAGGAATGCCTTTCAGCTCAAGAATGAAACATGGCAGAGCATCCATATGGACCCTGAGAACCCTCTGCTTTTGAGGCAGGGACTCCTCCAACCATGTGCCCAAGCAGGCTGCTCCACACTGGGGCTCTGGTCTCCTGGCACCTACACAAACATCATCACCCTGTGGTACTGTGTGAAGCCAGTCCTCTAGAACCTTCCCGCATGCCACTGGATTTGAGCAGGGACCTCACTCGTCCCAGTTTGGGCCTGGTCTGGTTTTTCCTTGGAAGCTCTTCCAGACTGCCCATCTTACGGCTAGAAGTTTCTGGTTTCCAGCCTGTATGTATTCATTGCCAATTTCTATTCCCTGGTTCTTATGCCAGCCCTGTCCACCAGCTTAGCGCTTACCACTGTGTATGTACAAATAGCACTTACTTTACTAGGCTGCACTAAATACAACCAAGGTGCTGGTTTCTTATTTTGAGCCTTCACAGTCTCTTGATGATCCCAGTATTTTCCATTTACCTGCTCCAGCCGGGATTACTTTGTCAGTGTGCTGACACCGCTGCAGTGAGCAGTCTTAACAAGCTCTCAGTAGAATCATGTGTTGGAGCACGAACATTTTCTGATCTCTGCTGGAAACGCTTCATGTGCCAGAGCTCAGGAACTGGCTTCCCTCCGCGCAGAAGCCGTGTTGTGAACCTTGTCTCGGAGGCATGGCTGTTGTGCTCATCCCTAAGACAGCCTGGTCCTCCTCTGAGCCCAGCTCCCAGCTGCGTGCCTTCTGACTTCTGTACACAAGCCACCAACAAATGCATGAGAAAAAGGCCAATCCCAAGACCCAAATCTTGACGAACTCCTCTAGTAAATTGTTTCCAGGCTGCCTGTTTCTGCAGGAGCACAACACCTTAGGGCCAGACAGTTGGGTGGTACAGACCCTACCTGGGGGATTCATTTAATCCCTGTCTGCTTTACCACAGAGCTTACAAGAGGCATGAACTCCAACAAGTTTCACTTCACAACGGCACTGCCCAGTGACCCTAATCCCTGTGCTGCAAAATGAGACCAGGGTAGCCCTCCAGAGTCACCCAAGCTTGGTGACACTGGCACTGGCACAAGAGCCAACACTGTGGAGCGGGCAATTATTCCTTTTGGCTATTCCCCGTGTCCAGCTGACACATAAAGTCACAACTGATGTCTGCGTGCCAGAACGACTAGCTCAGACCATGTCTCAAAG
Source organism: Myiotriccus ornatus (assembly GCA_036023395.1). Taxonomy (NCBI): domain Eukaryota; kingdom Metazoa; phylum Chordata; class Aves; order Passeriformes; family Tyrannidae; genus Myiotriccus; species Myiotriccus ornatus. The sequence continues at coordinate 5,261,851 of JAYRBT010000114.1, read as the reverse complement.
TTGAACTGTCTTCTCTCTAATCTACTACTAATAAAATACTGATTGGGAAATCAGCAGAGACCAGACAATATTACTGAGGATGCCCAGGCTGCAATAAAATCCACCTGGCTCTTTCCCAAGTTACTCCTTCTTATGTTCCTGTCAGGAGTGAAGAACTTCTTCTGATGTCAGCAAAGGCAAGTAGACAGACCATACAAACACAAGAGGAGACCAGACAAGAGCTGCAAGTGACCCACACTGAAGCACAGGTTTCTGGCATCGTCCACCTGCTGAAGCTTGGGGATTTTGAGAGAGAAGGGCCACACGACCCTCTCAGGACCAGCCCACCCATCCCAGCAGGATGACCAAGGATTTGCCCCCAGTCACTTGCAGAGGATGGAGAAGTCCCTTGCTCCAGGCTTCGCAGGAACAGCCAGACAGGATGAAAGTGGACTGATACTGTGATTCCGGGGTTTTACCAGGGTCTGTAGTGCTACGGAGCCAAGGACATGCAGGGTGGGACACGAGCCTCCAGCCCGGCCAGGGCCAGCTCCTGGCTCCAGCAGCTCTCTGGTCCATGGGAAGATGCTGGCACAGGATGACAGGGGGAAGCTGGCTCCTACAGGGGTGGTCAGGAAAGGTTACAACTGACCCTTGTCAGATGAACATGCCTATCCCCACGTTCAACAGGGTGGAAGCAATTAGTTTTGGTTGTAATTATTCAATTGCAGCACTTTCGACTCCTTAAAATAAGTAGAGGTTTTTCAGCCTGATCTTCCCTAATCATAATCTTTTATTGGGGAAAAAAAAGGTTGCAGCCTTTTGATACCAGCACGGACAACTCCCTCAGTGGAGGCAATCACAGGAATTTCCTATTTAGCCAAACAAAATTTTGTATGTGGACTCTAATGATATTAGCTAAGTAAAAATCAGGGGCTTAATAATTTTTCCTTAAAATAACAGTTGTCTTTCATACACAATTACAGGTAAAAGACAAACAGATTAGGAGATTAACTGTCCATAGGCAGTAAAAAGCCATCTGGTTTATGAATCATTCTAGGTATGACACTCTTCTTGCAGATGATATGACATACACAGAAGTGTTTTGCTAAAATAAATAAACAAAATATAAATAATGCTTAAAAGCTGACTTCCCTCAGGTAACACTCCATAAACCCACAAGGCTGCAATGCAACCCTTCATTCCTTTAGCAGGGCTAAGGGGTGATGGTTTTAAGCTGAAGGAGGGTCAGTTTAGGTCAGATATGAGGAAGAAGGGTTTTTTGCAGTGAGGGTGGTGAGGCCCTGGCAGAGCTTCCCCAGAGAAGCTGTGGCTGCCTCATCCCTGGAAGTGTTCAAAGCCAGGTTGGAAGGGGCTTGGAGCAAACCAATCTGGGATTCTAAGCCCTGTCAGGCACTGGCTTCTGTGGCTCAGACGCAGAGCTGGCCCTGATATCCCTGAAGGCAGAAGAGCTTATAGACCCAGATGGAAAAAACGACACCAAGAGGGGTCTTCATAGTGTCCTACTCACTCCAGCCGAGTGAGCAGTTCCTTACGGTCTCGATGTTGCACACTGGCACCAAGGGATTGCCACAGTGCTGCCAGGGCGGTGCCGAGAGCCAGGTGGGCGCAGCAAACTCTGCCCCCGCAGCATGCAGAGCGTGGATCACTGCGTCGCGTCTCCGTGGCTGCAGTCCCCACAGGAAGCATTTACCCGTGCCAGCTGAGAACTGTCAGCAGGGTACTGCTTCCCAAGACAACCTTCCAGCCACTGCTAAGAATCTGACATACTGGTTTACACTGGATTCCAGTTTTTCCCCTCATTTTCATGCTGTACCTCCCCTTAGTCAGACTGCAAGATAAGTCACTCCTTTCAGGCCCAAGCAATCTTTTGTTCCAGAGAATCCCAGAAGTAGCTTGCCTTTCACTGCTGAAAATCATTATGATCAGGAATGCTGAATCAGGAACCCCAAGTCTGAAGCAGTTGTACTGTTGTTAAAAACAAATCCAGCATCTTTCAAGACTTTCTCTGCATTACCTACAGGGTTTATTGCCTCACTATTAAATTATTTCAAAATCTCCTGCAAGGAGCTTCAGTCTTGAATGTCTCAGAAAAACACTAAGTTGCATTTAACAAAAAACCACTCAGTATTTTCCTTAAGTTCACATACATGAAAAATTACTGGGCAGAACGGTGAATGCAAACAACTACTAGGAAATTATTACAGAAAGCCAGAAACAAAATGAAGATTCTTCTTTTGCTCCAGGCAAAAAAACCCCTTGGCTCAGCAGCCAGCTGTCATCCAATTCAGAAATTACAGAACAAGATGAACCAAGTCCTTCATTAGCACTCTTAGGGCTCTCCCAGCCACCATCAGGACAGAGGGAATCTCAGAGGGACAAGCAGACAGGAAAGCCTCGGGAGAAAAGTAACATGGAAAGGACAAACCCCCATATTCTGAAAGAGGTGAGGACCCCGCCAGCCAGACCCCCCAACCACAGGTGAAAACCACTGCCCTGCCTTTGCCTGGTACCTCCAGGACAGGAAAACCACCCCCCTACACTCTAAGATGCAGATCCATCACTCTGCACAGTCAGGAACAGAAGTCTCCTTTCACTTGTGGTGCTGAGCATCTGCAGGGCAAGTTTGGGCTGCCCACAGCTGAGCACCAACAGGGAAAGAACATCAGGCTTCTAAACCCCCGGCTGGGCACTGCAGCCCCTTGCTGCTGAGCATCCAGGTGCCCAGCACGCCTGTTTATTTTCCATGCCTATCTGGCACTTTGGATACTGAAGTTTAAGGCCTTGCTATCACAGATATATGTCCCTGCTGAGAAGACCGTGAGCTGACATGAACTGTGGAAGTGCTCATGCACAAACTGGGTGAAAAAGTAAATATGAAGAAGGTGCTCATCCCTCCTCTTTTCCCCACACCACTGTGCATTCCAGCCATGTCAACACTCACAGGACAGTCTCCAGCAGTCGGATCCATACCCGAGCTACACAATCATTTATAAAGGTGGGTGTTTGCTGCAGACTCATCACTTCGATTAGAACCACAAATTAGGTAAGAATAACTTCTTAAGAAGACGAGAAACACTACTATCATTGCTAATACCTTATTAACTCACGTATTTCACTTCACTGACTCCCAGAACAGATTTCCAAGTAAACCGGCAGCTGGGAGATACTGAATGCTGCTGTCTTCCTTGCACAGAACTTCCCAGCAAGATAAATGTAAAAATTAAGAGTCAATCACACAGGAACACTCTGTCACAATAATCATTAGAAGCCCCAGCTGGGTACCTGTTTCAGGGACGCTGGCACAGATGCCGACCAGAGGGAAAAGGGACTGCACAAAATTTCTGGCTTTTTCTTCTTATTGAAACATTTCCTTTTGCCAGAAGGCTTAAATCAAAAGGTGTGCACAAAACTGCGCAGAGCACCTAGAGGCAGAAGGATGAATCCGCGGAATTGTTTTCCAGAGAGCTATTTCTGTGCTGCTGTTATTGCTGTGAGTGTGAGCGGCTGACGCAGCTGCGCAAGCCCAGCTGGGCCAGCAGTTCCTGCTGCCCCCAGCCCAGAGCGGCTCCAGGGCCTGCAGACCCTGTCCAAGCTGACCAGAAAGCCTTGAAGCCTGCACTTCAAGCACACAGGACCCGACTGGACTCACTGCATGTCTACACCATGGTCAAAACAGTATCCAGCCCTAGCGGGGATGTTTTAGTTTGTGGCCGCAGTAAGAGCACCAACGCTGCCAGAAAACGTCACTCTGTAGCAGTGGAGGCAGCGATGCCCATGTACACCCTTACACACAAAGCCACCTTCGTGTGAATTCAGATTACTTCCTGACCCCCAGCATGGCTGAATGAGGGCCTCCTGGTGCCTTGACCCCAAAAGGATCTCCACAGGAAATCTTCAGCACCTTTGGGACAACACAAAGCTTGTCCAACCCCCAAATGAACATCCTCCCTTGCCTCAACTCCCATGGGCAACCTGTGCTCCCTTCTTGCATTCCTCAGGACTCAGGAGCAGCAAAGCTGTGCCCAGCTCTGGGAGGGTCACAACAGGGCAGGTATGAGCTGTTAGGCAGAGGAGAGGAGCAAAGCCTCCATTAGCAGCATCTCCACGCAGCAACTGCTGCTGCAACCACCACAGCCAGTGCAGCCAGGCACTTTTGGATTGGGGTGTTTGGTTTTTTTAAAAATGTAATTCAACTAAGATGCTGAATACTGATTAGATCCAAGCCCCAGCCTAACCCCTCCAAAGTTATGTAATTCCTGAAATCCAAAAAGCCTTGAAAAGCTTAAATGTGACAGTGCTGGTGATGTCATGCTGCTGGAAGGTTTCCATGGTAACCACTCCTACCACTGCCATATGCCTGTGGCTCTCAGCACCAAGAGCACAGCATCCTCTGCACACTGCCCCAACACCAAAATTTGGGAGAACTTGGAGAAAACGGCGAAGGACTCCCGGGTGCCACTCAGCTCCCTGTGCCCCTCATCCTGCCGTACAGGTGCAGCAGTCAAGCCGTGAACGCGGCTCCTTCCCCCCAGCAGAGTAAAAGCCATCAGCAGCCAAGAGTCCTACCCCCCAACAGAAGCCCCCAAGAGCCGGCCCTGAGGACAGGCAGGAGCGAACCTCCAACAGCTTCGGCACAGCTCGGCACAGCTCTCCAGGGGACACACGCTCCTGGTTCCCTTCAGCCCAGTGCCGAGGCACATCCTCATTCCCAGCTCCCACCCCGGGCAGCAGCAGGGCCACGTGGCAGCTGCCCTACAGGACACACTGGCAGCCTTTGTCCAGTGCCATCTCACAGAACTGGAGGGTCAGACCTGTTTCCATCACAAGGAAGTTAAAAACCAAAACCAGAAAGGCAATCGAACAATGAAAAAACATTCTTGAGTCCTCACAGTTGCAGAAAAGTGCTTCAAAAGGTTTCCCAAACCTCAAAGTAAATAAGAAGAGCCAGTCTACTGGCTTTAAAAATTGGCTTTCCCTGCCTCCCCTTCTCCAACCTTGTAATTCCTGCACAATGGCAGCTGAAAGCCTTTGTGTTTTTTTCTAAGGGGTAAAGCTCAATTTTCTGACGTATCTCCATCCAAGTTCACCCTTGCCCAGCTGATGAACTAAAACAAGTGCAACAAATTAAACTTTGTGTTAATTTCATATCCAAGCAAAGGGCCTTATTTCCCTCAAATAAATTGAGAAACTCCCCCTACCAAAGGGTTCTGCATTTTTAATCATCCTCTCCTGCCAGGGCATTTCTGACACGCCCTTACGTAAGGACTATAAACCAATTTCGTGTGCTCAGAGATGTGCAATGGCTTTGTCTGGGTTTGGTGCCCACGTGTAAAAGTAAGAAAGCCCTGGGAGTGTTTGCTCAGCCCCAACCTCGAAGACCAGCCCAGCTAATTATGACTTTACTGCAGATTGCACAAATTATGTCCCCTGGAGCACACACAGCCAGAACTTCCCTTTCCTCCTGGAATGCAAGGTCCAGCTGAGCGGAGGGGCCAAATCCTTCCTTGCTGGGTTTAACTGCAGCCCCTCGCCCTGGTTTTCAGAGGCAAAGCCCCAGCCCTGGGAAGAGCTCCCTGGTGCACAGTCAGGGAGCAGGGGCATCCAAGATCTGCTTTGTCCCACATTTACCCTCCACAGCAGTTTCCAGCGGGAGGCTGAGGAACCCAAGATGGATTTTTGAAGAATATATCACATACACTTTGGCAAAACTAAGAGAATAGTCTCAAAAAGGCTTGAGGGAAGCATCAGGCTGCTGTTTCCTCATCTCCCATGAAATCCCTGCCAAAAAGCCTATAGCACAATGCAACAAAACCAAATTACAATGGTAACATTTATCCGAATTAAATGATGAGTTCATTTTTTTGAGCTTAGCATGGATTTCCTTTTTTGGCATTCATGATTTTAACAGTTATACACATGTTCCAGCTTAGTTACCCCCAAAACATTATCCAAACATTACTATTTCAGGGCATGCTGTGGGGCAAGTAATGCTTTCTGGAGGCACAATCACAAACCCTTCTGCATTCAGGGCTGGCTGCTTTGGGCCGTGTGCTTCCTGCCAATCAGACACAATTCACTTGAGTCTTCCTCAAAGAACTGAGCAACACTCTCTATTTTCCACTGGGACACAAAGCCCAAGGGGGTTTTGCTTTGCTTTCTCCCCCATGTTCTCTGCCAGACCAAGTGCAGCTCTGCAGGTACTTTTATCATTATTCAGTGGGAGAAGAGGACGAGTGAAGCCAGTCAGACACAAAATGGCCAACAGCAGCCACCTCCCACAACCTGCCTGCAAAAGTAACGAAATGGCCAAGCACGACCAAGCACAACAGGGACATCTCTGGCAGCCTCCCGTGTGTGCCAGCCAGCCCACAGGAGTCTGTCCCGTGTGACCACTCTGCCCAGGGGCACACATTCACGCTTCCAACTCCTCCCCTCCCTGGAGACATCAACCAACCACCCAGAGCGCCCAGAGAGCTGCAAAACCTCGACAAGTCTCCACGTCTGTGATCCTTTACTTACGGCTGTTCACGGCGTGTTCCTGCAGCAGGGAACAGGACGCAGTGTTACCCCACGACTGCTAAAGGTCAGCCCTCATTTCCACAGCAACGCTGACCAGGAAGGTTTGCAACTTCTCTGTTTAATACCACCGAGTTGAAACACTGCTCACAGGTCGCAGCTTGGTTTGCTCGCTGGTAGTTGTATTTCATTCAAATTCATGTTATAATTTCCAGCCAAGTCCTGAGGTTCTGGTTTTGTTTGTTTTCTGGACATCAGTGGAGAAACATCCTTGTTTTTTTCAAACAATGAAACTCTGTAATCTTTAGTTTGTGATGAAAACACAGTGCCTCTGGAGCACAAGGTACCCGGGGTCTCTCAAGTTACCCTCGTGCCTGCCATTGCAAGTGACCCTGAATTTACTGAACTCCATTTTTACAGCAGGAGGTGTTTTAGGGCATTCTCCCATATCTTTCCGGTCAGCTGCAGCTCAAGAAGGTACGACACCTCCTCCCAACCCCAGGAAGTCACTTCCCAATGACCCTTGTTTTGAAGTTGATGGTCTGAACTGTAAGGACGTGTTTTCCCCCACATTGTTTATTTTCTGCAAAGCTCCAACCCACTCACACCATTTGTTCCTAAGATAGCCCAGCTCTCATAAACTGTCATTTGGTGCAATTTTTTGCAATCAACAAGCAATATAATTAACATCAAGTCTGGGGCCTCTTTCCTATAGCAGTATTATTCCTCTGGCATGCCTCATCTCAAACAATGGCATGCTGCTTACCCAGAGCTCTAATCAACATTCTTTCATCACAAGCAAAAAGAAAAGGGGACAGCATAAAGAACCGTGTATTTCTCAGAACGGTGCTGTACAAAAGAAGCCTCTCCCAAATATCATTCAGCCAACTTAAGCAAAGAAAACCCACTCCCCTCCTCACTTTCTCCCAGACACAGCCAACCCAATCAGGAACCATTCCACATGTCCCTGTCTTCCTTGGGCTCCATGAAACCAGCATCTCCAGAAACAGAGAAGTTACCAACTCCTGTTAGTCCTGATGATCCAGCAGGGAGAGGGGTTTTGATGTCTTTGTGCACTAGCAATGGAGCCTGGCAAGGAGGATGAGGTTGTGCAGGCAGAGGGGTAACCCAGACACAGGCAGCGGAAGGTCAATTTATCGTCTTGCTGTTCCCTTACAATTTAATTGTGCCACTTTTAACACTGGTAACATCCTCCTGGATCTCTGGGTAAGCTATCGATACAGACTGAATCCCACTTATTCTTCCTCTAAATATTCATACTAGTAAACAAATATTTTGCCTTCCCACACTAGTGCATAGTGTATAAATCAGCCCCGAACACAAAGAAACCTAAAAACAGTTCTCACAAAAAAGATTTAGATTTTTTTTTCCATAAACAACAGCTGGCAAAGTATCTCACAAAAGGAAAAAAAAAAAATCCCACTTTGCTGATACATTTAATTGCTTCAGGATTTAATGCTTCCCCAATGTTGTTCACTGCTGCCAACATTAGAAGGAAAGTACTGTTGTCCAAAACCTGCGATGGATGTGTCCCCACCCCCCGCCTCAGGAAGGTGCTGCCTGCCCAGCGCCCGCATGGGCAGCGCCTGGGGAGAGCTGGAACAGCACAGCTTCCTGCTCGGCCATCCCAGCTGCCGCAGGACCTGGAGCTGGGGCACTGCTCCAAAGGCCTGGAGCCCACCCCGAGCCTCCTGAGCAAACACTCTGGGCTGGGAAGAGGGTGCATCGTAACTGGCACGAACACACCCGCACACAGACACCTTCACACTGAAACATGCAAGTCAAAAGGAGGATTTCAAGTATTTTAACCAAAAATTATAAAGCACGTGAAACTATTCTGTTTAAAATTCAAGTGAATTTGATAACAAAACAGTATAACACAGAAGAGCAATGAAATGTTTAAAAAAAAAAAAAGGAAAAAGGTAAAGGCAACAGAGGAAACTATTTATTTTGACTTCCCTGTAACTATTTTCACCCCTACAGAAACAGTGTGCACCCATTTACGTGCCATACAAGAGCATGTTTGCCTGTGTCAGCACTCTGAGAGCTGTCCCAGTGTGCCTGCTGTTAAGCATATCAAGAAATAAAGATGCATTTGCCGTGACAGCCACACCTGAGGTTCTGTACAGAACCTCCCAGGTAGTTTCTGTTTACCCTGGATCTCAGCCAAGCTCATTCTTACAGACCTGAGCACCTCAGCCCTTGCTGCTGTGTGGTGCAGCTTGTCAGACAGGCAACACAACCCTGAACCATTCCTGAGCCTCCCACAGCCTGTCCTGCCCAGAAGGGGAACCTACACCACCAGACTGCACACTACAGAACCTCCCTCCTCTGCAATTTACACCTGACAAGGCATACAGCCTGTCACCTTCCCAGCACCAAGCACAATCCTCCCCTTTGTTTCAGTTTTCCACACACTAATTGCTCACAGCAACATCATTTTAACACTTCACTTAATTTTTTAAATTTTACTGATAAACTACAAAGGAGACGTTTCTTCCACTAGTCTTGTGGCAGTAGAAAAATAAGACACTAAATTAAGTCTGGTCTGCTTGCAAACCTCCCTCTGTAATGAGGCAACAGGCTCTGCTTTAAGCCCACCAGCCCTCTGCTTGCCCAAACTCCAGTGGGATTGGCAGCACCCCACTTGCAGGAGTGGGGGACAGCGCAAGCCCTGTCCCCTTGGGTGATACCCCAGCGTCACCCACACAGCTTCTGCCAGGAGCAGTGTCACCTGGAGAGGCCCTGTGGGAACACACCGGCAGCACCGGGGCTGCGACAAGGAGCGAAAGCAAGCGCACCTTTTCCTAGTCCAACTGGCTGCAGGCAAGTCTGCACCTCCCCGGGAATATGTCAAGCATCTGCAAAATCAGAATAGGATGGGAAACACTGACTGACGGCACACTCCCTTAAAAGGCCATCCGATCCTGATTTACAGGCTTGAAGCAGCAGCGAATTTCCTAGATGGAAAAATTTGCCAGGGAAACGTCAATCACGTCCACTGTTACTCGGTGGGCACAGTAGTTCCATGTGCTCTGCAGAGGAAATGGGACTTACACAGTCCCACGCGTGCCCGGCGGCACAGAGGCACACGTGCCTGTGCACCAAGGTCTGTCTCCTCCAGCAATCCCTGAGCACTACCAAAGGCTTCAAGGAAACTTGGCCAAGCAGTTTACAGATAACCAAGTGCTATGTGACTCAGCTGCAGACCACTGGGTCCTCTCACCTTCCTGCGTGTTCACCTGTTTATTGATCATGTACTGAAGGCAAGTTAAATGTCTCTGCAAGTCTTTCCCAGGAGAGAGTGTTCCAATCCAAACCACTCAGCAGAGATGCAGTGGAGGTAGGGCAGGACACACACCGGCTTTCAGGTTTCACTTGGAAATTTTTTTAAGAGAAAAGGGAGTGCGGAAGGGCACGTCCCAAGGAGGAACCGAAGTGCAAGCGGAACGTAAAATTAATTCGAACATGGAGGCTCCATGAACAGCTTGATTCCCCCACTGCCAGCTTCTTCCCAGCACACGAGAAGTGGTGGCTCAGTGGAACTTTCCATCACCCAGTCCAAGTATTTGTCTGCTCCTGCATCCTGATTAAATCTGATTACCAGGGATGGGGGAGAAGGGGAGGTTCAGCATTACCCACAGGAACCTCAGGCTCAGAAGTTGTTTGACAATCTCACTTCAGGACATGGTTTATATGATGGAATTTATCTGCACTCCTCTGTCCACTGCTCTCCAACCTGTCCTTACCAATCCCTCACCCACCCCTCAGCTTTGGGGGGCTGCCAGAGCCTCTGCAGACCCCCGCACTGCTGTGGCAGAGCCTCCAGACCTGGCTCCAGTGTGCTGCCTCCCAGAGAGGAGCAGAGCAAACCCAGCACCTGTCAGTCCACCTGGGTGGGCGCCAAGGCCGTGCCTGCACCTCAGGGGTTTCTGAGCTGCACACAGGCAGCTCCAAGGAGCAGTTCAGTAAATCTGGGAAAAAAGTTAACAAGAGAGGACACCTCCCAGTCAGAGGAGTCTGGTGCTGGGCATCCATCCATCTGGGCTGGGGCCACGTCTGCCCCATTCACTTGAATGACTGTGGGGTAGTTCACTGCCTGGCCTTGAAGCCACACCCATTTCTACCTCTGGAATCTTCCAGGCCCACTGGTCCAGGGATGCCAGCAGTTACCATCACATCCCCAGCAGTTGCTATGGCTACAGGAAAGCTGCTGCGTCCCTGCAGCATCCTGCCTCACCGAAGGTCCTCAAAGCAACCAGCCGCCCTGGAGGACATCCTCAAGAGTCCTGCTCGCTTGGAGGGAGGCTCTGAAGTCCCCTCACAGCAAATCTGTTTCCTCCTTCCCTTTTCCCCAGCAGAGGCATCCTCCCAAGAGGCAGAGCTCAGCAGCTCTTGCTGCAGAGCACAAAGGTTCACATAGGGCACACAGTACACTCAAATTTCCAGAGAAAAAGAAGCCCAAGGAGCTATTTCATACAGAGAAACCAGTTACTGATTTATTACACGGAGAGTTACTGGGAGATGCGAGAGTACACCAGGGAAGCATCACTCAGTCCATTGGCCCAAATCCCAATGGGAAACACATCTCACACTTTGCATGCACTTTTTCCTGTGAATGTGGCCTGTCAGCACCTTCCCATCCATCACCAGATGCCTGGGCTAACACTGATGCAGCCTCCAGATTGTCTTTGGTTACAAATATACTGGTCAGGACTGCTCATTTCTTTTTATCCCACCTCTCTTTTTACTGTGCACATGTATATATATATATAAAAACAAGAAAAAGGTTCATTCCAAAGTACTTCCCCCTCTCCAGCAGAGATGCACCACCACAACTGCATACCCAACCTGGAGAGCTCCCAGCAGATCCTCACCCAGCCTTGTGCCTACGTGGGGGGGACACTGGTAGGGACAGAAAGCTGTGGCACTGCCTGGCTCCTACCTGTGGCCACAAGCACAGGTAACACGTCAGCGGGAGGACATGCATGGGACAGAAACTGCCCCTGAGAGAGAAGCTGCCAGACAGTTCATGAAGCACTCAGGCAATGGCTGCCCCACATCCAGTACTCCAAAGCACCAGCCTTTTAAAAGGTATTTGGCACTATCCTGAAATTTAGGATATCTGACAATATCCGAAAATCTGGGATAGAAATAGAAACAAATCTGAAAACCTCCCAGTAACTCTGGATGAGCACATGTGCACGCCAAGCAGCATTCCATGCCGGTGTCTACGGGGCATCTGCCTGGTTTGAACATTCCAAGAAGCTGGCACCCTGTTCCATTATTTTGCCCAGAGCACGCCCTGTTTTTACAGGCAGTTCTGTGTTGTGACGTAGCTCATCCCACATCCCAAGGTGCCGGGCTGCCCGAGCTCCAGCGCTTGGCACACGCCATTCCCGTGGTACAGCAGGCAGGCTTGGCACATGCTCAGCCAGGACCACAGCCGTCACTTCTGCCGGCCACGACTCTGGGCAGAACAGCAGTAATTCAGGGATCACAACACAGTTCTCCCCCTGGCTTTTTGGTCAGCACGGGGCACCAGCTGCCTGCCCTCTGTTACCTCCTACCCCACACCTCACCTACGCTGGCTGTAGGGTACAGAGGACCTCTCTTTCTGGGCAGTTTTGTCACACCTAGCACAGAAGACTTTGATCCCTACACGAGTGCCCCTGGAGAGCCTGGGCCAAAGCAGGAGCTCTCCTTCTCACCACCAGCACCAGGCATCATGGGATCTTGGGGAAAGAAAATCCACTCATGCCTCTGTTTCAGGGACAAGAACAGCGAGGAGGTAACAAAGGACTTGCACATATGGGTAACCAATATCTAATCTAGGAATTTTTTATGCAGTCCATGAAAAAAAGTCCATTTTAATTAAATACTTTTATTTTACCCACTGCTGAGCACTAAATTGAACTGCTTCAGCATTAATGTATAAAACCATTACTCCGTGCATGCATAAGTGAGTTCATGCACGTGTCTGTATATAAAAACTATACAACTGAGCACTGCTTAAAATGCAAATAAAAGATGATAAAGCCTCCATCCTGACTGTATTAAATCCTGACTTGGGATGTTGTATTTGATTCTTGGTTGCTTAAAACTATTGTAAACGCAATGAAGTCAATAGAGCTAGCAATAATTTACATCCGTGGAAAATCTGGACCTTTGATTTTTAAGTACTAACTACTGGCAAGAACTGAAAAACAAGCAACAAAAATCCAGTTTGCAACATGGGGCCAGATGTTATTTTTCTTCTTTTGCAGTAACAGCTCAAAAATACCAAATTTGAAACAGAACTCTAGGAAAGGCTTGTCCTGGGACAGATCTTGGAGCTACATCAGCTTTCAGCCCTGAAATTTAAGGCTTGAGGCCCCTGTTTACACATTCATGTTCAATCTGTGAAATACTACAGATGCACCAAAATTTAAAGCATGGGCTGATAACCATTTGCCCCAATCTCCTTCATCATCAAGCTTACTCCCTTTACCCTTCTGGCATCATAGAGAGGCTTTAAAGTGGGATATTGACCCATCCCTGGAAGAGTCAGGCTGGACGGGGGCTTGGAGCAATATGGTCTTGTGGAAGGTGGCCCTGCCTGTGGCAGGGGTGGGGCTTTAAGGTCCATTGTGCCCTGAGACACCTCTCCTTGGCCACGAAAGCCCTGCTTGTGAGAGACAAGGGTTCTGGTCCAGTGGAGCACCCTCTCCATCCCGCAGAGCTGCGATCCCTCAGCACGTGCCAGAGGCACTGAGTGCAGTCCGTGCTCTCTCCCACCAGCCTCACGCCTCCTGCCACATTCAGAATTCCAGCCTGATGTCATAGGACACCCAGATTTTCTAATCCTAATTTTAGAATGCAAATCAAAGGCAACGCCTCCCACCCCTAGCATCCTTCCCAAACCCAACGGAGTAACTCCCTGAGCTGTGTGGAACCTCATCAAACCCGAGAATCCTTCAAAATACTTTATATTTACACACAAATCCCTGAAGTTGCCCTTTGAAGTAGCACAAACTCAGAGAAAACCACATGAGCTAGAGAATCTGTGACAGCTAGGACTGAATTCCTGTTTCATCCCAGGCCATCCTTCTCAGTGTCTTATAACTATCAAACACTTTCCTCCAGAGCTGATGTTTCCCACAGCCCTACTACTGCACAGCCCCCTCCATTTCCTTCCTCCTCTGGAATCAGAGCTTAACACCTCTATCCATCATTTAGGTTGGGAAAGATACTGTCCTTCAGGTGCTCTGAGCAGAAATCTTACACTCTGACCCAGCACTAGGATCAACAGGCACCAAGACAAATATCTTCATTCTCAAATTTCTTGGTACTGAAAGTCTAAAATTATTAACAACCAAAAACTTACAGTAGCATAGATTTTCCCAGGGAGAATTATGACGTTTTACAAAAATGCAGCAATATATTTTTAACTGTTAAGTGGACAACTTGCATTTACCATGAGAGAAGAATAACTGAGGTGTGTAAAAAAATAAGCTATTCTGGTATCTGGCCAATCTAGAACATCTACATCTGGTAGACACTCACTGTTACTACAGCTGTGAGCTACCATCTGTAGCTCAGTAATGTCCCTAAGCAGCCAGTGTCACCAAACTGACTCCTCCCAGCTGCCAACCCAAAACCTGACAGTGGAGCTGCTTTCCAGGCTCAGCATGTGAAAATCCAAGCACATTTTCTTCCAAAAGAAAGGAACAAGTCTAACTTGACAATTCTTTTTTCACCTCCTCCTTAGAAATTCAGGTCTTAGGGTTCATGGAAGCAGCCTGGCATCCTCAGGTGTCAGAGAAGTAAAACCCAGTTCAGAAAGGTACAACGTGGTATTTGTTCATATATGAAGTCATGCTTTGCTTCTTAACACCTTTTAAATGCAAGAGCATTTCAGTATTTGGAAGAAACTGTTCCTTTTCAGAATCTTAAACCTCTCTGTGGCCTTTTCCACAACACACCATACCAAAGGAGTAACCCAAGCTTGCTAAAAGGTCAAGGAAGCAAGTATCATTCCTCTAGGTACACAGAACAAAAAAAAACACAACCAAAGAAAAAAGCCAAAATAAACCCCCCCACTCTGAAAAATTCTGGTCATTTAAAAGTTACTTCAGAGGGGAAAAAATAATCATAAAAAAAAGACACAGGGTTCCCCCACTCCACCACTGTTATTCTAAATGTGGGTTCTTCCTACATAACTGTAGTAGCTGGTTGGTGAAGCACTTGGGAAAATATTTCCCCCTCTTTGTGCTGAGGAATGTTGACAGTTGCTACCTGCAATTTTTTTCCAGAGATTAAGTAGGCAGATCCTTAGAGATGATGTAATTAAGAGGCGACTAATAGGCTGCAGGTAGGTCATTTCATTACAGTCCAAATGAGGACTGGAAAGAGAATGAAGATCAGAAGCCAGCGCACTACCTGAGCCCCCCTTACACATCCACAGTTTTTAGAGAGTATCTCCCTCCCACTCCCTTGCACAGCACTTCAAAACCTAAATAGCTGAGCAGCCCATCACGAGCAAAACACTGTGAAACACAAGAAGTTAAGGCTTGGCTTTCGGCAAATCTACTTTGCTGTGAGGCTTCCGTGCAAGCAGAGGGACAGGGATGAAAAGGGGAACAAGGGGGTAAAAAGCACAGAATGGCCTGCACCAAAGGACCTCTCCAAGGCATCCGATGTGGATCTTGTGGGGGTACTGCAGCTGTGTGCTCCCTACCAGTGTCCTGCTAAATTCCCCCAGCCAGCCACTCCACGTCCAGCACTCTCTCTATTTCAGGTTTGTCCAGGAAAGCTCACTGGCAGCCTAAAGCAAAACACTGACTCGATAAATGGGATACCAGGGAGAGCTCCCATGCAAATGGGGCCGCACTTCTGAGTGTCCTCCTGTGCCTCTGACAGCAGAAGGTGTACAGGTTAAGATCTGTTCCTTGTTCTCTACAGGATCATTCCTTTTTTCCTCTCCCATTGTCATCGTTTCTCAAGATATTAACATGATTCTTGGGTAGCAATAGTCAATTATCCTTTGGTGTTCTTTACTTGATGCCCAGTATGACACACAAATCTTCCCTGAACACTCTGCAAGCCCTCACTGCAGAGCCAGCCTGTGACAATACAGCAATTCCCACCAGAAACAACAATTACAACGGGAACAGGCCAATCACAAGCATCACAAATTAAGCAAATGTGTCCCAGAAGTCCTACCAGTGCACACCTTGGCCATGCTGTGACACAGAGGGCTGAGGGCAGAGTGCTCACCAGCCGGGAGCCGAAGGGTCTAATGAGGTTCTTTTCTATTAGAACAAGCACTGGTTTAATTACAGCTGTTTGATACATGTGCAGTGAAGTATTCTGCAAAAACAGGCAGCAGCTCTCCGAGAAGGGCACTCTGAGCCGGAGCTCACCACCTCTCCTCTGCCGGCAGATCGGAGGGCCAATGCTGGTCTCGGACTCTGGGGTTTACTTTGTTGTTTTCCCACTTCGCTCCCCTTCCTTTTCTAATTATTTTGTTTCACTGATGCAAGAGAACACACCAAGTATGAACTGGGATATAGCACTGCCACCTCTTGATTTTAATCACACGAACGTGTATTATTTTTCTCCCCAAAGCTCTGGCTCCTGGAGTTGCACACATAATCACATGGGAATGCTGGCAAAATTTCAGCAAAAAGAACACAACTGGCCTCCTGTGTGTACCCAGGGGGCCCTATTTTCCAGGGAACTGCACGATTTTGGTTCAGAGTTTGTAAGCACCCAGCCAAAAGCAGTTGTTCTGAGCTTCCCCTTTGGCACATTGTCCAGGTAAAGCCCTGCTGCCAGAACACAGCAGGTTCTGCCTCACAGGGAGATGCTCAGGTACCTGCTCACCTGTACTGCAACATAACTCAGCCAAATGTGGGCTGTTGGCCCCTTAGATGACTGAAAAGTCCTAAAGAAAGTACTTGTGACCACATCTTATTGCCAAGAGATCCTGCAGTGCAACAGTCCCAAAGATCCTGCAAAACCCAGCCCAGAAAACAAATTCCAAGCCCCGAGCAAATCCAGAATGAAGCACAGAAAAGGGAAATCATCTGCAGCATTTCCAACGAATGAAGCCAGCAGGCTCTGTGAGAAGAACTCCAAGGGCTGCCTTTCACAGTCCCCTTAGCCAGAGATGCAGTTGTCAGGGCACCCAGCCCAGCCAAAACCACTGGCCGATGGCACATGCCACCAAACCCAGCATCTGTTGCCATCAAAAGAATGTCTCTCCTTCCAGGCTGCAGGAAGGGATAACCAGCACATAAACCCAGATGAAATAAGCATGTTTTTATTTTTATTTCTGAGGTTTTAACCCAAACATCACAGTTTTCTGACACTTTAGGTCTCGAGTTGACAAACAAACAGAAGCAGAGCGTGAGAGCAGAAGTTCAAACAAATTTCTGTCAAATTCACCCAATTTATGGCTCAGGGAGAGAACAACGTCTTTTTTTCTATTCCTTGAGGACATTTTGTATCTAAACTAACAACAATTTATTTTTCTAACATTCCCACGAGTGAAAGCAAGGTTTGGCAACTTGCAAGGCAGAGACAAATTTCTACTTTTCATTTTGCTAGGATAAAATTAATTTTGCTTCAGGGAAGGTGACTTTTTTTAATTGGATTTAGAGTCAGAGAAGGAGAAAAAAAAAAAGGAAAACAAAACAAACCAAAAATCACTCTTCATACAGCATACTGTATATGCTTCTGAAGAAGGCCTTCTGAAACTCCACAGTGGTGAGCAAGAGAAATCTCACTCTCACTGCCCACTGCGACTTCCAGCACCTTTTCAAACAAATTACAGATGATATTCTTTTCTATGCCTTCCCATTTCCCATCCACAGGCCCAACCCACTAAAGCAAACCCCAGGCTTGTAATGATACGGCTCCTTGCATCGTACAGAGGCAACAAGCAGAAGGATGGTCGACAGGAAGGCCTGGCACTGCACCTCTAGGTACAACAGCTGAGAAGTCCCTAGTGATGGAGGAGTCACCATTACCCTCCACACCCAGATATCAAGGCTCCACTAAAATCACGAGCACATCTTACCCGCATTTAATTTCTGTGTCTTCCGTGCTTGAGTACTTCACTTGACACACCTGTTTCTGGCTCACAAGCCCACCTCAGACTGTGCTACAACTCTGGGACCTGCCAGACCTCCCGCCACTGCCACAACCTCCGGAGCAGCTTTATCTGATGGTCCACCAAGAGACCACACACAACCCACAGAAACATCAGCAGTTCTCCGGACATCATTCCGGGCAGGACAACCCAGGAGAACTCAGAACACCTAAAGCTGACCATGTGCAAAAAGTCACTGTGCAAAGAGAGGAGAGAATGTGTAAGGGGAAAGAGATGAGAAAGCACAGCTTCACCCAAGGGGATCTGGGTTTGTGGGCTAAGGTTTGTGGTTCAGCACCAAAAGGGCTCCAAAGAAAGGACCAGCAAGCAGCCTGGAAGGGTTACCTGCTCCATAGCCAAGCACTACAAATTACATTATCATAAGCTGTGAGTCACTGGAGAAATATTGATAAAAGAGAAAGCTGCTTTTGAAATCAGATGAGGAAATGTAAAAAATAATTGCATAAAAACTTCTTTGGCTGCTTAATTTAAACACTTTTGTGCCTGGGGCTCTAAATGAATATACCGAGATCTTTTCGTTCCTGCAGCAATCACGTATTTCCTGCTATTACTGATAATGACTTTAAAACAGCACACTTAAGTAGGGCTGTTGCTTTATTTTCAGCCTTTCCAAGGTGGGAGTGGAAGTGATAACACCAGGGGAGGATGGTGATGACAGCTCATCAGGGGAAGCATATGTCAGTCTGGAGAGGAGCTAATGAGGGCTGGCACCAGGACCTCCCACAGGAATTTCTAGACTCATCATGTCCCATCCCGACAGAGCCCAGGAGCTTGTCACCCTCGTGACAGCAAATAAACCTAGTCTGAATGGACAGCAACCTTTAGAGTTTCTCCAGTGCAATCTTGAATTTGAATTTGGTAGCACAGGGATCTGATCCAAAGCTCAGTGTTAAACCAGCTTAATCCTTTTTGTTGGCTTCCAGCAGGTGACTCACATTTCTGAACAGATCTGGGTGGGTAAATGATACTTTGCCCGAAATAACGCAAGTAATTCTCCCTTCTTCCTCATAATCTTTTGCATGAGCTAAAACCTAGCCCAAAAATCACAGGTGTTTAACAATATCACTGTCTTTGTGAATAAACTCTGTCCAACATTTTGTCCATCTCTAGTTCCACACACCTTCATATGGATACCATGAGGACAAGGGGACAGTAGGAGAGGCCAGAAGAGCATCTGCTGTGTGACAGCACTGTCAGACTGCCACGAGGAGCCACCAGGATCCAAGAGGGACAGGACAAGCAGGTATGATGGCAGAGCTGGGCAACCAGGAATCCAGAGATAAGAGACCAGAGGCTCTTCAGAAAAGAAAGCAGGTTGCTCTGTTTTCTGCTTCCACAGGCACTCACACAACCAAAGCCAGTGAGCACTTCTCAGCAAAAGGCCAAAAAAAAAAGAAAACAAAAAAAAGGGGGGGCTTTAAGCTGAATTCAGTCCATCTATTTCACCCCTTAATATTTCTACCATTTTTGTTTCAAATCAAAACCCCACTATCTAGGGCAGTTCTGATGATAAAATGCTACTAGACAGGCCCCAGGATAAACCATTAGCAAATCTCATGGCAGGCACTCAAATGAGCCTGCAAACACCCATGCAGCTAAAGAACAGAGATCTTTCCTTCAGCACGTAAAGGTATGTTTACTGCCAACTGAGTACAAAAGCCAAGGATTGCAAAAAAACACAAAACATTTCAACATGAGGCATTTTATTTCCCTCCCTCAGCAAATGAGGTCAAACTGCTTTTCTAAAACACCCACTTTTGCCTAGCTGTAGGTGTTTACACAGGTTCATCTGAGAAGCGAGCAGG
Source organism: Myiotriccus ornatus (assembly GCA_036023395.1). NCBI lineage: Eukaryota > Metazoa > Chordata > Aves > Passeriformes > Tyrannidae > Myiotriccus > Myiotriccus ornatus. Next base: position 5,242,348 of record JAYRBT010000114.1, on the reverse strand, counting down.
AAAAAAACCCGAGTCTTTTCAGGCAGCGTTGCCCTCCCGACACCTGCCGAAGGCAAGGAGGAGCACCCGAGCGCCAACACACATGGGCCTGGGCCTGCAGGGATGCCGAGGAATTTAAGCTCTGCTGATTCCCGAGTCACAGGAGCCCAGAGGGTCTGGTTATGCACCACTTGTGCATTATGCTCAGCAACATCACAATTTTGGCCCTATTGTCCCGATTCCTCGAGCAGCACTGTGTAGGCAAGCACTTAGAGGAGGCCAAGGCAGACATGCTTGGTGAAAAGCCCTGCTTCCCGACTGCTGTGATACATTTGGGGTCCCATCCAGCACCAGCACAGCTGGGGGAAGGAATGTGCTGCCCTGGGGGCTGTGGGATCAAGCCTTCCAATCAGCTTTGCTTGACAACAACAGTTATTGGTGTCAGGGCTGTACAAGGATTTGAACCACCCTAGCCCTGTCCACACCTTTCAACATAAAAGCTTCTGTCAGGAATTGTGCTGAAGGTCTCCTCATCCTCACCTGCTGGGATGATGGTCAAGCTTGCCTTAGACTGGACTGAGCTCAGCAGCTCCACTGTCAGGTGCCATGTATCTCAATGGCTGTTTCACTGCACATCAGGAGGGAGCAGTGGGATGAAGTTGTATGGGCTCATGACTGGTGGCCCATTTTGTGCTGGAAACCTGGCGTCAGTCCGAGTTGCAGGGAAAACAGAAAATTCCAAAATTCTTCTCAAAGCACAACTAACACCCCTTTCCTCTCTCACGCTGTATGACCACAGACGGCACAAATAACATTCGGAACAAGCTCTTTACAGAACCCCTTCTTACCAGCTCTGTTACTCACTTCAGTCCGCTGAGCAGCAGAACTGATGCATTCTGCAGCTGGCCTGCAGCCACTGGGCACAACAGGAGACTCCCACAGACACCGCAGTAGCGTCCCACTCCCCTTCCAACCAAGCCAACTCCAACACCTCTGACTGCCGGACATTAACTATTTACATTTACACTATGGTAACAGTCCAAATGAAGTGCAAAGAGCAACACACAGGACCCTAAACTCTGTTACTTTCGCTTCCTTGTCTACAGTACTCGGAATCAGTTTCTGTTACAGAATGTATTCCGTTGTCATGCCATGACAATCTGGAGAAGAAACAGTAATTTTGCCTCGGTATTTCTGCTTTCTCTCTCCTGAGAAAACACAATGTACTCACTAATATTGTTCTACCTTCTGGAGAAGGCGGGGAAAAAACCCCACACCACAAATACAATCCCACAGGCTTCCTACAGACCTCTGTTTGGGGAAGGCAGGCACGGAGGTACCGAGCGCAGCGGGGGAAAGATCTCTGCAAATGCTGATGTGAGGCTGTAAGCCTGGATCTGTACCACACTGGAGTTATGTAAACGAGCAAAAATTGAGTAAGAAGAATTTTTGTACCAGTTTTTTTCTGTTTAAAAAAGACTATAATCATCCATCTGTCCAGAAACATTATTAAGGATTATAGTAGAGGAAAAATTATAGCAGAGAAGTGCAGCCAGAACTGTGTTAGAATTTCTCCTGGGGCACATAACCTACATAAGTCCCGAAGAACAGAGAAAAACCCTTCCCTCCTCTCCCCAAAACCTGAGGATATGCAAACTCTACTGTGAAAAGCACGCTTATGGACTAGAAAAATCAGTAAATGTGGCTGTACAAGTGCTACGAATACAGCTGTCTGGAGGTGAGGAAGCCAACCGCAGGACCGAGGAGCTGGAGGCACCTTCCATTCCTACCTGGCTCAGTGCAGTTCCTGACGTACGGCTGCCCCCCGCCCTCAGGGATGTCAGTCGTGTTCTGCTCCTGTGCTTGCAGTAGCTGTCTCCCACTCCACTTGTCACTGCCTTCCACAGAATAGCTCAGGGCATCATAACCTAAAGGAAAAGAGCAGTAGATACATGAGGAAAGGCAACTCCCAACTCTGTTCCTGAACACCTGAGGCAGCCACAACATCTGCATGTCAAAAAACCCAAGATCCTTCAATATTGAAAGAGTGGAGTTTCCAACCCTACTGGAAAGGGAACTGCCATCAGCTCCCCATCCCACAGGAGCCAGATGCATTCCTCCACAACTTGGACAGTTCATACTAGAAGAGCATCTATGGTTTCACAAGAGTTGTAACCATCAATCAGTTTAAAACTAGAGTACTAGCCACTGTTTTGGTTAAAAAGCAAACCAAAATCAAATGACAACAAAAAACCCCACAAAACATCACACACAACACCTCAACTTACAGCACACGTTCCACACGTTCAGGCAAAACTGAATCAGGGACCAGCTGAATTTCGCACACGCTTCTACAACATTCAAGCCATTTCTGCTCAGGATTACAGCCAATTTGGTGCTGCACAAGGCCTCAGCAACACTATGGTTTACACACAGCTAGGCAGGGTCCTTTGTGAATGACTAAACCACTGCACAGGTGTTGGGAAAGCTCTGCCCAGCGGAGCACGGGGCTGCTGGGGAGAGCTGGGGACAGCAAGGGCTCAGCACGGCAGCCGCGCAGTGCCAGCCCCGCGCGGCGGCACCGCAAGACCCAGGCACGGGAGCAATCGCTGCTCCCCACTCACATTTTGCAATAATGGTCTGAACAGCTGATCACCCAAGTGATCAACAGGGACCCACGTCCATACCTGGTGCCCAAGCCTGATGACATCAGTGGGAATGCTCCTGAGGAGGCTGGCTGTGGGCACGACACGGCTCTCCAGCACATTAGGAAGTGTTTATTTACCAGTGTGAAATCTGCAGCTTCCTTCAGGTTCTGCTCACGAAGCACAAAGCAGCTGACGGAAATCTCTCTGTGAGTCATGCCAGTTCTCAACACAGGTCTCAGTGAACCCAACTGCACCGTTACTCCCACCCAGCACCATCTCACCAAAGCCAGAGTATGTCTCCAGCTCACCTCCACAGCCTCCCTGCCTCCCGTCACCAGAAACATACAGAAACATGAGGGGCGTTACTGGGTCTCACTACTCCTGACTCTCCCCTTGCTCTGCTCTCCCCTTCAGCTTTGCCCTGGTGCTGCTACGTCAAGCTCTATTTTAGCAATGTCAACAAAACCAGCTGGCTGATTTTCACGATACTCTTGGCACAAAGCTGGTCAGCCCTGGACATGCCATGTCTGCCTAAGTCAGCTGGATGCACACGCTCATGGATCAGTTCCATGCATCCTATGCCAGTTCAGACTCAAGGGAGGAAGAAAAAACTTTTTTTTTTTTTTTTAAGCCAGAAGGAATCCACTTTGTTGCTGATTTGCTATCTGTGCCTGCTCAGAGACCTTGAGCCCCTCTAATAACCAACAGCATTTGAGCGGGATTTCCACCCACCCATCTCCTTCCCGCCAAGCAGAACATGGACTTTCTCATAAGGACTTCTGAACTATTCCTGGTTTTGTCCAGCACTTTGCATACAGATTGAAAGCAAAAGCTGAGATTCAAATCTTGGGGCAATGTCTCAGAGGATAATTAAGGACAAAGGAAAAGGTTCTCTGCAGGTCCCAACCCTTTTGTTACGTTTCCTGGCACATCCCAAGGAGAGAGGTGGCCAACCTGAGACTTGTCTCTCCTGGCCCGACCATGATCTGCTCAGGCAGCTCCATGTCACACTACCAGTGAGGAGGCAACACCTGGGAAGGGGTTGCCTGGAAATATGCATCCCAGGTCACCAGCAGTGCCTGGGACCAACACTCCCACACAGATCATCAGGAGTCATCTGGGTGCACGTTTGGTGGAAGAGCCACAGCTGCAATGACATCCTGAAGCACCCCTGTTTTCTAAGCAAAAAAGCCCACTTAACTTGGTCAACTAAATGTCATCATTTGAAGCTTCAAGTACTTTGTCCTTCCTATGCTCTACTAATGTTAGAGAATGGAATTTGCTGTCAGATTGGTCTGTAAGCACCAGTAAGTTCAAGCTGAGGGAAGTGGACTGCGTTTCCCAGAAGGAAATGCAGCACCAGGCATCTCCCATAACAACAAACATTCTGGTCATCTGAGCAAAGCAGTTTCAGTTCCACATACAAGCTGCTTTCAAAGCACAGAAACTCTTCTCCAAGCAGCTGATGCTTCACTGGGTGTCACTGCACAGAGAAATGGCACAAGGGAGAACGCAAGGACTGCGACGGCCCCGGGACTCTGGCAGAACCTCTCCTGCTCCCTCCATTTCATCTCGGATGGCAAACTCTTCTGAGCAAGGCGTAAAGAAGAAGAAAGTCATTTAAGGTGACTTTGGAAGGGGAAAAGCTTAATTTGGCAATAGAAGTGTTTATAAAGGCTACATCCAGCACTGACAAAAATCAGCATAGAGAGCAGCAGAACTGGTTCACAGCTGAGCTCGATGGGACGGCTGTGACTTACACCAGGAAAAGCTCTGATCTGGTACCCCCAGGTCTGAGCAGAGCCAGCTGTCCCATGGCAGGATGTGCAGCTCACTGCCCCCAAAACCCTGCCTAAGGTATCTCCACTCTAAAACACATTTCGCTCAACAGAGCAATAGAAAATAGAAGCTAGAAATGAAAGGAGATGCTTTTTCAAAGGTTTGGCCTTCCAAGGATTTCCCTGTGAAGACAGGGACACATCAAAATTTTAACCTTGCTAACAAGGACACTTCACGACTTGAAACAGGAGTCCCTGTGGTGTGGTGGAGGCAGCTCGAGGGCTGCCCTGTGGCACCAGCTGTGCTCCCACCTACCCATCCAGAAAACAACTCAGAAAGCTGGACCCGTGTGGAATTTGGCAGATTCAGTGAAAGAGGAGCTGACTCTCTGCAGTTTAACCCCTCACACGTGGCTGCCTATACAGCAGGGACCTCACCTGTCCCACTGGACACAGACCACCATGGATTTGGCCTCGCAGCATCTCTCCCTGCTTCAGGTGCTGGCACAAGGCACATGTCCCAGGGACATCACCTTGGCCACAGCATCCCACAGCAGGGCTGTCAGGAACCCAGGCCACCACTACAACCATGGCCAAACTCTTTTTCCCAAGGAAGTTATAAAAAGAAAGCCAACAGTTTTCTTTCTCAAATGCAGTTATTCAGGATTGGATGACTTCTAATGGGAAACACAACAAAGACTTTTTCATTTCCTCAGCAGAGGTAAAGACTGCTAAACATCCCACATTAGCTACACTGCCATTTTGGGCAGGCCAGATTGAACACTTCTGCTAATGTTCTAGCTGCTGGCTTTATACTGAAATACTGTGACAGCCTCTAAAACTTTGCTACAATAAAGAATTTTTCCAAAGTGCTGTACCATAGTATATTTCAAAGTGAATGAATTATTTTTTAAAGCACTGAACGTTGCCACAAGGTATTTTCCACAACTCCAATTACCCAGCACCAGTTTTACATTACACACTCAGAACCCGGGTTCTGGAGAGCTTTACTTGCGCTTCCTCCCAGAGATATTCCCATGGACAAGTAGAACATGAGTCATTTTTCCCTGTATTTGTGCCTGCTCTGCATTTCATAACAGAAATAAGACAATGCAGACGGTGCGTTTCCAGTGTCCACATCTCTTTACATAAGACAGGGAGCACACGAGTGTGTGTTTGCTGGGAACTCCTGTCCCTGCCAAGCTGGGGTGGCGGTCTGGTGAGAACAGCCTCTCCAGCAACACTGCTGATCTATTCCACTTATGATCAAGAAAGTGAAATAGAGTGGAAAAAACAACTGATCAGATTGCTCAGAACTCCTGAAAACGCTCTGTGTGTGACCCAGATCTCCACGTGGGAACTCAGGAGCTCCTTACGCTATTCCAGATGGCTTTAGCTGGAGTTTACAACTTGCAGCACCACAGAAACACAGCCAAACACATCCTGGCTGTGCTTCCCAGCACAAAGAACGCTACAACGCTATACAGCATCCCCATGTTCCCCAATTGCACTCTGATCTCACAAGCGTGTTTATTTTCAGCATCAAGGCACAGGAACTCCAACAAGCCAGAAGAGCAGCAGGACCTTGGAGCAGACATCCAGTTTGTACTGGGGACAAAGCAGGCTGGCATGGAGCTGGGGGTCCCCCTGCCCTGCCACAGGACAGATGGCACCGGAGGCCGTGGCACAGCTGGGCAGCACACCCGAGCCAGCCAAATGAGACCAGAGCACCCAAACCCACCGCTGGGAGAGGCACAGAAACTCACTGACCGCAGGGGAGGACTCGGCCCAACGACACTGAGGGGCAGAAAGGCAGCCAAGAGGGAAGGTGCTCATGGAGCAGCAAACTGGAGCGGGAAGAGTCATGGGCTGGCCCAATGAAGGGGACAGCTCTGTCACCACTGCCTCTCCCTGGCATACTGCACTGCTGCACAGGGCTCCACAGAGCTGGCAGGTATCCTCAGCTCTCACTGACAATAAACTACTTTCTATGCAAACTGCTGGCTGGAGCCAAAAACAGCACAGCTTTTCCGAAATATGCTTGCCCTTCCTCCTCTCTCATCTGTCCCTTTTATCTATTGTTTTCACGGTGGCAGCATTGGATTTTGGAGGGCTGGTTTCACAACCAGCTGAATTTTCTCCCTCTCTCTGAAATTTTCCTACAGTTAAAACAACAGGGAGGTATTTGAAAAAAAAGCTGGAACAAGCAAGCACAAGCTTCCACATTAGGCTACCGCAGAGGGGGGGAGCAGTGGTGTGGTGACCTCAAGACAGAACAGGTGAATCCTCTTAGAAGAGCAAGACTCAGCTAAATTAATTGCAGCATTGCTCCACAGCTGCCTTCCCACATCTCTCTCCCTGGGGCCACTGGCCCCAGACCAGCCAGCCCCTGTACACAGGTTTCTCCTACCACCATCAGACCAGCTGCAGACCATCACCACATAATCTGAGCTCAGGACTGCACAAGCATTAAGCAACAACCATAGATAGATTATCTTTCTTCGTAGACTGATTTGGTAATTGCTGTCCTTTCAAAATCAGCAGTAAAGACCACAAATAGGGCATCCTCAAGGGAAAAAAAAAAAAGAAACAACAACCAAAAACGTCCAGAAATCCTACACCTGGCCTTGACAAGCAGCCTGCTCCTTACACCTGATTTCAAAGCTGTATTTCTACACATGCCAACCTAAACGGGAAGGCACAGAAGGGCAGGGAAAGCACGCTGCCCATGTTAATACCTGCCAATACCTGTACAACAAGAGTGCACAGAGGCCAAGCTGAGGCACTTACCAAACAGGGCAGGGTCCCTGCACCAAAGACACCTCACCACATACCCTCCCAGGTATTTAGTATGTGACCACCAGCACAAAAAAGAAAAAAACCTGCAGCCCCCTCAGAACCCCAGAAACAACTGCATCCCAAACACTTCTCGCTCTGTCGCAGAAGTAACCGTAGCCTCAGTTAGAGATCCAGCCTGGTCCTAGAGGAGGATAACACACATGAAGGAGTGAACCACAAGTCATCCTGTTCCCCCACCAGTGACCATATCGTCAGTCCCTGTCCAAGCCAAGTCTCCTCTCTGCCAGTTTGAAGATCCCTTCAGAGGCATCAGAGAGGCTGACTGCATGAGCCCAGAGCGCTGTCCCAGCCTCACACACACCACACATATCACAAATGCTGCCTCCGTAGCCCCTGTCCCTCACATACACCCTGAGAGGAGGCAGAAGGCCAGACACCCATCCGAGAACAACACAGCCTCCACACTCCGTGCACTCACCGCCTCGGCAGCCGGTCCTCCTCGCAGAGCCTCACATGGCTCCTACACACCTCCAGAGAGAGGCTCACCAGCTCCCTCCTAAAGCACACTAACCCCACCAAGGGCCCCAGGAAGTTTTTGCTCCTCCAAGGGTAACAAGCCCCAGTTGAGTGCTGCTCACAGCCCAGCTGTAGCCGGTAGGGAAGAGCATGCTCCGAAGGTCCAACAGCTCTACAGCTCTCACAGCAACAGTGAAAATGAGACTTTGGGCTTATTCTAACTCTGAAAAGCTACCTACCATCCCAAAGTGAAGTTTCCACATGCATTCTGCTGGGGTCTGTCTCTGCTCCCACCCTGCAGGCAAAGAAAACTCCAAGGTCAGGCAGTGCTTGGTAAAAATGCACTCACAGCTCATCAAGCTCCAGGTGAAGTCCCTAAAGTACTTGATTGTTCATTACCAGTTTGTGCAGAAACTTATGTTTTCTTTATTATTCATATCAGGTTGCCCATTTCATTGACCATTCCTTTCTATTTGATTTACACCTAAGTGCAAAAGGAACAGTACAGCACCTTGTAAAAAAATACCACTTTTTACATCTCCCTAACATGCCTCCCGTGACTCGGCTCCACTCTAAAATAAACAGGGTTTTTCTTACGATAATCTTTTCATGCCTTTAATAACTTCCCCAGTTTTTCTGTGGACGTACCTCTGTGACTGCTCAAACCACAGGTGATTCTCAAGGTGGCAGTTTCCCACTGACCTGTACAACAGCACTCAGTATTTTTAGCCTGATTCTCTGCTCTGGTTTCTCAGGGGTATCTCACTCTCCGCTGGCACTCCCAACTCATTAACATCTCACCTGGCACAAGGAGAAAGTCTGGATGCTGTTGATATGATCTCTGCTGCTTGGCAGCCATGGACTGCCCGGCGTGATTTCCATGGTGCCTTGGCACAGCACATCTTCCCTGAGAGACGCTGCCCATTCCTCCTGCCCTGTGACATTCCAACACACGAAGCAGTTTCCTAATCTCAGCCAGCAAGCTCTGCTTTTGCCTCCTCCTGCTTCTCTGGCTGTCACAGAGGAGAATTTCAGGGGTAGCTAAAGCAGCATCCTTCACATCACTCCACTGTACATGCCAGCACTTCTCCATCCCACCACCCCTGCCTAATAAAAAGACATTTTCAGAGGCAGAAAAGGGAGATGGGCAGGAAATCGCCCTCCCTAATATGTCTTTGGGACAGCTTCTCTCCCTGACCAATCTCCTTCCCAACCACCTCTCTCTACTTCCTGTGAGGGATGCTAGCAATCCCTAAAAGCACATCCAGATTCCCTGCTCCTTCCTTTTCCTGCATTTCACCAGAACCTCCCTTCTCAGAGAAGGCTGGATTCACAGCAGCAAGTGTGCCACAGGTGGCTGTGCCACAAGTCATCCGGGTCATCTCAGGCTGCCCTAGCAAACTCATGCATCACAATTTTCCTTCTTCATGGCAGACAGCAAAGAAAACAATTAGCAGCAATGAATGAAAAATAACCTAAAAGTGATTTTTCATCAGTAACAGTGCTACTTTTTATACAGTTCCAAGATCCTGGGGCGGTTCAAACCTGGAAATCATGACCTTACAAGGCTGAAAAAGCAGTACTTGAGAGCATCACTGTTACCAGACAGACCCTTGTTTCTTGGAGGGCTTGGGTAACATGTTACAGTAAGAGTGTAATTCTCTGGAGAAGACATTTACCTTTTAAAAAGCAGTGAGAAACAAGTTGTATTCCAAACCCACATGACATGGGCAAATACCTGGGGTTTGACTGGGTTTGTGCTCAGGAGCTGAACAGTCACTGGTCCTTCCCCCACATTTATATATTTCTCTCCTAATTTCGGGCTGTCGGAGTGGGAAAAAGACGGTTTTGGGTCAAATGAAATGTTTTAATCAACCTGGAATAAAGTGTTTTATTTTGGTTTGGTTTGTCCTGTTTTACACTTTTAGCTAAATAGAATTCTGCAGAATTAAATTTAGTCTGAGAGGACCATAAAGGCATGCTGGAAGAAGAAACATAGCAGTTCTTCCCCCTTCCCTCCCCCTCCCCCCCAGAAAAAAGAGAAACCATGAGTTTTTCCCAGTTAAATTCTAATACATATGAAATGCAATACCCTTCTGCACAGCAAACACGGAGCTCCCAGGAACAGCAGCTGGAACAGGCCTGCTGGGTGCTTGGAGCACTGAAAATAAGCCACCCCTTCCAGGAAAGAAAGAAAGAAAAGGAAAAAAGACTGTCATAAGCCCTGGCTCCCAGTCTGGTATCTCTGATTATAGGGGAGCTGTCACAAAAGAGAGGTTTTTTCATGCTTTTCTCCACAAAAGATAAAGAGAAAAATGGAACTTGCAAAAAAATAAACAAGCACGAGGGAAAAGGGAGCTGTTATGTCCAATTTTAATAAAAACATGTTTTTCAAGTTAAAAAGACTATTTCTCCTGTCTCTTTGCCTTACAAGTCTTTTCCCCTTTGTTTCCCTCCAACAACACTACATAAATCTCTAACTTGTATTTGTTTAATCATTGTTATTTACTGCTTCCACAGTGCTGGAAACACGAGCTCTGAGCGCGGAGACGAGGTCTCAGCCCCAGACAAGACACCAGCTCTGACATTTAACCCCACTGTTCAGTACCAAGTCTGGATCTGCTCCCTAGAAGCACCCTTAACATGATGTGACATTCAGGAAAAGTCACTGATAGCCAGGCAAGGAAGTACAAAGCAGAATAAGCCCACCGAGAGATCTGGAGGGTCTGTGGGAGGGCAGGCCGGGCCTCTGCGGCCCTCACAAGGCAGCGCTGAGGTGGCTCCTCTGCCCTCCTGCTACCCTGGCACGGCAGAACTGTAGAGGAGCGAGCACAGGAACAGGGATTAAAGCATAATGAAATGGGAGTGTGCAGGAGCTGGGAACTGTGAATGAGCAGTTAGGGATAAGGTGTGAATCCAGGCCTTGCGGAGCGGGGCAATTCCCCTCTTTCTGTATCTGTTCAGAGAACATGCTGAAGGGCAGCCTCTGGCCTCGGAACTGACGCTGTGCTCTCCTCCCCAGGAAACTGAAATCCGGGCACTAATGCAGCTCTTTTGTTCCCAGTGCCCGGGGCTTACATTAACGCCAGAGAGCAAGAGCCTCAGGTGTTCCATGGTGCTTGTGGTCCTTCACCACAAGCAGGCCCTGTTCCCTACCACTGGCCTGCAAATGGATCTGGTCTGGAGCAGCCATAAGTTAGCCACAGGCAAACGGGCTCCGAGAGAGGAGAAGGCATCCATCAAGTGTCCTTGGGGAAAGCCTGCTTCTACATAGCCAACAGAAGTACAAGGCTTCCTACGCTCCCAGATCAGCAAATGAGCCAAGCAGAAGTACCAGCAAATCTTCCAGGTGCTATCGGCATCTCCTATCAACCCTCAACATTCACCCTTCCCACCAGCTCTCCAGGCACCAAACCTGTCCTTGGGTTACCATGAAGAGTGCCTACCAAGGGTCCCCACACCGCATGCAGGTCTCTGTCCTCGTTCAGACTGATCTGTGTTGCTAAGCCAGGTTGAAAATTACCTTAGTCACAGAGTCTTTTCCCTATGGTACCCACTTAATTAAATATTGAAAGAGCTATTACCTTTCAGGGATGCCTGTGCACAGGCTGTGTCCATTATTTATAACATAATGTATTCATTATGCATTTTATCTCATGCTCCTATCTGCTGATCTCAGAACAGGCCCTTAAACACAATTTTAAGCAATTAATCCTACCTTAATTACAGACAAATATATATAGAAGCCTCAGGACATCTCTGTCTTATATTTATTAGAAGTAAGTAAACATACCTAGAAATAAATCTGGTACTCAGGAAAGAGAAGGATAAAGCCCAGCAGTCACGGGAATCACAAACCGAAGCCAGGCACATTTCAATCAGCCAGGGTGAAAGTTCCAGCTACCTGGAAAAAGTCAGTCATGCCCTGCTGCAGGTTCCCTCCCACGACAGCTTCTGCTAATAAACCGCACCACCTCCACTCCTCCCTTATACACTGATGGCCCAAACCAAGGCTTAACACACCAAAACACCTCGGGTTCTCCTGCCTCCCATTGTCCTCCCAAACTCAGTCACCGGCACAGCCATTTTTCCAGTCAACAGGTGTCACTACTGAGCTGTCCCAGGTTGTCCCTTGTCCTTTCCTCCAGCTGAGAGCTGGTCCCTCATCTCCGCAGATGGATTTGGCTGCGAAGCTCAGGCTCACCTGAGCACATGGGTGCCAGCCCCAGCTGCCTGGGCAGGATGCACATAGGGACAGAGGTATGTCACAGGACAGGGAGTGCACAGCCACTGTCCTTTTCCTTCCACTTGGCTTTGTACCATCTGGGTCCCTTTTCCCAGTCCCACGTGAGGAAATCTGCCGTGGGACTCCCTCCAGCAAGAACCAGCTGCTCAGCCTCACATCCCTCTGCTGCAGGCCCTGAATTTTAATTTAACTACCATTCTCTCTCCCATACCCAAACCATCATGATGGCAACTGAAAAAGCTTTTCAAGGGCTTGGGGAAAAAAGAAGGGGAAAAAAAAAAGCAAAGCATCTCTACACACATGGAGGAAGTACCTCATAAATGACCACAGATGAATAGAGAAAACTATCAAAACCAATTCTTGGCTTCAGCAGCTTTTAGACTGGCCCTTAGCAGGGGAACACCAGCACAAGAACCTGCTGAATGCTTTCAAAGGCTTCTGTACTAAGGCTTGACTGAAGCTTGTAGAGACTCCTTTGCAGACCCCTAAAAAGGCAGTCTGTCCCTACAAGTAGGTGACATGGATGCAATTTGTTTCCAAACTGCTAACTACACTCTTACTTTTTCCACCTGGGGAACATTCCCTACCTGCTGGAAAAGACAGTCACAAAGGCGATCTGAGCACAAACAGGTACCAGTCCCGAGTAGTACAGCAGCACCTCCGCCTCTCTCCTCTGAGAAATGAGCCTGGCCTGGAACGTCATAAAGTGTTTTAAGGAAATAAATAATGCTATAGAGGGAAAAAACCCTTTCTATTTTTAACCAGAGATCCTGGCACAAAAGGATAGTGCTCTACATCATACCAGAATCAAGAGTTTGATGCTGTCTTTCCTTTATAAGGCTTTAAGACAGGCAGACCCCCCAAGAAGTGGTAAGCAATTCTTTGTTTACCCTGAAGTGAGACTCTGCAGACCCGGGTTTAATTCACTGCTCTGCTATTAGCCCGTGAGGTGACCTTGGACAAGTTGTTCTGTCCAGATTCTCAGCTGGTGTCAGCTGGCACAGTGCCACCACGGTCAATTTAAACAATTTGAGACGCCAGCCCCGGAGTCCTCGGGTCCTCAGCCTCCCTCCCCCAAACAGCTCTGCCACCCGCACACAGCCCCGCGCCTCAGGTGCTTCGGAACCGCGCGCCGGAGGGACACGTAGTGGGGTTAAGAGAACTCGTGCTTCCCTTGGAAAAATACATGGCTTTCCCTAAAATGAAACAAAAAGCCTTGGCTTTTTTTTTTTTATAATAGCCTTATGATCAGGGCTTTAAAAATACTACTGTGCTCTGGTGAGACCCCACCCGGAGCACTGCATCCAGCTCTGGGGCTACCAACATCAGGACTTGAACCTCTTGGAGTGAGTCCAGAGGAGGCAACAAAGATGCTCAGATGCCTGAAGCACCTCTGCTATGGAGACAGGCATTCCTGCAACCTCCCTCTGGATCATTTCTTAACTCAAAAGGCTTTTACATTACTCAGTTACTTTCTTGGAAAACTCATTCACTTCTGAACAAGCTTGATTTGCTGCCTCCTCCAATTTAGTGCAAGAATAAATCCAAAGAACATGAAACTCAATTTATTTTACTTTGTCAGCAGTAAAATTAACTTGAGGGGTTTTATAAGCACTGTCTCTTCTCCTCCTCCCTCCCCTCTAATGTCACTGCTTTCTGAGAAGTCCAGAGCCAGCAGCACTGTGCTGCGAGCACCACCCACGGAACCTGTTGAACAAGCAAGCTGTATCTGACAGGTCACTGGCTTGGAAAGGAGCTCTTTGGGACAAGGGTCGTCTCGGCTTGGTTTTCATAAGGCCTGTGAGGACCCTAGCACCAGCCAATGCACTTGGTACGGCAGCAGGATGGTCCCTGCCCACCAAAACTCACGACACGAAACCTGTTGTCCTCCACAGGGCTCTACAGCATCCTCTGCCCCAAGCCCTGCCACAGCACCAGGCACCCTCCTGCAGAGAAGAAAGCAGAACCTCCCCCTCAAGTAGGATCACAGCCAGAATCCCCACCAGCTCCCAAACTGCAGGGCACTCACTGACCACAAAAGCAGGGCATTTAACAGCTCTTTTCTGCTTGCCACCACCCTGGGAGTTGCACATCACAGGTACCTGCTCTTTTTAAACAACAGAACTCCAATGCAAGGAGCCTTTTTGTACACACCATGGTGCATAACCTCAACTGGCACAGCTTATGCTCTGGTTTCCCTAAAATGAACTGCTGCACGGTCTCAGTGTATGCAACATTGATTTACAGGAGTTTCTTTCTGTCCCATTCTCTCAACAAAATACAAATCAACTATTACGTAGAGGTGTGCTGAGAACTGCAGGGTACATCTTCTCAGAGGAGAAGGCAATGTCCATGTAAGGCTCGTTTCTCCTCCTGCTTTATGTTACAGGATGTTCTGGCCATCTTAGGGAAAAACACCAGTTGAGTCTATCTCTGAATGAGGATTATTTTAACAGCAGACTCTTCAGCTGTTTGTAGCTCAGTTAACAAGTTTTTGGCTTGCATATCAAAAATATTCCTTTCCTGGACTTCAGCAGGCTCTTTCCCAGTCGAGCTCTCAAAATCTGTTTGCAGTTCTGGTTGGATAGGTGATGCCTGCTGCTGGAGCAAATGCTGAGGATGAGCCTTGACATACAACGTTCCCCTTAAAGGAGCTCGCTCAGCAAGGTCCAAACACACCTTTCTCCTCTTCCAGCACTTCAACAGATGAGATACACTGTGCTGAGGGCAGGAGGGCACCCGGGCTGTGCACTTCAATCCCTCAGCCACCATGGGAGCCACAGGAGCTTCCCGAGGTTGATCCATAAGGACACGTCAGAACACTCCGGACCAGTGCAAAAACCCACCTGCAGACCTGAGCTCCGTGAGTCTGTCACTCCTGTGCCAGGAGAATCCTGAGAACTTCTCTTGTAGCTCAGTTTCCCTTTAAGCTCAGCCCTTATAGTTTGAGGACATGCTTACTTGCCTCATTTCCTCCAACAAGACCACAGGCTGAAGAATTACTCAAGTGAGAAAGGACCTGGTTAACCTCGTACACACACGAGTCCACTTGAACTCAGGCCCAGCACTTCCCATGCTGCAGGTTAAGCCCTGGTCCCTGCCTTAACCGCCTATGGACACGCAAACACGGCTCTGAGCCAAAGTACCGCACACGGGACTGGAGGTACAGCGAGGTCAGGCTGGGCCGAGCATCTCCGCCACTCCACACTGCTGCTGGGCTCACAGCTCCGCAGAGGATGGTTCCAAACCGACAAAATCCATGCCTCCAGACCCCTTCTCACACTCCTTTGTGCCTAAGAGTGGGTTTTCTCTATGAAAGGTATATCCCCTTCTCAACACACACTCATCCACCAACACATCACACGTGCCCTGGCCTGCCAGGGGCAGCCTACAGAGCTGAGCGAGAGGACAGCGCAGGGCAGGAGGTACAGCTGGAGACACACTCCCACTCCCCTGGGCCTGTGGGCCATTTCCAGGTCCCCATCAGGACCTGGAGACCATCTGCTTCCCACAGGCATGGCTTATAGGCAGATGACATCCCACGTTTGCCAAAAGAGTCCATAAAAGGCAAATAAAGTCCCAGCAAGTACTGTCCCACACAGCCTTCTCCCTGGACACCACATCTGGACTCCTCTTCAATGCTTCCCTTTTCCCAGAAGAACAAGACCCATGACTTCTCCCTGGAGCCCTTGGTACAGTGCTCCTAGTCTCGGGGATACCACACAAAAAGATATCAGCTTAAACATCTCCACTCTGCATCAAACTCCTGATTTTAATCCAGCCTGGAGTCATCTCCAGATACTGTGGGCTCCTATTCATCAGCCCTTGTTGTTGGATAACATCCCATGCTGCTCCCTTTCCTTCTTTAGAAATATCATCATTTCCAGAGTCTTCTTAGCCTGCTCCTAAAGAAAAGCCTAGCATCTAGAGATTTTTAAAACTGAGCATTTTGCTGAGATCCAGCCACACTACAGTACAAACACACTCACTTGGACCTCTTTCCTGTCTTACAGATGTGGAGATGCTCCTTCGATGTACTTGGCTCCACTGCCGAAGCGATGGAGGCCTCAGCACTCTGGCGAGTCCCCAGGTACAGCGGGCTCACCCCAAGGCCATCTCCCTAACAAGGCAGCTCCATTGCTATCATTTCCAAGCTGACAAAATCAGGTCTCAGCCTCGCCTGACCAGGCACTCTGCTGACTGCTGTGGAGACCTGACCTTCTGGGGAAGATGATGTAAGAAAAGATTTCACCAGAAGACAAGATAGAGGGAGATGGAACTGCCCCCAACGGGTTTCGAGTAGCTAACTGCAAATACCCCATCAGGATGCCCTTGGCAGTAAATAACACATGGACAGGCTGCTCAGGGCTGGAGGAGTCCAGCAGTCCAGCAAGGATCTCACAGGGAGGAGAGGTAGAACACCTCCATCCCTTTAGGCTCAGCCAAGAACCCATTCATGAGCTGCAAATTACACACATTTACCACTTCATTTTCAAAGGATTTCCCTTTGATGCTGTGAGTAATGCAAACCAACCACAAAGATTTATTCACTGTGTAACCCTCTTCTCCTGAGAGCATGTCTACAGGACAAGATGACTACAGTGGCAGAACTACAAACACCCTGCCCACACCTGGGCATGCCCAACTACTTCTTCCCATAAAGCCACAGCAGCGGAAAAAAATTAGGATGAGGTTACCAACCGCTCTTGGCATCAGTCTGACTTGACTTGTGGTAATAGTCAGGGTAAAACTCAGAGCAGAACAAAGCCTCTGAACATCTTCAGTGCTTTCTAAAATCCCAAGCCTAGAGACTGGTCTAGAGAAGGGTAAGGAAGACAAAGAGTAAAACCCCCTTTTACTAAAAAAAAATGCACCACTGTAGCTCAACTTCCTGGTTGTGGGCTGTGAAAAGCAGGGGGGGAGCACAGCCACGCCAGCACGGAGCAGCTCCATCCTGTGCCACGGGAGAATCCTGCGGCTTCGCAGGGGCTGCCTTAAGCTGCTGCACTGGCTTCTAAGCAAGGGTGTAACAAGGTGCATCCCTCAGGCTCTACACTCCAGGAATCCCATGTGGATTTCATTCCAAAACACAGAACTCCAAAGTTTCTGGGGACAGGTTTCACGAAACCTAGCTCTTTCCCTCAAGTTTTATCTTAGGGAAGTCTCTATGAAAACTAAATTTTTTATGCTTCCTTGTGGACAAGAAAGCTAGAAAGGGTAACTTAAATTACTCCAAAGAAACAAAAACCAGAAAAAAAAACACCAACCAACCAACCAAAACAAACAAACAAACAAAAAACATTTATTTTTCTAGCTACCATAAAGTTGCCATCAATTTAAAGAAGAACAGAGACAAAACAGAGAAGAGTGCCCTGGGACAGGCCAATACCTATAAGCAGGTCAGCTCCAGGGGTGAGAGGAGTTTTCCAAACTGCAGGGCTGACTGCTGATCTTCCCTCTCCCACCCCAGGACGGCATTTTTTTTCACAGGCTCCCTCCCATGAGGCTACAGACACAAGTACCTGCCACATGAATACATGACAGGTCCGGCCGAGCCTTTTGAGGATCTCTGACCAAAAATGGGCCGAATGACCAGCCTGCCTTCTCTAAGTACGAACTATTTAAGACTAGCAGAATGAGGGAACTACTGAAAAAGGGCTGGGACAGAATCAACAAATCGTGCCCACCTCACCACGAGCTCTGCTGTTCTGACCACAGCCACCACCCAAGGGCTCTCTGGGTTGTTAATGCCCTTCACCAAGTCATTTTAGTGTGCTAATTTGGCAGAAAACCACCTGTATTTATCCTGGGCTAGCTTTCTGCTGGGCTAGCTTGCTGAAAAGGCTCAGCTAAGGGCCACTGCCATGCCAGAGCCCAGGCAGGAGTGGCCACAAGGCACAGACAGGGCAGGATTGAACCTGGACGGCTCAATCAGCTCAGGCAGGTGGGGAGCACAAACCTACACGGAACAACAGCTGTTGAGGCTTTCTGCTACTCACCCTCTCACAGCCTTGTGTTCTCTCTGTTTGTGAGCAGCTGGGGTGGCCAGCATCCCTCTGCTCTCATGTCCTGCTGGACCCAGAGCTCCTGAGCATCCTGCATCCACGTCCCAAGCACCAGGTTCCTGTGGTTTGAGGTGGTGTGCCAGAGTCTACACCTCAGGCACCCAACTCTGGCAAGTCAGCCAGCCCGGCATGCAGCCCGGCAGTTCCGTAACGTTTTAATTAAGTGGACTCCAAACAGGAACGGAGATCTGGACGTTTCTAAGGCAGTTCTTCAGGGAGACCCTGCAGCTGGCCCAAACCCACAAGCCAGTTGTACAAGCCCTGCTCTGTGGTGACCTGAAGAGATGCTGACAGTTCAGCACAGCTTTAAGCAGGTTCCCGACGTCCCCTCCAAGCACCACGGTGTGTCCCATCCCTGCCGCTCCCTGAGCTGCTCAACTCAAGAGCTCAGTCCCACTCAGCTGTTGGTGCAGGACCTTGAACAAGTACTAAATAAATGAACAAGTCGTTTCCTGCAAGGCCAAACAAGTTCCCTGCCAAAGAGGTCACATACCACACTCTGGCCTGATGCCTCTCCCGAGTTTATGAGGGTAAATTCCCACATCCAGGGGTCCAACGATTACAGCATTACATCTGGGCTAGGATTACTCGCACTGGAGCTAGGATTACGCTCTGCTGGAGAGGTGAGGAAAACAACTGCTTTTGTGCTTTCATTGCATGACCTCTAAAGTTCGGTTTGGGTTTCTTGGTTTGCACAAACTAAAACATTCAAATGAAACAGGGAGTTTTCACTTAACTCCCAGTCAGAGGACCAGGATCTGTCACACCAAGGTTCTTCAACGTTATTTTGGCAGTAAGGAGATCTGTAAGGAAAAGCCCTCTGAGGCAGGGCCCGTGACAAAGCGGTCAGGAGGAAACAGCCTACGTGGCTCATTCCAGTCTTGTGAGCTCCTCCAGCCAGCACAGGGGTGCAAGGCAGACATGCCAGGATCTTTGCTCCCATCTCCCGCCACACCATCCGGGATTACTCAGAGGCTTTCTGTGAATGTGTTCTCATGACATGGATGCTCTCAACCCTCCACAGACCACAAGGACCAGGCAATTATCAGTCCTGTGAAAACAGTCTGAGCTTCCGATTTGGGGTAATTCTCAGAGCCACTCAAAATGCATCTGGCAGGCCTTGCTCCACCCCTCTGAACACTTCACTCCCATCGAGTTAAAACACGACTTATAAGCAACCCAAATCTTCCATGCCTGAATCACACAGGCAACTCCATGTGCTTGGATATGCCCATCCCCATGAGTAAGGGCTGCAGAATCAGACCCAGCTTTCCCTCACCCTCCTGCCAAAAACACAGGAACACAGAAAGAAGAAAAGAAAAACCCACTGACTGATGCCCCTGCTATTTTTGCTGTCTGACAGCAAACTGGTAAAAGGCCTGACTCAGAAAGCTCTCTAGAAAAACCTGAATCATTGCTATTTGAGAGATGGTCTCATATAATGAAGTCTCCACTCCTCCCTCTCTTTAGAAGAGAGAATTTGAGTCAGCCTGATGGGGAAGACAAAGAAAGAAAGAAAAAGAAGAAATTAAAAAAGAACTTCATGCTTCCTTTGGCTCTTTCTGCAAGGATGGCAGAGTCACTCAGTCCAGCAGCTGGACCTGGGGTCTGCAGGGCCATGCTTGATCTTAGTTACACCTCTCAGTTACCAATGTGACTTCCTCAACGTGAGAGCATAACCACGGACTTACACTGCCTGGAAGAGAGAAAGAGGCATCCCAGCTGTATGTTCACTGCCCAGATGAACTATGTGAACTTGGATTTCTTCTTAATAAAGAAAAGGTTAAAAAGCCTGAGCCTTGTGGAACATAGAGATCACTAGAATGAGCCTCATATAAACATTATAATGCTTTAGCACTTTGTTATTACACATCATTTAGCATCAGGAGATCTCAAAGTCACTTGACAAAGAGCCTCGTTTTCGAGACCCAGCCAAACGAGACACAGAGAGATTAAGTCCCTCAGAAGAGCAGTAGGAGCCATCACAACAGAAACCCAGAGCTTGTGCCCTGTCCCTGAGAGTTGCTCACTCCAGATGCTTCACCAATTAAAACACTGTGGTTACCTGCCTCTTCAGAAGGGCTCTAGCCTGTTTCCTGCAGAGAGATGCAGTTCATACACTTCACAAAGGAGGACCTGGCACCTCGTACCACTCTGCAAGCACAGGTCACCACTGACCCAAAATGCCATGCTCCTACAGATCCAGGCCATGGCGAGCCAGCGACTGAGGGAAGGGGGACTGACTAAGAAAAACAGCAGCATTAAAAACAACAATGTATCATCCCAAAAGGTGATTCAAGTCTGGGGTTACTGAGCTGGATCGCACCTGCACGCGAAGGCTCTCCAGGAGCAGCAGCCACTCCAGCACCTCCACTGCAGCCCAGCAAAGCCTACGCCCGGCCTTACACCATCGGTGTCTCTGGCAGCAAGGGCGTGGGGGAGCCGTGCCAGCCACATACACCACGAGCGCTCCGAACTCCACAGCAAACACCGCCCTGGGGTGCAGGGAGGGAGATGCCACTTGATACCAAAGCACTGCAATCTAGTCAAGAGTTTGTGCTGGATCTCAAACCCCACATTTTTATGTGGGAAAAATACTGAAATCAATAAATAGAAACACACCTTTGCACCTCCCACCTATGAATGCCAGAGAGCATCAGGCTGTAGGCGAGGTTCCCAGAGAGCCTGGTCACTTTGGGCCCGTGCAGAGCCACGGGCACTGTGATGCAGCGGGCACTGTGGAAAATTTCCACCTGTAAAATGATTCTTCTCCTTGTCACTGCCAGCTCTGCACGGCTGCAGGCACACAGGGCACCGGGTCTATTGTACCATTGCTCATTTCTCAGATTAATTTTAAGCCAACTCTGATCACAACGTGAGACAGGCTCCCAAACTGAAGCAAAACAGCAAGAGCTCTGACACAAGTTTGCAGGACCAGTTGGGAAACGTTTCGGCAGCTCAAGCAGAGCACAGACAAACGCACCTGTGGCACTGTCATTTTACAGCCAATGGAAATCCCTTTGCATCAGCAGGGACTCTAAAACACGGGAGGGGAATCCACATTGCCCTTCAGGGAGAAGAGTGCACTCTGCCCCTTCTAAAACGGGCCTGAAATTTACCATGTAATCTACAGTTTTTCACGTGGCTAAGGCAAGCAGCATGCAGCCAGTCTGCTCTGCTGGAGATGATCACAGAAAGGGGGAAGAGAGCACAGGTCTGGCGCATACCTTCAAACCAGCAGCCTTGATTTTTACGTTAAGGAAGGATGGATATCGGTGTCACACATCCGCATCTACCGTGTAGGTAGACTTAAACATACTTCAGTACATGCATACACTCCTGTTTACTTACAACGATGCTCATGTCTTTCCTGGCCTTACTCCTCGGAAGGAATCACCACGTTTGAGAGAAAAAGCTTAAGTTTTAGAAGACATGTACAAAAAAAAAGACAATTAGATTAATTTGAGGGCATTCAAGTCCTGAACCTTAAAAAGCCATCCGAACATAATTATACTACACAAGAAACACTGCGTTCAAGCCTTAGCTGGTGTTTGTGCTCTTCCCTAAACATCAGAGCATTCCTCACACCATGCTGGACACCGTGAAACCCTTCAGACACGTCTGTTTACTTAAAAAGCAAATTCAAGTCACGGAGGGCTACGCTCTCCTTCGTTTAAAGGAAAATTAGCCGTGGCTAAATTCTGCTTACAGTCAAAGAGCTGCGAAGCAAAAGGCGGACTGGTTCCGACCGCCCCGTGCGCAGCCGGTGCCTGGCGAGCAGGGGACACCCGGACCGAGGGCACGGTCCCGCCGCCTCGGCCTCGCTCCCGGGAGCCCGCGGACCCCGCTCCGACCGCCCCGAGCCCTCGGTGCCCCCGAGCCCGCGGCCGCCGCGACCCTCCGGGCTCCGGGCGGGCCCCGCTCCGCCCCGCCGAGCGCCGCTCCGACCTCCGGCAAGTTGCGCTCCCCTCCGCCCGCGGAGCCGCCGCGACCCCGGCGATCAACGCTCCGGCCCGGCCGGGCCCCGGCCCGGACCCCCGCCGAGGGGAGCCCCGGCTGCCCCGGCCCCCGCTCCCCTCCCTCCGCCGCCGGGCTCCCCGGCCCGGCCCGGCCCCGCCGCCCCCCGGCGCGGCCCCACACGCACCGCCGCGCGCGGCCGCGCCCCCGGCC
>JAYRBT010000114.1:5170900-5220047 GCA_036023395.1 Myiotriccus ornatus | reverse complement strand
CTCCCCGCGCCCTCGCCGCCGCCGCAGCCGCCGCCGCTCCACCGCCGGGGCGCCCATCGCGGCCGCTCCGCTGCGCTCCGACCGCTCCCCGCGCCGCGGAGAGCCCCACCGGGCTCCGCAGCACCGCCCCGGCCCGCCCCGCACCGCCCGCCCGCCGTCCGCCCCCCGCCCCTCAGCGGGCGGGACGGGGCGGGGACGGCCGGGCTGGGGGGCACTCCCCTCAGCCCACTGCCCACTGCCCGCTGCTCCCAGCCCACTGCCCTCAGTCCACTGCCCTCAGCCCACTGCCCGCTGCTCCCAGCCCACTGCCCTCAGCCCACTGCCCTCAGCCCACTGCCCACTGCCCGCTGCTCCCAGCCCACTCCCCTCAGCCCACTGCCCTCAGCCCACTGCCCTCAGCCCACTGCCCTCAGCCCACTGCCCTCAGCCCACTCCCCTCAGTCCACTGCCCTCAGCCCACTGCCCGCTGCTCCCAACCCACTGCCCGCTGCTCCCAGCCCACTGCCCTCAGCCCACTGCCTTCAGCCCACTGCCCACTGCCCGCTGCTCCCAGCCCACTGCCGGCTGCTCCCAGCCCACTCCCCTCAGTCCACTGCCCTCAGCCCACTGCCCACTGCCCTCAGCCCACTGCCCGCTGCTCCCAGCGCACAGCCCTCAGCCCACTGCCGGCTGCTCCCAATCCACAGCTCAGTGCCCACTGCCCCCAGCCCACAACCCAGGGCTCATACCACCTTCGGGGGTCCAGCTGCAGGCACAACCCGGCCTGGCCTCAGCTTCGCTGGACATCGCTCTCTCGCACCCACCATAGCTCCCGACCCAGCTGGGGCACAAGGCAGCCCACGCACAGCCACTCCATCCCTCCACTGCCTGGGCCGGCCGGAATCTTTCTTCTCCCCTTCCATGTAGAGTCATAATTAGTATTGCAATAGTAGCACAGATGTCTATGGGCTCTGCTGAACTAGGAGTGTTGTGCACGTACAAGGGAACAGCTGCCTCTGCAGGCCCACAGTGGTGCAGGGACACCATTATCCACAAAGGGCACTGGAGTTACATGACGGATCTACCTTTTTTTCTCTGGAGAGCCACCTTCAGCTGAGATGAACAGGAGAGTAGATGGAATATCTCTGTTCCTATAGTCTGTTTCCCAAGAGCTGCCATGGCTCATGGCACACAGACAGAAACAAAAGTAAACATCACTGCCAATATTTTTGGTTAGTTACCAACCACTCTTGTTAGGGAGGGTCTCATTCTTGAGGTAGCACCGTCAGTTTCTTGTGATTCTGAAGCTCACCAGCGGGTCAGTTGTCAGCTCTGCTCT
The DNA here is from genome assembly GCA_036023395.1 of Myiotriccus ornatus. NCBI lineage: Eukaryota > Metazoa > Chordata > Aves > Passeriformes > Tyrannidae > Myiotriccus > Myiotriccus ornatus. The sequence goes on along the minus strand of JAYRBT010000114.1, from coordinate 5,218,729 downwards.
TGCACATTTACCGGTTGTGCTCCTCCACACAACTTCAGCAACACTGGTGTCCCTGATGGTCCTGGGTAGGCAGAGCCAGCTCCCATCCAGACAGTAAATGGAGTTAACAATGGGCCTAGGATGTAACTATGGAAGAGGTGTTTTGTTTTGGTTTGTTTTTTTCCGGATAGGATACCCTCCCTTCCCCCTGGCAGGGCAGGTTTTATCCCATGGTAAACAACTCTGAAACCTGTAGTGCTGTGAAACGCTTCAGCAAGTCACCACAACTTATGAAAGAGATCCTGGCTGTCCCACTGCTGGCTCTGACTGATGCCATGGGAAACCAATCAACCCACTATGAGGTGAGAGGAGTTTGGGGGTGAACATCCCCATTGCCAACACGACAGAGCACTGTGGCAGTGCTCCCAAAGTACTCCCTTTAAATCTAAATGTCTATTTGAAGTCTGTAAGTTCTCAAAAATGTGACCCTGACAGTCACTGCAAAATCATTACTCTCTCCTCCATCACAGGCCTCCTCCTCTCGTCCCACTGCAGGGCTGCTCGTAAATACCTGGCGTGAGCTCGCTGCCTGGAGAATTGAGACTGGGAATATCTGGGAAGCCTGTGAAGCTTAGGAACAAATTTCCCATTCAGAATTTCAAAGTAATTTAACAAATTCCTTACTAGCATAGTGAGTACTAGCTCCTGAAACATCTCCATTTCCGGGGAACATAAGACAGGAGAATTCCCTCATCTCTCCCCCTAATGAACTGGTGTGTGGGTGGAACAGGCTTTGAACTGCTCCGTCTGCAGGAGGAAACAGAAGGAAGGCAATTGCCACGGATGTTACTCTTCTGAAAAAAAAGCTTTATATTTATCTTCTACAGGAGTCTTCTACACGAAAAAACAACTGCTAGAGAAAGAACAGATGTAACTAAGATGCTGCTGAACATTATACAGTTTGCTTTATATCATCTTTGCCACTTTCATCCTTTCATCTTGCTCTCCTTCTGACCATTTCAGTACTCTTCAAGGATTATCTCTTGACCACCTAATGCATGAGCGGTGCAGGAACTTAAAAGTGTGTCACCTTTAAGCCATCAGATCATACCTACATGCCACCGGACTCCTCTTCCTTAAAAAAAAGAAAAGGAATCTCATGATCTCGGCACTCTTTGGGTGCCAGTCAGCAAAGGTGCAGATCAGAGGTGCTGTGACTGTTAGAGGTGGTTGCAGGTAGCAGAACCTCCTTGTGTTCTCTGGAGTTCCTTCTGCAGTCCAAGAGAGGAAATCCTATTTAGCTGGCTCATCACCAGCTGGGCTGAGGGTGGGAGACAGACACACAAATATGTCTTCTTACATTATCACAGTCTCTGTAGGGCAGGAGCTGCTGTTGCTTTCAGCAACTGCTCACAAGTTCCAGCCAATGTCTGGGTACCTGTGTGTGGTGGGATCCTACCCAGAGTAATAGCAGAAGGACTGCCAGGTTGATACTCTTGTTGGACCCACCAGGCCAGGAGCCAATCTTAATGCCAAACTGAACAGGACTGACTTGTAAGTCTGAATCAGTGTAATGGTGTTCAAGTGTGCATGAAATCTCACCTTGGGGCTGAAAAAGAGCAGAGGTGCTAAGCAAAGTCTTCCTTTCCCAGCCACATCCTGCAAGGCTTTACTGATACATGTACATTCTGCACAGGTCACTGCTGGCATCTCTGCTTGCTGCCAGGTAGACCATTCTCCAAGGAGGGCCATGAAGACTCCAGAGGAGGTTCCCTGCGCTCTGCGAGGGCCCTAGGAAGGTTCCAACAGAGCTGGCTCAGAGGGGCAGAAAGAGGCGCTTTTGTTTCTTTCCAGAGCCTCATCACAGTATAAAACCACATAAAGCATTGGGAGAAAACCATGTAAATCACAGGATACAGATGTGCAGAGATGACAGCCAGATGTGCCTCAGTGGAGCTAAGGAACAGTCGTGACTGTTGCGAGGAGAGCAAACAGCCTCCCGTACTTGGCGTTTTCCCCTGCAAGCCATGCCAAGTTCTGCTCTTCAGACCAAATAGAGATTTTCTTCTGTTTGGACTGGCAGATTATGCTCACAAAGAGCTTTCAACTCCGGAGAAAAATATTTGGGATTCACACAGAGCAGAATGTTTCGGTATACACTGGCCAGTCAGAACCCAGCTGCCAGGGATGGTGATCCCCAACTGGCGGGCAGCACCCCGAGTCCGTTTGGAGGGCTGACGGGGGATGGACACCAGCACGTGAGAGTGGCCCTGGAGCTCTGGCCAAACATGGACAGGGGCACCATCAGGCTGGGGTTGGGCGGTGCTTCGCAGCAGAGACCACCTCGAGGCACCTGCGTGGCAGAATCACCAAGTCTCACCGCTGTTGCACTGCTCACACAAAACTGCTGTGGAGATCCACCTGAGCAGTGCAGGTGGCCCAGAAAGGACAGTGGGAGGGTTCCTTGCACTTTCAGTCCAGGGCCCTACTTTTCCAGCACAGCTCCTGAGCCTTTGCTCCCAGTCTCTGCCTACACAGAAAGCCTCACCCTTCACCTCAGGCGTTACCTGGCACACGCACACGTCAGCTGGTTGTACACGCACTCTGAGCGGTTCGGTGTCAGGGCTGCGGTGCCTGAGCACAGCTGCAGTTCAAGGTTCAAAGCAACAGCCTCTCAGCAGGACAGGGGTGGCTCAGTGTGGTTGCTTCTCTCCTGTGAAGTAAGATAGGCTGGCTTACACCAGCTGTTTAATCTGCAAGCCTTAGGCACACACACATCCTCTGCAAGCCACAGAGAGAGGATGCAATTAAGTACTCTGCTGATTACCACTGGTGGCAGCTCCCTCCTTCCTGCCTGAGATCCCTTGGTGAGCAGAAATCTTGTGTGGGTGATCCTCCCCGGCTCCCATGTAAAGTTCCGTGTCTGAATGAGCAGGTTGCAGTAAATCCAACCAACCTTGCCCTGGGAGAGGTGTCAGGGAGCGGGTGTACACAGGGGTGTCACTGCGAGCTGGTGGTCAGCGGCTGAAGGCGCAATGCCTTTGGTCAGCTCCTGGCAGTGCCACGTGCAGCGATGACAAACCACTTCTTTTCAGTCACCACTCATACTCTGGATACAAGGTGGTTCAAAAGGCTGCCCAGCTAAGGCAATTTCCATGTAAAAACAATTTACAGTAGTTTAGGCTATGCCTGTCTCCATTTGATTTAAGAGCATTTAAATAAGTTTGCATCTGCTTAGATAAAACTGCTTAAGGTCACAGCCTTGGATGAAGCTGAGTGTCCTCCTCCCGAAGGCTGGCAACTCTCCTCTCTCTGAAAAGCTTGAGCAAAAGTGTTTGCAGTTACAGCCTTTGGGTGAATCTGAGGTTTCAGGGAATTGTTGGTATGACCCCAAATCTTCCTGCAGCCTGAGGGAGGCCCATCTCCATCACGGAACAAACCAACCTGCTCTCATGTGCTCCCCCAGTGATCCCTCAGGCAGACCCATCGGAAGTACTTGCAGGGTGGGAACACCTGCTGTGCACAGGCAGCTCGCCATGGGCTCCACAGCAGCCTGACAGTCCCCATGCCCGGCCAGAGCAAGAACGGAGGCGTGGCAGCAGGGCAGCACACAGCCATGGACAAGGACATTGTCTCTTCTGGGTTTGGGGCCACTGAATAGAGGAAGTGACCACGGGAACAGTGAAGAGAACAACACCGAGGCACCAGGTCCGTTCTCAGGATGTGCCCTCAGCACCCGTCCTGTTTGTCTGTCCCAGCAGGGAGCAGAGGGAATGCACTCTCCCTCTTTTAGCTCTCTAGAAAAACCAACAAGGCTGTTACAGAGCTGAATTCTGGCTTCCCTTCTGCCAGAGGGTTTTGGGGTCTTTAGTGGCTAAAGAAGGGCAGCAGCATCTGGCTCCCGCACTCCTCTTCTGATCTGTACTCTATCTCAGACACATTTTTCTGAAGCTTTCCATGTCTCATGACTCACATTTATAATACACACATGAACAAGCAAACTAAAGAAATAATATGTACTGTACTTGTATGTGTATATAATATCAGTCCCTTTTTGAGGCTTGGAGATATTTTCTTCTCCAGCCCTCTTTTTTAGGTGCTATTTTCCCTTACTGAGGCCAGCAGGATGGGAGCCAGAGAGGCACGACAGAGCCCCCGAGAGCTTTTGGACAGACACTGTGCTCCCTTCCCAGGGCTGTTTGTCCCAGTACTCAAGTCTCTGCTATTGGCATATCTTTGGGAATATCTTGTGGCAAGGAGAAGCAATTACCTAATTGAGTGTGCAGAGCATAAAAGCCAACTAGGGTTCTTTCTGGATGAAAGAGGCAATAAAAATGCTGGTATTAATAGAAAAATATTTGTTACTTCATGGGATATCAAGGCTTCCTGTGGTTTGAGGTTGTGTCTTGCATAGCTTGTTGCTGAACGCCTCAGGATGACTCTCTCCTTTTTTTCTTTCAGCAGCAGCTTGTTCGCTCCCAGCTCAGTGATCTGGTTCACAGACAGAGCGGTCCTGTGCCTCCTTATCAGCTGTTCTCGCGTGCTCCTCTCCTTTCCGCAGGCACGCGCCGGCGCAGATGGGCTGCTGGTGTGTCCGCGTGCGTCCTGCCTGGACAGAGGCTGGAGAATGACAGCTGGGCTGCAGCAAAGCTGCTGCTCTACCTGCCTGATAGCACTGGAAAACAGCAACATGGAACAAAATTAAAGGGCAGAAAAGTCAAACCAAATGCAAATTAAATCTTATTACGTGCACTGAAATTGCCCTGGAGGGCCCTTTGCTACAGCAAGCTATTTCTGAGGCCAAAAAAATTACTGAAATGCAGAAGAAGGATGGCTAACTGTGTAAATATTGAGAATAGCAGTGTCAGAATGAATCCTAACATTTGTATACCCAGAGTTCGCAGTTTACAGCTTGTAAAAGTCTACGAAAACAAAAAGGATCATGAAATCTAATATAAATCTCAGATCACCACCAATCCACCTGCTCCTTTACTGCTGAACCTCTTCATGGTGGCCTGCTGTCCTCCAAAAAGCATCACAGGTTGGCAACACTGTTGGGATGCCAGTCTCTGCCCCCACATTCCTCATGTGTCCCTGTCCCCCAATGCCCACCCTTTCAGACAACAACTCACGGAGACTGAGATTTTTCCCTCAGGCTGTATGAAAGCACCTTCTCTTTTCTGCCTTTCTTGGAATCTCCTGTGCCTTCCTTACAATCATTCAGGCTGGAAAATATCTCTAGGACTGTCGAGTCCAACCGTTATCCCAGTACCGCCAATTCCTTGTTGAACACAAGCACCTGATAAGCCCTCTAGGACAGAAACTCTCCTCTGCCTCAAGCTGCTAATGCAGCACTTTCCACCATCACAGGCAGAGCCACACCAGGCCACCGGCACCCACGGTGTGGGTTAGGAGTGAGACACACCTGGGTCCTGCTGATGCATCAAGGCTCATGGCATGCGGGTGGGTCAGGAGGCAGGTGAAGACCTGCTGTGGGAACCATGACCACGCACCGCCTGGCAGCAGCACAGCCCAGCGAGCTTGGCCCTCGTGGGGAGCTGTGTGTGCCCAGGAGAGCCAGAGAGCTCGGAGCTGCTCCACGAGATGCCATGACAAGCTCCTGGGAGAGGCTGTGCCCACCCACACAGAGGATCCCATCCTGCACACCTGCTGCCCTCCCACGCCTTGTTCCTGCCAGTCCACTGCTCCTCCTCATCCCTGAATGGCAGCATTGCCACCTTCCTGCGCTTCAGTCTGTCCCCCAGCTTGGGAATGCCCTCTAGTTACCAAGGACACGTTCTGGCCATCCCCCTGGTCTCTCATGAGGACTGAACAGCACCAGCCTGCAAGGAGCACTCCTTTCCACAGCCAAGCTTGGCATCTCTGGCAGCTCCTGGCTGTGGGTCCCTCCAGGGTCCCCACTGCCTCAGCAGAGCTGGCTGCCCTGGGGTGACCCCAGTGATCTCTCCCAGGCCACTCTGTGTGACTTCCCTTCAGAGAGCAGATAAATCCTCCTCTCCTCCACCCTCTCGGCAGCATGCCTGGTTTTAGTGAAGCCTGGAAAGGGCGACTGCCAGCAGGAGAGGAATGCACGGTCTGCAGAAGAGGTGCAAGAGCTTTCAGCCCCAGGGGCTGTTTGTTCCCTTCACACTGGAAGGACCTGTACGTGGCAGAGATCCCCGAGATGATCTATGGGTTGGTATCCGAAACTGGCTCATCAGCACTTCACACACGAGCTGATGCAATCGGATCACAGTGCTGCAGCTTCATCAGATAATCCACAATTATGAGAAGAAATGTTGCTGCTTGGCTGAATGAGCTGAACTTACTGGCCCAGCTGAAGTAGGTTAATTAAAGTCACTGGGAGGAAGCTGTGATCATCCTTCCTGTGAGAAGAGATACAGGTTTATTGCTTACCATTTTTTCCCCCAATTCCAGATACAGGAGAAGATGGAGAAGCCATTTATGTAGGAAGCTTCATTGGCATCCTAAACAGTGAATGAAACATGCCTGGGTTGACAGAAAACCAAGACAGAGTTCACTGGCCCGTAACCCCCTGCCCAAAAGTGGCCCTCGATTATCTATAAATGTGTTAAGTGACAAAATTCTTCACCAGTTCTAAGCAACAGAGCACAAATATGTTAAAAGACCCTCACGTTCCAGAGATAACTCTCACTTGCAGAAGAGGTGGTGATAGCATGCAAACAGATCAGCTCCTGCTCAGACTCAGTTCCAGCCACATTGCAGTCTCAGATTTATCAAGGGATGCATCTTGGAGCACACAGGTTGCTCCTGGAGACACCTAGTGAGGCAGCAGCATAATGCAAACCAGCACAGGCACCCAAAAACATTCCCATGGAGAACTGTGACCCCATGCCCACTGAGAGCTGTGAGTCCTGTGCAATGTATGAAACAGGGCGTCAAATTTCTGGTCTCTAAGACACACCTCTCCAGCTCTGCTAACAAAATCTTTCATTCTCTGTGGCATCGGATTTACTTATCTTATGCTGAACACAACAGGCTTAAACACATGTCTGTGCACACACACTTAAACTGCTCCACTACTTAACAGGCACTTCTGCATGTTAATTACACCGAAGTTAAATATGTACAAAACCGCTTTTAAAACTTTAAAGAAACAGTTTAAAACTACCCTAAAGGTATACAAAGCAGCAGGGAGTTCACCAGAGCACATTTTACCTTCCAAACAGGTGGATTACACGAAAGCTGTAGTAGAGCTGTTGTATATTGCTGGTAAAACAGCTTTGATTACCTTTTAGTCATTAAGTCCTTCAGCACTTCAACTTGGTAAATACCAGGGTCTCACAGGCAATGTTTGTTCACAGGTAAAGGAGGAAACAAACAAACAAGTTCTTCACTGTCTCATCTCCTCAATGCCACCTCAGCCTAAGTTAGCTAAAATATTTACCCAAGTTCCAGACACACAGTGTGATTTACATGTCAGCAGGTGACAGTTTGGAGAAACAGTCTGTCACTTTCACAACTGGCGTGGCCTGACCTACATAAAACAAGGACAGCAAACGAGCACTCTGACATACATTAGTGCTTTGTTTAAGTAGACTGATACATTTGTGCCTGAAAATTGGTATCTGTTATTCAGTCAAAATGATTTTAAATTTATATCATAAAACTGCATTTTCGAAATCTCTCAGAAATTAATATCCACATTAAAAAGTTCTGCTCTGTTTTCCAAAGTGTCCATTGCCAGTATGTTTTCAGCATGCAGCACAAACCTCTGGCCCTTCCAGCTGCAGGGAGCAGGGCAGTGCGGGCAGGCCTCCTGCAGCAGTCCTGCGAGGAGCCGACAATCCCGGCTGGCCAACACCGCCGCTCCTGACACACCATCGCGGCCGGCAGCAAACAGCTGGCATGGCCAGCCCAGACAGCAAGGTCCCACTGCCAGTGAGGGCAGTGAATGAGCCCTTGGCTTACTCTGCAAATCCTGTTTCACATAACGCCTCCCACGGGCTGGTCCGCTCCCTCCAAAGAGCCGGGACACCCAAGTGCCCTGGAACGGCAACTGCCAGGAAAACCCCACTAGGGGACATGGCCTCGAGCTGTGCCAGGGCAGGTTTATGTTGGATATTATGACAAACACCTTCATGAACAGGGCTGTCCAGCCCTGGCACAGGCTGCCCATGGCAGTGGTGGATCCCCATCCCTGGAGGGATCTAACAGTTGTGTGGATGTGGCACTTGGGGACGTGGGTTAGCGGTGGTGGAAGAATGGGTGGAGCTGATGGTGTTAGAAGGCCTTTCAAACCTAAATGATTCTGTGATTCTGTGTAAGGAAGCCGTGCTGGAAAAGCATCAGAATTAGAGTCCCTATTTCAATGAAGGAGAAATGGGTTAATTTGTGGTGAACGAAACTCCTAATTAATGAGTCAGGAAGGATTTCACTTGCTTGCACTAATAAACGAAACTGCTTACCTGAAGGACAGCACTTCACCATTTCTTCTGTGAGCAACCCCTCCAAAAGAATGGCAGCCACATCACATACCTGTGCTCTCACTTGTGTCAGTGACAAAGGAGCTCCAGTTCTTTTTGGTGACCTGTAACAGCCTGCCATGCAAACGCCACGTACAAGTAAGCACTCGTCAGGACACTGCATTTTGTAGAAAGCAAACAAAGAAGTATTAGAAGTATTTTGAAGGCAGAGGGGAACATGAAATCACCTGAGACCCTTACCCAGCTGCTGCACTGCATATTGCCTCAGGGACAGCAAAGGAAGTGCCTGGGCATGCTTCAAATTCTTGTCCAATATCCTGTATTTTTTCCCCAAATAGATATGTGCTGTATTTCTACCACCTATTCTGAAAGGAGATAATTAAAACCTCATCCAGAACATGACTTCATTCTCCCATATACATATTTTGCATTTAATTTCACACTTTGGAACCCAGCATTCTGCTGCTGTATGTGGATTTAATTCTGCTGGTGTCATTCCGCTCTACCCCCAGTGAAGCAGGGCAGGTTGGAAAGCAGTGCAAGGTCTTACCTAGACAGACTTGCTCAGGAAAAATAATCTAAATTAAGTCACTGCCTGACTTTAAGTGGATTAGTTAAAATGCATTCAATCCCTCAATGCAAGCTCTTATTCAGAAGCAAAATGACCTAAATTTGATTTACCTCTAGTCATTTCCAACCTTAAATAATATTAAGGCAGCTTTCAATCAAAGATGACTGACCCCATGTATGTAAAATGCAGTTTAAGCAATCCACTTACACAGACGAGATAAAAACCAAACAAGAAAATATTCCCAAGATCCTGGCATTAAACTGCTGATTGCTAGGCCTGCTTTCCATGAGTTCAGTAGTTAATGGTGGCTGTTAACCACAAACATTTTTGTGCTCCTAATTGCCTTAAACCAAACCTAGAGCCCAGGCAAGGAAAATCAGGAGATAAAATTGAACTTCTGGTTGGCGTCAGAGTTTTTTTTTCCTAAATCAAATAAAAGCAGTGGAATGTAGTGAGGAGAGCAGTTCTCCAGGAGGTGCCGGGGGTGTGTCAGGTACCACCAGCATCTGCTTCAAAAAAACATCCACAGAGAGGGAGCCTCGCCACGGTGTGACAATTCCATCGTGATGTGGAGCATCCCTTCGGGGTGCGAGGGAAACAGATGGGGGCAGAGGGGTGTGGCAACAGCGGGCTTTAAATATGTCAAAGGCTGCCTTGAAGAGAAGGGAATAGTCAGTTTTCCACAGGGCAAGAGGTAATGGTCAGTGACCCCAGCAGAGAAGGTGAGCCCAGATGCTGGGAAAAGCTGTGCAACAGGAATGCTGCCGGGGCACTAAATTCCAGGAGGGTGGGACTTTCAGAAAGGCATGAACATATAAGCAGCACAGTTAGAGTCTGGCAGGTTTGAACAGCCTTAACAGATGTATCCCTGATGTCAGGTGTGGGTCAGGATGAGAAAAAGGTGTTGGAATCTGGATTGTTGCTTTGTCTCATACAGAGATGACACAGCAATTTCCGTATTTGGGTCTGCCCAAAGACATGCTGCTATATTTTCTGGAATAAACGACGAATGCTGCAGAAATCTAAACATGACTTTTTATAGTCAGTCCTCCAGGCATGCAGCTATTGAGTGCGGAGCTGCCAGCCCCAGCTATGCAGAAACCATGAGTCAAGTCCCCCAGATCCTGAGGCTGCCTTGAGGGCTGTGAGATTCACAGAGCAGGGCTCATTCTTCCTGTTTCGCCAGCTTTAGAGGAGGAAGAGGTACAGCGACAGGCACTGCAGCTCCAAAATCTCTCTACAGGCCCAAACGGCAAACTTCCTTACTGAAAAGGCAGGAGTACATCATGTTCAGCCCCATGGCTGGGGTTGCTGGGGATTTCATAGCAGCACTGGCTGCTCAGGGCACGTAAAGGCCGGGGCACAGCCAGCACCGGTGCCCCCTCGGCACCCCAGCACCGGCCGGGTCCCTCTCCTGCAGCTGCAGCACGTGGGCACTGCAGGGTGGGCAGGCAAACCCCAGCAAGGGCAGAGTGGCATGTTTCTGTAAGAGCTGGCTGTACCTGGAGCCAGGTGCCTGGAAGACTTTTAGACCACAGAACCCACTCGAGGTCTTGCAGCCGGCAGAGATGCAGCCTGTGGGAAGCTCTGGAGTGGGGCAGCCAGCGAGGAAAGCAACGAGCCACATCCACAGCATCATCTCTTTACCTGGCCAGGGCAGGTGGCAGAGCAGGGCTGCATCCTGAGCCCGCTCTCCCCCAGCAGTCGGAGCTGAGCTGGATTGCAAAGCGCCTAAGTTATTCATCCTGCACATCTGCAAGTTGTTACTCACTGAGAGGCGGCTGAGCTGCCTGTCATGGTTGTAATAATACTTGTGGCTCTTTTCACTGTTTTGGTTTTGCCAATTCCTTGGTTTGGTTTTCCTAGACAATGCCAACTGCTTTAAGCAAAGGCAGGGACTTTCAATAGGCTCCACATTCTCTTATTGCACAAAGCTGGGACCTCAGAGTGCATCTTCCGCTGAGACACAACTGGCTTCGAGAACAAGGAGAAACAACCCCAGCCACGGAGCAGCAGGTTCAGCCAGGACATCAGCACACTGCAACCAGCATGGACCAAGCTTGGCTGGCCTGGTTTCCACATGGGCAGTTGGCTCCAGGGGTTTCTGTCTGCATGGATTCCAGGTGCAGGTCAAACAGTAGGATGCTCTGATTAGACCCAGTCCTCAGCTCAGTCTGCTGCAAAAGAGATGAACTCGGACCCTTGCCTGACCTCAGGTAGATCAGGGCTCCTCTTTAGCAGTGCTAACAGGAAACAGCTTTGAACTCCTCTCTAGCAACCAAGTTATATGGGTTTTTAAAATATGTACTTACCTTAGTGGTGCCTTTGGTTTAGCTAATTTTGAAAACAAGACTTTTTTTTCCAACTTACATAGTGTAAAGAGTAAGAAAGTCTGCAGAAGCCACCATGTCCATAACTGATACTGAATCCTGCTGCTCCAGCCCTTTTATTGGCGGTTGTAGAGCTCTTGGGAGGGCAGACACGCCTGTGGGTTATGCCCAATGCTTGCTGAGAAGGCAAATCTCAGCCCAGGTTCAGTGGGCCTGGGTAAAGCCTACTCTCAAATTAAAAAAACTATTGGTGTTTCTCTACTCACTGCAGTTCAGCCCTGAGAAGGTTACCAAGCTCTTTCAGGCAGAGTGGGCCCATCCACTGGGACAGCCCTTGCTCCCAGTGCCAGCACAGCAGCTGCCACCCCATCCTCACTGCGGGGACCCTGGGCAATGTCCTTGCTGGGGGCTCTGGAGTGTCTTCTGGACTGGCAATGAGCAGGTGAAGGGAATGTCAGTGCACCTTCTTCACCTTAAGACAGGTTCCAGCACTATACACACCAGAAAAGAAAATGCAAAAAAGAAAAGAAAACAGGATATGGTGAGACAACAGTGTTACTGCTCAAAAGCAATAAAGAGAACGGATCCAGAACGGGAGCCCCCGATCCTTGCTCACTCACAGCCTGGCTCCAGGAATTATGCTGATCAAATTTCATAAGTTTTGCTCTTCTTATTAATCTTCTCTGCTTAAGTAAAATAGCTGTCAGAAATGGCAGAGCCGTTACACATCTTTGGGTTTGTTTTGCTGACGGCAAAACCTGTTTAACACTGAAGAAGGGAAAACAAAACTTTCTAAGAAGTGAAAGTATCACAGTCTGAAACCTCCACTGCCTCCCATGGCCAACTCACCTTGAAGCCTTGTTAGCTTTGTGCTGGTTTGCTCTGCAACTCCATGACCCCAGTTCACTGTCCCACTTCCCAAGACTATCTGCACTTGTTTGTAAAGGAAAAACAGATCAGCTCAGGCTGATGCATTTTTCCATGGCCAGTAGGCATGGCCAGAAAAGCACACAGATCAAAGCAACAGGGTCAGGAAGGAGAGCCTGAAAGTTATACCCTGCTAAAACGAACAGACGACACTCCTACTACTTGGGAACACGGGAGGCAGCCCGAATAAGTAAAGGGATCCGTGTTCTAGCTCTGCTCCAGGCCAGCCAGCCACATAAGGTGACTTCCAAAGCATTCTGCACAGTTGCCATATTTGTGTGTGCTGGCCCCTCATTTCAGCTCTAATGATCTCTCCCAGGCACTGTCCAAGGGCTCTGACGTGCCAGTTTTCCCTGGGTTCATCCCCCTGCTCCTGGGCAGAGGGGAGGGAGCAGAGCAGGAATCAAAGTCACCCAGAGAACAGCCACTTCCTGACCCTTCCTGGGCCACCTTCCCACCCCATTCTCATGGTGGAACCCCTGGGTGTGTCCTTGTGCAGGTACAGTAATCCCACTGCTTGGGCAGGATGACAGAGACCCCTGGGAAAGGCATTCTGTTGGAACACTTTGGATCTACATGTCTTTAAGTCTCTCCAGGAATAGTGACTCCACCACTGCCCTGGACAGTCTGTTGCTGGGCTTGACAACACTTTCTGTGAGAAATTTTTCCCCAGTATCTACCCTAAACCTCCCTTGGCACAACTTCAGGCCATTTCCTCCTCTCCTGTCACTTGTTATCTGGGAGAAGAGGTCACGCCCCATCTGGCTAAAACCTCCTTCCAAGTAGCTGCAGAGAGCTAGGAGGTCTCCTAATGTTTGCAAAGAATTACTGAATTTGCTCTTAAATCTGCCCTGAGCTTCATTCCAGCCCCTCACTGTCCTTCTGTTTATAAGCTTTCCCCTTGTGCCTAACAAACTGCCTCAGGCAAGGTCCCAACCCATCCCTTTCTTTTCCTACCCACAATAAAAACTCATAGAAAACAGCAGTGTTTCATTTTGGAGCTATTTTGAAAAGGAATGTAATCTCCAAGGAACAGGGTAATGTCCAAAAGTGACCAAACAGCACAACAAATTGGGCTCAGAGTTTCAGAACTGTCCAGGCTGACACTAGGCTCAACTCAGTCCCTGTGAGCAGCCATGTGGAAAAACTGCCCTTTCCTAAGCTGTGGTTAACACTCCAGCAGCAGATTTTCAGGCTGTGGGCTCCTGGGCAGGAGGCACCAATGGATCAGGAAGAAATGGGGCTGCCTGAATTCAGCAGGCATTTCCCTGCCTGCCCCCAAAGCTGCTCCTCACAGCCCGTGGCAGAGCTTTAGGAAAATGAGCAACTTCCACAGCCCCTTTGGCAGAGGGCAGGAGCCTCCCTTGGGATCACTGGACACGGGTTTTTTTATCAGCACCAACAGTGTTTAAGCCTCCCCTTGAATCCCTGTTTGCCCATAGAGGGGGCCACACTCCTGGGCAGCCAGAGGAGCAACCAGAACTCTGAGTCTGGGACTGGCTGTTCCAGGAGCTTCCCTCCTTGGAGGACAGCAGGATCTCAAGGCTGCTCACACTCACAAAGGCATCAGCTGAACTGGAAACCCACCACCAAAAAAAAACCTGTGGGAGAGGCTGTGACTGTGGTGAGGATCACCTCTGCTGGACCAGGCTCCTTCATGGCCCTGCTCTGAGAGCAGGCACTGACACTGCATGGATTCACCCCAAAGCAGCACCAGGATCACTGCATGGACTCACCCCAAAGCAGCGCCAGGATCACTGCAGGGAGTCACCCCAAAGCAGCACCAGGATCACTGCACGGACTCACCCCAAAGCAGCGCCAGGATCACTGCACGGACTCACCCCAAAGCAGCGCCAGGATCACTGCACGGATTCATCCCAAAGCAGACCCAGGATCACTGCATGGATTCACCCCAAAGCAGAGCCAGGATCACTGCATGGATTCACCCCAAAGCAGAGCCAGGACCCCACATGAACCCGGGCAGTGACTCCCGTCCTGGCGTCAGAGGACACAGTCAGTGCTTGACCTGCCGTGACTCCGGGTGAGTGGTTTAGCAACCTGCCTCCCAAGGATGTGCCGCTGCCCCTCATCCTGCGTTTCCGCCCCTGGAATTTGGGCATGGCTTCAGAAGTTCCTGGAGCTCCTGTTGCTCAGGGGCCCGAAGCCTCAGCACGGCACCCGATGGGAAAGCCCGGCTGCTTATGGCACAGCTGCCCTGGGGACAGAGGTCCTGGGGTGACAGCCAGCCTTGGGCAGCAGGGACAGGTGCCACGGAATGACCAAGGATGACCCTCCCTAATAATGTCTGCCCCGGAGATGAGAGTTGTTTCCATCAGTACATTAATTTTTCCCTAAGCCCTTTTCCCGGGAAGGGTGACTCACTGCAATATCCATCTGAAATGTTCTCCTGAGGTATTTTTAGACAACAGTGGTGGTGGTCTAGTGAGTCATGGCTCCAGCACTGCCCATTAATGCAGAAAGACATGGGATCCAGTGTAATGGATTGTTTTCCAGGGCTGCTTCCATGGAGCTCTGCTTCCCTGGCAGTTCCAGCTTTCACACCCACCTCTGTTTCTCTTGCACTGTGTTTAAACGATGGGGTTTGTTCCCTCCCCACAAACAAAAGAAGTGGAGCAGTCACCCAAAAGCCCTTCACCTCCAAATCACTGTAATCCATCTTGATTCACTGCATGTACCAGTGCCTGTTCTTTGTGCTAACAAGGGAACAGGGCAGGGAATGCTTTGGAGACCTTCAGCAGTTTACCTACAATAAACCTCACACTTCGGAGGGCTGGAGGAGCTCGTGGGGAGAGCAAGAGAGAGGAGAGGCTGCCCTTCTGCCTCCTGGTAGAGTATAATGTAGCAAGTGATGCCACTTGTTCAAAAAGAGAGCAAAGCAGGAGGGGAAAAGAAGAAAACCAAAACCCCAACCAGAACAACAAAAAAAAAAAAAGCCCAGAGCAGTATTTGAAGAGTTAAGCCATGTCACCACAGCATCTTCAAACCATTTTGTTTGTTCTACTGAAAGAACATGAGAGGTAGGTGTTCTCATTTCAGACATTTTTAAACAGAGAGGCTCAAGCTGCTCTGCTCTGTAGCAAAGGGCACTTCTCATGTGGTGAGACATAACTCAGTTCTTTTGTGAGTGTGTGCAGTGCATATCCCAGCTCAGGCTGTACTGATTTGGGGCACTTCTGTGCTCCTGTGCTCCCCCATCCATCGCATGCACCTCAGGGACGACAGATCCTGGTCTCACAGGCACCACAGACCCACCCACCAGAGCATCCCACCGCCCCAGGCCACGAGCACACCAGTGCAGAGCAGTGCTCAGTAACCAGATTCCAACCTAAATGATGTGAAGGGCCTAAAAGCAGAGGCCAAAAGCACAAAAAGATGGACTGGCAGCATTTGGGTCTGGGCTAACACCCTATCAACACTCTGAGTTCCGCTCCCCCCGCTGCATTGTCACAAGGCACCACTGTCCTCAGCTTCTCCTCCTGCATGTTTCAGGGCGAAGACCAAACACATCGAAACACCCAACTCCCTCCTCCCCCAAGGTTTCCCCCAAAATTCACCCAAGTTTGCCAGAACTTTCTGTGAATCCCTGTAAAAGAGTTCAGCCCAGAGCTGCTCACGCAGCATCCCTCCCTATGCCACTGCCAAACTGCAACCACTCTGCAAACCTTCCCAATTACCACAGGGGAAAACCTGTCCAGGCTTCCCTGCTGCATAAGACACTACTCCATGTGGTTCCAAAACCTCCGTATTTCCCAGTCCTTTGGGAAGAGCAGTGGGCCAGGCTGGTGGAGGGAACGCTGCCGGCTCTTGCCTGGGGGGTGGATCGAGGGGTCTGTGCTCTGGGACTGCTGTTGGCAGCCAGGGAAGCACAGTGTGCCCACTGATGAGGGAGCTGTGCTGTTGCTTACCTGGGGTTTGCCTCCAGAAGGTGAACTGCGGGAGACCAAGATGCCGGCTGGTGCAAGGAATGGGTCAGTTGTCCCTGCAGGATATTTTGGAAGCAGCAGTTGCCACAGAACAGGTGTGTTTGATGTCCTTTTCTTACCAAAACGCAGCAGTCTGGAAACAGAGAGTCATCTGTCACAGATTGGGAAGTGGTTCTGCAAGAGCAAAGAAGCATTTTTGTGTAACTCCCAGCTGAGGCAATATTCCTGTCAACCAAACATTCCCAAGTAACAACTCCCAGCAGCTGAGACCATTGCTGGGGGAAGGAGCTTTGACAGTAATCAGAATCCCAGAATGGTTTCATATGAAAAGGACCTTAAAGCTCATCTCATTCCACCCCCCTGCCATGGGCAGGGACACCTTCCACTAGCCCAGGTTGCTCCAAGCCCTGTCCAACCTGGCCTTGGACACCTCCAGGGATGGAGCAGCCACAGCTTCTCTGGGCAACCTGTGCCAGGGCCTCCCCACCTTCACAGGGAAGAGTTCCTTCCCATTATCCCATCTAGCCCTGGCCTGTGTCAGTGGCAAGCTATTCCCCCTTGTCCTGTCCCTCCAGGCCCTTGCCAAAGTCCCTCTCTACAGCTCCCTTGCAGCCCCTTTGGATCCTGTTGCCACCAGACCTACACTTCCAGCAGGGAAGATGTAATAAAATCCCAGCCACCTCTCTGGATAAGCAAGAGAATGAGAGGACACTTCTAAAGGACTGAGTAGAAGAAAGTGGCTCATGAAGCCTCACAGCCCAAAGACAGATCAGAGAGGAGGAAGTGGTGCCGAACCTGCTCTGGCTCCTCTTTCCCATTCCAACTGCGCACCCCAAAGCCTGCCAGAGTTCTCTCTGCACTGCTGTCCAGCCTGGACACACTTCATTTCAACAGACACTAAAGCACCTTCAAGCAGACTAACAGCTGTGCTGTTTATGGGAGCACTCACAGCGGTGGATTTCAGGGCAGTGTCACAAACGAAGGTGAGACTGAAACCTGTTGTCACACAGCCACCGGTGTGGAACGGAGAGCGGAGCTGATGCTCCAAGACGAGATGCACCAGGAACCGCAATCTCTATAAATCAGCCCATTTTTAATTCAATGCTCACACTGCCAAGATTGGAACCTGCAACCTCATCCATTTTGCCATAATTGTGACACTCAGAGATTTGTCTTTTTGACTGAGAGCTTGGAGTTATTTCCCTTTTAATCCATTAGCGTTTACACATCAAATTAAACCCCTCCAATCCTTTTTACCAATACCTTTGGCCTGTCACAGTAGCATCATTTGTTCAGACTATTTCACCCTTAAAATTCTGCTTTTTGGGGCAACGTGGCCCTTCAACTCACTATCTAGACTGAAACATTTGCAAGATACTGACTGATCAGGATTTTTTCCTGGTAAAATTATTTTCTCTTCCGGGAGTCCATGAAAACCAACAGTACATTTTCACAGGACCCCTAACATAATCTCTGGTTACCAGGGAGATTTCCTCAGGGAATTTTCTATTTAGAAAACAAACGCAGTTTTTAAAGAAAACTGAGCCCTGCAGTAAATTGCTCCAGCACGAAGGTGAATTTCAATACCAGTAATTGGCAGCTGCTCCACTGTTTGCCAGCACTTCAGCAGAAGTTCTGGAAAAGGTTTGTATTCAGACTGGCCTTGTGTTGGTCCCTGCGGGGCAGTTCCAGCAGGGAAGCTCAGTGTGCCTTCCCCAGGCCGACCTGGCACACGTGAGCAGGGTGGGTGCTCACAGACAGCTGTGCCGGCTGTAAACAGTCAAAACTGCTCCTCAGAGCCCAGCTACCTGTCAGGGACAGCCAAACCCTGGGGAACTGCACGGAACCAAAGCCATAACCACACCCACAGGCTAATGAGGCTGCTTTGCTGGAGGGCTGTAATGCCCACCCCTATTTGGCATATTTATTGTTTTCATTGCACCCAAAATCATCTTTGGCAACTGGCACAGGTTGCCCCATCCCTGGAAGTGCCCAAGGCCAGGTAGGACGGGGCTTGGAGCAACCTGGGCTAGTGGAAGGTGTCCCTGCCCATGGCAGGAGGATGGAACGAGATGAGATTTAAGGGTCTGTTTATATACAGCTAATGAAAACTGCTGCAACCCTCTCTGCCAGTCATCTCCTGGCCATAGCCATAACTCAGAGTCAGCACTGGCAAAGCCCTCTGCACTGTCAGGCCAGGCAGGAGCAGGGACAGCAGCCTGAGCCCGCAGGAGCAGGGCTGAGGGAATAGCACCGTACTCAGTAACACCGTGAATTTCCTCCCTCAAAGTCCATAAACGCAGGAGCAATCCCACACCCCTGCCTGCTGTCTCAGTAACATCGCTGGCAGCATCAGGAGAGAGTAACAAACATTCCTGGACTCAAACCTCAGTCTGTTCCACGGGGAGACTCCAGACCTCGCCAGGGCACAGGAAAGGAGCCAAACCTCACACGAGCTGAACTGCAGGCACTGGGCAGATTTAAAATCATATAAATACTTAAAGGCAAGATTAAATAAAACCCTTCACAACTCACTGTGGGCTGCCAAAGCTTTACCTGCATTTCAGTGTTTTAAAAAGCCAAGTCAGTGCAGTTGTAAACCCTCCTACGAATGAACTTCTGTTAAGGAATTTATAAGGAAAAAGCTTTAAAGGGAAAGCTAAACAGCCCCCCACCCCGCCATCCCCAGTTATCCCAAACTGGGCAGCCACATGGACAGGATGAGCAGGTGGATTAAGGACAGCAAACAGTGAGGAGTTCACCTCATTCCAAGGTGTGACAGCTGTGCCATCAGCTTCTTCCCAAGGGTGGCCCACAACAGATGGCAAGGGAAAGGAACAGGACCGCAGTGTGTCTGGCAGACGCAGCCTGTCCCACCTCAGCCTTTCCCAGCCACAGTACCTGGGCATTTCCCCAACTGGAAGCTGTCTCTGAACCCAATGCAGAGCAGCCACCAAGATTTTAGGCCAATAATTCATTTAATTTTTTTTCCAAATGTTTTTGTTTCTGACTTCCCTACAATGCCAAATCCTGGCATCTAGGGGTTTTCCAAGGAGGGCTGGGATCTCCCTTTGTGCAGCACAGAGAGTAGAGAAAGGCCTGAGTATCACCCTGGCTTTGGGCAGGCAACACCCCAGTGGGACTGCACGTCCTCCCAGGGCACCTCTGCTCTAAGACCCCAGAAGCCAGCACATCCCAGACCTGCCCAGCAGCCCTATCCCAAAACCAGTGTGCAGGGATGCCTAGGGATTCTGCAGAATTTTGCATCTGCAGGAGGCACAGTGGCCAGGAGAGAGCCTGTGTTGTGGCAAACACCTTTTGCAGGAACCACCACCTCTTAGAAAGGCAAAGACCCAGCTACCTCCTGCATTCCATCCTGCCAGGCTGCATAGGCCACACGCTGGCACATCCCAAGGAATGGTTTCCAGGCCTCCTGTCAACCCTTCAAGGGTCCTTTTGGAGATTTTGCACAGGGAAGACTTGCAGAGAAACAAAAAGGGAAAAATAGGATTCTTTCAGCTGACAGAAGGAAAAGCATCTTACTTGTCACAGTACGAAAATTAGTGCTGAACTACTACTTAACATTCCTAAAGCATCCAGCTTCCATGCTTTTCAGTGCTGCTGAAAAGAAGCGACTGATCAAAACAGCAGACGTCCAGGAGCAGCGGGGGAAGCCCCACATGCTGCATTCCAGCAGATGCCCAGCAGTGGTGCCTTCTCACTCTGTTTTCCAGGATTACCTTCTCCTTCCCAACGTACCTGCACACATCCAGCACTGCCCCAGAGGTGCACGGATGAGGGTACTGGCTGTGGAGCGTGAAGTCCCAGGAGTAGGAGCCCATCTGATCCCAGCTGCTGCTTTACACAACCGAGCACAGCGTGAGCACAGCCGGGAATGAGCGGCTCTGCTTCCCATGCGGCTGGAGCTGCTCCCCATGAGCCAGGGGAAAACAGGAGCAGGGGCCTGGAAACTTCTGAGGTTCCTTTTTAAGCTCCATCCTGACCAAGTTATCTCCTTCCCAGAAATCTACTCAACACCTTATGAGAATTCATTCAAATTCATGCCATATAGAGGATACGACCCTGTGTAAAGCAGGACTCGCCCTCCCAACTCTGACCACCAGGGAGGATTTAAAAAGGAATAAAGAAAAAAAAAAATCCCAGCAGCTTTGAGAGCAGCGTTTGATGTTGGGTTGTATAAATCACAGACCAGACTGAGCTGCACGTATGGGAATATGAAAGAAGGGTTTGATTAACAGCTCAGTGAAGCTCAGACCTAACTGCACAGCCGACTGAGAGGTTAATTATCTGGATGAGAGAAATGCTGATCCCTTAGTACCAGGCACCATTTCCATATGGGCACGTGGGCATGTCTGACAGTTCAAAATTAGGGCTGCTTTAGCAAAGGGTGAGGGGGTGGAAGGGACTGAGGAGCATCCCCAGGCGGACAGGAGGCATCGGGAACGCCACAGGAAGCTGCAGTTCTGGTCCCTCTCCAGCTTGCACAATATTTTCCACTTTGGTTCCGGGGGATTATGTGTTATTTGGATATTGCAGTGTCCGGGGCTGCTCCGCCGTGACCTGCCTGTCGGGGAACATCAGGAAGAGACCCAGCCGCCTCCCCCGGCCCTGCAGAGCACCGGGCAGGGCTGAGTCCAGTGTCCTCTGCAGCCCAGGAGCAAACCCTCTCACCTCCTGGCGGCAGGGCCAGGCTCGGGCACTCAGCACAGAGCCCGGCTGAACTCTCAGGAGAGGCACACGCAGCGACTTCAGGCAGCTGATCGCTGTCTCTCCATGCGGATGTGTTTGGGAACCCTTCTCTGAGGAAATGGAGAAGAGCAGAGGACAGACCTTCAGAGGAAGCACCTCCCCTGACATCACTGAGCAAAGAGGAGATGCCACAAGCCAGCACCAACCTTCAGCCATTTTGTGATCAGGGAAAAGCTAGAGGGATTAGAGGAGAGAAGGAGGAAAAAGCTGGACAGGTTACCTGCCCAGACGTAAGTGCTGCAAAGCGCTTAAACAAACTAAAGCAACACCACTGTGCCAACAAGAAAATCACAAACCCTTCTGCATGGCACACAAATATCATTCCCTTCACCTACTGGTGACACAGGGACAAGGAGAGAACCGATGCTGGAATGCACCTTGCTGGGTTTCCATCAGGCAGAGCAGCAGTACATCTGCCTGTGGTAGTGCACAGAGCCCACACACACGGACCTCTGTTAAACTGCTCATGGGTGATGAACTAGGTGGTGTTTAGGGTCCTTTCCAACCCAAACCATTCCATGTTTCTATGAACACCTCCAGTAATGAGCATGAACAGTTTGACTCCAAAGGACACTGGACACAGGAGGCAGGAATTGCTTTCAAAAGGAAAGGGGTGACATTATTTGTTTCCAAACATCACATTTAAACACCCGAAGAACAAAATTATAGGGCACCCAAGGATTTCCAATGACTTTGAAGGCAGCAGCACTGGAACGTCCCTGGGGCTGGAATATAAACAGTCCAAAACATAATCCCAGAAGGAGTTACCAAATCGCTCCAATGAACAGTAGGCTGTTTACTGCAGGTTTTATGAGCTTTTGACATGAATCATCTGGCAGAACTGAAGCCAAATAAGGGAACCAATGAGTGAAAATACACAAGCATTGTTAGCAAAAAAATAAAGAAAAAGGAAAATGTTCTGCTTTCACTCATTTCGGAGAGCTGACAGATTTTTTTAAGAGCTTGAAATACACAACTCTCCTTTACTGTCCAGGGCCATGTCACCTGCTTCCAGGGGCACCAGGAGCAGCATACCCTGAGGCTTGCTCTGTGGTCAGCAGAGGAGAGTATGCCCAGGGATCTCCATTCATTATAAAGAGCAGGTAGGAGTAAGTTTAACATCTAAAATTAGTTGGGATTATGGATGTTCTTCAAAATTGAAGTTTAAATTACATTTGGAGTGCCCAGATTTAGATGTTCTGAATTGGGAGAGAGGCTCAGCTCCACACAGTTCATTATTTATGAGCCTGAGAAGATACCCTGACACAAACTGAATGCACAGGTGCTTTTCTGCCCCCTTCCCCAGGGCGTGGAGTCTCGAGCTCTCTGCCCAGACCCCTGGCAGGAAAGTTTTGAGCCAGAAGGAAAGGAGAAAAAACCTCAAACCCCACTAAGCATTTTAAGAACAACCTGTGTGCTGCCTGAAACTCCAAACTCAAGAGCTGTAATCTGCTGCAGCGGGTGATGCCAGAGTGAGGGGGCCTCACCCAGCCCTGCCACCTGCCCAGAATTAACAGGATTATCATAATTCACCTTTCTGCACATCCCAGTCAGTTCTCTGCAGGCTCCAGGTGCTGCTTCAGGGAAGAGAGGGAGACACACTCCTGGGGCTCCACTGGAATGTGTCCTCCCAACTCACGTCTGCTTCTGCTGGGCTGAGGTCACCCTTGTCACAGGGCTGCGTCTTCCTCCCTTTGTTCTGGTCTTTTCTCTGATACTGTTTCTCAGGTTTCCTCACTTATGACAAACAAAGAGAGGGAGAAAATCTTTAATGAAATAAAAATAACATCACAGAAGATACCCTTTAAGGAATCATAAACTTCAGCATTTGTATAGAAATGGCAGCTCAGACTCCCAATGCATGCAGCAGTAAAACAGAAAAAATATGCCACAGAAACACGCCACACAGAACATACACCACACAAACCCCATGTTTGTCCTGGTTTTGGCTGGGACAAAGCTAGTTTTCCTCTTATTAGTTGGTACAGCGTCGTGCTTTGGATTTAGGAGGAGGATAATGCTGAGTGGCCAGGCTGTCACTTCTCCCCATCTCCCCCATTTCTCAGAGGAGCAGGATGTGGCAGGCTCTGGGACACCAGGGATCAACAGGTCGTGGACGCTTTGCTGGGACAGTTCAACAGCTTGGCCAGTTTCTGTCATCTACTGCATTTCTCAGCTGCTTCCACCACACTCCCCCCAAATCAAGCTCATAGTCATAAATCAATTCAGGGCCAGCAAATGTCTTTGGGGGGAAGTCTCCACGGAATCAAACTGGTTGCTGCAGAGCTAAGGAAGGTTGTGGATTTTAGAGTTTCAGAGCTGCAGAAGGGACCTGTGGGTGGGTAAGACCCTCAAGCCTTAACTCTGCCTCATTTCACAGAACCCCCAGGGTCCCTGCACATTTGGCTCTTACTGAAATAAACACCAGTGGCGTGGGTGCGATGCTGGACCGGTCAGCAGCACAGAGCTGAGCTGTGTCTGCGCAGGGCCTTAAATCAGTCGTGGGATGGTTGGGTGGGAAGGGACCCCCACGCTTGTATCGTTCTGAGCCTCTGCCACAGGCAGGGATACCTTCCACTACCCCAGCTGCTCCAAGCCCCATGACATGACACGCTGCCCGCAGGCCAAGTCACACGTGTGCGTGTTCAGGCTCAGCCCCTCCAGACCTCTGACACCGTCAGAGCCACAGGCAGAGCCGGAGCGGTTACGCCTGAAAACTCACAAGGAAAATAACTTCAGACAAAAAGCAGCAAACACTAGCCCTTGTCACCTCGAGCCACAGTAGCCTGGAATAGCACCCTGTCACGAGCCCAAAGCTGCCGAGCAGTCGGCTGTTCAGCAGAGCCACTCACCGTCACTGCGAGCAGACCCCGCGCTGTGCAGCCTTGGGGGCCGGGGCAAGAGACCCTCGAGACACCTCCAGTGTTGAAAGACCGCTCTCATCACACGGAGAGGCTGGTCTCAGCCTGCAGAAAGCAACTCTTCACTTCTCCCACCACAACATGGATATTCCACCTCGCTGACAGGCTGATGCTGAGCAAAGCCTCGGCAGTGGTGAAGACCCGCACTGCTGGGACGTCCCCAGCAGGTTGGCAGTGACACAGAGCAGCAGCCACATTGGAAAAAGTCAGGATTGGCACTGGGCTCACAACTCCTTCACCACCATTTAGCCTGACGTGATTCAACAGGACACACCAGAACAAAGCCCTGGGAACGGGACGCTGCTGGTGGGAAGCCCGGCAGAACCTGGGGAGAGGTTTTGCAGAGGCAAAGATGTCACGTCACTTCCACCATCAGTTTGTCTTTTGCAAAAAGACCCAGACTTTAAAAAAAAACACCCAGGAATTCTCTGGGGCTTGGATGCAGTCTGTTTGCCCCAGACCGAAACTCTCTCATGCCAACCCCTTTGTAGGGGCTTGGTTTCCCAAACACAGAAAGGGTACAGACTGAGACCACCAACACCTCAAGGTGTTTCAGCAACACATTAACGACTAAAATTGTGTAATTAACACAGAAAGGTAATACCTGGTCTTGTCTCTACAGAAACACTCTCATTTCACCCTTAAAGAGATTGAAAACCCATTAGAGAAAAACAAGTGGGAAGATTAAGTGTTCTCCTGTAATGCTCCTATATTGTGTTTGCTTAGGTTGCTGGATTAACAAGGAAACAGGATTTCATTACATGCATGAGAAAATTAATACAAAATTAAATTAATACCATTATTTGTATTACTTGAACAGAGCAAAACGCAGGAAGAGCAGCATTTTTAAGTGGTAAAAGGGTAATGTATCGCTTCTTCAATTATAAAAGCTTATATTAGAATCCCAGAATTGTTTAGGTTAGAAAAGCCCTCGAAGATTGTTAAATCCAGCTGTTCACACAGCAATGAAGTTAAAAAGAAACAATTTTAGTTCCCCTTGAAATGAAATTCACAACAGCTCTGAGAGGGAACAAATAAATCTATTTCCTGCCCGCAGCCTATGGCAACTTAAACATCCGAGCTTGTGGAGATTGTCCTGGGACTCCAAAACATTATGCAAACCAGAAAATAAGCTAGTCTGGTAACGCACAGCTATTAACAACCCCCCATCTATACATGACGGCATTTAAATAAGGCACATTCCTAATGAAAAGAGGGGCGGAAAGTCTAACTGGACGGTGCAGCACTGCAGCATATTGCGAGCAGTGACGCAAGATGTGCAAAGGTAAAGCAGCTGTCAGATCATCTCCATGATTAATACACAAGAGCCTTTGCATTCGGCTCCACTGCTCTTACAAAATCTGAAACCACAAACCAAAAAAAAGGCAGGACCCTTCCAGAGGACAAGTTCTGTCCTCCTCCCACAGCTTCCGAGAGGAAAAGAAACCGGGTTTCACTGCAGTTTAACCTTTATCTCCACAGTTACTTTGGAAAGAGAAACGTGTAGAACTACAGACACTTATATCTCTAAAAATCCACTTAGTATGCGGTTTGCTTTGACTCCTGAAGGATAAAGCAAAAGATATGTTGGACTTTGGGCTCCCAAAGCCGTGTAAATCCAGCTGTGGGTGTTAGATTAGATCAGCTGGGTGAAGGAAGCTGGGCTCCAGGGGAAGGATCTCCTCACCATCTCCTTGTCCAAAGTAATGCCACAGGACTGAGTCCAAAGGCCCACAGGGAGCCCAGAGCCAGCACCAGGAGTGGCTTGGCCAGCCACCAGCCGTGTCCCCCAGCAGCAGCCAGTTTCTGGCATACCTGGCATTGGTGTCCTGACGTGGCTGCCGTGGGCAGGACAGGCAGTGCCTGCGTGGCTGGACCAGGCTTGGCTGGGTGCACAGGAGCTGCACACGAGCAGTGACTCGGGGATGCACAGACAGAGTTCCCTGCACATGTCAGAGGAGCCCGTTGGGCAGCAGAACTGGGTTCCTCCGGTGGCTTTACAGAGAAAGCTGTAACATGGACAGAAAAGCCCTGTGAGGGTCAGAGGAGCTCTGCTGGAGCAGCCTCAGCACTCAGTGTTTCAGCCTTTTGGCACACAATGCATTAATTCATGGAAAAATTAAATCAATTTCAATTCAAAATCAGTTCTGATGTGAAGCAGATTTCTGATTTCCCAGAGGCTTTCGGGAGAGCGGCGGCCAGCTCCAACTCCCACTGCCGGAGAGCAGCTCCCGCTGTGACGTCACTGGCACGTTTTTGGCACGTTCCCGTGGCTGCTCCCATCCTGTGCTGACGGTGTCCCGCAGCACCAGCCCCGGCACCTGCAGCAGCGCGTTCCCAGCAGCGCTGCCAATCGCAGCCCTGCTGAACCTCTGCTCCAAACAAGCATTTCCTCAGTAATACACACGGGACGCGTTCGGCGTGGGCTGAAACACAGATGTATGGATTGAACCATCCAGCGATTTCCATAAAGGACAAATGCAGTCAGCTCACACTGCAGCGATAATCAGGCGTTCAGCGAAAGCCACCAGAAATAGTTCTGTAACTCGGAAATGTTTTAATTCTTCTCTTTTTAATTTTGTAGTTGCCCTTGTTTTCTGCCATTTATTACTGTTTTTCACTTTATGATTCCCTGTGCTTTCCATAGGAAGAATGCTTGATCACTTCTTCTAAAAGCCACCGATAAGAAAATTAAATCCCTTTGGCATCACTGCACAGGGTAGTTGCATAACAAGGCGAGTATATATAGGAATTGCATTCCAAGTGTTTACATAAGAGCTCGGAATAACACAGATGTAAAATAAAAATCCAACTCAATTTACAAACCAGCCCTGCAGTGCTTTTGTGTCTGATAACGTGGAGCGACTGAATCAGCTTACCAGGGGTACACAGGGAATATTAGTCTGGTACTATTTACATAACTGGGAAAGAAAGATTAAAATAGGGCAGACAACTGTGTAGAAAAGGGCGATTTGCTTATCTTGGAGAAGATCTTCTGTCTGGCTAGAAAGACTGACACAGAAGCTGATGCTTTAAAATACTCCAAGCTGTCCACAATCTCCTCTGGTTTCTTCAAGCAAATTGATGTCTATTCTAAGATCAGAACTCCACAGGCTCTCTCTGCACACTCTTCTCAGCGGTCCCAGTCTGACACTTGCAACACAGAACAAGAAAACCCAGGTTTGTTCCACCAGCCTTGGAGTAACTGCACTCCCAAAAGCAACTTCAAGGGCACGAACTCCTGGCTCACCATAACTTAAAGCTTCTTTACTTTGCTGCTTTAAACACCTGGAGGAGGGCAGATCATGAAGGGCCCCCAGGATGATGGGCTGCAGAGATTGCTGGGGATACAATTAAATTGATTCAAATCCATCCCATAGGTCTCCAGTCCGAGGCAGGCACATTTGTACACAGGTGCAAGCTGGAAAGCGCTGCTGAAACGGTCAGCAACATTGAAACCCACATCATCTCATGTCACTGAACGTGTCTATTCAGTTCCTTCAGTAGAATCGTGGAGTTGTGTAGGTTGGAAAAGCCCTCTAAGATCAGAGTCCAACACTAACCCAGCACTGCAAAGCCAGTAACTGTGTCCCCAAGAGACACATCAAGCTGAACTCAAATGGGAGTTTCCCTACTGAAACGCTTTCAAATTTTTGATTTAGTGCCAACTGAGCAAGCCAGACTCTAAAAGTCAAACAAGAAGCATCATCCATTAGAAGAGCAGGGCTGTGCAACGTCAGGAGAGGGAAAGGGGCACCTGCTGAAGCAGAAAGCTGCAGGTGCTCACGTGGATCTTGCTGAACATTATCCCTGTGCTCAAATGAGCAGCAGCAGGGATGGACAGTGCTGCTTCTGTACGGACCAGAGCCCACAGCACATCTGACAAGTTTTGCAGTCCCAACATCCCCTCTCAAGCTCTAAAGACGGAGGAGCATAACCATATATCTCCAAAATGCTCCCATATAACCCAAAAGAAAAATATTACATCTATTTAAAATTTCCGTGCTAATTCCTTGATGGGACTTTCCCTTAAAACAATAAGCAACCGTGCAAGATGTTTGTTATTTTCTCCTAAGGAAATATATCACTAAATAAGAGGGGGAAAGAAAACAGTGCAGAAGGTGAGCAAAGCATTGCTCACCCCTGATAGCCTGAGCAATTCACAGTCGGGTCCCTGCACAGCTCAGCTCCTTCACCTCCGAGGGCAGATTTCCTCGCCCCACCCTCCTCGGCAGTCCATGGAGGGTATTCCACAGCCACCGTGTCCTGCTCACCCTCCCAGCAAGGAGAGCATCCGTAGGAGTTTACAAAACACAAATATGATTGTTTTTCTAGTAGCAGAACATTATAAAACAAGTGTTCAACGTTTTAGAAATAATCAGGATAACCAAACTCAAAGGTAAGCAGCCACAATCTGCTATAGAAGGTGCTAATGGCCTTGGGAGGTGTTGTTCCGGTTTTTTTGTTTAGGTCTCCAGTGTTTTTTTGTCTGTCTGGTGATTAAATGAGGGTTGGCTGCCGGCTGGAGCTGGGACACAGGAGCATTTGTTTAAAGCAGCAGCCAGGCTCAGTCTGCCGTGGTGGCTCTGGGGCACGGAGCACGCTGAGCACCCAGCTCGTCATTCCAACAAGCATAACATCATCTTATGAGTAAAATGGCTCCTCTCAGAAACCTTTATGTTCTGAGTAGCTCAAGCTAAGGATCCTCTGCACTGCGGATGGAGAGCAGTGCTCACCGGCATTGCCTGGCCTGAGGGTTTCGGGTGTTGGTTTGAACTAAGCTGCGTCTTGGGGTGCATTATGTTAACATTATCCAGACCTCAACACCCCCAACCCTGCTTCCTTCTTCTGATCTCTCCCTCTGCAGCATCCAGATCCGAAATCAAGTCTAAAATAGAATTTATTTCCTTCTGGGCAGTGATGGAACAAATGGGCCTGTGGAGATCAGTTCATCCTTCTATTACTATACATGCATTAAACATTAGAACAGCTACACTCCTCCTAGTAGGGACATGAAAAATGCACAGAACATTTCCAATCTGAATTCCATAATTAACCATAATGCTCTCAAAGGTTTTTATTTTTTCACATATCACCATGCCATTTTCCCAAGCAACTCCATGAACACCTCTCCTTCCTCCGTTTCTGACTGGCTGCTTCTGACTGCGTACGAATTCCTCACTGCAAACCCTACCCAGCTGTGCACCACAGGCAGCTCACCACAAACCCCACAGAGACAGAAGGTTCTGCAAAAAATCCCACCTGGCACATGGAGGGAGAAACACCTCAAACGGCCTCCTGGTCACCAAACCACAGCCCTGCAGCACCAGAACCCCCTCACCTCCCACCCACACAAGGCTCAGCTCCCACTGAGGAAGAATATTTTCCATATGTGGTCCTCATATTTATCTTGCTTTTGAGCTCTCATAGCAGCAGATAAACTATGCACTAATAGAACACAACTTCCAAGCACAGGCGTGTTTATCTTCTTTCAAGTGCAGCATTTTATTGACTGATGGTATCTACAGAAGTGAAATGAAGCCACAAACACTATAAATCCCCCATGAAGAGGGATATTTTTGTAAAAGCAACTTCACAAAAGATAGTGTGCAGAACTGAGAGTCAAGAAATAAGAAGAAACGTTCCCTAAAAAGCAAAGAGCAGCCTTCAGCCTATGAAGTCAATACCAGACCCCAGTACAGCAGCAACTGTTGCTCAGTTTGTGGGAGACAGGGACAGACAGTTTCACTTGTGCCACACAACAAGCTCCAGACTGTAAAACTTATTTACTCCTGACTGCATGGTAGTCAGCCCTCTTTTAAAGAAGCAACTCCGTGAGCAAGACTGGTTTTAAACAGCTGTCCCAGAATAAATGCATCCTAAATCCCAGCATCTTTCCATCGCCCTCCCCACGGATCCTCCTCTGCCAGGCACCAGATGAGCTGATCACCTTTCCACGGCATGAACCTACTGCTCAGTGTTCCCTCTTCCACCTGAAAATCTGAATTTTGCAAGATTTAAAGGCATTCCACACCCCCAAAGCCCCCAACATATCAGGTTACCCCAGGGTTTAACCTCAGCACGGCAGGTTTCTCCAGTGGGGTGTCTCTCCTCTCCTCCCCACTGCCAGAAGCCTTTCCAGCAGGAATGTTTCTCTTCCAGCCTACCTGGTGATAAATCCAGGCAGGCCAGGAGGGCACTGGGGCTTCATAACTTAAACATGAGAACCTGCAGCTCTGCAGGAGTGAGGCAAACAGACACAAATCAAACGGGCAGAAATATCTCACCACCAACTCCAGAGCACGAGTCCAGAGAGGACAGAGGCTACCAGGAATCAAACAGCAGGACACAAGGCATGGACAGAACCCCAGCATGGTCTGGGTTGGAGGGAACCTCAAAGCCCATCTAGTCCCAGCCCTCCTGCCATAGGCAGGGACACCTGCCACTAGCCCAGGTTGCTCCAAGCCCTGTCCAACGTGGCCTTGGACACTTCCAGGCAGCCAAGGGGGAATAATTTCACTACTGGAAATGCAGCATTCAGGGTGTCAATCCAGATCATTCCCCACAAATGTTTCAAAAACAAGGCAAAAAAAAATCCAAATTCTGTACTCCGGAAACAACAACCCCACAATAATCAATCTGGCTCGAAAATGCAAGTGTTTGGGTTTTTAACTCTGAACAACAGTGTTCTTGCCCTGTGAGACACTGCCTTGTGTCCCTGCTGCTTTCTGGAGAACTGCTAAAGCTCCATGTACAACCACAGACAACATGCTTACCTGGACCCCTGCTGACAACCTCACCATTGGTCTTATTAAGAGAGATGATATCAGCAACTGACAGAGTATACAGCAAAGCTGGCATAAAAAGGGAACGTTCCATCTTCAACAAAGTAAGGAATTCCTGGGAAAATGCAATGCTCCTAGAATAAACAAAAAAAAACAAACACTCCCCCCCCCCAACCCCACCAAGAGAACTCCTACCAAAATAAACACAAGAAAACCACCTTACCACCTCTGAAAACTCCATGAAAAATTCAATTAAATGAAATGAAAAAGCAAAGACAGGGAATTGGATAGACGGAAATGCCGAAAGGAAGTGTGAAAAGCAATGGGGCCCAGAGCAGAGGGAGGTTTTGGAGAAAGAGGGAAAATAGAAATGAGATTTACAATGTAATGGGGTACACGAAGCAGCAGCAACACACAGAGATGAGAGGCACATGTTATTACAGAGGCTCATGGGGGGCGAGTGGAGGTGGGACAGAGGAAGGGGAGCGAGAGCCATGTGCCCACAGTGAGGAGACTGAGGTGTGAGGACGCCAACAGCCACAGCTCGCCCCACCAGCAGTGCAGTTTTTAATGGCCAGCCCAGTTCTCAGGATGAATAAACCTGGGACAAACCTGGGCAGGGAGGACTCACCAGATGGAGCAGAGCCTTGCACAGATGTGGCTGGTCCTGGCACTGCAGACAGGCACCTGCTCCCACAGACTGGGGACAGGGGGCCTTGTGCTAGAAGTGAGAACTGCCACCCAGTTCTCAGGTCACTGGTGACAGCTGCAGACCCCTGCACTGGTCCCAGGACCTCTCCTTTAGCTGCTGGAAAACCAACAAGTGTGTTAAAGGGAATCGACTCCAGTACAGTGTTGGTTTTCCACACAAAACCCATCTCAAGTCAGTAATAGTAAAACTCCCTAAATACATTTATTTATCACCAATGAAAATACTGTACAATGCCCCAGGAAAGGGGTGGGGACAGGCAAGGTGTTAAGTCTGGCTTTCATCGATGTCCTTGTCAGGATCCATGGCTGCAGCTTCGCTCTCCTGCTGTTGCTTCTTCCAGAGCTTTGCCATAGCCAGGAGTTTGAGGTTAGGCTGATTGGCAGTATCTTCTGGGAAAATATAGTCATAGTATTCCTCCCAGCCAGCATCAGACTAGGGAAAAAAAATACCACAAAGCAAGTTTAATTTGCATGTTAACATTGGCTGCTAGAAGGCACTTCTAATAAGATATAGAAGTAAGAGAAAATTAAAGCCCATGTTTGTTAGGCCATCCCCAGCAGCTGACTCCACAGAGCAGCTGACTCCACAGAGCACAAAAGCACCAAGGACTCACAGCTGGCATCATTCTTCCTTACCCCATCCTCAGCCTGCAGTTTCCTCCTCTTCTTTATTTTCTCAGGCATAAGTTTATCTATCCTCTCTTTAGTGGTGTCAGAGCCGAACTCCTCCTCGAAGCTCCTCCAGGACTCCAGCAGCATGACCCTCTCCTCCTTCTCCTCGCAGCTCCGCATGGCCTTGTTGGCCTCCTCGTAGATCTGCCGGCAGCGCTGCAGCCTCTCGTCCCTGCCCGCCGACAGCTCGAACTGCGCGAAGCTGATCCACACCTGTGGGCACAGCACACCCGCCTGAACCCCCTGCCCTGGAGCCCCACAGCCAGGGGCAGGCCAAAAAAAACCAAAGCAGCCAAAACGAAAAACCAAAACCAAACACCGAGGCAAGTCTAAAGCACTTTCCCATAAGCCCAGAAAATCCCTGTTTGTTTCACACGCGTGAGATTCTCCTGGTTTCAGCAACAGAACACCCACACGAGCCATGTGGATACATTTCTTGTGGCTGTTTCAGGTCACTGGAAATCTGTGTGAATTTAGTCAATCACAGCACTGAGCGACACTGGAAAAATCACAACTATTTTTTCCTTCCAAAGATTTTGCAGCTAAAATCCCAAGGTGGCTCAGCAAGAAGAGGGCTGCTTGGAAAAGCTTCTTTGATCTGAGATACATCTGCTGCTGTATGGAATTTAGAAACTTCTTTCCCCCTTTCCCAGCACAGGCACAGGACTCTACTTGGGTTGATTTGAGCCCAGGCTTCCTCTGCCCTGTGGGCCCCATTCAGGACCAGGTCTGTATCCTGGGTGCCCACACACACCTTGACGTGCTGTGTCCGCTGAAGCAACCGGCGGTAAAGGTTCCTGGTCTTCTCATACTCCTCTTGCTCAATCTCAAAGTCAATGTAGGATTTCCAAAGAACCTGCAACAGAGAAGTCTTGCATCATGTTCCTTCAGAGCACACTAAGACAATGGGAGGAAGAGCACTGATAAAGGTGAAATTTCCCCGAGAAAAGTTTGAGATCAGAGCACTAACTGACAGCACAGGCTGGGATTACGGCTGAGCAGCACCAAACCCTGTGCACACAATCCATTTAGCTTTCCCCCTCACTTTTTGTCAGGGGATTTACAGCCCTGCCAAGAATGAAGATGCTGAATTAACGAGTGCCAGGCCGAGCCGCGATGGGTGTGGTTCTGCCTGAGCCGGAGGATCATTTACATGTTCATCAGCCACACTCTGTAATAAACACTTCAAAGCCGGGCCAGGTGCTCAGCCCTCCCCACTCACCTCGGGCATGTCCAGCCGGGGCTGCCCAATGGCCAGCTCGTAGATGGCCCGGGCTCGGTCGATATCCCCGAGGATGGTCTCCAGCTCAGCAAACTTAATCCAGGATGTGCAGTTTTCCGGTGCGAACTCCAGGAATTTTTCATACAGCTTTCGGCAACGGTCAAATTCTCGCAGTTGTAGCTCCAACTCGATGTAACCTTTGAACAGTTTGTTTTTTGGGCATTTACCTATGGACGTCCCCTGTTAAGGAAAAAAACCATCCACAAAAAAAAACCCCTTAATGATATTGCAGGCAAATAGAACCCACTGTATTTTTGAAATGCTTCTTTACTCTCTAATATTAGAACTACAACTCATTTTTTGCACTGCCTGCTTCTTCAGACTCTGTTCAGGGCCAGGGGAAAATCCAACCAGTGTTTGCAGAATGTTTGTGCATCCACAAACACCAAGAACTCAGGAAGTGGACAATTTCCGCCCTTGTTACACTCTTACAGAACACGGGTCCCCCATGGAGTGTGAGTTACGATGTACCCTGGCTCAGCTGAGCACTTCATCCAGCACCAACAGCTGAAGTAAGCACAGTACCAGCCTGCCAGGTAAACAGTTCCCAAGTATCTTACAAAACAAGAGGTATCAAACCAAACTTTCTCCCGGTCCCACACCGCTCCCCCTCACACAGAGAATGGTTCCCCCTCCCTGCCTGCTGACTGATAGCTATGGACAGGTAGAGAATAACGTGTTTAAAAATTTTCCTTCTGATACGCCTCAGACTCTGAAGAAAACTGTCCTAAGGCAAGCTGTGAGAAAGCATTTC
Organism: Myiotriccus ornatus; assembly: GCA_036023395.1. Taxonomy (NCBI): domain Eukaryota; kingdom Metazoa; phylum Chordata; class Aves; order Passeriformes; family Tyrannidae; genus Myiotriccus; species Myiotriccus ornatus. The sequence goes on along the minus strand of JAYRBT010000114.1, from coordinate 5,184,615 downwards.
TTAGTTTGGGACTCTTTTAAAACAAGAGTTCAGAATAGGCACACCTGAGACAAGTTGTAGTCAACTTCACCTTGGAGCCACTTCCACGGACAAGCATTATTTATTAAGCAGTGGAGCCTCTGTTCCCTCGGGCCAGTGTGAGTGAAGTAACTGGAGATGAAACTCCCCTACTACAACTCTCCTGCACAATGTTCCTACACGTTTATTATCTTGAAACTTATTAAAAATGGAGGAATCCACCACTTGGGAGTATCACTTCGGGCACTATTATTGCCCTCTAGCTCTGCAAATGCCACTGCTGTTTCAAAACATGCCCAGTTCTTCTCCATATACCCTCTGGCACTGTTTTAGTTGAAACACCATTAGTTTACTCTTCAAGGTCAAACCACCTCAACTGTTACCAATGTTGGCCTTCTCCCAAAATCCCTGAGTTTACTAAGAATATCTGAACTGAGAGGAAAGGAAATTTATTTCAAAAGGTCTTGGTGCCAAAACACACCCCGTTGTCCCCTGAGTTGCTGACATTCACACAGTGCACCTGCTCAGCAGCTCCTGAGCCTGCCCAAAATCCCTGTGATTGCTTCTCTCAGCAGCCTGAGACTCACACACTCCGTTCCACAGGTCCAAATTTCTTAAGAGTCAAACATCCTCTATCTGAAAAGCTTTTTAAAATGTATCATTGTAACGAATCAGCAGCAGTTAACGACTTGTAATGGCACTAAGCTGATGGGGGTGCTCTGCATTCACAGAAGTGCTTTGTCACTCCTGCCCGCGGCTAACTCATCAAACCAAGCTACTCTTCTTCTTAAATCACACATGACAGTAAACACTGGTCCCTGCAGACTTCTCGGATGCTTTGTTTAAGTGGATTAAACCAGCAATTTGTAAAGGACAATTCAAGATCTTCCAATGCTATCCCTGTGTTACTGTTAGTTAGCAAAGTCAATTACGGCACTAACAAAAACTTACCAAAGCCCTTCTAGCAAGGGGGAGGTTTTTCTGGCGTATTTCAAACTGTGCATAGAGCAGCCACATTTTGGCAAAAGTAAACTGGAAAAATAAAGAATATGATACGATATTAGTACTATATTTAGTCTTCTTTGAGCTCGGTGTTTTTATGTTAAAATGTTGAGAGTCTATTACCCAAAGCAACCTCATGAGGACAGGACAACATCCTCCATCACTACTAAAGGCAAAAATAGGAAGGGGGAAGTCTTTTTAAACAGGGAAAAGAGTTCATTAACCAATCACCAACTAGTAACATATCAGCTATCAACGAATCAATTAACAGCTTGTAGTGATGACAGATTAATCCTAATCTACACACCTGACACTCAGATGATGCAAATAATGACAAACTGGAAAAGAAAGAACATGAACTAAGATTTACTGATGTTCCAAGGCAATGCAGATGGATAGTTGTAAGGGTTTGGCCCCATGGAAATTTAGTTAAAGCTCACCAGCAAAGAAAACCCCACAAAATCCCTCAAAAATCAGCCTTGAAGGCCAGCTGCAATGGGGATGACACACCTGAAAGATGTTTTATCAAATGCAGCTGCCTCGGGTGGGACCGTGCAGGCCATCAGGTGCAGCTGCTATAAAAGGTGGTAGCCCCGGCAAAGCAGAGCACTAAGTACCCTGTGGAAGTTACAGGTGACTCAGCTTGGAGTAGCCTGAGGAGGAAATCGTGTAAGTAAAGACTAAGTGCTTTTCCCTATCTTTTGACTGTGTATAATTTTAGCTTCTTAGAGCCTACTCAGTAATTTCAAAACAGTGCAAAAGCCCTTTAGTTTCATCTATATGGGGGAATCTGACACCGTGGCTGTCCTGCTGTTTCCCAGGGTGATTCAAGTTACAGTTACCTTAGACCTTAGCTTGAAAAAAACCCTATCTTCTTTGTAAGATGGACAGTTTGAGAAACTGGAAGGGGTACTGACAGTTCTGAGTACAACCCTCACAAATGTGTTAGCAGATATTTGGAGCTGTTCATGTACTTGAACCTGGGGCAGGGAGGGGGGAAGAGAACTAAAGGATATTATTTGGGAAAGTGTCACCCAAAACTCAGCCCGAAGTGCTGGAGAAGCCATACCTTCTTGTGGGGAAGGAGCTCAATGCAGGCCTGGTACACCTGTCTGGTTCGCTCTGCATCCTGTAAGAACAGGCACCACTAAATACTTTGCTTACTGCTAAGATTACACTGTATTTTGCATCCTGCAATAACTGTAAAATTGCAATAAGTATTTTTTTAAGTCAAACTAGTTAGAATGATGAATACTTAAGACATAAACGCACTTATCTACTTGGTATGCACAATTCAAAGATAGTAACTTCTAAGAATCAGCAGGACTTGCCTTTTGAAAGCAAGATCCACTGCTAAGAAGCAGATGATAAACCCAGGAGTGTCCCCATTCTAAGAGGGAAAATAACTAGTCTGTTTTCCTTTAATAGACACCAAATAGTGTTCTCCACTTAAAGCAGCTCTAATGTTGCATGATTGGTAAGAGAAGAAATACTTGCACAGCCTGGAAGGCTGCTATAGCAGCAGTGTGGGTGCTTCACAAATGTTTTGCTAAATATAGAATTATTTCACAAGTTGAGGTAACAGTGCAGTTCAGATGAGGCTAGAAATATCCACTTCTGCATTTATCATCAGCACCTTCCTGGATAAATTGGGGTGAAACAAGTTTGTTTGTTTGTCTTTTGTGCCCCCTGTGCACAGGAGGGAAAACTGAAGGGGGGAAAATCCCATATACTTAAATAGTAAATCATGTAGCTTGTTACACAAAAGTAGTAAGATACAGCAAATTTAGTTCTCAGTTTTCCTATTAAAACACCAGCAGCTATTTAATATAAGGAAAATTGTATTTTAAATTAAATTACATATTTATTATAATATAATTATATATTTATATTATATATAAACTATTCAATTTATATGGAATATAATTTACTTGTAAAGGAAAGAAAAAAACCTGAGTTCTTACTACTTGCCTTTGCCTCCAGCTCTTCATACAAGGCATAGTTGATCCAGAGGTAGATGTACCTCTTCCAGTGCCTTTTCTCCTGGATGGGGGGCACGTTGGCGATGGCTCTCTCGTACACCTCTCGAACCGTCACGGCATCGGCATCGCTCTCAACCAGCCTCAGGTAGTCGAACCATGCATCGTAATTATGGGGGTTTGCCTTCCAGGAAGGTGGGAGAGGGGAACAGGGAAGAAGCTTCAGTCACTACAAATAACAGACCCTATTCCTTTACTTAAGTTTTAGTCAGAATTTCTCCTTTAAAATAGGTCACAGGAGGATTAATGAACCACTGTCGGTCTTGGGGATGCTCGCACTAGAGCTTTTGGGTCAAAGTGAGCTTGGTTTTTATTTTGCCTACAAGCATTTTCCAAATGAAGTGTGAGAAGGGATGAAGGCATGGTGAAATATGCAGTGTTCAGTGAACAGCAGACAGGAGTGGCACAGCTGTTTCCTCACAAAAAGCTACTTGGACACAGGTGAGGTGTCCTGTAATGGTTACTCCAAAACTGGAGTAGTAAGATACAAGCTAAACTGTATTATGCCCTAAAGTGACTGCCAAGGGTACCAAGCTCTGAGTTCAATCAGAAGCTCTGCCTGCACAGTCTAGATTAGAAAGCAGAAACAAAAAAGCAGTGAATGCAAATATCATTCTCCTCTCCAAGGATAGAATTCTGCCTCCAAAATGAACATTGTCTTGGTATTCTCCTGGTGTTTTCTTTGACTATCAAGGATAATGTAAAACTCCTCAGCCTTCATACCACGAGACACTGCTGTACCTCAAGCAGCAGCTGGATGCACAATGAGCCTGGAAGGTACCTGCAATACGTACCTTCACCTCCTCTTCATACTGGAATCTCCTCTTGCTGACAATGATGTCTTCAATTCCCCTCCTGTCTCCAAACTTCTTCTCAAAAATGGTGTAATTCTTGAAGAGATTCTGGGCATCCTGCTTTGGAATTCTATCCAAGGCATACTTGTAGATCACCCTTACTCTTTCAAACTGAAAACATTAAATATCATTTGAATAATATTTATAAGGCAGTTTCAGTCCTACCCCACAGTTTCTTCCTGAGCTTTTGGCAATATTTAATCGACTACAGAATCATGGAACATACCTATGTAAGTGACTATTTTAGAATAGGACTAATGCAGATCTCCCTAAAGAGTAAACTTTGAGGGGGAGGGAAATCTGTAAATGTCAGCCACCACCATCTCTTGTTCATTTACAGGTTTAGGATATTTAAACCATATTTAAGAGGTGTAGTTTTGGGTTCACAGAATGTCTTCAATTCCTTGCCAGCCTGGGAACTTAACAGAGGCTGTCAGTGGGAAAACATTCAGCCCAGTTGAGTTTTTTATCCTGCAGGCCTACAGCCTCTCAGAACCTCACAGATCTGAGGATGCATGCTTGGTCTAAGGCTGCTGCTCTCAGGCTTGGCAGATTTGATGCCCACCTTGCTCAGAACACACCTTCCCGATGTCACCAAAAGGCAACTAGAGGTAAGCATAAAAACTGTCTCCTTAACTCAGACTAACAGTGTATCATAAGGTGATGAAAACCACAAGCACTGCAGTTAAACGGCTTTGGGGCTCGACATTCAAAGAGAAATCTTGGCAAGTCCGATGTATTACCAAGAAGAGCTTACTTCTTTCTGGTTCTCCTCAAACTTGGCGAAAGCCACGTACAAGTGCTCATCCATGTGCTCCTCCCCAAAGAACTCCACCGCCCTCTCGTACACCTTCCTGGCGTGGGCGAAGTAGCTGTGCTTCTCCTCGAAGCGCGCGTACTTGATCCAGTTCTTCACGTCGGGGTGCACGATGACAAGTGCAGCGTGGTTAAGGGAACAGTGCTGGCTGAATGGGCCCTCTCCAGCTGTGTTCTCCCCAGGGACTACAGGCTCAAGGACTGCATCAAACCGCTCCCACGGTGGGTTTATGCAAGAAAATTAGGACACTTAAGAGCTCTGAGCGTGGAAAGGGTCAGTGCCTTACTGAGAACTTGAAAAGGGATAAAAATCAGATAAAGGGCAAGGAGAAGTTTGAGGAGAAACCTGAAACAAATGACTGCAAAAAACACCTGGGTGCATGAGTGAAATTAAATGTAGATGTTGTGGCAGGACCTACAGCCACTTCACTGAATTTGATGGTTTGCCCTAAACACTTAACACCTACTGCTGGCTCTTGGTGTGGTGGCTTATTCTCAGCACCCCACAGTGAAAAGGAGCACAGAGATATTGCTGGAGATGGAATAATTTAAGCGCAGGCCTGAACCTGGGCAGGGTGTCCCAAGGCACAGAAAAGGATATATCTCTCATAAATGCTTCGTGCCCTGTCCACCTCCTTGTATCTCAGCTCGAAGTTGATGTAGGAGTGCCAGGCTTGTTCTTCTGGTTGCCACTCCATCCAACGTTCAAACACCTGACGTGACCCAGCAACGTTGCCCAGCATCTCTTCCATGTAAGTGTACTTGTACCTTGGGAAAGAAGACTGATTTTATACAGCTGCATAGTGAAAACAGCAATTCAAGGATTTTTGGAGTGCTTTGCAAGAGCACCACTGAGCTTTCTTCATCTATCCCCCTCCACCCCAGAAACGCCTACAGACACAGTTGTGACTGGCAGCAGGCAAGCACATGAACATCCTTCTCCCCCAGTGCTCTTGCCACTTAAATACAAAACCACTCCAAAACTTCCTCTTTTTTTCAGTCTAGCCCGAAGACTTGAAGAAGCAGGAAAGAAGGCACTCCGGCGAGACCCCAGAGCAGACAAATGATGTGCAGTCTCTGGAGGCAGAAGGGCTGCTCCGGGCTCTGCCAACGCACCAGAACTGGTTGACCCTGGGCAGGGTGGTGATGGCCCGGTCCCAGATGTTGCGGGCGTGGTTCACCTGGCGGTTCTTCATCTCCATCTCGGCGTACTTGAGCCATAGTGTGACGTTCCTGTAGTCCACGTCCAGGGCGCGCTCGTAGATGGACCGGGCCCTGCAAAACACAAGTGTGCTGCAGGTATGTGCCTCCAGGGCTTTGGTGTTTGGCAACACGTGCCTAAAAAGGCTTATAGGAACTGCCTGCAGCTGCATCCTGGTTACCTCTGGATCTCCTTCAGGCTTTCCTCCCATTGCGCGTACTTGATCCAGTTACTGATAACAGTCCTGTTCTTCCTTATGTTGTCTTCAAAAGTCTGGGAAGGGAATTGTATCTGTGAGTAAGAAATCCTTCTGCAGACCAGGATTATAACTGCCTTATGGGATATTATTATTATAGGAATGAATGCCCAATGTCTTACACCTATGCAGGAGTGGTAACAAATCACTTAAATAAAATACAGCACTGTAAAAACTGCTTGGCAAAGAACCTGGGAATGTAGAACTATAGATTAGGACTAAACCTGAGATCCTGCAACCCAATACCTGAACTACCTTACTCAAGCAACAAACTGAACCCTGATTAGTGTAGGAAGCTTGGTCGTGTCTCATGCTGCCCGGCCAGGTGCTGGTGCAGGGCGTGCCTGTAACCCGCGGATGTAACTAACCTTTTAGTGCTCCAAACGTGGGCACAGAGGAGATGTCTGCTACCGAATTCCATGATAACACAGGTTTAACTCACAGGATTTGCACATGAGTACATGAAGCAGTTACGGTTTCTAAAGAACGGGTACTTGTCTGGAAAGTCCACAAGGAATACAAACTACATCTTGTCTAAGTTAAAAATAGAGTTTTAGTGCTTTGCGTAAGGGTCGAGATTAGGTTTGGTTTTTTACTGTACCTTCCTTTTCCGGAGTTTATAATCATTTAGCTCTTCAACATCGGTGATCTTCTGCTGCGGAGGCGGCGGGAGAAGCTCGAGTTCCCTCTCCTTGGCCTCTCTCAGAAGCTGCTCCGCTGTGATCTGAACCTCGGCGGGTGCTTTATTTTTCACCTGCAAGGTAAGCGGGAAGGGCGCTCGGTTCACATTCCCCTACGCGAACCCGCCAAGCTCCCCGTTGCCGGTTTCCTCCGGTGCCTCACGCAGGCGGTGCCGGGGGATCGGGGCCGGGGGGGCCGCGATGGACGCACCCGGGGCCGGGGGATCGGTGCCGGGATCGGCAGCCCCGGGGGCTGCGGGAGGGCCGCGATGCACGCAGCCGGTGCCGGGGGATCGGTGCCGGGATCGGCAGCCCCGGGGGCTGCGGGGGGGCCGCGATGGACGCAGCCGGTGCCGGGATCGGCAGCCCCGGGGGCTGCGGGGCCGCCGCCGCCCACCCACCTTCGCCACTTTGGGGATGCGCTGCTTCCCGGCCGCCGTAGACGCCATCTTGCCGCCGCGCCGCGCGCCGCCGGCCCCGCCCTCACGTAGCACCGCCCGAGCGTCGTTGCCGCGGCAACCCGGCGGCGCGTCCCGGGGCCGTGGGCGGTCCCCGGGTCCGTCCGTGGGTCCGTCTGTTCCCGGGCTCGGTCCGTCCGCGGGTCGGTCCGCGTGTCCGCCCGTGGCCGCTCCGGGCGCGGGGCAGGTGAGTGCCCGCAGGAGGGCCGCGCGCGGGGTCCGTGCCCCGCGGGGCGCCCCCTGGCGGCTCGGCGGGCGCTGGGGGAGACACGCGCCTGAGGGGGGGGCGCTCCCGCCTGAGGGGTCCCGGGTCGCCGCCCGGAGCGGGGTCGGTCCCGGCCGGGGTCCGTCCTGGTCCCGGGGGCGGGGCCGCTCCGTCCCGGAGCCGCGGCTGGGCGCCCCATCCCTCCCTAGCGGTGCCGGGTGTCCCGCAGGAGCCGCCGGAGGTGCCGTGTCTCTCGGGATCGTCCCTGCTCGCCCGGCCGAGGTACGTGCGCGTTCGGTGCACTGCGAGCCAGAACGAGCAGGAGCGGGGCGCGGGGGTGTTTTTATATATGAAATTGGCACCATATCTGCAGAGGATGTCTTGTTTCAGGTTAGTTCCAGGACCTCATTACAAATACATATTGGTGTGATTGGGACCTGCGCTGACACCTAAATGTCTTGTTTGTCTGTGGAAGATGTAGCAGTGCATGTGACTTTCTGTGTACTTAAAAAGTATGAAAGTCAGGATTTCTTTTGTTACTCCGTTTCAGTTGGAAACTGTGGTGACTAATAATTGGGCATCATGCCTGGGTTTGGAGCCACTGTTAGGAGTGGATCTTGTGTTTGGCAGGTTGCTGAAAATGCTCTGCTGGTCTTGGTGCATTGCTTACTTAAACTTTGTTCTGAGTTAGTGATGCTATATTTTACATGTACATTTTAGAAATTGCAGAAAGGTATTGTTTGGTCACTTTATTTCACATGCCTAATTGTTAATTGTATCAGTGGGCTGCAGTATTGAGCAGGTACACAGCTGAAAGGTGTTAGAACAGAGGGGATGGCCGCAGGTGGTTTGACTATCTGTTGCACCTGTGTGTTATGAAGTTACCGGGCAGATCAATCAGTCTTATGCCTGGCACCTGTGAATGTGGAACCACAAAAAACTGTCTTCTTCGGGGCAGGCAGGCCACAGAACTTTCAAGTTCTTTTGAAATTTAAGCACTGCAGTTAACTTCAAAAGAGACTTGAGGTGCAGTTTTGGACAATTAAGTGACCTGAAGCTGCTGTTTAATTGTTGCCCTGATTGTCCCCAGCTGATCCTCCCAGCCTGGAGGCTGAAGGCACTGTTCTGATGGCTGCCATGCAAGCACTCCTAAGTGAGCAAATGTAAATGCAACTGTAACCTATTAAAACCATTTATTTCCTGTGTGGGATCCAGGCAGTAGGGATGATTGTCTACTGCATTTCCATGTGTGCTCTGCCTGCATGCCGTGTGTATGTGCAGGCAGTATGTATCTGTGTGGTGTACAGGAACCAGGCACCTAAATCCATAGGAATTGCACCACTTGGGAGTTCTTAGAGGAATCCCTCTGAAGTGACTCTGATCAGTGGATTGCAGTGGGATACCCAGAGCAGCAATGCTGGTGTTTGCTCTTGTTGCAGCCTGTAAGATGGACACAATGACCTCCTCAAGGAGAAACACAGGAGAGGTCAGTGTACGAAGGACAGAATCACACGATGTCCCGGACATTATCAGCCTCTTCAGCACTGGTACAGAAGGTGTTTTTGGAAGGGTTGATGTCATGTTCCTTTTGTAAGTGATAGTATTCTAGGACATTACCTTTCTTGCAGGAAACTTCAGGCAATTAAATCACACTTCAAGTGGCAGAAAACATTCTGAACCTATGGTGGTGGTATCATAATTTGGTTTTTTTTCTTTCTGCTATTCTTGAAAGGCAAAAGAAAATCCATTTCTATCTGTCACACAGATGACTGGGCAAATCTGGGTCACTGCTGCCAGTGTGGTGGACATGATTTAACTATACTAGTCTTTTATAAAAATTCAGAGGGAACAGTGCTGACTAACTTCTGGTGAAACCCTTAGATTCCAGTGTCTGCTCTCTGCTCCATCTCCCAGAATGCTTTTGCCTGTTGGGGAAGAACAGAAGTGGAGGACTTTTAATTGCTATGAGGCCATAACTCTTTTAATTTCTGTTCCTGTGTATATCAATCACTTTTCCTTCTCTTCCATTTTCCCCCTACCCAAAGGAGTGGGTTATCTTTTGCCCCTCTGTATTCTGCTGTGGGAGGCAGTGTCTGCCCGCTGTAAAATGTTTGAGCCTCTTTTTATGCCCCCCATACCCAAGGTTTGGTCTCTGCCTCCTGGCTGCCTGCACAGCCATGTCCTCAGAGGAGATGAGGATTGTAGTCATACTTTTACCCCAGCTCCATCCCTGGCACCTCGTGTGCTTCCTCTTTCTGTGCGGGGATGAACAGCAGACAGTCTGTGCCGAGTGCTTATGGTCACTTTAGGTGACTTAATGGCAAAAATCTTGGGTAACAGCTATTTGGGGAACAAGTAAATGTTTGAAAAAACATATAGAGACGAGGGAGCATTTAAATCTTGCATCTCAAAATCATGATTGAGGATCTGAAAAATCATGTCAAGTGTTATGTTGGAACATTTTGTGTGGAACTGAAGCAATAATGTCAAGTTAAGATGTGTGTGATGAGATTGCAAGGCCTGATTCTGGGAACCCTTTTGAACATGGTTAATTTTACTGTTCGAGCAGGCTGAATTCTGTCAGATGCTTTTCTATTTAGTTTCTTCAACTTGCAAAATTCAATTGTTTTCATAGAGAAAAATCAAATCTTGCTTTGACCCTCTGCAATGAGAAGAATGAGGTTATAGCCCATGCTGCCTTTCTGGACTATCCAAATTGGAATATCACTGATCAGGCTGAGTGGGAACCATTCCTGCATAAAAACTACCCTAACCATAAGTGCACTGTAAGTAAATTGTGTGACTTTGTTTTCATTTCAGGCTTAGGTGTGAAAAATACTCATGGGCACTTAAGATCTGGTTTTGGTAGACCTGAGGCCTTTAGGCTGCAGAAGGTGGTGATCTGATTCCGTATGAAACCCTTGTGCTGATGTGGGCATCTTGTGCTGGTGTGGGGACTGCTGCTCTCTGCTCTGCTGGCAGCTTTCACACAGCCTCCTCGGGCAAAGTGGAATTTCTCTTAAGACTTATGGGCTGGAAAGAGGCCCTTAGAAGTTTAGAATTCAAATGCTGCCCATCATTCAGTCTAGCTGGGAGCTAGAGCCTGAGAAAATATGGAAAATGGGAACCCCAAGCACTCAAAAGGTAGGCAGCACATGGCATAACAAGGTGTTGGCAGTACTGCGGTTATCTCTAGAACGTTCAGCAGTCCTCCAGTGTGTTGAGGTGGTAAGCAATGGCTTGCAGATAAAGTGACAGAGCAGTTGTATTTGAAAATGCTGTGTACTCTTCAAAGAAACAGTCATTGCAGCCCAAGGGAGTACAGAAAAAAGATGTCAAATTTCCTTGTAATGGGCTTTCTTTGTCTCTTGAGCAGCACTTTGTGCCCAGGCAAGGTGCAGGCACAGCTGCTTCGTTCAGGGTGCAGCTGCTATGGGGGTGCTGTGCTCTCGGCTCTGCCTCAGGCAGCCTGTTAAACATGATCCAGCGCAGCAAAGCTGCAGCTGACTACAAGTGCAGGGACATGCAGAGAGAAAAGACAGAAAAATAAATTACTGCTCATAAGTAAATGGGGGGAAAGGTATTGAAACACTGACAGGGAGCAGTGATCTTGCTTTGCTAGAATGGAGATTGTTTTCTAAAATAGGTACAGAAGATTCAGTCTGTTTTTTATGCTTCTGCACTGGCAGAACAACTGAACCTTTTCTAGGGTATAACTTGGTGAGATTGTTGGCTAACTGCAGGTTAAATCCTTGCAGGTGTGCTTTACAAAAGTGAGATCTTCTGAACATAAGATTTCTGCGAAGTCTAGTTGGCAAGTCTTTTTCCTCGGGCACAGAAATAAGATAGATCAAAGGTCTAATCTGGGAACTAACTTGTGCAGAATTGAATTAGTGGAGACTCTTTGCAGGACTGTGTGGTTACCGGTGCTATTCAGAAACAGTGGCAGTCCAAGTCTGGCTTTCTGGGCCTCCTCTTGGACCTCAACAACAAAATATTTTTTCTTCCTTTTGCCTTTGAGAAGAACAAAAGGCCTGATGTTTAGAAATGGCTTTAGGTGTCTGTTACAATAGCCTGTTGTCTTTGTGCTAGTCTGTGTACTGCAGCTTCTATTGATATCTTTCTTGCTCTGAAGTTGCTGAAGTTTATTGGTGACTCTAGCCATGACATTTTAGTTGAGTAGTAAACTATTCAGAAGACCTCAGGTTTTCCCACTTAAAATAGTCTTTGTAGAAATTTTTTTCTACAGGTGGACCTTCACTGACCCAGCACACTAATATACAGGAGAATAGCTGAACTAATAGCCCTTGCCACTCCAGCACAGGCGTTTTCCAGGTTAACTGGAGGCATATAGGACAAAGGTGTCTGTTAGTCTGCCCTGTTTCTGCCTGGGTGTTTAAATACGTCTAATGATATAGTCTTAAAATCTATAATTTTCCTTACTACCTTGAAAATATTTTAGAATTACAAGAAGTATGTGATCTTTGGTTTTTTTTTTTTTAAACCTAAAAAGAATGTCTTTATCAGCCAAATGTTAAATGTTTAGTTGGTAATTGTTGTGGTTAAATGTTTTTAGTCTAGAGTTAATACTGCTTATTATGAAATGTCTACTGTATACTGCAGTCAAGGAATAGTAAGCTGAGTGTGAAGTAAAAATGTTGCAGAAGCACAATTATTAAAAGTAGTTTTAATATCACATAACTTTATCCACACATACTTTGAAGAAGTTATTTCATGACGTTGCTCGCTTTGAGTGCAGATCATATATACTGGTAATAAAAATGTGTATCAATACTTGGGTTGATGTAATGAATATTAGCTGCACGGTGTAGACTTCCATTCCTTGTCTTGTAGCCTCTGAACACTCTGTTCATGCACCTCTTTGTGGCAAAGGAAGAATACGCAGCTGGATGTTCCCAGGAAACTGTGAGGTGAGTTCCCGTGGAACTGTGTGGTGAAGCAGGTGCACTCCTGCCATCACTTGGAGAGGCTGTGGAATTTACAAGTGCCTTAGGGTTTGCAGTGCATCTAAATGGAACATCTCTGAAGTCTCAGGAGCTGCAATACATCACCTTGTATTAATCAGTGCACAGTGGCTCAGAAACCAAGCTGTGGCAGTTCTGAGCACACTTCTCACACCCTGTTCAGGTTTAGCTGTAGCTTTGCTGGCATTTCCCACAGAAATAATACTGCACTTGCAAGGCAGATTGATTTTTCTTTTTCCTACATTTCCATTTGTAAAAACCAAAGCATGTGAGTGAGCAGGAAGCTTAGAAAGCTGTAGATATTTATGGGATACACCTGTTCCCAGGTAACTTTGTGCTAGTTTGTTAGTTACAGATGACGTGGTAAGGCTGCAGACTATAGTACAAGCAACACAATGTGTTGCCATGTTAGCTCAGGTTATTTGGTGTAGCCCAGAGTCTGCTACATAAACAGTGAACTGCACTTGGTGCTGCTGTTGAATTGACAGTTTGTCACATCAACTCAACTCATCCAGATGCCAGGTCAGATCTGCCAGCAGAGGTCTGGCATCTTTAATAGTTCACCACTGGGGAACTGATATAAAAAGGAAGATAGTTGAAATCTAGAGATTAGGAAATTAGAGAGAAATAAAGTAGGAAAAAAAACCAGTAAAAAATGCCCAGATGAATTTTATTTGATCTCCTTTGTCAGAAATGTTTTAATTTTTGAGCCATGTGGACTCATGAAGGAAGATTAAAGACACTGGAGAGAAAAAAAGATGTATATTAAAAGACTAGCTGCTGTCTGTTACTGATGGGTGTAATGATGAAAGACTGAATAAATTTGTGTCATTTGTCCAGGAGAGCTTTCATCTTACTACCAGAACTGCAGTTTATCCTTCTCTTCATACCAGCTGAGGAAAATTTAGGTAGGAATTTATTACAATCTCATTAATAGACGGAGTTTTGTGGGTTTTTTTTGTTTATATGTGGTTTTGTTTTTGTTGTTTGTTCGTTTGTTTGTGTTTTTGTTTTGGGTTTTTGTTTGTTTTTGGTATTTTTTGTTGTTTGTCAGTTTTTGTTGTTGTTGTTTTTTTTTAATATTCAGAACAGTTTCTAAGCATGTGGAAAACACAATCTGAAAGTGTCCTCCTGTGAGGATCCCTTGTGCAGGAGGTATCTGTGTTTCTGTGCTCAGTCCAGCAGCCATTCAGCAGTCTGT
>JAYRBT010000114.1:5124913-5170800 GCA_036023395.1 Myiotriccus ornatus | reverse complement strand
TGTCCATTTCCTGCAGTCTTTCAATTTGCCCCAAACAGGCAGGACATCGAACAGGATTAAGATCAATTCCTGCAAGTAATTGGCTGTAGTATTTTCATAGGGATTTAATTCTACCAATTTCTGATCACTCTGAAGGTTCTTCAGGTTTGGAATGCTTTATTAATTAGATGACTCCATTGACAATTCTCTCATGCGTTTATAGTGCTGTCCTTTTAGCCCCATTGCTTGACTTAAACCACAGATGGCAAAGTGCTCCAAGTCTGAAGTTCGAAACTGTTTTCCTCAAACAGTTCTGCTGATGACTTTTAAAGCTTGCATCATGAATTTTCTCTGCCTCTGACAGGTATTTGTCATTCACAGAGCCAGGCATGAGGGGTGTCTTTGCAGTGATGCCGCCTGCTCTAGGATCGGTGGTGGGTAAGAAGTTTACTCTGCTCGTGTGCCCCAGGCACCGGTGCCACCCACGGCTGCACGTGCGCCAGGCAAGGTAATGCCACTGCTGTGCGAGATGAGTGTTCTCTCCTGCTTCAACTGCTGTGGTTCCCTATCAACCTAGGAGTTCTAGGACTATGCTGCTTTTGTTCTACTTCATTGCAAGATCAACTGTCCTTCTTGTAAAACTAGTTTGCTGTGTAGAAAGAACGCTTTTTTTGGTGATGTTTTCTCTGTGATGAGCTGGAGATGCAGTGCATGCAGTTTTCAGATTTCTTGAAGCCTCTTCCAACTTATTTTTAACTTTAATTTTCTCTTATGCCATATGCTGAACAGTTGAGCAAAGCCTGATAGGAAAGTCTGTTATCTGAAAGAGTTAAAAAAGAGCAGAGAATCCCTGGTTCCAGTAGTCATTTAGACATGAAGAGTAATTCTCTTCCACATTTTTTTTTCTGTGGAATTGCTCTATACCTTGGCTCTGAGTATGTTCCAGGGGAGCAGCCTCCTCGGCCTTGCTGAGGGAGCTTAAGAAAATCATGGAGTAACACTTTTCTCCTTCCACTACATTATCTGTTTTGATGGCCACAGACTGGAGCAGAGACTTGTTATGCCCATGCAGTGTGCCTTTAACAGAGCCTTGCTCCTGATGTGGGATCTCAGTCATGAATATTATCACAACAGTGAGACTGGGTTACTTTCTCCTTTCCTCCAGCCTGCACCAGGCAGAGACACATTTGCCAGCAGCCTTGCCTGTTATCTCTACCTGTGTATTGACTGTTGCCATGCTTGGTTTTTCCTGCCGTGAGAATCCTGCTGTCTGTGCTGAAACAGTGCCTGCCTGTGCCAGCGTTGTGTCCAGGACATGGGAAATGCTGGGTTTCTGGGCCAGGGGCCTGGAGGTTCGCTGTGTGGTTACTGTGGTAGTGCTTCCCTGTAGTGTGGTTGAGTATCTATCGCACTGAGTCACTTGTTTTTCTCTTCACAGTGAGGAGGGTGCAGGTAGGGTAATGTAGTATGAAGCAATAACTTTATTTGATTGATTTATTCTGGAATCGCTCTTTCATGTTCTAAATGTAGGTGTTGCTTTGTGGCTATGTAGCAGAGTTGTGATTAAAGGAGCACTTCTGGTGCCTGCATGGAAGTGAAGCCTAGGGACGAGTGCATTCCTGGGGCACTATCACACGTGGATTTGGGGGGGGTCAGTACTGGTAATCCCACACTGGGCATAGCTCATATCTTTGCCTGGTAAAGCCACACCTGTTTGTTTATGGGCTGGTTCATGCTGCCAGCTCAGGCTGGGTTCTGACAAACACGTCAGATGTCTTACTGCACATATTTAACTTTCTGAAATGGTTCTGAGGAAACCTGCAGCTTGGGCTCCTCTAGTTGATATATGCTATAGTTTTAGTCCATGCTCATGATATCCTGTTGCTTGACTCCTGAGTAGTTTAAGAAAAAAGCCTGACCTTTGCCACTTCACACCATCCTGCTGTAGCTTTGGACACTTCCGTGTTAAAAAGCTTTTTGTGCTTTGTAACAAGGTACAGTTGTCAGGTTTCTGAGTACTTACTTCCTTTGAATTGTCCAACACCAATCAGTGAGTGGACCTCAATACTCAGAACGTATCAGTAGGTGAATAACTTCTCGGGGTTTAAAATCTCTTTGTATGTCTTGATTCCAACTATATTTGTTTAAATTGTATTTTCTTTTAATGGCCATTGGATATTGTCAATGGAATGTGACTTTTATGTGACAGAAACTGTTACTTAGGCTATACCACTCTTCCTGGTTAGAGATACCATCTTTTCTGGGATTTCTGTAGTTTGTTACAAATACTGAACTACTTTAGTTTTTTTATTATTAGAAAACTATCTAGAAAACTGTTTTTCTTCTTAAATTACACCAGTACCTGGTGATATTCATACTTCAGCATTTGTCTATCAGTAGCTTCTGGCTAAGCTAATTTCTGTTTGCACAATGTGCTTTGCCTTTCCTGTCCCTCTGCATTCACCTCTGTGCTGGGCTGGCATCCATAGTAACGGCCAGTGGAGGCCTTGGAGACTCATCTGTGAGAGTTGTCCCCAGCCACCTGCCTAGCAACATGTTCTGGGGGAGGGAGAGGAGATTAGGGTAATCTCTCTTCCCTCTTCCCTTACTTATGAAGGGGGGGGGAAAGCAGCTGTAAACTGATACTTTGCTTAATCATCAGTTTTGGAGTTACTCTCTGCATCTGGCTTTTATTCTGTGAGATGTATCAGTTGTGTGCACCACAACTGAGTGCACTAATATTTCTATGCACTAAAATATCAAGTACACTTGATATTTAAGGTCCTCACTGATATCTTGTCTAGATCCTATCATTCTTGGGTTTGTACCCCGCGTGAGTCACAGATTTGCAGGTCATTGCTTGTGCTTGCAGTAGAGTTTCTCTGTATTTTATGTTGGTAAGCTACTGATTTTCAGAGGGTTTCTTTAGCTTTTTTTAAGACTGTGGTACTGGTGAAAGATATTAAAAAATAGAAAAATGAAAACAGTTGTGTTTCAACAGTTAATGTGCAGGGAGATGAGTGGGCTTACGTGGAGCCCCACTGACTGTCATGGGGTCAGTATCTAGGAATTGCCATCTGCACCTTGGAGCATCGCCTCGTGCTGAGTGGAGCAGAATGCCGTGTGGGGACTGGGAGTACTCAGCACGGTGTTCCCTTTACAGGACATGTGTGTCTGTTATCCACCCCACAAACAGAATACAGTCTCATTCTGTTATCCCTACATTAGTTTAGGCTTTTGAGGTTTGATAGCTCATCAGCAGATTTGCTCTACTAATTATTTGTGTTGCAGTAGTGAAGTTCTGATAATAGAAAACCCCACCACAGCTTTTCCCCTGGGATACTGCTTGTGAAGGGAGAGGAAGATTGTGAATTACTCAAGTTTCTACAGGGTTTTGTTGCTCTTGGAATTTCACTTTAGTTGCATCTTTTGAATTAATTCTATAGGTAAGTAACTGATGGTGTGCTATATTTTCTGTGCTTGGGAGAGCCTTGGCTGGCCAGGTCCTTGTGGTGCTGCCCAGCCGGGGTTCTGCAGCTGTTCTGTCACTGTCCATCCCATCCCAGCCAGCCCCAGACCCACCTCAGGTGTCCCAGGCCTTGCCCGGCAGTGGGGGCAACAAGAATTACGGGATGGTTTAGGCTGCTGCAGATTCTAAAGATCAAGTGTAACTGGAGTAAAAAGAGCCTTGACAGATGGCCTGAGGAGAAGGGAGGAATGAGGTCAAAATCCAAGGGGTCCCTGGCCCCAGGTAAAAAGGTAACCTTACTCAGAGGTCACTTCCATTCTGGTGTGTAGGAGCAGCAAAACCATCCAGAGAGCACGTGGATAATCCTTGCATCCTGCACTGGAGTCAGGCAATGCCTGGGAATTCAGACCCTGTTTGATACCATGAGAAATAAAATCTCTTTTGCCCACTTATGTGAACCTTAGGGCTCCTTCTAAATCCATAAACGTATAAGGCAGCAGTGAGAATCCGTTTACTCGGTGTTTCTGGATTGCTGTGTGGAACGATGATCTCCAAGTTACAGGTGTTTGGATATAGGCACTTCCTTCCGTGGGCACTGGGAGCCTGGAGCGAACGAGGGAAGCGCCGGTAGCCGCTCCCAGCCCGGTTACGGAGTGCGTGGCGGGGCCGCGCGGGGGCGGCAGAGACCGCGCAGGGACCGCAGCCGGGACGGGCTCGCAAGCAGGGTCGGGCGGGAGCGATCCCGGCTGCATTCCACGGAACGTGTTTCCCCAGCGCCCGCGACTCCGGCGTGTCCCGAGCGAGCCGAGGCGGTGGTGTGTCTGCTCCAGTGAACACAGGTGTGTTCCTGGGCTTGAAGTGACTCTTCCTGATGCAGTTCCTTTGTCCCTGGGCCCGCCTGTCTCCAGCTGTGTTGGTGTGATAGCTGAGATACTCTCCTGCTCCCTTCTCGGAGCTGGGATGGTTTCCTGGCAGTGCAGTTGTTCCTTCTGGCAGCCCAGCACAGCCCTGCTTTCTCTCTGCTGCTTTTGGTGCAGAACTGCTGGTCGCACCACTTAATTCCAGTGTTTTTCTGAGAGGTAAATACAAGTGGCTTCATGTTGTTGACAGCAGTTCTGTGTTGGAGCTGGTTTGCCATCAGCCTTCATGCCATGCTCCTAGTGTGTGTGACTGATGAATTGTCACTGCTTTGGTAAAAGCACTGTGACTTCTTCAGACTTAGATTGGTCCCAGCTAGGAATAACAGTTTCATGGGAAAGAGTCTGTGACTGTTTAACTAAAAATCCTTGCAGTTTGGGGGACTGTGTGAGAGTACCACCACACCTTGGGGCAGCCAGATGCTGTCAGGGAGAGCAGGCTGGAGCAGCAGAGCAGGTAAAGCCTGGCTGGCAGGTGCCCACCTCCTTAGAGCCTTTCCTGAGGCAGAGGGATGTGGGAATGGCACTTGAGCCTTTCTGTCTCTTTCAGTGGTGGACCTTTAACTTGACCTTCCAAAAGCACAATGGCTCTGTGTGCTGGGTGACTTGGCACTGCTGTGTGTAATAAGTCACCAAGCCACTGCTCAGCACTGTGTTCCTGTACACCAAAGCACTGCTTTCTTCCTTGGTGTTTTTGAGAATTGATTTTCTAAATTGCCCTGATGTAGCTTTTCGAGATCTCTGCCAACTCTAACCACCTGATGATTGGGCTCAGTGAATATAATTATTTTAAATGAGACCTAAAGCCCTGGGCCACCTGGCCTGAGATGCCTTAGGCAGGAGAACTCGGAACTGAGCTTCCCTTGTATTTTGTTAGGGAAAGAAAAGTATCTGCATTGGGCAATCCAAGTCTTAGTTGGGTTGTGCTGCCTCTTGGGAGTGGTTCTGTTTTTCCTCTGGTACTGAGACTCTTGCTTTAGTGTGCTTTGGGGATGTGTCCTAGGTGAAATTACTTGTGGCTGCAGGCCTTGGAACAGGTATTTATAATATTTCTCCATATGTTAAAGGAGTAGAAGAGAAACATCAGAACCTATTAATGGCGGAACTGTAGGACATTACCTAATCTCTTTTTTTGTAGGTTGGAAGATTATGATGATCTCATGCCAATCTGGACACGTCAAAGTAAGACTCTGAAAAAAACCTTTGGTGAATATCTCCTTGTTGATCTCATGGAACATCAAGATGAAGAAAATAAGGCAGCTGTTTGTGAGGTCAGTCTGCCATGAGTTCTGGTTTTCTCTAATGTTAGTGATGTCATGAGTGGCAGCTCACTGTAGCTCAGGGAATGAAATCAGCAGCTCACCTGTGAAAGGTGGAGCTCATGATCTGCACCCGCATGGTGCCCTTCACAGTGTAGTTGGTGTCTGTCTTTAGCAGAGATACCTCCAGTTCAGAAACAAAGTAGCAATTCCTGGTTCTCATGTGGATTGTTTAAGCAGTTGGGACCACTTCACTGTTATGAAGAAACCATGTTGCCACAGTTGCATTATAGGTGACCTGTTTTCATTCCCAGAGGAAATGAGTAGCTAGTAATCCTTTCAGAGTTTTAAAATGCTGTAGGTTTTTTCCATCTCCTGGCTCACACAGATTTTTGCTGAATTGAAGACAGAAACCCAGGAATTAATTTAAATAAGACAGAGGTGATAATAACTATCCTGCTGAAAATTCTTGTTAAGATTTTCCTGTGTTAGTAATTGTGCATGGTATTGCAAGGTGATAGGCAACATAACCTCCTTAATTCCTGAAGTCTGCTTTCTGTGGCAAATGGTTTTATAAAGTTGCAACATGTAATCACTGCCATTGGGAGCCAAAGGGGAAACAATACACCATTAGTGTAATGGCACACTGCAAAGGGCTATTGCTATAAATAATACATTTCAGTTGCATGTTCAGAGCTCCATGTGAGACCAGCACAAGGTGTTTCAGGCCCTCAGAGTTTGTCCTCTCTGCTACCACGGATTGAGAAGGCACCTCCATGCAAAACACGATGGATGCCAATTTTCCCTGCGGAGAATGAAGCTGGCAGCCTTTTTTTGCACATATGGTAGATGGATTGGTTAATCAGCCTCTGCTGAGCCTTGGGCCTGAAATTACATAGCAGCCAGGCAACTGTGGTGCCCCAGCTTTGTCGGTTACACAAACAAGGCAAACAAACAATCACTTGTTGTTTGAGGGCAGAAAAATTAAAGTCATACTTTCTTAGGTCTTTATTGGAGTGCTGATGGCCTGATAAAACAGCTCTACAAAGCAGCCTTCGAATTTTCATTAGGTTTATAAAGGCTTTCATTATGTGCATTAAGGTGGAAAGAAAATATATTTTGATAATGTGTTTCACCAGATAGTTGTGTACAGTACTAAAAATTGACGAGCTTCCTTCTGGACTCGTGTTAACTTAAACCCAGAAACCCTCCAGCTGGCCAGTTCTCCCTGCTTAGAGGGTCTTGCTGAGCACTGCAGCCTGCTGGGAACTCCAGCAGCAGTCAGACACCTGGAGCACCATGGCTTTCAGCACTGCAGGGGTTCTGCAATTTTCACATTTGCCAGAGCAGTTTGTTTTGGAGACCAGCTCTGGGAGTCTTCTGGAACTCCAAAATATTTAGCACTTGTAATTGCTGCAAATAATACACACCACGTACTGTATTAAGTACCACTTATATAATATAGAATTGCTTTCTTGCGTGAATAATCTTACAGGATAATAAAATACACTTTTCAGTTTGTGCACCATCTTAACTAGAAAGCAGTGTCCAGAAATGAGTTACCCATTACAGCTAGCTGCATCCAGGTTTTAGTTCAGCTTGCTGTAACTTAAAGCCAAATGATGCCTCTTCTGAGGTATATTTTTAATTTACTGTAACAAGTGTTTTACTAAAATAATAGGTCCATGTATATAAACCTAATGCTCTTGCAAGTCATAGCTAACAGAAGACTTAGAAATCCTCAGAGGTCCTAATACACACATTACAAGGAAAAAATAAGAGCATCTTTAGGTTTTGCAGAAATAGTTCCTTTACACTTTTTCATTATGCACAGTCAGAGATGGAATGCTAGCTTTTGTTTCACAAGTTTTTTGTTCAATTTTTTTGTCTTGACCTAAAATCACAGGCTCATTTGTGATGTGGCTCTTATATTTCAGGTTGATGGCACTGCAGTAGGATTCATGAGCTTATGTTCTCAAGTGAATGTTTCCTTGTTTCAAGAGTGTTTTGACTTAGGGCCTTTCCATGGACTCTGTAAACAACATGCTGAAGATGTTCTCCAAGTGCCCCGGAAGCCAAGTGTTCAAGAAGGTATCCGTATTCTGAAGTCTAGATAGATTCAAGGTGTGTTCGTGTCTAGCTCCTGAGTAGGCTGTGCAGAAGGTCAGAAAAGAGTATAGATTTACTCACAAGAAAACACCACTTCACCTCTCTGTCTTGGAGCAGGTTGCCTGGGGTTTTTTAATTCAAGAGGGGAATTTTGATAACTGATCTTGGACTCAGGAGCAATTGTTGTTTGTGGGGAGCCAGCCTGTAGATATAGTTGTGCTGTTAAAGGAAGATCTGATTTTGAAATCTGGTGGTGTGTTGTCTGTCAGCAGCCGAGCAGCTGGTTAACCATGTCTGGTATGTTGTCCTCTTGACTCACATTGTCTTATTTCCTTGCGGTTCAGCTTCTGCTGTCTTTGCTTATTGTTTGCAGTTTCCAGGGTTACAAGATTTTGGGAGATCAGGGACTGTCTCTTGATTCCACTCTTATATGCAGCAACACATCTACAACCACCTTACTGCAAGTGATAAAAACCATGCCTATGTCACCTGTTTGTACAACAGAAGTGTCACGTAAATGATTTACAGTTGTCATCTTTATTTTTCAGTGTCAAAGGGCTTTTTGTGCAGAAGGGCAACATTTTGCTGTCTACTAATTATCAGTAATGGAATAAAAAACCCCACCATTAGGTTATGTATCTGCTTCTCTGAACACAGAACAGCAGGCAAAAAAAGGCAACCAGGGACCTGCAAGGCTGTTGCCAGCTGGTATCTCAGAACTGGCAGTCACAGAACAGAAAAGGGAGAGGGAAGCTCTCGAAGCTGCTCCTGTGGACTGCCCATCTCCTGCAAAGAAGCATCTTGCACATAGGGGATGGAGGAAGCTGCCTGTCTCCTCCTGTAGCATCCTGTGCTCCTGCAGCTTAAGGAGTATTAGCTCAGAAGAGGTGACAGATATAGGTAGCAACAGAGATCACTCACGAGCTGGAGCCCCATCCTGGGCTTCCTGCTCTGGGTGACCCTGCTGGAGCAGGGGGCTTGGGCAAGGTGACCCCAGGGCTCCCTCCCAGCCTTACCCATCCTGTGGCTGTTCCTGGTATCTGCTTTCCTTCTCCAGGGACTGCAAGCCGTAGCCTGTGTTCTGCAGCAAATTCTGTGCTGCTGAGCTTTTCACTGGGTATGTGGTTTCAGGTTTAACAGTACAGCTGTTACACACTTTTTATTTAGAAAATCTATGAGATCTGTTCTAACTGCGAGAACTTAGCATGAGCAGTTGTTGTGTTCAGGTTCTTGTGAATCTGGCATCTGAGTGATTTTTCAGGAATTTCTTAAGCAGCATGGTTAGCAGTCCTGTGCGCTTGTCTTGTTTTCCTATCCATTTAAAAACTGTGTTAGTTTTGATGATTGATGCTAGTTTACAATGCTGTGGATTGCCTTCATTAATGATCTCAGACACCTGGGAAGAAACTTGAATATCATAAGCTGAGAGCCTGGATCTGGTGCTATTCCTGGAGAGAGAGCAAGTAGAAATTTAATAGTAAAATTTGCTGTATACTGCTCAGGAACATTAACTCTGTTATCACGGAATAATAATTAAAATGATTGTTGTAGCTTTGCACACTTGAGAATATAAACAATTATAAGATTAATATGTGTTGGTGTCTGTTACACCGTAAGTTGCTGTTTATACCTGCCAAACAGTGTGGCCAAAAAGGAGAGTTAAAACTAAAGGCTGTGGCAGTTGAATTTCAGAGAAAGGAAAAAGGAAGCAAATCAAATATGTACTACTGTTACTTGAATTTCTGATACCCGTTCAGTAAGGCAGTAGCTTGTCACAAGAAGCCTGTTAGGGCTTATTGAGACTATGTGCTTTATAGGATGGCTACTAGATAAGCAGTTTTTGTTTTTGCTGCTTGTTACCTATTTGATTTATGGCTGTAAACTAAGTCTGTGTTTTTCAAGCAGTTTGAACAAAAAGCCCTTTGCCTCTGATCTAGGTTTCTTTATTACATGACCTGTGACTTGAAATTCATTTCAGTATTCATGAAAACTCTCTGGAAAAGTGGTAATTATTTTTTTCTTTTAAATTAAGAATGGAAAGAAAAAAGTCTACTATTTTAATAACTAAGTTTACTGTAAAAAAAAATACTGACCAACTAATTAACACCATTCCCCTCCTCTGACTTCTTAATTCTCTTTTCAAATTACATCTTCAATGAAATTGTCTTGTTTGGAGTGGGTTGGGTTTTCCTGTAACTAGAGAGCCACAGAAGAATTGCATCCCAGTAGTCCATTGTTAAGCCTGGTTGAAAAGGGCTGGTTTGTATCTTTGAAGTTTATTACAGTGTCAGTTCTGTGCAGTTTGTTGGTATTGCAAACCCATGGCTGATTCCATGAAGCTGATTTGGTGAGTGCAGTGTTTCTGCAGGCCACTGCATTGAAAACTTGCTGCCAGATTGTCCCCTGCTGTGAAGGCAGTGGTGGTTCACTGACCTGACACCCGTAGAGGATCTGGACTTTGCTTTATTGAATCAAAAGCTGGGAATTTTAAATGCAAGCTGCGTTCCCTAGTACAGTAATTTTTGTTTCCACATTTAAAAAGGATAATTTTTTCAAGCTCTTTAGCTTTTAAGTAGAGACTGCAGGTTGATATTATTTTTCCTTTCCAAATGTAATACTGAATAATAATGGAAGAGTATACAACAGTCTGTACTGATATGCCACTTAGGTTTCAGGGTAATTACAGTAATTTGGTTGTTACTCTATATGGCGTCATGAATTAGTTGCTAGAAAACATGATGCAGTGCAAATGATTCAAGGGCTTTTCATCAGGCCTCATGGTGAACTGACTTCTTGATCCTGCTGACTGTACCTCAGCTAGCAGCCCAGCAATCACAGGATTATTTTAATTTTGTCTTTGTTTGTGGTCCTTACTCGATTTAGTGTGACAGCATTGCTGCTCTTCCCAGACACTTGTGAACAGTGTGTGTGCAAACAGCGATGCAGCAGTGTCTGACAGGAGTGGATGGTGGAGCCATTAAAGATTTGCATTTTAGTATAAAGTCAGAAACAACATATCAATATTTACATGACAAGGAGAGACTTGTATTAATTAACTTCTGACACCTGCAAGGCTGTTTGTAATGAGAAATGGAGCTGGTTAATCAAGATGACATTTGATAATTTCTGTGAAGGCTCACATCTGTGATACCCCAGAGAATCCATGGCTCCTACCCACCCCCCGTATTGCTCCTTGCCCTGCATGTTGCATCTACATTCCTTTTTATTGACAGAGAAACAGATTTTCAGGTAACAGACTTTTTTTTTTTAATAAATACTTTTCTCTAAATTATTTTAAACCTTTGAGGTACTTTAAAAAAAAAAAAAAAAAACAGAAAGGTGCCCATTACTATATAAAGAAATGCTTCTGTCTGTGAATGTAGCTGAGGTGGGTGTCCCAAGGCAAAGTTCAGAGAGAGGAGGGAAGAATTCTGTTTTCTGAAGATTTTTTTTTTATTCTTCTTGGAGCACAGAAACTCACTTGTGTTCTTAGATCTTTCAAATGCAAGGATGTCCTTGCCTGGTGTGTTTTCTGCACCACTGATACCTATACCTCAAGAGCTTACTATTTAAAACTTATTAGCAGGCTCTGTTTTTAAATATAAAACCAGACTGTGAATGTATCAGTAAAACTAGTGAGGCAACTGAAGGAAGGGCAGAACTGCTACTGGTAGGTTCAGGGACTGAAAAGACAGCAGCTGACCCTTGGCTTTGATAACTTTGGTGGGTATTTGGAGCAATATATAGAGTTCCCTGCTATTTCAATATTTCTTTTCCAAGTTGATGGTTCAAGTAATTCTGGTCCATAACATTAAATGTGGCCTTTATGATGCGTTATCAGATGATTTCTTATTCTGAATACCGTCCCCTCACACTTACTTTAGAGACATAATCCTTCAACACACGGGCTTGGGAACTGCTTTCTCTGGAGTGCGTGACTTCTTATGCATTGTTTTTATTCCTTTTCACATTGCTGATGTCTAAAAGCTTACCAAAGCATGGGGTCTTTACTCCTGTGGGAGTTCCTCATGTGTCTCAAGCAGGTGTCTGTTTTTGGCAAAATAATCATATACATACACAAAATTGCAATGACTGACCAAGTGCTTTCAAGCAGTTCTTTCAGCATCCAAGGAGAGTGGCACAGGAGAGAAGTTCTTAGAGGAAAAGAAGGAAATAGACAAAGAGCAACAACTTCTACAAGAAGTAAAACAGCATTTAAAGGACCGATTAGGCTTAGCAATTGAGAAGCAAACTTAAGTCCCTGTATCTTGTCCCTCTTTGCACCAGTAAGAGTTCTGACTCGACTAGGTCTTAATCTGAATTTCGGTTCTTTTAGGGGAACTAATTGGAGAATTAAGAGCCTTTGCTTGTCCTTGTGATCATGAGAAAACAAGATAGTGAAGGTGTAGGGTTTAAGAGACCAATCAATACAATGATTCCTGTTATTGCAGCTCAGATGGAGTAAAAATTTGACATATAATATGTGATTTAAGAATTACTTCAAAACTGTCTTGTTCAGGTCTTATTTTACAACTAATTCCCTGGGGTTTTTTTTGCTTAGAAATTGAATGGTCTAGTGAAGTTCCAGGCAAGTAGCTATAGGAGGGTCTGTATGAACTGTGGTTAATAAAAATATATCTCTTGATAGAGGTAACTTTGCCTGTTCCAGCTATTGCTGTGGTTCTGAGGGTTAAACTCACTTTATTAAGCCTTATGCACTTAGTCTCTTTTTCTTTACTCAGGTGAAGATGAAAGCACCCAAAGAAGTCAGAAACCAGAGCCTGTTTCGTGTGGGGACTTGGAACATGTTCCTGGTCAAGATGCAGCTGTGCAGGTGATGCTGCTGTGCCCAGCAGTGCTTAGCCCTCCTAGAGCTGACAAGGAGCAAGGCTGGCAGAGATGAGGACAAGCAGCAGTGCTGATTTCCTGTCCCCTGCGTGGGCCCACACGTGTGCCTGCTGTGGAACCTGGATCAGAAGCTGCTCTGGCTGGGGTCTGGAGGGAGGTGGGCAGAGTTAGCGGTTGGGTGAACTTTCCCATCCAGTTCCTCCTAAGTAGCCAGGCAGCACAGGGGTGGGACTAGAGGGTCCCTGAGAGGAGAGGCAGCACGGGGGCCTTAAATAACGGAAATACTTTTGGAAATGTTGTAATTCTGTTTTGTTCCTGTTGCAGGAAGATGAGGCCACGACTGTTTCCCAGACTGAGCTGCCACTGGATGATGGCAGCACCACAGATTTTAAAGCCTCAGAGACATGTCCCTTTGAGACTGAGGAGGAAGGAGACTTTCGTCCAGTGTACAGAGGAGCTCCAAATGCCTTCTGTATCCGTCTGTTATGTATTGATGAGGTGTACGAAACCAGGTGAGTGTGAATAGCCTGTTACCCCACTGATAACCATTTGCCAGGTTACATTTTTAGAACAAATCAGGAAGCGACAGCACCTGCTGCACTTAGGTGGGAGTTTTTCTGACCCCTTTTTTTTGTTGCTTTTACCTTCAGTAGTAATTTTTCAACCTCCAGCTGCAACTTCTCATCTCTGATAGGCCTGTGGGGACAAAACTGAGGGATTCGTTTTTTGTTGGAAAAAAATGAATTTACATAAGAAGTTGTCTTCTTCCCTGAAGAAACACTAATTCCAAAGCTGACTAGCTCTGAGGGGAGCCAAAGGTCACAGTACTAGTCATCTCCCTGCATGGGACAAGAGAGCTAGTTTTAGCTCTGCAAGTCGTTCTAAACACTCAGTCTCCCATCACTGAGAGGAATTGATTCCATATTCTAGGATCCACTACAGTGGGGGACAAAGGGTTTTTCTTTTGAGATGACTGATGCTGCCCTTGGGTTCTTAGATCCTGGTGGATTAGAACAGGGCTGTAAATGGGGTATAGACACTTATTTCCTGAATTTCTCTGTACACTTGGAAAGCAAAGCTATATTCAATCACATCAGCAGAAGCTTCTTCGGGAACTTTGTCTCTTTCTGATCATAAATGAGCCCTGCTCTTTTTAGAGATCATATAAAGGCACATTTTTTGCTCCCTTCTGACACTCTT
This sequence comes from Myiotriccus ornatus, assembly GCA_036023395.1. Taxonomy (NCBI): domain Eukaryota; kingdom Metazoa; phylum Chordata; class Aves; order Passeriformes; family Tyrannidae; genus Myiotriccus; species Myiotriccus ornatus. Next base: position 5,157,019 of record JAYRBT010000114.1, on the reverse strand, counting down.
TACTTTGTATCTACCATTGTTTCTGTTCTCACTGCATTTATCATTCAGTGCTGTGATCCCAGTCTCTCTTCCCTGGAGACATCTCTGGAGCAGTGTGGATTCCAAGATGGGTATCTAGAGAAGATAACATTCCTGTCTGAGCACTTCTCCTAAGATTAAGTCCTGCAAGATCCTTTCCTCACAGCTGAGGAATCTGTAGATCTGTTTTCAAATATTTTGCTTGTATGCTTCCCTGGCTTGCATTTGCTTGGTCCCTCTGCTTGTACAAGAAACATCAGCAAAGCAAATATGTGTAAAGAAGGGCAGGTAGTAATCCTGACTACAGCTTGGAATCTTGTCCCAAGGTTGCTCCTGCTGGCCCTGCAGAGCATGGGCCCAGAAACAGGGGTTGGGTTGAAATGTAGGTGTGATTGCATCTTAGCCCTGAGGGAAGTTTGCTCCTGGGGAATTGTTACCCAGTAAAGCTGCTAAATGTTTCCATCTTCTAAATCCGGATGTGTTATGTGCTTTGTTAGTGCATAGAGAGTGAAATGCAAGGAACTGAACTGCTGGTTTATCTGCAGACATTTAATACCTTTCTAAGCCCCCTGAAAAGTCTTACACCTCCATTCCTGTGGTCCTTGCTGCCAAGAAGGTACTGGATACCAGAGAGAGAAATCTACCTTGCAGTGGCATTTTCCTTTCCCCTGCTTAGCTGTTCTATTATGTAGTTTCAAATATGTATTATATGGGTGAATATATAATACCCCTATCCTGATCTGTACTTACAGCTTTGTTCTAAGTTTTCATTCAAACATAGGTACTGTAATTAGAAACTTTCTTTTTTCAGTTAGATTATTGAGGTAACTAAAGGGAACTTAATTACAAGTCTTGGGGAAGGGATTTATCAGTGTTGTTAGGTAATGTCTCCATACTGAACTTCTTCAAAAGATAGATTTTGCACAATGGAAAACAATTTTATAAAGCTTCATCTTAACTTTGGGCTTAGAGCTCTTTGGTATCCTTATACATGGGAGAAACAGGAAGGATTTGCTAGTTTCTCACTCCCATACAGTTTTAAACTGAGATGTCACAATTTGCTGTCACCATGGAGAAGAGAGTGGGACTGCTCTAAGTCAGTAGGTGAGAAGTGGAAAGAAGTGTTCAAAAACAATTCAAAGTATTGATGTTCCTGTTAGTCTGCTAAAGCACATCTGACAGGTTTTCCTGAGTGGAAAGTCACAGAGCTCTTGCTACTCTGGCTGTTGTGGAATAGAACAACTACTGTTGTAATGTCAATGTCTGCTATATACTAATGCTGCCGTGACAGTCCAGGAATGGCTTCTAAAAGCTTGGGGTCAACAGGATGAGAGCCAACGTTGTGGTGGTGTTTGTTCTTTCCCCCTTTCAGTGAAGAGCCTCTTGTTTTGGTATTATGTCAAACCTTCTGGCTATTGTTGTTAATAGTGGTGCTTTAAGTGCTAGAAGTCAGAAATTGCTGTGCAGCATGCACTTCAGCAGTTGCTTATTGATGATCTATCAGGACTGTCTGATTAGCTGTGAATAAACATTTCTGCACTTACAGGGCTGTAAATATCACAATGTATAGGCTCTGACTGATCTGTGCTTTATTTACCAATGTCTACTCTTGGTTGCAGGTCACTGGATTTTTTGCATTATGCTTTTGAGGTTTTCCCAGTGAGTATAATGAAAGTTCTAAGGCTTGTGTGTGTGGGTGGTGGGACAACAGTGCAGATGGCAGCCAGAGGGTTTGGGTCTGCTGCTCAAGGGAGTCAGTGCCCACAGGAGTGTGCTGTGCCTGCTTACCCTGGGCTGAGTTACTCCTCTCCTTGGCTCCTTCTGGACTTTATGGATGGCATATCAAAGTCCTTTGGTTATCACAGGATCCCAAAACGGTTTGGTTTGCAAAGGACCTTAAAGAGCATCTCTTTTCACACCCCTGCCATGGGCAGGGACACTTTTCACTATCCCAGTTTGCTCCAAGCCCTGTCCAGTGTGGCCTTAGACACTTCCAGGGATGGGGCAGCCACAGCTTCTCCGGCCAACCTGTGCCAGGGCCTCCCCACCCTCACAGCTGAGAATTTTTTCTTAATATCTGATTTAAGCCTACTCTGTCAGTTTGAAACCATTCATCCTTGTCCTGTCTCTCCATGTCCTTGTAAATAGTTTTCCTAGTCTGTTCTGTAGGGACCTCTCATGGATGCCAATTTAGAAAAGAGATGCTTCAAATTCCTTTAAAAACTTGTATAGATCCAGACTGTACCTACATTAAAAATAAAATCAGGGAAAATATATTAGGTGGAGTTAAAGCCTATAAAAGTGGCATTAGGGAGCTCCGTAGTATTTGCCTATGGACTGAACAGTGGCACTGTGAATTCAGACACTGGTGGAAGGGAGCACTTGAACAGTAATGAATAGTTATTTGTGGCAGGCAGATTTGTCTCCTGAGGATATCTCCCTCAGAGAGCATTTGATGGAGACTCCTGTATTACTTTGCACCTCTGCAGCCTTTACAGCACAGGTCTCTGGACAATTGCATGGACTGCCAATACAGTCTCTGCGTGCGCATATGGCAGTGACAACTTTGGGACAGGCTGGGTGTGGCTGTGCTCATACAGACTTGTATTCATAGCCTGCTGTGCCTGCAGTGCAGGGCAAGCTGTGCCTGCACACTGGCTGTGCAGGATTGTAGGATGTGCTGCACTTGTCCACGGTCTCACTCGGCTGCAAGGGATCCCAGGCAGACACACATCGTCCTGAGACTGTGCTGCAGAAGGAAAGTAAGGTAGAAAAAAGGACCTTTTAAGGGAAAAGATAAGCCCTTCAAAGTGTGGTCAGGAAGATAGTGTTCCTGCTAGGCAGGTGGACTGGAGGGTCACTGTAAGTCCCTTCCAGCTGAAATATTCTACTGAGGAAGAAAAGAGTGGGGAAGGAAGGGGCAATGGAAAAAGGGGACTGCTAGGGAATATCAGGATATCAGCTAATGAATCTTTACTATAGGGGCTAAACCCATCAGTTCCTTTGTGCTGTCCAGGCAGAGCAGTGCCTGGGGGAGTGTGCAGTGTAAGCCCCATGATCAGCAGTGTCTGTCTGCTCTAGTCAGGGGGGTTTGTGTGAAGCTTACACAGATCACCAAGAACCTTTCCTTATTGCCTGCAAATCTTTTTCAGGACAGAGACTTCTGTGTCATCCTGGTGCCACATCATGTACTGGAGTTCCCCCTGCTGCAGAGTTTTGCTCGAGCTGTCCCTTTCTGTACTTGCAGACTGGGTCGTGAGCTGTACGTGCTGCACCGTGCGGGATTGCTCACGTGAGTGTGTGCCTCGGGACAGCACTGTGTGCTCTGAATGCTGGGGGATAGACTGGCACCAGGCAGCCTGGCACCACATGGGTGTTCCTTTGCTGTCCCAGGCCAACCTGGTGCTTCTGCAAGGTATGACAGAACATCTTGTAAAGATGGAAGCTTGTTAAATGGCACAGAACTGTGCCTGGAGCAATGGGGAGCAGAGCTAAATACCTCAGTCTGTAGTAGCAGTACTGCAGCTGTCTGTGCTCCCTGTCCTGGGGTGCATGCCAGGCCCAGTCAGCTGCATCTCCACAGCACTAGATGAGATAGCACAGTAACAGAATTATATTTGGTTTTAGTGAAACGAAGTAGTAACTGACATGAATTTTTAAGGAAACATAAATGAGGTAATTACAAGTGTGAAAGCAACCAGTCTTCTGATGCCAGCATTGTATATAGTTTCCTTTAAGTAAAACCAAAGTTCAGCAAGAGGTTTCCTTTAAAATGTGTATGTACAGTGCTCAGGTAAGATGAACATTGTTGCAGACCACCAGCTCCTTGGAGTTGCTGTGCTGTGGGCCAAGGCCAGCAGAGGAACACAGTGTTGTTTGGTCCCTGAGGTATGGGTCAGGCTGTGTGCCATTGATACCAGATAGCCTGGTGTAGATTTAATTCCTGGAAACCTGCTATGGCTCTTAAGAGAACTGCAGTCCATGATTCTGGAACATGCACAGCAGTAACCTCACTGAGAACCTGTTTTATAGCACTTCTCTCTTATTTTGGGTGTTGAATCACTTATTTTATGCCTTCGGTTTCTGTGACTCTCTGAATGCTCCTGTAGGCTGAGATACTGGTGAACTGAGGAACCAAACCTTTCTTGCTTGTGACTTCTGTTATGTGGAGTGAGTTGTCCAGAGCTTTGTTTGTATATCACACATATCCCGGCCCAAACACCAAGCTGAAATTGTGGCGCAGTTGGAGGCTTTCTCTTTCTTTGTGTCTTAATGTAGCTAAATAATGTGTGGTTTCAGAGAAATACTCCGGTTTAATTGCATATTTGATCATCTTTGGTACACAAATAGCTTATGCAGGACCTGGCCAGCTACTCTTGGACCTATGCAGAAGCTTTTTACCCTGGGATGAAACTGGGCTTCTGGGTCCTGTGTAAGAATCCAGCTGGCTGGAGAGGAAGCTCCTGGAGTAATTCCTGGTAGTCTCAGGCACAGCTGCTCAGTAATACACAATAGGGTTGGGAGTCGTATGTCCTCCTGTGATTTCGATCAAAATTAAAGTGGTTATCAAGGTTTTTTAAAAAGCCCTCACAATTCCGATTAAACTGTGCATATTCCAAATGAACCAAACCTTCCATGAAACCAAATTGGGTCATCAGTAGCATTTTCCAAATCCCCCTGCAGCTGTGCAGGATAGTAAGGACAAATAGCTGTTCATTGAGGTTTAGGATCAGAAAAGCTTTGGAAGAGGCCAGATGATGCCTTTGGAAACTTTCTGGAGAACCAAGTCCACAGGGTTCAGCAGCAGATACTCTCCTGGAAATAAGTGAAATCTGAGAAAGTAAAAGATGAATATGTTGTACTTGCACCAATGGCTTTCAAAAGCATGTGAGTGAAAAGAAAGTCACAGAAAATGGATTCAAAGAAAAACAGGGGTAAGAAGATGGGAACATGAAGATGTGAAAGGGCAAAGTCAGAAGAGGCACAGACACAAAATGAGCTCCTGATTAGTACAGGTTGTAAAAGGAATAAAAAAAGGTGTTAAGTACACAGAAAGCAAGAGTGCAGCAAATGGAAGTGAGAGTCTGCTACTTAACAGTGAAGGAGAAAAAAATAACAGATGACAAGGCATAGGCTGAGATGCTTAATGGATGCTTTCCCTCAATTTTCACTAAAAAGCGTAATAGTACCCTGGTCTCTGAGCAGTCAAAGGACTTGGGCATCTAGAATAAGTTAATTCATTGCTGTGAGAGAAATGAGTACAGATCTTGGATAGTCCTTCCTTCTGTTTCATGCTCACAGTGGAGCAGTGTTTATTAAAAAAAAAACCAAAACCAAAAAAAAACAAGAAACCCAAAACAAAACCCCACAAAACCGTTTCACCTTTTTATGTTTTTGTCACATTAAGGGTGTAGTTCCTTAGTTCCTTATTGGCACAACTGTCTTCCCTGGGCACGGGTGGGGAGCAAAGCTTGTGTGCTGGGCTGGGAGATGGCCTGCTCAGGGGCTGCAGAGTGAACCGTGGTGCTGGTCCTGCTGGCCATCATCCTCATCACTTGTTTGGCCGTGCAATTAATGATGGAAATGTGTTGGAAACTGGGGAAGCTAAGCTGATGCTTGCTTAGTTCAGGATTAGTTTGCAATTTAGTAATCAGATGTATGTTTTTGAGCACTTGGAAATGGTCAGTGGATTGAGCTGTGAAACTTCCCATAACATACCGGATACTTGGTAGGTTTGGGTTTTTTTAAAGTACCAGTGCTCTCCATTAAACTCATATTCCACAGGATCCCTCTCCATGGGAGTGGGACTGAGGCTGACAAATAGCAAATCTGCTTTTAGATTGAAAGCAAAAAGAACAGGAATGAGAATTATAAGGTTTTTAACTGTGGGTGAAAGAAGTTTTGGAAGTGAAGCTGTAGTTCAGTCCCTTGAACAGCACTCTACAAGTGTTTATTACACGAGCTCTGTGTAACCAGGAGGGGTCACTGCCTTTAACACGCAATTGGAGAGCTTCTCAGCTGCTGTGGACTGCCACAGTGAAGGGACTTTTGGTGCTCATGAGTGGGTGGGAAGATGTTTCCTAACAGTGTATAAAGGAGTGAAGTGCCAGGACATTCTTGTCCGTAGCTAACATGTATACATTGCATAGGCATTTTGGTACTGTGTCACTGCTGTGAGATTACTAATTGGCACTTTGTGCTTCTCAGAGGTGTTTCAGTCATGTAAATTTATCCTTGTGCTACTGTTTGAAAAACCAGGGCCTAACACAACCATTAGTAACTTGTTCTTGGGGAAATTCATGTTCCTGCCTTGGAACCTGAATTTCCATTTCCAAGGATGACAGCTGGCTGTTTTATCCTTCTCTCCCCTTTTTTCTTTTACTTGCCTTTCTTGATGTTCTCCTTTCCCCATGTGCGGCAGTGTGTAGTTAGATTCCACCATTTTAAGGTTCTTTGCCTCCCTTTTCTGCGACTCTTAGTCACATGAAGGCAGGTGATACCTGTTGGTTACAGGTCATCATTTGCATTGTGAGATAGGGCTGTAGGTACACAAAAACTGAGTGTTTAAAGAATAAAGCAGGATTCTGGAGCTGTCTCAAGTACATGCTCTGTGATATCTTCTATTACTGTGCGGTAAGTTAATGTCTGCAGTGGGAAAAACAGTCATTTAGCAACTAGTTTCAAGTTCTGCAAGATGTGGTAGGTTCTTGTGGAGGGCATGTCTTAAGCCTGGCAATTGTCTTTATTTTGTCACAGTGAACCTTAATTCTCTATTTTAGGTCATTTAACATAAGAAGAGCAACAACCAGTGACCTGCTTGGTGTCAAAACACTTGTTGAAACCCTTAGTTTGAGTGAAAGGATATGGGATGACGCCAAGACATTCACTCAGGCTCGCCGAGATCCTGTGAGTATTTGTTGTGAACACGGCTACGGATCTTTCCTAAGATCAGGACCGAACCCAGGACTGTAGCAGCTGGGTCTGTAGCACTCCTTTGGCAGGGAGACACAAACTGAAACTTCAGTGTAGGAGAGGTCTGTGTGTCCAGAGTCCAGCCATACACACTGCTCAAACAGTGCTCCTCGTGGGCAGCACGCTGGTTAAACTGGGGTGGTGCCTTGGAGGTACACTGGGAGGAGAGCGGTTTCAGCTGTGACTGCTACTGTTAAAAGGCTTCTGCTGAAATCAGATGTGTATCTGTTGCTTTTGCCTTGCAGGATGGGATGCCAGTACAGGCTTTTGTAGCAGAAGTTTTGGATCAAATTGTCGGTGTTTCTGTCATTAGGGATGAAATGGTAAATTCTGTTTGTGTTTCATGAGCAGTCACTTGGCCCTCACACTCAAGGCTGAGTTTTGTGCTTGCCACTATGTGTGCCTAACAGAGCCAAAAATACTGCTTCTAGGAACTTCCTTTCTCTCTTTCCCAACTATGTACAATGTATCAGCCCCTTTCTCTCACGTGACTGGCACACAGATGAAAAAAATCATCCTGTTATCTGCAAGAAGTTGCTGATGTGTTGTGGCAGTTTGCCTCCTGCAATTTTTGGTGCTTCAGCACAAAGCCATTCTGCCTTCAAATATGTTTAATTACTGATTTACCCCCTAATTTCCAAGTCAATAAGCCACACATGCTGTAAAAAGCAGTAGTTTTTCTAGATTTACTTCTGTAACTTTTTTCTCCAACAGTAGATTGAGTGATTATGAATGACACACTGTAAAACAAAGGACAGCATATACTCTAATGGAGTACAAGAAAGTATGTTGCATTTGCACATTATTATTGAAAAGTAAACATTTGTTAAGGCTTACTTGTGTGGCATTCTGCAAGGACCGAAAAGGTGATTTTAGGTTTTTCAGCAGCTCTCATGGTCAGTTTTCAAGATAGAGTAGTCAGTCATTTTCCAAAATAGCTCTTAATTTAATTGAGAGCATTAAGATAAGTGGCTATATTAATTGAGTGTATAAACTTGCAAAAATCAGCTTATCAGTTGAACAAGGAAGACAATGTTTCTTACACAGTTCCCTCTTTTCAGCTGGAATTTGGTGAGAAGACAGTCCTCACCAAAGAGAGAGGACTGTCAAGACAGTTCTCTCTCTTGAACTCAGCAAAATCTGTGTCAGACCTTGGTGGGAAACGGTCAGATCTGCATCCCTTGCAAATGAGAGTGGACAAGCTGCAAGAATAGGTTTTGATACAATGAAATGTAATTGAGAACAAAGGCATTTGATGTCAGTGTTCCTTAATTGATAGGAAGTGACTCACTGGCCCTTGCTAAAATCCTGTCAAGGTAGCTGCTGATCACTGCTGACTTCCAACTTTTTCACTTTGCAGGATATTGAGTATGTTCGATCACATTACAACATTGAAGACTTTATTCATTTTAATTGCCACCAGCAAGAAGAACATGGACATCTTTGTCACTTTGTCTTAAATCCTGTATTTCATCGCTATACAAAACACTTTCTAAAGGAGATTCTTCGCTTGGCACACAAATCTGCTCTTTATTATCCCATTTATCCCCAGTATGTGGAAGGCAAGGTAAGGAGAAAATAATTTGTTTCTTGTATTAAACATTGCTACCTTTGCTCACTTCATTTTTCTTTTTTTTGCTGCTGTAAATGACTGTAAACAGGGATTTTCGTGGCAACCTGCAGCCAACTCCTTTCTGTTCTTCTTGCCTGACGTAATCTGCACTTGTGGGCACAGCTGTCACATAGTGGGGCTGGTCTGTGGCATGTGAGTCCAGACTCACCAGTGTCTTCAGCAAGTGTGTGGGGAAACAGAGATTGGAAGTGTCCTTGGCCTTGGCTCTTTGCCTAGTGTGAGGATAATGTACCCTGAGTAAATGCAAAGGATAATCTTAAACACATATTGGTGGCTTAAAAACCTTTCAGAAGTGATTTAGGTACTCTAGACTCTTTCACCAAAAGTCAGTGGAACTCAGGAACCCCACTGGCTTTGAAGATGGGACCTGTGTTTCTGCAAGTGTCACAGGCGAGCCGAAAGAACTGGATTTCTCCTGATGGAGAAAATTCATTTCTGAGGAGAATGTAGTATGTAGAAGCAAACCAAAAGATTTTTTTCAGAAATACTCACATGTGCTGTGTCATTGGTCTGATATAAGAGAAGGGAACACAAGAAGGTAAAACTTCAAGCCTGTGTAGCCATCTGAAGTTACCATCTGGCCCAGCCTGATCACCCGTGCTCCTGCCAGCACTGCTGGAAACACAGGGTGCATCCCGAGGGCACTTCATCCACCGCTCATACCTGCCTGTCTCAGCACAGACAGAATTGCCCCCTGCACACACTCCCCTCCAGCCTGGGGGCTCTGTGTGGCTGGCTGGACTGAGCACCTGGAGCTTAGATGGTAACTGAGATGAATTCTGTCCTTGGTGACTTGCGTGGTGTTGAAATCACCACAGTTCTCATGTAGGAATTTTGCCCGGTTAGACCTGGGTACAGTTGCAGAAGGATGTGTTCTCCTGTGTACCCTTATGGAGTTGTTAAGTGTTCCCTTGTGGAACCTGTGTCCCCATGTAGCATTAGGGTCTGAGGTTCAGAAGAGGCACTTACAGAAATGCAGTGCAATGGCAGTGGATGGAAGAGAAAAGTTAAGCCTTACTAATGATTCCAGTTTGGCCTGTTTCCTGGCTTGAGTTCCCCTAAATTACTTTAGCTTCTCATTGCTCTAAAGTGGTAGATGTGATGCTTTACTCAGTTTTCAACATAGTAACATCAAGTTTTTTTAATATTTGTGGATTGAATGGCACTTGAGTGTAACTTAGTTTACATTAATGTTCATTCTGTATTTCCTGTAATTCTTATTTCTTTTTCCCTTTCATGTTGTAAATTATGCCAGAGCTAGTCATGTGTAATGGACAGATACAGCTATTTCTAATGATCCAGGCTGTTCACATGAGCATTAGGGTTTTGTTCACTTCAAATTTCTGCTGGTTTATTAACATTTATCACTTGGATGAACTAGACATCTAAGTCAGTATAGAATTTCTATATAAATTCATCACTGTTCTTTGCCAAGCAAGCAAAGGTTAGCAGTGAGCAGATAACATGGCTTAATGAGGTCAAATCAAGCTGATTCATGATCACTATGGAGAAAAATATCCTCCTGGGGAAAATACTTGTGCTGAAAAATCCCATAAACCAAACCACTTGTTTATCTGTCATTCCCACAGAGATAGTAATGTAATTACTCTCATAATTATCTTCATTAGTGTCAGGAATTATCTGCAATTCATTCCTCTGCTCTGAGTATGTTTGTTTATTTGCTGATTTTTGTCTCAGATTTAGCCAACAGAGCTAAGAATTGTGTGCTTGCAGAGCCATGCCGCAGACATCTGTGCTGCGCTGTTCTGACATTCTCTCTGCTGAAATATGGATCGCTGTCTCTCAGTTTCAGAGCCCCTGTGCCCATTCCCTGACATCTGCCCTTCATTACATGGCTCCCGTGCGGCCCAGACGACAGATTGTCTATCCTCTGCAAGAGCTTGGCGTGAACGCTCCGTCAGAGCAGCTCTCCAAGGATCAGGTGGGTGACAGAAGCAGCAGCAGGCAGGAGGCACGGTGCCAGCTCGTGCAGGGTTTGGCAGATGGGATGGCATTACCAGCCCAGTGGTGATAGGCTGCTCCTTAATTACACGGCCGTGGTGTCTGTACCCTCCCCGTGGCTGGGCTGCAGTGGCACACCCGACACGCTCTGCAGCCACGCTCCTGCGCTCTGGGCCTGCGTTGGAGCAGCATCTTGACACGATGTTACAGTCAGCTCCCAGCACATGGGAGATGCTCTGCCTTGCTGTTTAGCCCTTCTTTCTGCTGAGTTTATTTTGGTGGTCTGCTCAGCAAATGGAAAAAAGACAATGCCATGCTTCTGACTGTAGACATTGCCTAACTCAGCTTTTATTTTTCAGTCCTAAAGTCAGGTTTCTTCCATGCACGAGACTAGCCCTTGAAGAACACTTCAAAGCACCAAGCTGATCTAACAGCAAAGGAAAAGATTGGTTTTGTTAACAAAAATTCTTATTTGTGTAGAACTGGTGCAGTCTGGAGGTTCTCTTAAAGTTTCATCTGTTAAATCACATCTGATTCTCTTACATTTTTAAGTAACTAAAATTTGTGTAGATTATTCCAAAAGAGTAACCAGTGAACCTAAAATGTTAGGTAAAACACCATTAGTGATAGATACTCTCTGCAGGTAGCTGTAATTTCATGGAGAAACATAATTAGGGAGCTTTATGTCTGTACTAACTTCCAGTTGGCTGAGACGGGTTCCCATATAATATTTGTAGTGCTATCTTTTTCTCAGTTAGTCTGTAGGTTTTGGCACCCAAAACTTAATTAGGCAGCAGTTGGCAAAGCAAAATCCAGAAGATGGCTGAGGCCATTGGTCTGAGCTTGGCTTTGTTGAATAGTCTTCCCTCCACATGCACATCCCTGCCTTTCTCTTTTCTGCAGAATGAACTGTCTGGTACTTTTCTTTAAGCTACTTTTTATTTTATCTCTAAAATGAGCTGTTGCTCTCCTACTAAAAGAGCTCATCTTAGCATTTTGTTGAAGCTGGAAATCTCGGACTTCCTGTGTTTGAAAGATTTGCAAATGCTGTCTTCTCCATTCTCAGGTTCTTCCTGAGGTTTTCTGTAAGTCATAGGTAGCGACATAATAGTTTTAAATCTCGAAAGTTGAATTTCTATTTAATAATGTGAGATTTTCATTAAAACTTTTTCTGACAAAAATCCCCAAGTAAAGGCTGTCACTGTGTAAGTGTCCATGCATCTGCCCCAGCATGAATTATGGATTTCTGACAGACTGTGCTCTGTCAGAATGGACATCTGGGGCTGAGTGCTGGGTGGTAACTTGAGGATAAAGCTCAGCTGCTACTGCTGCTGACTTTTCTGAAATACCAAGAATTGGAAACCATATGAAGTTAAATTGACTCTTGTGTTGAGTGCACGAAATGACCTTTGGCCACCATAGTTTGGGAGGTTTGTAGCACTGGGGGTAGCCTGCACAGACCGGGGGTACTCGCGGCAGGAAGGAGCTGCTGCTGCTCTTACACTCTGGCTGCTTTGTCGCTCAGGGAGCAGCCAGGCATAAGGCACCTGCCCTCTCTCTGCTCAGAGCCTTGTAAAGGAAGATTGATCCCCATCAATAATCTTGCACTGACCTACCACATCCTGCAGTGATTACAAATGAAGTCACAAATAAACCGAGGTGTATTTTGTAAATTAATATAACTAAATTTCAATAGGCACAAAGTTATTATCCTGCCTTTTTGTAGTGATTCAAAAGGCCTGTTCAGACCATCTGTAAACAGCAAGAAGCAATCTGTGTGACGAAGTGCTACCTGTTCTACTGAGATAAATGTGATAGCTCTGCAGATTGGAAAGGCTGAGAATTGTCACCTTAAAAAGTACTGTGAGACAAAGTCAAGTGTATTTTGGTTGTAGAACATGCTAACAGGCTAGCAAGTGAGGGAAAAGGGACATGGGAAAGCAATGTTTTAAGGAAAATGTAGATAAGAGAGGAAGAAAGGTGAAACAAAGAGTCTGGAGTAGGAATTAGTGGCAAGAGGTCTGAAGCCAGTACCTGCATAGCAGTACAGGTACACTTTCTCCTATCATCTTTGTTTTGGTGATTTTAGACAAGATTGGGGCAGGATCTTGCGGGATGTTGAGATCTGGGCAAACAGTGGAGACTGTTCCCCATTTCTTTATCATACATCTATGCCAGCTCATCAAGCTGGTTTGAGCTGAGGGGCCTTTGCCCTCTCCTATTTGAAAGCACCTCTTCCAGATGTGAACCAGTACCTGTTTTGCTCCTGAGAGCTGGAGGACAGGTTATTGCTGTAATTGCTGCTTTAGAGAGCTCTGCGATGGTGGCAGCCTTTGTCACATGAACCACAAGATGAAAATTGTAAATACAAGTCAGTTTCAGAAATGTAAAATTTTCATTGACTGCCTGCCGTAATTGATTGCTTGAGTATCTGTTGCTTGTAATGGAGATAATTGTAGTGGTATTCCTGCTTTGATACCCACGAGATGCTCCTTGATATCGAGCCATCAACATCTGCCTCTCATCTACTGCTTTTTCAGCTGCCTTCCTCTTGTTCCAGCTGTTTTTGTGCTCTTGCTCTCCTTTTCTAGCTGCAAAATGTATTTTTCCCCAGTAACAGCTTGTGGCTGAGCAGCTCAGCCATGTGGTGTCAGAGCACAGCTCCTGATCTGTGTGAGGGTCTCCATGGGCCGTTAGTGGCTCAGGATCTCAGTGAGTGTGCAGAGGGAGCCCTGGGCTCAGTCTTTGTCACTCTCTAATATGTTCCCACCTGCTTGGAGCATGGGAGATTCACTCAAACATTGACCCAGTGCACAGAACTCAACCAGGACCCACAAGGACACTTTCCCCTTTCCTTCCTCCAAAGCCAGAAGAGAAAGCACAGAAGCTTTGCTCTCAGCTAATTCCCATGTGCTGCCAGTGCAGATGGAGCTCGGCTGTGCTGGAGAGATGGTTTTCCTGCAGGTCTGGATTGGTTGTTACAGGCAGATGAGCACCAGAAATCAAGTCTATGATAAGTTGTTCTTGTTTTTCCCTCTGTCAAATCTCTATTCTACTGCGGTGTCTGGAAAAGCCACCTGGGGGGAAATGCCGTATGCTGCTCTTCCATGGATTCCTAGCCTGCTCCTGTCTCTGACAGGCAGCAGGAGCTGTGTCTCATGGTGTTGAAGGAAGCATAGGTCCTTCCTCCTGGACTCTCGTGGAGACCTGGATGTCAGGTAGAGATGTGGTCTTAAAATCTGAAAACTTGCCCTATATAAACCAGCAACTTACTGTTATCTGTGTTACCATTTACCTGCAGTTCTCTAGTCACCCTGTTCTCTGTGCTTGTGGCATTTCCAATGGTTCAGTCTTGTTTCTAGTTTGAACCAGGCCTCTTGGCTTGTTACTAAAATGGCTAGGACTCCAAAGAAATATGGATCTTAGGAACTCTCCCTGTTTCTTCCCTATTTGCTTAGCCTTTTAATTAAAGCTTTGTGGAGGTTTTAAGGCCACCACAGGTTTTCTCACTCTTTCTCTTAAACCACAACTCTGATGCTTTGTCTTTGCCTCTCAAGCCCTGTCACTCCCCAAGCAGTGCTTCCATTCTGTGGCTGTAAATTGTTAATTTCTTATTTGCATGCCTTGAGATGGCAATATGTTTGACTGCTGATTTTGTGTCTCTTTGTACCGTGCTCTTATCTCCCCTTGGTCTGCTAAAGAGATTTGGATAAACTGGGGAAGGGTGGATTGAGAAGGCACAGAGGGGGAGGCATTACACTTGCTGTCTCCCACTGCAGTCCTCTGGAATGGCACAGGTGCTGACCATGTAATTTGCATCCAGTCCTGGAAGTGCCTTGACTTGGGGATACCTGCTGAGCAGTAGGTAGAGCAGAGGGGCCCGTCTTAGCTCAGAATTTCATTTGCTGCACTCTGGGGTTCAGGGCACAGGCCTGACAGAGCTCCTGCCTGCCCATTAGATCAAACACCTCGTACAGCTGTTCCAAAGCAAAAGGAAACCTCTGATTTCTGTGTTCTGAATCAGCAACCAGTGCTGAAGCGCCAACTGGCAGAAGATCCAAAGATTCAAGCTCTTGATTCCCCCAGTGCTAAAACAGTTTAGATTATTATTGTGGTTTGCACATCTGTCAGTCATTTCAGTCATGTTACATTAAAAACCAGTTGGTTACAACAGAATCCTGAATACCTTGTAAAGTGCTGCTGGCCTTTACAGTCCATGTCATTATTGGGGGAGTAGAAAACTATAGATAATTAAATAATTTTTAATGATTTCTTCATAAATAAACAATTTGTAAACTTGTTTGCTTTCTCACCATCTGGGAGCATTCTGTTCTCCATCTGCTTCATGTAATTATCAATGTTAAGGGAAGAATAGGTGATATAATTAACAAGAATAACTGATCCACAATGAAGAACAAAAATGTCACACATCTGTTGAATTATTTCCTTGTTTTTACCCTTTCATTATTATTCATTCTATTTGGTTTATTATATTTTTATTTTGAGGCTGCATTCAGCTGTCAGGTTTTACTGTGCAGTTTAGAATTGGTTTTTCTGCTCTAGCTCATAAAAAGATGGAACAGTTGCAGAAGCCCATGAAGTATTGTATAAATTTATCTTGGAAAAAACCCCTCCCAACCCCAGTGAAAAATGCCAACCCTCTCTCAGTTGATTTCATACATTTCAAGTGGTATTCCCAGGGGCACTACAGGAAATGTTTATATCAGAACAAGAAGTGGTGAGGCAGGAGGGTCAGGCAAAGAGCTGGAGTTGGGTGCTCAGCCCAGCTTGGTGTGCTCTGAGCCTGTCCCCTTGAAACTTGTTCGGGAGTTGGGTATTGCTGGGGGACTGGATAGATGGGCATCCCTCAGGGAGAGTATCTGCACAGCCCAGAGTTCTCCTATTCATTTGGGAAAAATGGAGTCTTAACCCCAGCAGCAATGGTAGATGTTAGGGTGAGGTTCAGGAAGGAACTGGAATACAGGGCACTGTGCAGGTATTTGTGTCTTTGTGTGATTTCATGCTCCTGCTTATGGCAAGTGCTACGAATAGATGGCCTGAGAGAATTTAAAATATTAATTAAAACAATAAAATGAGAGAAAATGCTTATAGGATGTTTTTGAACAGTGCATTGATTGCAATTCAGAGGTAATAAAAACAGGGAGTTAAAGTACATAGATTTTAAAGCCAGGGGGAGAGGCTGTGCAGCACAGAACAATCTGTTCTGAACAAGCAAAGCTCTTTGCTTCTCACTGCAGTTGAGAGTGGAACAAGGGTCTGTCACCTTATGTGTGAAGAGGCATGTCAGGAAGGTGGTCAGGGACAGACGTGAGCACTGTGCGGCTCCAGAACCTCTGCTCTGGGCTGTGTGTGTGCCCACCCAGAGTGCCCATGTGGGCACTGTGCATTCCCCACCCTGCTCTGCCCCCCTGGCTACAGAAACAGCCAGCCTTGCTTCTGGAGGTGCCTCCTCCCCAGCTGCACTCCGGAACAGCAGTGCCCAGAGCAACTCAGAGGGTCAGGGAGAGCAGTCAGTGCTGTCTTATCCTCTCACTGCCTGCTTTAAAGCAAAGGGTGTCCTGGCTTGGGAGAACAGCTGTAGCAATAAGGGCTTTGATTTTTGGCAGTTTCAGTTCTGTATATATGCAGTTGAGGCACTGGAATGTACTGAATGTGGCTAAAATATAAAAGTTTTTGAGGGTTTGGTTTCCTTGTGATTTTAGTAGAGGCCTACTGATGGAAAGGAATAAATTTAGCAGAGAGCCTAGGGACTATGAGCAAGAGAATTCCCCATGTTTTAAATATCAAGGATCATGTATCAAAGGTAAACCAGCAGAGCTCCTACATGTTACGGTTTGTGTGTGGATATATTGGGATCACAGACAAAGGCTTGGTGTGGATAGTTTTCGCTCAACCAGGAGAGGAATATTAATTTTTAAAGCAGTAACTGTTGCTTAAGATGCTCTTGTGCCCGAGTAATGAATTTTTAATGCTTTTGTGGTACGTACATGGATAAAAATCCATTATTTATTGTTCTTCCCCTTGGCTGGTGAAGGTGATGATTTTATAACACCAGTAGGCACACAAACAGGCTTTCTGAACTGAGGCTGATAACAAATTTCCTTACTGTGAATGTCAGTGGGGTTTGTGTGGTGCTGCCACTACATCTTGTTTGGAAGGCAGAGTATCACACTGTTATGGGAGGCACCAGATGGCATCATTAACAGGAATGTTTACCACTTATGTGCATGTGTGAAATTAAAAGTAAGATGACCTATCTTTGTTTTGAAAGCGTGGTGTCAGTGCTGTACAGGTGTTAATGATATTTGCTGCAAACTGAAATAGGCATTTCTGCTTAAAAACAGGTCAGACTTGGTTTAAAGCTTTTTCAAAGCATTTGGTTAGATTAACTGGTAATTCCAGCTTGTAAGGAGGGCACAGATATTTTTTTCCACAGGAAGGTAATGTTTCCTATTGTAAAATGGAGAACCACAACTGCTCTCATGCAAACAGGACTCTGTAGTAACCCACAAATCAATCTCCTTTCGTATCCCTGTACCATTATTTACCTGGTGTTCATTATTTTCAGTATGAGATGTTATTTTGTTATATTTTATTTTTTTAAGCTTTTAATTTTATGCATATCCTAAATTTTTCAGTGAATAGTCCAGTATATTGAAAATTGCTACCTCTGTTGCCGTGAGTCTGTATGTGCAGAAGGTGGAGTGGGCAGAGGTGTTTCTGCCCTTTCCCTGCAGCTCTGTTGCTGGTGAGCAGGGTGTGTGTCGGGGTAGGTGCCTCTGCAGGCAGGCTCAGTGTCTCCTCTCCATTCTTGCCTTCCCTGGAAAGAAGGGGAAGAACTGAGCTCACTGACAGTGGCCCCATTCAGAGTTCCTTTCTTGGGCCTTTGAAGCAGGGCAGCAATTGTGAGATTTTTGTGAGTGGGAACTGCCCAGCCCTCTCTGGGCTGAGGATCCAAATGTCAGTGCTCAAAGGGAAAAAGAGCAGTTTTTACCATGGTAACAGTGGTTCTGCAAGGAAAAGAAAGAGGTGTGTCTGTGCTCTGCTCTCCTTTGCTGCTCGCTGGAGTTACACGGGAAATCCCTGGTTCTGTAGGGACTTATAGTGATGGACAGGATTACCCACAAATATAGATACTGTTCTTCTAGAAGCTGAAGATCAGCATTTACTTGTATGAGATTGGTGTAATAATATTGACTTCATTTTATAAAGGCCTTGGAGGTCTGTAGATGAAAAATATTCTGTATAGGTGAGGTGTTACCTGCCCATGCCACAGTTCCCAAAGAAGGATTCTTTGACAAAGACAACAAAATAATTAAGGCTACAGTCTTCATCACTGCTTTGCTTTCTGTTTTCTTTTCCTTCTGTTTCTGGTGTCTGTGGAAATCTGTAAATGCTTGGAAACAGCTTTTGAAAACATGTTTGCAGACATTTCTAATGAGGCTTTTTGGAATGTAGCTAGTACTTAGAAAACAACTCCTAATGCAGGTTGAAAAAGCATGCATTTTCCAATGAGTTGTGTTCATATCTCCTTGGTAAACATTGATTTTTCTTTTTTTAACTTGTGGTTCAAATGGAGCTTGAAATTAAAAGAGCTCTGTTTGCTCACCTTCTTGTTTGCCTGCCACTGTTGCTGAGCTCAGCACTGCTCTAGGAACAGGTTTGTTAATTGTTTTCACTCCTTCTGATGGTTTTTACAGTAACAGTTAAATCACATCAATTCTCTACAGCAGTAGCTATCACTCAGGGTTCTCAGTAACAAATGCTGAATTAAAACAAAAGCCCTGCAGGCAGACTTGAATCCTGCAAGGTAGTTCAGGGAGGGCCCCTCCCAGTGGTCCCTGTAATAGTGAGGGATCTGTGAAGATGCTGAGTAGATAACAAACGAGCCAGCCCTGTGTTTGCCACGTAGTACCCCAAGCAGTCCTGAATTTGGGCCACCTGAGCATACTAAACCTGTAGCCAACACTTCTGCGTGTTTAGCTGGGCAAGGCACAAGTCCCCATGGTGCCTTAAAGTCCAGTCTAAGTTTAACAGTTGGATTCCATGATATAAGGAGTGTTTTCCAGCCTAAAAGATTTTGTGACTGTGCAAATTCTGCAGTGTTATGGAGCCTTTGCATGAGGAGTCCCAGCAAGGAGTGTGCCCACTCTGACACACCAGTGATGTGTTACTGGGATATGTTTATCAATGCCCAGTTCAGAACACAGCACTGCTCTCTTCGTGTCACAGCTGAAATCCTTTGTCTAACTTGTTTTTTTCAGGTTTGGGTGCTCAGTTTTCATTTTTTTCTGTTAGAATGAAGGTAATATTTGCTATAAACCCTGACCTATTGTAGAAAAATTATAATATATTTAGAAAACCTACAAATAGCTCAGGGTCCAGTATTTTAAAAACAGAACTAAGAGAGGAGCTACAAAATATGCCGGATGTGAGTTTGTACCACCAGTACAATGTTGTTGAGTAATTGTACTCTGAGTCTGTTCCCAGGGCATGTGCAAACTGAACAGGAGAGCCGGGCATGAAGCTGTACATGGCTGGAAAGTGCAAAGGCAATAATGCATGCAAGCGTGGCTGTTGAAACCCAATCAGTATTTTGTCTCTTTTTTCCGTTGGTTTCTTGGGGTGGAAGGGTGTGTGAGTTTTGGATGCTGTAAACTGATCCTTCTCTGGCACGCGTTGTGCTGTGAGATCACAAGTGAAAGCCGTCAGTCAGTCGCAGGGTGCGTGTTGTCAGTGGCGTGCTCTGGGAAGTGCATCGGTGTTTTCATGAGGTACAGTTGGAAGGCCTCTGAGTGATGGCACTGGCTGGCTGTGTGCAGGGATATCCCTGTGCTTTGATGCCTAAGGGCCACCACTGCCAGCTCCACTCACTCTGCCTCAGGGTGGGAGCAGTGGCAGGGGGGTGCAGGGGTGCCAGGCACCCCAAATGATCTCTTTGAGAACCAAAAAAAAATTCTCTTTTCTGGGCTACATAGGCCTCTTCTACCAATGCCAATTAGTGCTTTTTGCCTTGCATTAGTTAATGATTGCTGATTTATTTAATAGATTGGATACAAAATAAACAAGTTAGCTTGCTATTGACCTATCAGTTATGCTGTCTGATTACCCTCTGGGGAACATATGTAGCCATTTGTCCTGACACTTTGTTAAAATAGGTGGTATTATGGGACCAATCCACCTAATTCCTCACTCCCTGGGGCGTTTAGTGTGCTTAGCTATGGAAAGGTGATTTCTGGAGCATGACAGCTGTTGCTGTTGGGGCCATTGTGTGGTGAGCACCGTGGGTTATATTCTGCTCAAACACTGCCTTTGTGTCATTGATACAGAAGCCATTTTGTAAATTAGATACAACTCTTCCCAGGGAAATTGTATTCCTGCTCTGTGTTTCCTTGCTGGAATACATTAACAGAAGCCACCAGCACAGAGTGGCAGTAGATGTTTGACCTCGGCATTTCCACGAGGCCTGTTGGGTTTATCCTGTCAGCTGCTGGCATCCCGACCTACTTTTGGTGATTAGGTATGTTACAAGTAGTTTTACCATTTTATTAATTTATTAAAAGTCACATTTCAACAGAAACATGACTAATTGTTATTCCTCCAGAGGACCATGCTTTCCTACAAAGTTGCAACTCTGTGCAGCAGAGCCCAGCCTGTCAGTTCCTGTCTGCTGACCCAGGGAATGGGAATGGCAAGATTAGAGCCTGAAGTACTGTGTCTTCCACACCTGTCTGTGGGACCAGGAGGGCTCCATGTGTCAGCATTGGCAGAGCTACATCACATGTAGTTTTGAGGCATGACCATTCAGTATGCTATAAAGAACACTGTTTTATTTTAAGCAGTGGGGGATGCCTGTAGTACTGGGTACCAGTTCTTCTCATTTCCTAAAGCCTCTCCCAACAATTTTCTGTGGAATACAAAAGGCTTCTTCGTTTGCTGAAATGTGGAAGTGTTATAGGTATATTCTAACTTGTGACCAAAATCCCTTTAGTTGCAGATCGTGCTGTAAGGAGCATTTAACCACGTACAAAAGCACTGGCTGTGGATGGAACTGTTTGGCTTCTGTGGGGACTTGCTGATGTCCCATATAACTCTGATCAGGAGCACTAGGGTGGTTCTGTGCTTCTCCCTGGCAAGCCCAGGCATTCTTCACTGCAGCATGTGATGGCTGTCACACAGCTGACCTCTGCTAAGCAGCCACCACTGGCTGGTATACTTTATAAGATATCTTCTGGAATTTTCCTAGGGCGGTACAGTCCCTGAGATGAATCTGGCTCACCACTGGATGTCCTCATTGCACTATGGTGAACTGCAACCTGAAGAACATTTATCTGGCAGTAAAAAATAGTGTTGCTTTACCAAAGGCAACATTTTGTTTTGCCACATTCTAAATGACTTGCTATGCAGTGATGCCAGCTGGCAAGGCATTGGTCCATAATCTTTCCTTAAGAACAGCACTAGTCATTCTCCAAACAGTGCTGGGGCTGCACTGAAACCTCAGCTGTGGGGCTCCACCAGTGCAGAGACATGGCATAACAGATCTCTTTGGGATCTCGATGTGCCATGTACTTCTTGAGAAGGCACGTGTAATTACCATAGCTTAAAAATAAAACACTCTTCATCTATTGAATTACTGTCAACTAATATATAGAGAATATATTTCTACTGTAATTGCATAGGAGGAATTCAGAGGACTTATTATCATTAACCCTCTGTCTCCTATTTGTAGTAGAGGAAAACCTGTTGGAAGCCTTGGATTGCTTCCTGCCTAAGTGCCACAGCAGGAATTTGTAGAAGTGTCTGACAAACATCAAAAGTGGCTCGATTTTGTGTTGGTCTTCCCAGTGCCTTTATGACTCTGCACTTGTGCGTTCTATGAAATGGGAATGTAGGCAGCCCAGAGCAATCAGAAAAATGCAATGTGTTGTACTGTGAGATGGGAAGTATTTCCCTGCCTTCCATCAGAAATTCAAAAGCTAAATGTAGTTCAAGGAAGACAAAAAAATTGTCAAATGCAATGTTACCTCTTGGCTCTTTCTTGCATATTGGTTTTGAGAATCTCTGTTAGGTAGAGAGACTTAGAGACACATGGAGGGAAAAAAACTCACATGCAGTTTATTGCCTGTATAGCCAGGGTGTGCATTAAGTAGTATGGAAGCTGAAATTAGTAATTACAAACACTATAGTAAGATTTTGTGACTGGAGTATTGATCCCAGGGGCATTGAAGTACTTGCTCCTGCATGTGACAACTTGGCTTTCTGGGTGCCTGCTCTGTATTTCAAGAAAAGAGAAGGATAATTTTGTAAGCTTTCAATTCAACACACAAAGACACTCAAAATACAAGTTTCTAATTAATTTGAGTAAAACTATTTCCATAAATAAACCAGCATGAGTGAAAACTGCTCTAGAAGGCATAAAAATGGCCTTAGCAGTATATAAATGTGTGTTCTCCAGGTGTTTGCTAAATGTAGTGAGAGCATAGGTGGTGTTTTGTCCTCTCCTATGAGGACTCCAAAGTATCTTGCTCAGGAGAAGCCAGATCATTCAGCTCTGCTAGTTTTCTATTCAACATACATGTATTCCAGCATTTCTCTACCATTTATCTGGTGCTGTGCACAGAAAAATCATGGTATTAGTCACGTCAGTGAGTCATAGAAAGTTTTGTGAGAATGCAAGGTAACACATCACTGTGAGCTTAATGATTCTTAGCAGGCTTTGGCTGCTTTTTTAATGCATTTCATGTTATGTATGTTTTTACAGTTGAGTTACTCTCTGAACCTCACGAATCGAAAGCTGGTGCTGGAATCTAAAGTGTCTATCAACACTAGAATTGTGGTGATTGGTGCATCTGATGCTGGAATCTCTTTTCTGGAAACATTGATTTTTTGGTAAGTTTTAATTTTATTTCCTTTACTGAGAAGAATGTGTTCCTTTTAGTATGAAGGAACTTGTTTGTGTTCCCTTTTATATGAAGGGGCTTGTTTCTTCCATGTGAAGTGCGCCTTGAGTCTGTCTCAGAGTACTTGCTGAGACAAGTTACGAGGCTGAGCAGCTGTAGATGCAGAGAGGTGTGTGCTGGCACCCTGGCTTCCTCTGGGGCTCTGAGGCTTCCAAGCTGCTCCAAGTCGCCTGGAGATCCTCAGGGTGGATGCACACTGATGATGAGAATTGGAAGCACTTAAAGCCTCCTTGGATGTTGTTCTTGCACCAGATTGTTACGGGTGGAAGTCAGTAGCCCTTCATGTGTGCTCCAAAGCAGTGTTGACCTTTAAAGCCAGTTGTGCCCAGTGGGATCCCAAATCGCTGCTTGGATCCCTCCTTCCCTTCCCCGGTGATGATGCCACTTTTCAGAGCTGTGCAGAAATGTGCCACATGAGCTTGTTGTCTCACTGTGATGCTTTTGATTCTCATAATACCTTTTGATTCCTTTGATTCTGATGAGGCTTTTGATGTTTGGGATTGTTCAGGAATCACAGTTGTAATTTCTGGTGCTTCTGCTGTATTGCTGCAGACCTGAGTGTGGATGTGGGAAAGGTCTGGCAGAGGACACCACTCTCTGTGACCCCACCTGGAGCATGTGCTGGCAGCATTCACTAAAGCATTTTTCAGCAGTAAAACTGCAAATAGAATTGCTGTGGTTATCTGGAATTATCCAAATTGGAGTAAATAACTGTATAAACTCGTGGAGAAGGGGAGTATGCAGCTGTTTTTATACCTTCCCCTGTCTAAGGCAGGGAAAACTTGTGGATGAGGTCTGCTTTTCCACAGCCTTCCCAAAGTGAGGACAGGGTGCCCTCTCTGATGTTTCACTGTTGCACCTCCTATGCCAGTACCTCCTCCACAGCAGTTTCAGGGGCTTATTGGGAAGTCAGACTGTGAAAATGCAGTTTCTTTGCAGTCAGTGTTTTCTGCAGTTTATTCACACATACTAGAGACGTCTTGAAACACTTGCAGAAATGAATATGAAATTCAAATCCTGAACATGATTGGAATGCTACAGGAACTGGGGGTGTCTGGTGCTTTAATGGGGGGGGGGCAGAGAATGCAAAATTCTGCCTTTTTTCAGTTAAGCCAGGAGTTCGTATTTCTACAACAACCATTGATAACATCACAAATGAAATTATCAGTATGTCAAGAGAAGAATAAGTTGAAGTGCTTTGTGGATGTTGTACTGCTGGAGCAGTGCAGAAAAATTCCTGCTCCTTGCTCTTCATTATGTTCCTGACTTTTCCTGTAAAGCATCCTATCTTGGGGTAAATCACTTCCTCTCATCCTCCTGTTATTAGCACCTTTTAGGCTTTCAGTTCCACTCCAAATTCAGTTAAAAATGTACTTCAGAGCTTTTAAGCTCCTCCTTACTATCACCCTGTGCTGTTTATTGCTGTGCTTTCAAACACCGTGAGGGAAACCGAAGTGTGTTTGTGCTCCAGGTGTGTCAGCCAGCAGCTGAGTCTGTAGTGAACAGGCCTTTACAGGTGTTACCCTCAGACTGTCTCAGCCAAGGCTTTTCAGGCAGGAGTTGAGTTTGAGCCAAACTCTATCAGAGTTCCTGCAGGACACAACCTCCTTGTGTGCAGGAGAGAGCTTGTCTCCAGTGCTGCACAGATGAGCTCCCCCCGAGCCACAGGGTGCTGCTCCAAGAGCGACTGAGTGCACTACGTTTATATTAATAGAGGTATAAATTTAGGGAAGATTATTTTTTAATTTTCACATCAGCAGCAAATAGCCTTCTGATCAATGTGAAGGCCTTTTAAAGCAGTTTAGTTTAATTTGCTCATAATTTTCTAATATTCCCTGCGAAGGTTACATGCACTAAAAATAGCTGGATTGAATCAATTTATGAGCCCTAATCCTTAAAAAGAGGAAGTCATTTTCTCGTTGTTATTCTTCATACTTAATTATTTTACATTATCAGTCACCATGGAGACACACAGATGTAATTCACTTACCAACATGGCAGTTATTAGAATTTGATCTTGCAAGTGTTTTCAGTGTCTTAGAGACTGAAGAAATACATTTTTTTATTAAGCAGAGAAATAACCCTAAGAGTGAGCTCTGCTCCCCCGGGGTGGGATGCCTCCTGCTCTCGCTGTGCTGTGGGCAGCACGTCCCAGGACACGGCACTCCTGGAGCAGCTCTGTGCCGTGGCTGCTGCAGCAGTGCGTGGAGCAGCTGTGGCACTGTGCACACCACCCACCCGGAGCCCACGCGAGCTTGGGGATCCTCCGTGCTGCTCAGGCGCTGTGTGCTGGCAACGGGGACCTCACAAGCTTCTGCCCCACTCCCTGGCTCTGTGTTGGTTCCTGCTGCTGGAGCCTTGGGAAGCAGTCCCAGAGGACAGAGCACTGGGGCGCCCACCAGAGTCCCTCACTTCACAGGGCCCTGCAGAAATGCTGCCAACAGGTGTGTGGACTAACCTGTGAGTGTGGGGAGCTTATTCCTAATCCTAGGGCTCTCTGAGCCCTGGGGAATTGCATCCATATGCTTTATCCAGTGCTGGGTCAGGCCAGGTGAGACCACTTTTCAAGTTTCACCATTCAAATAAGTTTCTCTTGATTTATTTTTTTTTCTTGGAACGTAGTCATATGCAGACACGTTTTCAGCTGTCCTGCTGCTTTTCTTGACAATGCACGTGGATTTTATTGGAGAGGCAGGTGACTGCTGGAGTCAGTACCGAGGGCAGAGCCTGGCCTCCCTTGTGGTGACCAGCCAGTGTTTGGGAGGTACAGGTGTGACAGTGGGAGGTTTTCTTGTCGTTTTTTTTTCCTTTGCTAGTTTGAATGATAGGCATGGCTGCAGTGTTAGGCCAGAAGGACACAGTGTTCCCAGGTTGTTCCAGGGGCTGGTTCCTGGAGCAGCCTGTGAACCCGTGTGCCCCAGCTGCAGGGCTGGAAGTTGGGCTGCAGGAATGCAGAGCTTGCTCCCAGCAGTATCTTGTCACTGGTTCCAGTGCAGGGAACCAATTGGCTTTTATTCACCTCTTTGCATATAGCTGTGGAAAGCACTATTGTGTTCTGATTATAGGGAAAACCCTTCTTAATCCATGATTTTGAAAACCTCCTTAATCCAACCCCTGGTGTAAACGAGTTATTCTCTGCAGATGGTGGAGTATACATGGAATGCTACATAAAATAGTCATAAATGAATGGTGTCTCAGATCACAATATTTCATGTGAAGTTGTTGTGAAATCTATTTCCCTCTCCATATGGGAGCTTTAAAATAACTACCGTGTTTAAAAACCAGAGGGATTAAAGTCACTTTTGTCAAAGCCCTGAATTTTACTCTTAGGGTAGAATCAGAGTCCAGCACAGTAAACCTGAGTTTTTCTCTGCAGGATGAGTTCAGGGTACCCATGAGCAGCTCTGAAAGGGCAGGGTCTGAACAGGGTTCCCGACAGAGCAGCTACCGCTGCCGTTATCTGGCAGCCCGGGGTGCACAATATCCTACACATCTGGCCTGCTTGGCAGTAGTTAGCATAATGCTTGCTGGTTAATTAGGCTTTTTATCTTTGCATTTGTCTGGGAACATCTGAAGCCTTCCATGTTGCCTGTCACTAATTAGTTGACTAATTAAATAGTTAGTGCTTACTTGCTGATCACAGAGCTAACATGTAATGAATGGGTTAGTGATCCCTATTGTTTTGTACTATTTGTCTTTGCCACATGAGCTGATACACGTGTGCTTCCCTCTGCCTTTTCTTCATACCAAGGCAAACCCAGGCCATGTGCTCAGTGTTGCCAGGCCTGCATCCCTCAGACATTGTTGCCTTCCATCATGCCTGGTGAACAGAGCTCAAGCTGTGACAGAGATAAATCAGATGGGTCATGGCTGGCCTTGTTGCGCAGTCAGGATCACAATGAACAATGGCAGTGACTGATACCAGACGTAAATGAGGGGAGAAGATGTGGGTCAGGATCAGCCTTCCTAAGTGCCTCTGCCAGAAAGCCAGACTCAATTAGCATCAATATGGGGTTATTTTATACTTACTGTCCTGCTTTCAAGGCTGTCTGAAGTTTTAGATGAGATGATTTCAACTTGCAGTACGTGTCCTTTAAACATGTACAAACATGTCTCTGATCCCAAACTTTCTTTTCACACTTGGAATTTGTAAGTATTTGTATATTTTTTTTGTTGCTATTTATATTTGAACAGTCATAACTTCTTGTTGTGTGTTAAAACTGATTTTGGCAATAGCAGTTTTCTCATACAAAGCCTGCTCAAATTTAGAGTGAGTCACACGGGGTTTATAGAATGCTGGTTTGGATCCATCTTCCCTTTCCTGGTGACTCAGTGGGACATGAGCACCATGAGGTTTGTAACCTGGTACCTCTGATCGACACAGTTCAGAGCAAATACAGGAGCATTCCAAGTGCAAACACTGCATTTGGGTTCTCCAGCTCTCTGCTCAAGTGACAGAGGGGGTGTAACCCCTCAGCTCTCCAGGGCAGTCTGTAGACCGCCTGTGGGTTGGTTTGGAAGCACAGCAGGCTCTTCAGGCTGCTGCAGTGGAGAAAAAAATGAATTGTCTGATTAAGCTGTGATCCTTCCCACTAGTGATTAGTGTGGATTTGATTCCTGTTTGTGTGTGCATGTTTGTGTACTGTGATGAGCAGAGTGAGTGGTGACAAATGGAGGTCACTAACTGAAGGGACTGACTTGGGTTTCTGAATGCTTATTGAGTGGAAGTGTTGAGGTTCCTTTTCTGGATTGCTGTGTTGACCCTCCAGATCCCAGGAAGGAGTCTGGGGTGACAGTGGGAGGACATGAGATACAGGAATGAGATGAGATGAGATTATCCAGGTTCCCCAGGTGGGAGAGCTGGAGCTCTGGAGGGCTGTAGCTCCATAGCTCCGAGCAGCCTGTTCCTGCACTGTGCTGTGCTTGTGACATGCTGTGTTGTGTGCTGTGCTCCCTGGATGTCCCTGTGTTCATCAGGCATCATTTCAGTTTCCCATGGGCTCCAGGGCACAGGCTGCTCGGGAAGCAGCTGCTGGAGAAGCATCCCACTGCCCTGCTGAGGAGCTGCCGTGACTCTGGGGCTGCGGCCGGCGGAGCTGCCCGGGGTGAGCGAGGAGGCTGTGCACGTGGAGCTGCCAGTGCTGCGGTGCTGGGAGCCCTGGAGCTGCATCTGCCACGTGCATGTGTTTGGGATCAGCAATTTTGGCCCAGCTGTGTCCCTATCCTTCCTGGGCTGCCATCTTTCTGTCATGAGGACCTGGCTCTGTGGTGGTGCCTCAGAACATACAACTTTGTTATGTGTCCTCCTGCTGGGAGGGGGAGCATGTGGGGTCCTTGGGCATCAGCTGGGACTAACCTCAAGCCCTTCAGGTTCAAGGACAGTCTGTCTGGTGTCAGGAGATGTTTGTAGGGTGCATACTTTGTCATCTCTCTGAAGGTAGTGTTGCCAGATCTGCGTCAGGCAACATCATGGAGTCAAAATACTCATCTCCTGCAGTAATCTGGAAAATTGGACTCTGGTAAGTAGACAACCATAGCACCCCTACCACCATAGTTTTAACAAGGGTGGTTGGCCAATAATGTTAAAAGTGTCCTGTTAACAAGCTGGGATTTGCACTGTTATTCACTGAAGCACTCACCCAGCAGCAGGCAAACCAATGAATCTTCAACCAGACTGTAGTTTTACTGCCCAATTTATGGTACCTGTATTTGTGGAAAATGGAGATGATGCCTCTCAACTGTGATTGGGAATCTGCCAGGTAATTAAACAGTGAGAGACTGTAACTATGGAGGCCATCAGATAACCCTCATTTTCTGTCTAGAAAAATAATTGCCCTTTTTGAACAGGATGAAATGCTGGAACACTTGTGGAATGGAAATTGAAATTTTAGGAAGGAAGTGCTCTCACTGAAGCAGTGGTTGGATGGTACTTTGATTTGGTCAGACTCAAAACTACCTTAGATTTGGGGTGGTAGGGCTGCCCTCGTGAACTCTCTAGCTATGAATGACCCCCCACAAGGATATGGATGGGTCTGATTAGCCATGTATTTTGCATGGGCCAAGGAAAGAGTTCTTTACATTTCCCTGTTCTGAGCAATTCATACTGTAAGGACTTGGCCACACTGATTTTAATAAGCTAGATCCTGGGAATGCCACAGATCTTGACAGGATCCTCTAGATTTTTGGAAGAGCCTCCTAAGAAATGTGTGGCTCTGTCAGATGAGTCCTCATGTGATTTTTAGTGTGCTACAAAAATTGACTTTGTGCTCACAGTACTGCTTAGTGCAGAGTGTTGAGGCAGTTCATGTTTGAGCCTGAAGTGATGTTGGACTAAGGAAGGAAATAAGCAAATATGTGAATAAACAGGTACTTGTCCCTTGTTTGTGTGGTGTTAAAAGTTTGCTGGTAAGTGCTGCACTGGAGTGTCAGTGTGTTACGTGTGCTCAGGGATCGGCACACTCGAAGACTGGGGGAACCTTGTCAGAGGCTTGGGAGAAAATGTAACAACGTGGGTAAGGGAGGGAGAAGAGCTTAGTGGTAAAATTGCCAAGGTCAGTATGGGTTGAGAGGAAAAGTGCAGAAAAGGATTAGTCTAACAAAGGAAAAAGACTCAACTGAATTACACTGTAGAGCCACAATCAGTGGAAGAAGAATGGTGCAAAAAAGGGTAGGAAAAAGTGACACAGGTGAGGAAAGCAAAACCAGTTGCTGGGCAGAGAAAGGTAGCTGAAAGGACAAAAGCAGTGACAGCCACAGGAGGAGGCTGAGATGTTTCAGAGAAATGAGTTGAGATGGGAGTTTGAAAAAAGGAACTGGAAAGACATGTTTGGTAACAGGGAGAAATCAAGACTGTGGGGTGCTATAAAGCTGCCTAAAAAAGGAGGAATTAATAAAAGAATTGGAAGGTAGTAGAGTCAGAGTTGCTGATGTGTTTAGTTACATTCTCTAGGAAAAGGGTCAGTGCAGAGGATGAGAGAGACAAGCAGTAAAACCCCATGGAAGGGAATTCAGGACTGATCACTTAAAGGAGGAAGAGGGAGAAGCCAAATTTAACTGGAGAGGAACAGCTTCTGACACAGGATTGCCCTGGTTTTGGCTGGGAGAGAGTTAATTTTCTTTCAAGTAACTGGTACAGGGCTGTGTTTGGATTTAGTGGGATAATAACGTTGAGGAGGATGGAGTGGAGAGAAGCACTCCCAGCATCCTGGAAGGGTGTTAGTCAAAGGGTTAAGGAAATGTTCTTTAGGTTTTTAATGGACTCTTCTAGGATGTCAAAAGTGGTGACAGCAGTGGCTTTTCTGGCCTGGGCTCATGGGCTCCTCTTCTTTGGCTGACAGTATCTGGTAAAATTCATCACCAACAAACCTGGTGGGAAGTGCCTGAAAAAACAACAGTAAAAAGCGCTGTTCCATCAATGTGTAACTTTTTGAAGGAAACACATTGTTTTCATAACAGGAGGAAGTAATTTGGACATGATGAAATGTTTTGCTGAGGTGTCACTTAAAGTGACTCTTGTTTTTAAATAAATTGCATCTGGAATTTTTAAAAAACAAAATCAGACACAAACACTTTTCTTTTAATCTCTCTGTTCTGAAGGACTTAGAGTGTTTTCTGAAATGAAAGAAGGCAGGGAATTTCCCAGTGTTGTGACCTGTCTTGGAACGGAAATATTTGGTGTTCTGGGAAGGAGAAGGTGACTTCTCCCACTGAAGTAAGCAGTGGCTTCCCAGTGCCCTGGGCTCGGGAGTGGCAGTTCCTGGGAGCTGCTGCCCAGGAGACTCCATTCTCTTTGGTTTCAGTTGGTGTGTTCTCACAGTGTTGTGGACACAGGTTGTAAAACACATGGATGTGTGGAAAGCCCCTCCTTCATCCTTTATGGACAAGTGTCCTGGTGTAAATACTTTGTTATCCCTTCTTTCATGATGCAAATTCATTCACAATCCTAACACTTCTTCCTAAGATTGATCCACCAGAACTGGATAATCTTTTTTTACTTGTAACTAAAGAGGGCTAATTTGTAGAGGACATCTGTTGGTCAGCAGTGAAGCTGCAATGCTGCTCTGGGGGCTGCAATTGATGCACTTAGAGCAGGTTCTGGAGAACAGGCGCTTTTGGTGGGTGCTGATACAAACAGCAAACCCTTTGGCTGCTGCTGTGACTGACTAAAGGCTCCTAGCAAAGCAGAGCAAGTGTGCAGGCAGCATGGAAACATTGCCGGGAAAGGTTGCTCGGAGCAAGACTGTAGTGCTGAGTAAGGTGTTTATCCTGGAGTGAGAACAGGAACGAGTGGGGTTTCTGTCTGGTTATTAGTAAGAGCAACCTTTAAGCTGGGCATTTTTACTTGGAGTTTTGTGTGGAGCTGGAAAATCTGTTAGAATATCTTTTCCTTTTAGTGAAGTCCATTCTCCAAGTCAAATCCTGATTGCTGAGTTCTTGAGATGTTTCCTGAAAAAGGGGTCCTGCTTTGGGTAAATGGTTATATTTGGGGGGGAAAGGGAAACTGCTGTCTGCATCTGCCTTGCTCAGTGGGACTGACCCCTGGGCACGCTGAGTTTCTGTGCCTTGAACACCAGGGTATTGCTTGCTGGGACTTCTACCGTCATCTCTCATTCTGGGCTCTCAAGGTTCCTTTTTCAGTTTCAGGACAGGTCTTTGATTTTGAAGTTTTGTTAATGCAAGACTTTCACATTGCAGTTTTCAGCATTTAGTGCTGAAATAAGTCTATTTTTTACCATTTTCAGAACTATCTCAAGATGTGATTTTTGCGAGGACTCTGGTACAGTGAAGCTAAGAATCCAAGTGGCATTAGTATTTGACTTTTAGATAGGTTATAATTCCAGATACTATCCTTTAAAGATTATGTATACAGGAGAACAGTCCAGATAGTAAACAATTTTGAGAGCCAGATAAAGCATTATCTTCTGTCACCCTTTTTTATTTTAGATTTTATAAATTAGCAGAGAAGTAATTTTAAAAAATGCGTGATTTCAAATAAATTGATATGTTTAGGTTCATGGGAACTGCTTTACTGCACTTTATTTTTTTGTAACAAAAGCGATGTGACTTATTGTGATAATGAGGGGCTTAATGAAAGCAATTGATTAAATTATTTGTTCAGGCAGTTTCCACCATCTAAGCCTCTATTGTTACTCTTCACACAGAAGGGGAAAAAAAAAGGTAGCAAGACATCAGGCAAAAATCCAGAAAACCAAGGAAGGAATATTCTAACAGATTCACAAACAACAGGATATATGTAAATACTGTACTGAAACTTTTTTGTTTGTCCCTTTGATTATTCTCATAGTAAATTGACAACCCTGTATTATTCTGAGGACAAGGGTGTTCTGACATTTTTTTTTTTTTGGTAGCCTGCCTCTAGAGCTGTGCCCTGAAACCCAACACCTTTTACTTATTTCCCTAGATACTCTAATCCCTCCCTGCTTTAACAGTATCTTTGAGCTGTTCTTCCCTCTGTATCCACAGCAACGTGAATCCCTGCTGGAATTATTTGCTTCTAAAATGCAGGTGCACTTGTTTAAT
>JAYRBT010000114.1:5101057-5124813 GCA_036023395.1 Myiotriccus ornatus | reverse complement strand
TCTTCCCTCTGTATCCACAGCAACGTGAATCCCTGCTGGAATTATTTGCTTCTAAAATGCAGGTGCACTTGTTTAATATTGCAGTGGTTCAGGCTCTTAACTTGAAGACTTTTTCACCAAATAGGAACCTCTGCTTTGCCCTGTTTCATGTCAGTCATTGTTATATTTATTAGCACTGTGTAAGTCGTTCCCTCTCCCGACACCCAGTACCCGTTTGCAGAGCTTTGGTTGCTTTTCAGTTATTAAGAGCTTTTAGGCAGCAGTAAGGAATCAGAAGCTGCAGTAAATAAGCCATCCTTGCGTTAGCCTAGAAATAACAAAGCTCTGTGGAGCAAAGGGGAGGATGGTGTAGAGTGAGCTGGTCACAATCCCCCAACCTGTCACCCTGTGGTGACTCTGCCAGTGCCCGGCAGGAGCCGTGGCTGAGCACTGCAGCTCCCCTCTAGTGTTCAGGCCTGTACTGAAGTGCCTGTGTATATGTGAATGTATTGTAAATCCTGGGGTTAGGCACTGTAGCTACAGTTATTTAAAGATTCTGATCATTTTCACAAATAGCAGCCTGTGCTTAAGCACAGAACAAATCTGACACTCAGCAGCAGTTTGCTCCGTTTGAAGATGGGACTGCTGTTTGCACAGAGCTGTGGAGCACTTGGAGCACAGGCAGGGCGGGTACCAGCCCCAGGCTCTCTGCATCCTGCCCCCAGCATCAACACCACTCTGAGCAGCTCATCCAGGGTGCCTCGAGCCTTGGCTTTTCTCAGTGTGAAGTGGGAATCGAAGATATGACTCATTTCATCCCAGTATGCTAAGGAGATGCTAATCAACATTTTGATGCCTTCAAGATGAATGAATGGGAAACATGAATTAATGTTTGGGGCATATGGAGATGCCATGGGAGCGCTGAGGGAGAAGTAAATCATTAGTTAGTAAATTGTACTGAGTGAAAGGTCTGAATTGAAGCCTCCCGCTCAATGGGGAAGCAGGGAACAAATACCATCTGACTGGGGAAATCCTGGATGAGGGCGTGTGGACTCAATGGAGGTAGAGCATCTGCAGAGGAAAATGGTATGTGACCAGATCAATAAAGTGCATCATAGTGCACTCATGCAAAAGAGGCACATTAATGTTGCCTCGGACCTTCATTCTGTCACGTTTCTGATACTTGCCTGCAATGTATTCACCCTAAATGTTGTTGATGTAATTGAAACCTGATGTTATTGTAGCACCTGGGTTTGGAGACCTGTTGGCAAGAGGCCATGCGGTGTGTACAGAGATGACTTGAGCTCCACGCTGAAAGGAAACCTCCTTGCTGCGAGGGCAGGAGGACAGGAGGATATCTGGGGTGTTTATGTAATTAATCCCAGGTAAACAAACTACCTGCCAAGGAGTCCTGCTGTGTAGGTGTGTCAAGTTCCTGTAGCTGTTCTGTTTGCGCCCCACGAGCAGCGCTCCCTGTGTGCAGATGGCATCACTCTGTGCGCTCCACATTCAGCTTCATGGATCAGGCTCACTCTCATTTACATGAAGACCATTTTGTATCACTCAGCCAGCATAATGTGGCCATAAATGAAGAGCAAATTCTATTTACACTCACCTCTGCAGAGTGACCTTAATTTAAATGAGAATCAGGCCCATAATCTGTA
Source organism: Myiotriccus ornatus (assembly GCA_036023395.1). Classification (NCBI taxonomy): domain Eukaryota; kingdom Metazoa; phylum Chordata; class Aves; order Passeriformes; family Tyrannidae; genus Myiotriccus; species Myiotriccus ornatus. Next base: position 5,123,170 of record JAYRBT010000114.1, on the reverse strand, counting down.
TAAATATATGCACTTTGTTACATTAAGGTTATTTATTACTTTGTGCTTGGCCTGAGTATGCATGGAGATTTACCACAGATAATCCATAATCCAGAATTAAACTATTAATATGCATTTTGAGAGGGGCAGCCATAACCTTGAAATTCCTTGGTTTAAGTATGACCTTTAACTTTGTTTGAATATATTTTTTAAATGTATGAATAACAAATTAACATTGGTTGATAAAAAACATTCTGATTCCTTTGTACTATTTGCATCAGTCCATCCTTAACTTAGAGAAAGCCTTGAAGATTAGAAGGCTTAATCACTCGTACTATTTATTTGTTTTTAAATGTCAGATCACATTTAGTTCAACATACTGTTAGTCTTGTGTCCCCCCCTCAGTGTTACTGAAACTCCAGTGGAAATCGTTCTTGTATCCAGAGACACCTGTATCTGAGCAAAATGACCAAACACTTTGCACTTGTGTGAAGGAATTGCTTTCTGTGCCCTCCTGAACAAGGAGTTCTGAGCTGCACTGCTCCTTTGACATGCCCTCGGAATTTCTGGTCCACATGGGGCTGTTTGTTTTTTCTTTCCACAGGCCGCATCTGAAGTTTAACAACCTGACCTTGATTTCAGTTCATGGCCTTCCAGGAAAGGGTCCACCAGGCTCTAAGCATAGAAGATTTTTAATTAACAGGTTTGACTTCACATCTAAACACTTTTGTAGCTCCAGTGGAAAACATAGCACCTTGTAATTCTTGTGAACGTGTCCAAAATTTTAGCTAGATCCACAGTCAGCCCCAAAATACTCCAGCGGGGCACTCAGCTGGAGGAGTTGGGTAGAACTATGAGTAGGGAAACAGTCCCAAAGCAGTAACTTCTGGACAGCAATCCACTGGTCTCTGCCTTACAAGGCTTTTTAGATTGTTTAGATCCCAGGTTAAATGACAGAAGATGTCTACTTGCTTTTTAAATCTTACTTGGGTTTTGACTTTCATGGGTTTTGTTCCAAATAATGCTGAAGCAAAGAATGTACAAGAATTAATATTAGTAAAATGACCAGTGACTGACTTAAAGCAGCATGTGGTGAGATGCAGAGCCCACTGATGGTAGTGGAGTACAGGGGGAAATTTTAGGATTGTTGCTGTGGATCAATTTGACAGAACTGTGTTGCATCAGTTCTGCTCATGGGCTGCGTGTGCCAGTCCCTGGGCTGTGACAGTCTGTGCCCAGTCCCAGCCACAGGGTGGTCCCAGAGCTGGGGCTGCTGTACAACAGCTGAAGGGAAGATGAGAGCCCTGCCTGCGTCTAGGGAGTGTCAAACACTATAAAATATCTTCTGGTTAGTAGGATAAAATGTTACCTCATTAAAATTCACAGAACATAATTCTCACTTAAATACACTGGTTTTGTTTTGATGGCTTTATTTTTTATTTTGGAATAGTGACTAGAAGTCCTCCCTGTAGACAGGAACATGACTGTTATGGGCTTTGAGAAGCAAGGCATTAAAATGGATCATTTATTCTGAATAGCTGGGGAATGAACTTAGTGTAAGTTATTTAGATTTGTCATGTGACTCTTTGGAGCCTGCACATTGTATTTTACCAAATCTTTTCCTCAGTGAGCAGCAGTGCACTAAAGGGTTGGCTCTTTAAAGGACAAAACAACTCCATATCTGCTTGCTGAACCTTACAAATGAAATTACTACAAAGATGCCAAAATTATGTGATGGGAACCTGTTTAAAACCACCTGATCTCATTTGGTATTTTGCCTTGCCAAGAAGTTTTTTATAAGTAATTACCTGAATTAATTTTTTTACTGTAGAAAGAGGTGTGTTTAAGTACAAATCTAGCAAATGCAGGGGTTATATGCTCACATAGTGCATGTATTCTTTTTCCCAAGTGCACTGTAAAAAACAGTTGTACTAACAAAGCAGCCTGCCTGATGGAAAGTTGTGGTTTAGAGCTGTCTCACCAGATTTAGCTGTTAAAATCTGAAAGCAGATTAAGAGTGAAAATTGAACTCTGCAGGGTATGATTTCTGAAAGCATCACGGTGATTTTGGAGCATCAGTCTCCTGGGAGCTGCACACCTCAATTATGAGGGTGCTTTTGAAAACCCTCCCCTGTCCTTGATGTCCACCTTATTTATAGATTTCTGCATGATTACAATTCAGAATTGTCAGTGGTTCTCATTTATTTGTCTCTGGTATCTGTGAGTGCAGAGGATGCAGAGCACCTCAGAAAGCCTGGCAATCCAGTCCTAAAATTCTCCAGGTCATGCAAGCGACTGTGTTTGTTCCTGTGGCAGCCTGAAAGGCAGTTTTGGGAAGTGGGTAACAACAAGTAACGTGCAGCAAGCTGCTCTGGGTTAGGATGCGCACCCTGGCACTGCTGGCAAGGTAACAGCTCGGAGTGCTGGTCTCTGCCCGCGCTCTCTGCTGCGGCCACCAGTGCCACAGGAAGGCATCAGAGGCTCGAGCCCAGCCCCTTTCCTTAATCACATTTGGGCTTGTGGGAGAAGTGGTGCTTGTAATGTGAGCTCTGTGCACACCCTGACCATCGCAGAGGAATTCAGTTGCATCTTAGAGGCTTTTGAAAGTGTGGGGTAGAGGAACAGTTTAGTATGCTCTCAGAATCTGTCATTCTTGCATTGTAGAGAAGTTCATTTGTAAAAGGGTCACCAACAGGAGTTTTGAGACCTCTGCCTTTTCCTTCTAGCTCTCACAACCATTTTCATAGCTTTCTATTAATTATTAAACTTTTTGGACTAATACTTTGAAACACAGATGTTAAAATGCTAATGGTGCCTTCCCTGCATTTGTCTCACCCCAGCCATGACTGGTGAAGCTGAATAGAAAAGGCAGGAAAAATGGGGAAAAAGCTGAATGAGAGAGACTTGTCTTGGAGAAAGAATTGGACTGTTAAAGTATTTTCTTTGCAGATGCAAAAGCCTCCTCCTCTCATCAGCCTGCAAAGCGAAAGCAGAGTAAAGCATATATTTCCAACTTTGTTTTTAAATTATGCAGTTGTATGGCCCAGCTCTGGGAGGGATTGTTTGATTTCAGCAGAAAGTTGACAATTTGTAACTGAGTATTTCATAATGACTAGTCTTTTACTGTAGACTGTGGCAAACTCACAGTGAGGGAGCAGGCAGAACCACTGAGGGCCGCAGCCGAGCTCACCAGATGTCTAATTAATGCCTGCTGTCAGCTGCTGAAATGTCACTTACAGATATTCTTTCTTCACAGCCACTGTTTTAATGATGAAGATTATGCACAGATGTCACTTTGTTCCTGGGTTAACGTTGTAGTTGGTAAAATGACTGGCATAAATCGTGCTGCCAAATACGTAGTTGTTTCCGAGGAGAAGAAAGTACCATACGACTACCTGGTTCTGTGCACGGGACAGAACTACCAGGTGAGGTTGTGTGCAGAGTGAAAACCAGCACGGCATTCCCAGCGCCTCCGGGGAATGTGTTCCTGGCATTAGCAGAGCAGGCTTTAGCAAGGGTAGCTTCAGGCAGTTTGCAGCCCTGCAGTGCAGTGCATTGGGCTGTGTCGGTGCCGCTGTCGAGCTCAGAGGAGAGGAGGAGTTGGACACAACTTCCCACCAGCAATGGTGCTGCTCAGGACTGGGTATGAAGCAAAACTGCCGGTGTTTTTGACACCATGACCATGAAACCTACTGAGAGTAGGCCCAGTTGACATGTGGCCCCAGCCACAGGAGATGTAACTCCAGCTGGTCTAACACTATTTGACCTAGTTTTGGCAATGGAGAGAATTCCTTATCAAATTAATTGCTTGTCTTACATGACGAACATGCCTAGGCGTGTCTGTGATGCTGCTTGGTGTTGTAGCACTTGAGTTTGCACTGAGGCTGAAGCAGACCCTTAGGGGCATGTAAGATGTGGAATCAAGCTGAGCTCCAGCTCCACGGGCGCAGCTTCCACTTGGACACCCCGAGCAGGGTTGGTTCTGCCTCATGTGTCCCCACAAGGCCATCAGGCTGTGTAACCAAACAGGCAGCTTGGCACATCCCTCTTGCTGCAGGACTTTGCCTTGCTGAGTGGTTTGGGATAGGAGCTGTGAGTAAGGCATTTTGCCTTTAAAATCAGGAGATGAATCTGAGCATGTGTCTGCAGGTTCTACAGTGCTGTACCATGTCCCACACATGAACACGAGGGTGTTCAGCCCACAGCAGTGTCTGGCTGCATGTGTGCAGCAGACTGTGGGGTTTGTGATCACCTCTCAGAGCAGAACCACGCTGAAACAGCAGCCTGTGGTTGCTGTTCAGTGGGGATGAAACAAAAGCTGAAGTATGGGCTGAAGAAGTGTTCCTAGGAAAAGGTGTCGGGAGGTAACTAACTTGCTAAGTAATTCATGGGAAGTAACTGCAGGGGAGGAGAAAGAAAGATAAAGAAAGCAAGTGAAAAGTCAGGTTTTATATGCCTTTGAGAAGAAATCCCATCATCTGTTCTCACTTCTAAGCTCTACAAAAGGACAGGAAGGAATTAGTTTTATCATCTGGCTTCTGTTTTATTACTTTATTTATAAGTTGTCCCTTATTTGGTTAGCAGTCAAATCAATGCTTAGTAAAACATACATTATGACTTAGAGGATTCACTTATTGAGTAAGATCTTTCGATGTCGTGCCTGGGTTTAAGTGACCCAACAGTATTTCAACTGATCCATTTGGCTGTGAGAACTTTGCTCAGGATGTGGATCACTGGTGCTGCACAAGTCCTATATGAGACTCCCTTTTTGTTTTGTGTAATTCAGATGGAGTTTGTTACTGTAAAACAGCATTATACAGTGAACATGGTACTGGATCCTGGCACTTGAACCATCAAGCAGGTGTTTGCCCCTTTCTCTGGGACAAAATCTCTTAGAAAGGTGATTTTGCTGAGAAAAGGTGGAGGCAGTCTGAGTTAACAAAGAATCTCCTTTTCAAGTTATTTGTTATTCAGAGAACTGCAGAGATCCCTCAGCTGTATGTTGGGGTACTTCTGCTGTTTGCTGTCCAGTCTGTGGTGTTTGCCATGTGCTTCCACTTGTACTGGCACTGCTGTTTAAAATGATCACCCCCAACCCACAGAAAACAGGGAAAATGTGCACATGTGTGTGAACTCAGCTAAGCAGGAATCCATGCTCTGTGGCCATGGGTGTGTTTGCTGCTGCTGAGTGTGAAGGAGGGTCGGGGTGTGCAGGGACAGCAGCCTGAGGTATTCAAAGTGAGTGCGTCATTGTCTTTTAATGTCTCCAAGGTATGTGCCAGATAACCATTTGCTCACCAGTTCATTTCATTTCACCAGCCCCTGGCTCCCACTGGAGCAGATATCAAACTCCCAACGGACAGCAAAGTCATGAGTGAGTGGCCACAGAGATACACGGGGAAAGTCCCTTCCAATCACTTCACTCTCAACGATGACCAGGATTGCTTGTGGGCGGCACGCTGGCTGGAGGAAAACCTTGTCACATCCAGAGGTAAGGGGCTTCAACGTGTACACACCTACAGAAATATTTCCTAGGCTTATTGTTTCCTTAATTCCATGGTATAATTGGTGCCTGATTAATTCTAACAAGTCTTTCATCTGCTGTGCTTTGTTTTCCAGGTTAACTTACAATTTGTTGTCATTTTTGATATCCAACATATTTAGCTAGGAAAGAAAGGCTCGAGATAGATTAATTATCTGCAGTTATTATTATATAAAACAAAATGAGTCCTAAATGCAAATCTGGCTGAAGTCATTAATCAGCCAATTAAATAATAATTTAATTAGTGGATGTGTTTTTCTGTTATATAGAAATATACCTAGATTTGTGGTGTAACATAAAGAAAACAGGTCTAAATTAGGAAGTCCCTGTCAGCACTGTATTCAGTTGCACTAGTTACAGATTTTCACAGAGAACTGCAAGCTCCTGGTATTCTCTTAGTAACCCTTAAAATCAGACATTTGTTTCTATGTCCCCCATCCCTGTATTTCCTTAGCCTTGTTGCATGCACTCTGTTCATGTATTCATTAGTTCATCCACTGTGTTTGCTGCTGAGAATACCTGGGATCATCCAGGCTTCCGAGTCAGCTTTGAACTGCAGAAACAGAGGCAGCCAGTCAGCGAGTTCATGTTGTGTCAGCTCCTGCCAGTGGCAGTTCAGAGCACGAAAGCTGTCTCTGGGGAGTTCCCGTGGCAAGGGCTTCCCTGAAGATGTGTTTGACCTCTCTTGTTCTTAGAGTGTCATGAGAACTGGCGGTGATGTGGGGTGGTGCAAGGTTCACACCTGCTTGGCGTTCCAGTAGGGAAGTCCTGTGGCCAGCCCTGGAGCAGGGCGAGCCCTGGCCCCGAGGCTGCTGCTGCAGCTTTGCTGATGAAACCCAGCTGCCTAATGCGCAGAACCTGTGACAGCTGTAGTGGTGACTAATTGAAATTCATCTCCTATTAGCTCTGCACTTTCCACGAAAATAAAAAGTAGGATGGAAGTAAAGTAAGGAACAAAACTGCTTTAATGGCCCAAAATGGAGCAATTATTTTTTTCTCTATACCTAAGGGTAGTTTACTGCCTTATTAAAAGTGTGTTTGTAGGAATACTCTCGCATTAAAATTCCACTGCATGAATCACCTACCAAAGCCACTGATGCTTTAGTTCATACTGGGTTTCTCCTTTAGCTTTTACAAACTGCAAAGATTCAGGTCGTGCTAGGGTCACCGAAATCTTGTGCTTCCACTTGTGGAAAACGAATGGGTCTGCTCTGCAGCAGGATACTGACACTCGGGTAATAAATGATAAAACTACTGTAATGATCTTTATTTATGGCTGCTTTTTCCGTGAAAGATTATTATGTTTACTCAGATACATTTTCATGTAGTTAAATAATAAAAGCATCCTGAGGAACTGCTCTCTTTCCAGTGGACATAATTTCAGTCCATAATGAATATCTGTAGTTCTTAGACTACTAGCACTGTCATCTAAAAAGCCACTAATACTGTAATAAGCAGAAGCAGTAAATTGCTGATTTACAAGAGGTCAGTAAAGGAGCACTGCTTTCCCTGATCTAATGCAGTTGTATTTAATATTACCATATAAACCAGAATTTTAATTTTCCATGACAAATGTGGGGCTTGAATCTGATCTTGTATGTCCCTAAATGCCAGTGTCTAATGCAACAACTGAGCTTCCCTCTGAGGGGACTGGTGCTGCCAAATGGCGAACGTGTCTCAGCCCAGCCTTGCCCCAGAGTCAGAATGCAGCTTTGCTGGGCCATGCCTCTGGGAAGCCCTCCTCATCCTCCTTTTCCAGCCACCGTAGCCTCTTCAGCTCCTGGTGTTTCACTCCTTGCAAATCTCAAGTGTGTAAACATAGCATGAGGCTGTCAGCACCTGCACACCTCCTTCTTGCCTGCACTGTCAGCACGTTGGGTAACTAAAAATGAGTATAGCAAAGCTGGTCTTTCACCCCAAGTTCTGCTTCATTGCTTCCTGCATTGTACCTTGTTGCAGCAGGGAAAAAATGATCAGTTTTATGTCTGTCTTCTCTTTTGGACCTTTCCTGAGACCAGTACTGCCTGCAGACAGGTGTCCTGGCAGGCACAAGCCACAGATTGGGTTCTTCTGGCTTGGAAAGTCAGCTCAGTGATGGACACATGGGACAGAATTCTCTTGTTCTTTATGATATTTATGGAAGTAGTAAGATCTTTCTTCTTACGATTTCAAATTGATACATTTGCAGGTAAAATTGTTCTGTTCCCCTGGTCATTGCCGTGAACAGTAAAAACATGTTTTCCATAATTTCTGAGCAAGGTACTCATGGGGCAATTCTGTTCTCTGGCAGCTATGAAGAGAGATGTTTATTTGGCAGCTACAAATAGCTAAACTGATTGGGACAAATAAAATAACCTTGTAATCAAAGGGGAATGGTAGAACATCTGTTAACATTTTTATCATTAATATTCTTGGGAGCTTGGGCTGTGTGCATGCTCAGTTTAGTATTGCCCTGTGCCTTATGCAGTAAAACATGGTCCCAGTGAAATCAGCTTAGCCTGTAAATAATGCAATTTATGTATAGAAGATGCTGTCACTTGTGGTGAGACATAAATGCCAGTGCTGAGATAAACATGCAAGTCGGTTGCAGCACTGCCCAGGTATGGGACATTAAAGCACTAGGAGTGTGCTTTTGATGTATCCTCATGCTGGCAGGTCAGATCTTTGTTGTCCTGAAACACCCAGTATGCAGGAGCTGATGTGGACACTGGCAGGGAAGTGGAGCTTGGGGCTGGGGCAGATGGGCACAGAGGAGCTGGCAGGCCTGGCTCAGCCCTCCTGTGCTTGGCTGGAGCTGGGCTGTGACCCTCGTGGGAAGGGTCCTTAGCCCCCAGGACAGGAGTTCCCAGCCTGTCATATGACATCTGGACCGTTCTGCCTGGATTACTCAAGCAGAGAAATGGCTCCTATTCCAAGCAGGGGGCAGAGGGAATGGGCAGGAGAGGAGTGTGTTTCAGTCTCTGCTCAGAGGAATGTTTGTGTGTTTTGTATTAAACCATCCTGAGATAAAACACGCAGCTGCTCTGATGCATCCCACCTCTACCTCCCTTATTGCCAGAAGGGCTTTAGTTGTTAGCTGGAGGGTGCTGTTGTGTTCACACAGAACAGAACTCTCCCACCCCCATGTATTGCTGCTCAGCTTTGACTGTGTCCTTTGAAGTGGCACCAGTTCAGGAGGGGAACGTGCAAGGCCCTGCCCTGTAGCTCTGCAGTGGCAGGTGGGAGGTGTGTGTTAGGTTGGGTGCCCAGGGTGCGAAGATGGAGCTGATTTTAGGAGTGGTTTCTGCAGAAGGAGCAGCAGTACCCGCACGCTGCTGTCACAGCAGCTGATCAGATGTCTGCATCCAGCTTGTTGACTTCCCAGCAGTGAGGAGGGATGGAGTCTGGCTGGCTCAGAGCTTGTGTGAGGGAAGGAGGCAGCTGTCTTGAGAGAGTGGTGCGGAGCTCTCCCTGCCATGGTGGTGGGACAGGGTATGTCTGCAGGACTGTCCCCATTCTCTGGAGATCGGGCTTTGGCAGAAGGAAGCCGCAGCACTGATGGCCATGCGGCAAAAAGGCTTGTTTTCTAGAGCCTGACCTTTCCACAGTTTGTGGAGTTTTTCTGCATTATGTATTTAATTTGCTCCTGTCTGCTCTCTCCTCCATCAGTCCTTTGAATGAGCAAAATTGAGGAGAGAGAACAAAAAAAATGTGTGGCTTTTTTTTGGTTTTGTTTGTTTTTGTCTTTTTTGTTGTTTTTGTTTGTGTTTTTGGTTGGTTTTGTTTGTTTGTTTTTGTGGGGTTTTTTTTGCCCCTAGAGGCTTTTCAATCAAAATAATTTCAAATTATGGGGTCAGGATGAATGTCATACTTCTGTGTTAAGTACTTGCCTACTTTGTGGGATGTTTTGTACAGATTCTTTGCTAAATTGTCTTAGCTGCTGTTGCTAGGTAACACTGTTTGCTTCATAGCATCAGAGAAATAAGAGGGTCAAATAGAGCAATTTCACATTATTATCATCTGAGTTATCCTAATAAGCTTTTCATTGTATGTCTTAGAAATTTCCCCCCCTTTTCTTTCCTCTTAGGGAACGTCATTGTCTATGGCAACACAATTGACATTTACACCACAGTAGAAACGCTCTTGTCTCTTGGAATTGCTGGTTCTCGCATCCACCTCGTGCAGCCTCCGCTCAGCTCGGACGTTACCTGTGTGAACAACGCCGAGGTGGAGGGTGCAGTGCGGGGGGCCCTGGCTCAGGCGGGCGTGGCCCTGCACGGGGACAGTGTCCTGGCACAGTGGGGTGAGGGCAGCGACCCAGAGCTGATCACCTGGGCTGCCTTCACCACTGCCACAAACTCACTGAAACTGCAGTGCTCAGTAAGTACATACTTTCAGTGCATTCCCCTCAGACAAAGGCCGTCAAATTTAGATAGTCCCTCACTGTTTCTCATCGTCTCTAGGAGACTGAACGTTTGCTTGTTAGTCTCAAGGACTGGCTTTCTAAAAATCCAAATGAACCCACTGTTAATGCCCTGACTGATTTGGATTAAAATGTATTTAAGTCACCTGACATACAAGTAGTAGTTTGCCACTGAGTGACAAATACTCTTAATTAATTTTCTAAGTAATTCCAGAAAACTTTTCCTTATTTAGATGTGCAGTTACTCCTGTCTATAGTTTTGTGCACTTGATTAAGTCACAGTAGAAGCCAAAAATATGAGGATAAAGAGGCCTACTATGTCACTTAATGTAAACATATTTTTAGCAGATTTCTCTCACTTTACATCAATGACTGCAGTTCTGTTCAGCTCCAGTACCGATATCTTATTGAAGCTATAGGCATACTCACAGGTGTGGCTCTGCTCTGTGACTGGGGACAGGTCTTAGCTGTTCCTAAGGGTCAGGATTGTTCTGTTTTCCTTTACTGGGCTAATCCACAGGAGCGAGCACTTCTGATAGTCACTTCAGAACCTCCCTCCACGGGGACCCGCCATCCTGCCCTGCACACCCCGCTGTGTGCCCACTCCTTTGTGCAGGAGCGGCTGTCACTGTGGAAAGGACAAGCCGTGTGCCTCTCCCGGAGAGCTTCCCAGGTGTCGGGGTCCCTGCTGGTTCCCCCACACTGCAACCCTTCTCTTTTTAGCATATGGATAATTGAACCCTTCCTGATGGGGGTGAAGACCTCGCACAGCTCTTACTCATAGTGATCTCCTGACGTTGGTCTCCATGTCAGTAGTGACATTTCTCCCACTCTTCTCATATGCAGCTCTTCAAGTTCTCTCTTTTCCTGAAACTCCTCCATTTTTATCATTCTTCCACAGATATCTCAATGTGATTCTCACTCTTGTAACTTGGTATGCACTTCCCACCTCCCCATCAGCCCCCTCTCTTTCCTCCACCACCTGGCCCATGTGCCTGTTCCCTCAAGCTCCCCTTGCCTTGGGGTTTGTTTCTCTTGCTCATTTGTGTCTCTACTCATTCTTCCGGTCATGGTCCTTCCCTCTCAAGATCTCTCTTTTCCAGCCTCCAAGATGGGAGATGTTTAATTACTTGTGATGTCAGAGGCTTTATATTCTCCAAGACCAGTTGAGCTGCCTTGCAAGGCTCGAGCTGCCCAGGAGGCCGGGCTCAGATGATGCCAGGCTCCAGAGAGCAGCCTCTGCCAGGAAGGCAGCTGCGCTCACCAGAGACCAGGCTGTGCAGGAATCGACGCTGCAGCAACCCTGGGCCTTTTGGGATTTGAGCCAGTATCAACTGTTGAGTGGCAGTTCTTGGGGGCTTAATTTGTTGAGTCCTGCAGGATAAAAACAACAGGAGAAAATCTCCTCTTTGCCTAAAGCAGCAGCCTCCCTCCCTCCTGCCTGAGCTGACAGATGGCTCCCAGCCTGGAGGTTGCAGCCCTCCCCTCCCCTCCGGTGACACTGTCCTGCCTGTCAGCCGGCAGGACATGGGGCTGTGTGGTCCCCTTGCCCTCAGGGGCAGAGCTTCCTTGATTTTGCTCTCTGAGATGGTCAGAATTCCCTTAGCTGTGCATAGTTCATCACTTGGTTTATCTACGAACAAGCCCAGGGGCTCTGGCTCCTCTGCTGCTGCATGTCTGCTGTGCCAGCGTTGCTAAAATTTCCTTTGCTCCCCTTGCCTGTGCCTTCTCTTCCAGCTGGCTCGTCCAGCCGGCTGTGAGCATGTGACACTTTACTTAGTACCCAGGAAAGCTCTTTGGGGTACAACTGGGTAACACCTTTACCAAGGCCGCAGCTGTGTCCTCCCTGAGCTGGCACTAAGGGGAGAACAGATTATGGATGCTGCTTTGTCCTGACACAGTTCTGTCTCGGGCTGTTGAGGATGAAGGCAGCAAGGGAATGCATGGTTTCACCCTTTCCTCAGCCTGTACAGGAATATTTCTTGGGACAGCAACCTGTAACTTGTCATCTAATGATTTTAAAAGTTGAGAGCACTGGCAGGGAAAGCTGCCAGTGAGGGCAGTGTGTGAGGGCTCTGGAGCTTCACAAACTGTTATGGGGATGGTCAAGTCTTCATTGGTGCCCTTTGCGGAGCATGGTCTTGTTCAAAACATCTCTCAGCCTTGTTGTTCTTGTTCCTTTTAACCCTCAGTGTCCAGTGTGCACCCTTGTTTTACACTTGCTTGGGGCCTGTGTTATGCCAGCTTTGCACGAGGCAGCTCCGAGGACACTGAAGTTGCAGCTTCTCCCACATCTGCTCACAGGGTGCTCTGACGGGGGTGAGGGTGGTGCCGGGTTTCAAAGTGGCTCCTCAGGCATGATCCCTCTTGGGAGCTGTGCTGCCTATGCATCTGTTCCTCTCCAGTGCCCAGCATGTGGGACAGACCGGTGGCTGCTCCAGCACCACCTGCTCTGCAGTGCTGGTCACAGTGCTCCTCTTTGGGGCAGGTGGGGTCTGTCTGATCTGCTTCCTGGTGTCCCAGGAGAGCGACTGTGCAGGTGCCACAAGAAGACAAAAGGAGGGAATTATCACTAGCTTTTTTTCTTTGAGAGTCAAAAGAGGGATTTAGGGTGATTTTCTTTAAATGTCCTTGAAATCTTCCTGTGGGGAAGATGAGCTCGTGACTTCAGTAGATGCTGGTCCCAAGATAATTCCCAACCTCAGGGCCAGGACTGTAAGGCTGCCTAGGACAGTATAGGCCATCTTTTCAAAGAGTGGAAGTCCCATCTTTTTTCAGTCCCACAAAACAAAATATACCAAATAGGTATCTGCTGTGCTCATCACCAGACTCAGCAGCTGACTGCCAAATGTACCAATGCTTTCCCTGCAGCCTCCTCTGGGCTGGCCTGGGTGATCCGGATGGATCTGATGGACAGCTAGCCTAGTGCCTGGCCTTAGAGAGCACAGCAGTCCCCTGCTTTAGGGAGGCACAGGTCAGCCTGCCTCTGAAAGCAAGTATGATCCAGGTCTGGAGTAGTTAGAGAGTTGTTTCAGTCCTGAAAAAGTTTGGATATGCTTTCCAAAATCTATGACACTGTCAAATATAACAAACCTGAAAGCTTTCCTGTTCCTTTGAATGTTCAGTCCTCATGTACTTCTCACAACCTCCTTGGCCTCTGCAGCTTCCACTGGCTGAAATTATGCTGCTGTAGTTGGAATGAGGATGACATTTCCTCTGAGCAAGTTTAATTTCTGATCTTTCCATTTCATTGACTGTCCTCGTGCTGCCAACCAGAGTAACTCAGTTTGTTGGTAAATAGGCTCAACAGTCGGGAAAACATTTGTAATACACAGTTATCCTGCTAAATGAAAAGTACATTGTGCTTTTCTATTCTTTGGGGTTTCAGGTTCGCTTGAGCATTTGAAAGAAGAAAACCAGCTTCATAGAGGGTTCAGGTCTATGTCCTGTGCTTGTACTAACAGAAAATACACATGACTACTCACAGTAGTTTCACATGTGGTGAATACTGGAGCTTTTAAAATAAAACTCATCTAATAACCAGAAGCAGATGAGTCTAGTTTAGGAATTCTCCTTTCTACTGTCTTTGTTTTAATTTTGGTAGCTGTAAATGCTGGATCAGAATGATCTATCTGTGTATATAAAATCATACTTTATTTTCTATTCTTGTTTTTTAAAATAAATGACATTCAGACCAAAGTGGTGATTTTGATTTATTAAATTAGCCAGTAAATAATACATAATATACTCTACAATTATTTGTATCTCTTTTCAGGCATTTTTTAGCTTTGCCTACAAGGCAGTGGATTATGAAACCTTTAAGGCAGTCAATGATGCTTGCCTTGTTTTTGATGGAAGGCTTGTGATTGATGCCAATTTCTGCACCAATGATGTCAGCATCAGGGCTGCAGGTCCTCTAACAAAGTTCTCCAGGAGATACTGTAGGGATGAATGGACGCACAGCAACTTCAGCTCCAGAGAGATTGGCTTTGAGCTTGCTGTATCCATGCTGAGTCTCTTTGATCCGGCCCTTCAGCCCCATTCTGAGCCACCAGAAGGCCCAGGCAGACTCATCCCCATGTACAAAAGATGTAAAGTTAAAGGTATGTCCCACTGGATTTGTCACACTTCCATCCCCTGTTCTATTATACAGACAGGTCCACCTCACCTCAGGTGCCATCTCATGGCAGTACAGCCCTCAAAGCTCCTTATGTTGTGGAAAAAGATGACAGCAGAAGGAGGGCAAACAAATACTTTATTTGCTTCATTGCTTATGACTTAATAAACCTCATTTTCATTTATGGCAGGAGGTGTTCTTCCTGGAGGTTATAACTACTTGCACATTTCCAAACCAGCAATTCCCATTCGCTTGGACGTAGAAGTTGCCCAGTGTGACCACGTAAGTTCAATAACAGAACTTCTTTGTTTCATCCTCTGTTTGGAAGGATGTTCCTAGTTAGGGTAGTGCAGGTACCTGCCCAAGTATCCTGAATTGTAACAAAGTACCTTGAGTAAGTGTGGGCTGATGTATCTGTGGCAGTTCCCAGCACAAAGTGAACGCCTGGCACAGGATGGGGTGGTGTGTTTGCCATCAGGTGGGCATTAGAAGTAGTCCAGTCAGCTGAGCCTGTGTGCACTGCATAGACCAGGTACAGCTGCTGAGCCAGGGTGATTACAGACCTCTCTGAACCTCTCAGGGGTTTGTTTCCACACTTCTTGATATTTGGCTTTCTTCACTGATGCCCAATTTCTATGCACAGGACATAGGACAGTATTAGCTGGATTTTGTGCTTTCAGCCTTAGTGCTGAGCCTCTTTCCTCCCTGCAGTATGGTGCTGGAAATGCATATAGATGATAAAACTTGGCAGTTTATCAGGGAAATTCAGTTGATTTCTAGATCAGGAATTATTCTGGAAGAAATGCTCTGTGCTTCACTGCTAGGAAATAGTGAGTCCTGCAGCCATGAGGGTTGTTTTGGAACAGGGTGGAGGGAACCACTTCACACACTGGGCTACATGGGAGAATGTCCCAGGATACAAACATGGAGACACTTCTCTTACTGGAGAACCTGACTTGTGAGACAAGAAAAGGATGAGATTAATGTCTTTTAAAGCCATAGAGGACCGTCCAGCTAGGCAAGCTCCTGTTTCACATAGATTGTACCTTTTACCTTAGGGATTTCTGTATCAAGCCCATTCTTGCACTTGATTTAAAGAGCAGCTTTTAAAAGGCTACTTCAGTGTTCGCTTTAAAACTTGGCCAGTGGTGGTCCATAGAAAGAAATTGGATTTTAAAAAGAAATCCATGGCTTGGGGGAGGAATCAAAGCATGGCTCACCTTGTTTTCTAGATCCAGGATGAGCCATCCAAAGCAGGATGTGCTGGAAAGCAGAAAGGACCATCAGAGAGAGAAACTGGTTTTGTTACTCCAAATGGCTAGAACACGCTTAGAATTCTTTTGCTGCTGCTTTGATTACCTGCTGATTACCTGAAAAGGGACCATCTTTAAAGCCACTCTGGAAACTTCACGTACATCCTAAAAGAATATCCTAAGGAAGGAGTAAGACAAGCTAGTGGAAGGTATTAGCTGAGATGTGGAAGTAGGTTCCTGTAGCCTAGCAACAGGTTGTAGAAATGGATAAAACTGGAACAGGAATACAGCTTGTAAAACCAGCTTAAAGCTATGTGATCATCCCACTGCAATGGCAGGTTTGAAGCAAATTTTTACACTTTTGTCTTCAAAGTGATGATTTAAGTGGCTGAAGCTAAATGCTACAGTTTGAGCATCAGCATTCAACAGTGTTATTTTACTGACAGCAGAGTTGGTGTTGGCAACACATGGCAGCCCTAGTTCAAATTAGCAAGAATTGGGTGTGTGAGCAATTGAAACCCTATACAGATGTGTGTTTGTGTGTATGAACACACATATACATATATAAGTAAGTATACACATGTATGTTTTTATATTCACTATTTAATGGTCTAGAACATGGCCTGAAGGAAACATCCTAAGAGCCAGTGCAGCCTCCTGTAGGTGCAGGCCCCAGCTGTACATAGTCCTGTTTGTGTAGTGTGTAGGTTTGTTCTGGAACTGAGCAGGATCCTTCTGGGTATTTCTCTCCTTGCTGGAAAGCTGTTCCAGCACATCACACCTCTGACTATTGGGAAACGTGTTACGCAAAGCCAAAAATGCTTCACTGGTTAAATATGTTAAATCTGAGTTGCAGCACTGGAGTTCACCTGTACCTGGTTAATGTGGTAATGTCACCCTCTGCCTGCAGTCGTGGAGCTTCTACCACATGCCATGAATTTGGACTCTGCACTTACACTGTTTGCATATACATACATTTACATGTATAAAAATACAGATGGATAGTTATACATTTGGCGAGAGAGTAAAAGCCTGCTGATGTGTTCTTCATTCCTCAGGATGGGATCCTCAGTAAAGCAGGATATGCCATGTGTGTGCTCTGTCATAAATGGGGCTGAAGGGAGTTCAACTGAGTTGCCCAAACAGAGGCATCCAGTGTTGTTTGGGCTGCCCTGTGGCATCCCTCCTGACTCCAGCTGCTGCTCCAGGAGGTCACAGGGCCCCGTGGAGCCAGTGTCACTGCCAATGCAGCTGGAGGGCCCAGATGCCCTCAAGTGTCTGCAGTGGCACTCAGCCCGTGCTGCACATTTGGGTGGGCAGTTAATCAAGGTCTAAACTACACAGGAAAATCCGTGTCCAAGCCACAGCAAAGTACCTTAAAACCCACGGTGCAAAGAATGGTTGATTTAACAAAAAGGGCTGTGTTTTAAGGAGTGGTAACTATGGGCTGGGAGCCCCTGGCTGACCCTGTGCATGCGCCAGCTCAGGTGTTCCTTCTGTCCCCACAGCTTTCCTGGTGTTCTCTGTTGCAGGGGACGGAGATAATAACTGGAGAGGCAGGACATGGGAACTACTTCAGGATGCATTTCAGCAAGTACAACATGGTGGACAGCATCACCTGCTTTTCCAAGGAGCCCTTTCCTGTCTCCAACTACATGTGCTTGTACGGACAGCACGAGCGTCTGCTGAACGACCTGTACTATCGCTGGAGGGCCGGGCAGATCACAGACCTTTACAGGTGAGGGAAACTCTGCCTCGTGCAGAAAGCCTGCGTTCTGGCAGAATCTTATTATGATTTGTCTTCTGGATACTTTCCCTTGGAACAATAACTAGATGAAGAGATTGAAAAACATTTTCCATTATTTATCAAAAATATCAGTAATAATGCAAGTCCTGAAGACCTTCCCAGAAAGAGCTGTGTGTCTGATTTGTTTAGAGGAGGAGCAATGGTGTACTTGACCATCTTTCATCTGAAAGAGCATTTCAGTGTCTTTACCACTGTGGTTTAGAATATTTGGGAGGTGAAATCATTCAGCTGAACCTGAACAGTCCTTTATTACTGTAGATTAATGTTCAGAAGTCACTTTTAAAAGTATTTTTGTCATGTTAAATCAAATTTTTAAGCCAGAGATTTCTAGGGAGATTTTAAATTTCTCTTGTCGATAGCAACACTCAACAACTTGCCTGCTTTTATCTGGTAATAAAGCCTAAAGTTTATCCTTTAGACCATGTGCTCTGTGGAAGAGAGTTACTGTAACTTAATGATGGAGCTGGAGGTTGTGTCAGGATTCTATTTGGTGGCAGCACTGCAGCAGTGAGACAGCTCTGGCTGAGTTTGAGATGCCTGGGCAAGCACAGGGCAGTCCTGGAGACAGGTATTCCCAGGCAGGTCTCCCAAGGGAGACTAAAGAGCCTGGCTAGTTCTAGCCAAGGGTTGTGTGCTGTCCCCTCCAGAGAGAATTTTTCATTGCTTTTGATTTTTGTTTCAAGAAATCCTTTACAAATGGTGCTTGGGAATGTAAACTGTCACACACAGAGAAGTGTCATCAGCTGGGTAGAGACAGAAAGCCAAGCTCAGGAACCAAATGGTCAGTTTTTATCATGATACAAAGCTGATAGTAGTGCCTGAAAAGTCTCCAGGTCTGATTTTGTTATATTTATAATTGGAAGAAAGGCACAAATGATACCAAAATTTTCAAATTAAACATAGTTATTTAGCTAAAAGTTTGCAGTAAAGGATGTGCTGTGGTCCAGAAGAAACTTGTGAATTATTGCTGCTATGGGGCTTGATTTTGATTTATAACAAATGTTGGGTTTGTTTTACAAAAGAGGAATGGGACACAGCAAACATGAAGTTCACCTGAATGGCACACTGCCAGTGGATGTTAAGGAGAAACTGAAGGAGGGTGACACAGGTGGATGAGATATGGGCTAAGACAACAGATGATTTTCTTTCCTTGTCGTGGCTGATGCTGATCAGCTCATACGTTTGGAGCATTGGAAGGAACTCAATATTCAGGTTGTGGTAAGGTACCGTTAGTCCTTTTTCTGGCCTTACAATGTGCATGTGCAGCTGTGAGCTCATCTGTTGTGTGAACTAGGCACTGAGGCCATGGTTGTTTGCCCAGATGTGGTTACAGTGTCTGTTGTGAGATGTGCCAGCAAGTTTCACACATGTAGCAACATCTGGAAGAATAAATCATCTTGCTTTGGGATTTCTGCCTGCAGCACAGGTAGCAGTATTTTCCTGACCTTGACCAAACTAGCCTGTTTTCTCTTTTTCTCCCTTGCTGCATGTTGGGCACGTAGCCCAGCCTGAGGACCTCAGTGCAGCTCACTCAACTGCCTCCCTGACAGCTGCACTCAGATTTGGAAGACAGGAGATGTGAACTTTCTGAACACACACCTTATTTCTTCAGAGAAATAAGAATGTATTAGCCTTCCTTGCGCTCATGATCCTGATAGGATCCCCACACAGGGCACAAGCTGATCAGGGGATTACAAAGTAAGGTCAAGTTTTAAACACCCACAGAGACTGTAAAATCTCAGGAGAGGTGAAGATCCCAGTGATGATCTGTTAATAGGATGTCAGACTAGGCAGCACTGTAAGAGTGAGAGGAGCAGCTTTACCTGATGGCAGCATATACACTCACTGCAGAGTCACTTGCTCCTGTAAGACTGGGGGTGTCTTACCTGCTCTGTGCTCACCAGGGTCCTCTGACATCCCCCTGTCACAGGCAGTGGGACCTGCGAGTCTAGTGGTCTGGCCAGGATGACTGGTGTGCTGCACAAAGGGACACCAAGTATCAGGACCTCATCACATCTCTTGAGCTCTCCTTAATTAGTAATAATGAACTAATTTCGGACTTGTCTTTTACAGCCTTTAGATAGGGATGTTGTCTGGGACCTTTTGCCTCATTATTTTATCTCACCTCTCATTAGCCTGTGGCAAAATTCCTGAATTACAGTTGCCAGGTTTTTCTTATCTGGTTATTTTATTGCCTCCTGTCGTTTTTACTCTTCTTTATACCTTATCTTTAGATAGGTTTGTTCCTTCTCTTCTTGCTCTTTGGTCATGTGTATGAAATCCCATATGTTGCTCCTCAGCAATGAACATAGGCTGCTCTTTAATCTCCTCGCTCATGTGGTTCTTGTGGTGCTTTCACACGTGTGTTCCTGTTACACATGTCCATCCTGTGAGGAGGGTACATTCTCCAGCAGGTGTAGCGGGTGGGAGACCAAAAAGCAAAGGGAAGCCCTTTGCAGGCAGCCAAGGCAGAGGGCAAGGAGAGATGAGAAAAGGAATAGGAGACAGGGAGAGGAGGAAGCAAATTGCTCCTGAAAGCAGCAGATTCCTGTGCTGCTCTCAGGAGGGGGTAGAGCAATAGAATAAGGCTGGCAATATAATGTCCTCTCATATCACATCTACAATACATATACATCCCCACATTGCAATGCTCCATACCATGTACATATATGTGTGTGCAACATACAGTAGGCAGTGTTAGAACTGAGCTGTGACAAGGCTGTTTATTAGAAAACTGATACACTGAAAAAGTTTGGCATCTCTTGTGAGATGAAGATTGTCTTAAGACTCTTATGTGGATAAAAAGCGGTGCCTGGTTGGCTTTTGGTGATGAGCAGGAAAATACATTTTCTGGTTTCTATGTGTGTGATCAAAAAAAACCCCAACTGTTTTGGGCATCGTTCACATGGTCTGTGAGGATCCCACATGAGCACAAACCTGAGGTTAGGACTGAATTTCCCTTTGGCTTTGAAAAAAATGCTTTTAAACTAGGACATGTTACATCTTCTAGCAAGATGTGAAGTGCCCTTAGTGAAAAGAATGTAGACTGGGAAAATGTTGCCATTTGTTAGTTAAGCTTGTAAATTTGATGGTTTGAAGCATCTGTTCTTTATGCCTCCCTTCTTTATGCCTCAGTTTTGTGGAGGGCCTTCCTATGAGGCAAAGTGCAGTGTTTTAACCTTTCGGTCTGTATTTAGATTTCCCAGCATGGCATCTCATTCCAGGAATGGACATAGTGGAACAGCTGTCACCTGGGAGCTAATTTATTTCTGTGTAGCATGCAAATTATCTTTTAAATAATTAGAGAGTGCACCTAGCAGTGAATTTCCTCACTGATTTGTGTTCAGTATAAGAGCTGAAAGTTAACCCCATGGTACCGGATTTTCTGACCAGAATGTGCCAGTGCCATTCTCAAATTAGCATTAACAACAGGCCCTCAAGATTCAGCAAACTTGACAAAGTCACTCCTTCTGGTCGTGTGCCTGGAGCCGGGGCTAATGGCAATAATGAGAGAAGTAACATCTCCTTTTGTCTGCAGAAAAGTTTCATTGATTTCAGTATGACTTCAACGGGAATAAAAGCTGCAGGACTTGACCCACAACTAAAGGAAAGATTGGTCACTGCTCTGCCTCCTCCCGTCAGTAGCTGGGCTCTGGAGGAGGTGAAGCAGGGCAGTGGACACACATCACCCAGGGCTCCACTGGTCCTGCTCCCCCACCCCAGTTTCACGGGGGGAAAGGAAACTATAGCCCCTAGATATGCCAACATTTTTTTTCTTTTTAAGCTTATAGATTTGTTACTGGTCATCAGTCCTCCACACTGCTTCACAGAGGAGGAGCGTAACCAGCCAGTGACCCCCTTTTGTGTTCTCCAGAGATGAAGGCAGCTGCAAGGCAGTTGCCAAGTTATGGAATGTGTCCACAGAGCGGTGGAATCTCCCTCTGCTGCATCTTAAGTACAAAACAGATAATTAGAGGGGTCTCCTGATACTTGGCAACCAAATGGATGTTCACTGGCATCATGCCTTTAATATGAGGTAGAAGTGGTTCGTGTAGGCTTCAGCTGGCATTAACGAAAAGCAAATCTTACATAATGCATAAAAATCTGACCCGCTAGTTTCCGAAATACTTAAGGAGCTTATTTCACAAATGAGGTGTGAGTGGCTTTTACTTAGGAGTTTGTAATGTTGTATTAATGAGCTTGTTGTCAGCTATGACCTACAGAAGATGATGGTTGCATCTCAGCCATGTGGCAGTGACAGTGATGCTGAGGTGAGGGAGCACCTGGCGCAGAACAGTGAGGGTGGCACAGGAGGAAAGGTGTGAAGAAGGGTCCTGTCAGAGGTGCTATCATGGTGCCAGTCACTTCCTAAAAGGTGCCTTCTGAAAGGCTGTGTTGCTCAGCTGTCCCCTTTTGTTTCCTGCCATACCTGTGCACGGAGTTTGCTCTCCAGGTAATGCTGTTGGTTGGTCAGCAGGATCCTGCTGGTATTTAACTCCAGGTGAAGCAGCTGCTGGACTGAGAGTGCTGAGCGATCCAGGCGGTGTGAGCAACAGAGCTCTGAGGGCTCTGCTTGTTCTTCTTGTCCTGTGTGTAGATTTAGTTCTTAGAAGACATGTGCTTTTAGTCACCTGCACTTACCTCCCTTTACATCCTAGGACTGTCCTGGTGCACACAGGCTGGACATGCAGATGGTGGTGGACATGTGTCAGCTGGACACACATTTGTCTGTGCCCTATGTGGAGGTTGTACGGGCATAGATGCAGGTTGTACATGTGTGCAGGCTATACGTGCATGTAGGGTGCACATGTATATGTGCGGGCTGTACATGTGTGCAGGCTATACGTGCACGTAGGGCGCACATGTATATGTGCGGGCTGTACGTGTGTGTGCGGGCTATACGTGCACGTGGGGCGCGCATGTATACGTGCGGGCTGTACGTGTGTGTGCGGGCTGTACGTGCACGTAGGGCGCACACGTATACGTGCGGGCTGCACGTGTGTGTGCGGGCTG
>JAYRBT010000114.1:5090146-5100957 GCA_036023395.1 Myiotriccus ornatus | reverse complement strand
GGCTGTACGTGCACGTAGGGTGCACATGTATACGTGCGGGCTGCACGTGTGTGTGCGGGCTGTACGTGCACGTAGGGCGCACACGTATACGTGCGGGCTGCACGTGTGTGTGCGGGCTGTACGTGCACGTAGGGTGCACATGTATACGTGCGGGCTGCACGTGTGTGTGCGGGCTGTACGTGCACGTAGGGTGCACGTGTATACGTGCGGGCTGCACATATGTATTGGCTGCACATACACACATGTGGGCCGTACACGCGTCTCTTTCCAGGACAGAGCTGAGGAAGGGGCAGAGGGTCAGCCCTGTGAAGGAGCGCATGAAGGCAGTGCATGTTTTGCAGCAGGAGCACAGAAACCTTAGTCACACTTGTCCAGGTTGAGTTCAAAGCACTTTGTTACTTTTTGTTTCATTAACTTGGTTTCCAGCATTTTAAGGACTTGTTGAACTGGACAATTTGCCTGCTCTGCACAGTGGTCTCAGGCCCCACAAGGAGCACATGTTCATGGCACCGCAGCAAAGCTCTCTGCAGCCAGGTGCAGATGCACTCCATGCCTCAACTCTGTGGCAGGCTTTGAGCTTTCCAGAGCTGGGGTTTGTGTGTCTACTGAGCTGTACAGGTTGGTTTGGGACAGGTGACTTTGGGGCTAGGTCTAGAGAGAAGCTCCCAGCAGACATGACGTGAGGCTCTTTGGTAAGAAGGGGTTGGGAGGGTGGGTTATGGCTCTGGCAGTACTCGTGTGGGGGACAAAAAGCACAGGGGATTTTGCTGAATTGTAGGGATAAAGGAATGTTTTTCCCAGTGCTGAAATATAGGTAGGATTCAGTTTTCACTTAAGAAGGAAATGAGCAGTCTATGCATGGATCTGTAGTGATCCAGACCTGTGTGCTCTCAGGCTGTGGGAGAAGGAGGGGGGGGGCTGAGAAAACCTGAAGAAAACCAGGAAAATTAGGAATGCTCTACACAAGGTGTCACAGCTTCAACAGCAACAGGTACTGATAGGCCACAGGACATGAAGCTGCCAAACACAGAGCAGGAATATGGGAAGGGTTAGGTTCCCTTTCCCTGAGAGGCTTTGGAAAATCCACTCAGAAACTATAAATATGAATACCAGCACAGGATGTTTCCTTAGCTGCTCTCCTCAAACCCTGACTCTTACTCTTGTGTTGCGTTTTGCATATTGGCTGTACAAGCTAAATGCTCAAAAATATTTTGAGCTTTATGAACAGCATTCACTTATTTTGAAGTAACTATTTAGCTGTTTCCACTGAAGTTCAATTCTTACTTCTGGATGCTGTTTACATTAGGCTGAAGGTGATTTATTAAGCAGTGTCATTCAATGAGACTGTAAGCAGAAACTTCACATTGGACTGACTATTTATTTACCCAATGCTAATAAATCTCACAATATAATAAATAAATCAAGAAAAAGAACATCATTTGATGTTTTTGGCATTATTGTTAAAAGGACTAGGTAAAGAGATAAATCTGTTACTTATGGGCTGGATAATCAGTGATTATTTAAACATGAAATGCACGCTGCAAAGAAAAGCTGGTTTTAACCCAGACTCTCCAAAATGAGGAGTGCTTGTTCATTAAGAAAAACATTAGAATGCCCTGCTGCTGTCTGGAGTCTGCTGGATCCCACACCCATTAGCAAACTGGGATTACATTTAAAGGATTCCACCTTAGGCTTCTCTTCATCATGCAGACGGTGAGATGTTTTTTCTGCAGGGATGAAGAAGACTGGAAAGGAACTGTGGCAGGTAGTGAGCATGGCTGAGAGGGACTAGTACTGCTCTGTACACTCTGCAGCCTAATTAGAGGGAAATGCACGTGCTTTTTAGAAAGAGAGAGACAGGACTGGAAAAAACAACACGTGAAGGGGTATCAAAGCACTAACGGCTTTCTCACTCCAGAATTAACCACTAACCCCACGGTGCCCTGGTACAGCTGTACTTACAGACCCAATCAATACCAATGGCTGGAGACCAGATATTAATGAAGTTCTAAAGGAGCAGCTTACTTGCCAGTGAAAAGCCATGTTACTAAGAAACCCCACGGCCAAATTAGTAAGTAAAAGCTCATCAGCTGAACGCTACCACAGTAATTTGCAGTCAAACCTTGCTGATTCATCCTAGCAATTATGCAAACCCTTATGAATGATTAAACTCTGAATCCATAAACAGTTGCAGGAAAGCAATCATACCGCTGCACACAGCATATCTGATGATTTTGTACGTCAGGTTTAATTTCCTTTTAATTGTTTGCCATAATGCATTACATGTGAAATAATACTATGTGAGAAAATGCAGTAAGCCTGATGTCAGGGTCAGCCACAAAGTGCTCAGAGTGTGAAGACAGCAATGCTTCTATGTCACCTTTAAAGAGCACAGAGTTTAGAAAGTTTAAAGAGGAGTTCAGTGGGAATCACCTACACCATAACTGCTGTGATCTGGTGAATAATCTAAACTTCACCAAATGCCAGTGCTGAAATAACGGAGAGTCTCTCCTGAGAACACTTAGAACAGGAAAGGGCTCCAGTATCTCAATGCCAGGATCTGTCTCTGGGTACGATGCTCCAATGTGACATTCCCAGGACATTAAAAACGCAGCAGACAGCACTGGTTTATCAGCCATGATGGATCACCAGCACTGGCAGGGGAAAGATGCTGGCAAGCGATGCAGTGTCACCCCTGACGTCAGCAGGTCCCTGCAGCAGCCCCAGGGAGCTTTGGGTCTGTGCCAGGGGGAGCAGGATCGTCCTCAACAGGCTCTGGATTCAGCGGCCATTTTTCTGGAGCAAGAATTGCGAGAGCAGTTGCCCTGCGCTCTGGTTTGCCATTGCAGCTGCAGAAAAGAGGGGTGTAAATCAGAGCTTCTAACCCAGTCATCTTCCAAAGAGAAGACACTGTAGGTTCTGCGTGAAGTGGTAAAGAAACATAGGCTTTGTTTCCAGGATTTCCTTCAGCCTGTGAATTCCTGAGCAGATTCACTTTGTGAAACTGCCCAATGGAGTCAAACACAGATTTGTTGTCCATAAGACTGTTTAACAGGAATGAGTAAAGCACGTGGGCAAACAGGTGTTCAGGGAGCAGAACTGCAGAGCCAAGAGCTAAAGATCTTTCTTGCTACAACCAGGGCTGCTGGTTCAAAACTTGCTTGGCTGTTCAGCAATTGTAGGCAAACATTAAGAAATTGCAGGCCAGGGGACATGTTATGCCTTTTGTGCTGAAGAACAATAGTCTCAGGTGGCGATCTAGGGGATCTTACACAAATTGGTCCTGCTTTTTACCTATGTAAACCTACCTAAAGCTGTCATTCAAAATTATTGCTCAGATGGTATTGGCAGGAAATGGTCAATGGTTTTGTTTATATTTTCCTTAAACTAACACTTTATGATTCCTGGTCTGACTATCCAAAATATGTCTGGAAATATTCTGTACATTTTACTGGAATCACCATGTCTTTGTAATTAAGAGTCTTAAGAACATCCATTGTTGTCTCCAAAACAATGCATCTTAGGTGCTTGTGTTGGAGAAAAGACTTTTGCTGATCTGCAAGCTGTAGTTGGGAAGTATTGTCAATATGACCTGGAAATTAAAATTGTGCTGCATCCCATCCCTCTACAGTACTTTACTCTCCCTGCTCCTGGGAAGTGGAATTCCCTGCTCTGTGTAGGCACTCCTGGCGTAATTGTGTTCCACTTGAGCCTGTGTCAGGTGAACAGCTTCCATTTCCTCTGTGCTTGTCCTCCTGGGTGGGTCCCTGGGGTCTGTGTAGCAGCAGCTTCGCTGCCTGACTGGGCCCTTGCACTGGGGAGCTTTTGCCATCGTGTGCCAAAGGCACCACCAAGAAACTCTGCTTCCATAATCCACCAAAGCCGTTCAAGATTAAGGGATCCAAATGTGCTAGGGAATAACTTTGCATGTCCTGAGGTCTGAGGATTTGAAAAGGGACAGTATCTTCCAGATGTAACTGGTACAACCTGGAAAACTTTGTGTTTTGAGCATTACGTTTTCTCTTAAAAACAGAAATTCAAACCCAGGAAAATGGACATCTTGCTTGAAAATTCCCCATGTTCTACAAAGTGTTGGAAGCTCCAGAGAGGAAAGGAGACTCTCCACTCCTTACAGATTAACGGGAGCTTAAATTGATCAAAGACTGCTTATATTGGCTACAAAAAAGCCATTTGTGCTGAGGGCACAGCAGTGACTAGAGGGATACTGGGTTTAAGGGGATGGAGGGCAGGGCACTGGTGACTCGTGGCCAGCTTTGGAAGGAAACAAATGGGATTTCAAGAGGTCTGTATTAAGGATTGTTTAGAGACATTAAATGAGAGCTGCAAACAGATTCAACCCACTTCCTGGGCTGTTTTCCCCTGAGTATATGTGTGTTGGAAGAGTGGGGGTAGCAGGGATGTGAGGAGTTGAATTTGGGTTTGTTCTTTCCATAAAAGCTCTGAGTAGCAGAAGAACAGCCAGAGACACAGCATCCTCCACACCTGTAATCATGGACATGCCACTCTGCAGATGGATATTTCAAAGGCACTATCACAAGGTGCCACCTGGCCTTTGAGTCTTGGAAAATGCCACCTTATCTTGGTCTCACTGCAGGGAGAAGCAGCAGCATGTGCCCCTGCTCAGGGGTCAGTGTCAGTCCAGAGCTGATCAGCTCTCTCCCAGAGCTGGTCCTCTTCCTCTGCCAGGCCTTCCCTGTCATAGGGTTGTAAATTGTTTTAAAATAACTGCAATTACCGATCTTTTTAAACTTTATACCTTGCCTTTTGTTTTGTTCCTGTACAAACCAAGTGTGTTATTCTGAAGGTTTTTCCTTCAGTCTTTAAGATTTTCTGGCTTTACACTTTGCTGCTGGTGCTATATCCTGTGTCACCAAATCTGACAGTCAGCAGGGCGGGGTCGGGTCCTTGCTGCCAGGACATAGACCCAGCGTCCACAAGAATAGAGGCTTCTTCTCCAAATGTGGTGTGTTCCTGCACATGAAAGGGAGAGTGACTGTAGGCAGCTCTTGGATGGACAGCCACATGCACGCATGCTCCAGTTTTGCTTGCCAGCAGTGCCCAGCTCACTCCATTTCCTCTATATCTTTTGCAAGGGGAAGGATTCTGTCCTTTTTTTACAGGACATCACAAAATATTTCCTTCCTCCTTGCCTCTCATCTAATGAAGGCTACACCTCACCAGTGAGGCAGACCAGACTTTGAATATTTTTTGTCAGTGAGAGGCAAGACCAGCTCCTTAGCAACGAGAAGGATGTCACTTGTTGTCTTCTGGAGGAGCCTGTTCCCTCCCACTCTGTCAGAGACTCCTTCCTGCCACCCTGCCCTTGCTAGAAAGGCTTCCAGCAGGGATCCCTGCTAGGAGGTGACCAAGTTTGCACACTCCTCATGCTCCTGGCAACATTGTCATCTTGTATGTATTTAGCCTGATCGCTCTGGCAGGTTATGAAAGACTAAACGGTGCAAACACATGTGGCAGATGCCGTTCTCATGCTAGCAGAGGAGCCTCTGAGCCCCTGTTGGGAGCCTGCCAGCTCCATCTCGTACACTAAAGCGCGTTAGACTTCGAAGCCTTCCCCAGCTCGCCCTGAGGGACTGCTGCTGAAGTGGTAATAAAATTCAGAATGAAAGTCAACTTGTTGGTTTGGATTCAAATGGGTGTTTTCATTATTAAACTTCCCTTTAGCAGCCATATGTAGAGCTGCTCTCTCAAAAACACCATGTGCCCCCTGAGAAAGGTGATTGGAACTGAAAAGATAAATAGATGAAAGCACAGAGCCGGCAAAGAAAGCACCTTGTTTCTGTGAGGTGAATCTCCAAATCGCCCTTGGAGGGTACAGTTCTTCAGGTTAAGGAAAATGAAGGGAGTCTGGGAGTAAATGTTGGGTACTGGGAACTCCTCCTGGCAGCCTGTTTAGAAAACATGGACAAGGCATTCTCTCTTCCCTAAAAAAGGGCAGTTTATTTGCATTAAATATTCCAAACTGGGCAATGAATGTCAGGTTTTGAGCTCCAAATCTATGAATATTGATAAGAACGGTTAAACTTATGGTTATGAATGTAACTGGTAATGGTAGCAGGAATACATAGCACCCCTGAAACACTGATAAACAGCATTTAATGCAACACTCAGTGAGACAGGTGAGCACCTTAACTGAGGTAAGGCAGTTGGAAGGTATGCCTCAGTTGAAAGAGAAATCACCTCCTCAGAGTTACAATTAAAATTAAGATGCCAGCTTGAAGACAAAACATTTGGCTAGTGGAATGTGGCTTTTAGCAGGGCATATCAGTAAAAAATAGAGAAGAGTCTTTGATTACCTTAATGTATTCTTGTATAACACTCCCCTTTCTCTCTGCTATCTGATATCAACAGTAAGTTAAAGGCTTGTGCTGAGTGGGGGTTTTCTTCTGAAATTAAAGGGGTTTTAGACATTTGAGGGATATTGTGTTCTTGTCTAGCTCTCTGCACACATTTCAGGTGTGCAGTTACTGAAACAAAGATCCTTAAAGCTGAGCTCATCCTTTCTAACCTGCATATCTGAATGAGCCAGCAGCTGAGTGGTGGTGACTCCTGGGCTGGGCAGCATTTGTGTTTGGAATAGTGTCCATAAATATTTATACTTTGAAAACACCTATGGGAGAGAGCCCTGCTGTGCTGGAGGCTGTGCAGATTCCGAGGGGCAGCCCCAGCCAGCCTGGCACACAGAGAGGAAGGGGGTGCAGGGACAGAGAGGAGCTGAGCACGTGGAAACCCAGCCAAGCTGTGCCAGACGCGCAGAGTGTTTTTAATGGCACAGGAGAGCTGAGGTGTAGTTCAGAGCAGGAGGGGAAAATCCTGCGCTTGGATGTGGAGGAGATGTAATCCGCAGAGAGGGAACTGCACATTAGACCTCTGTAGGCAGAATTATTGAACTCGTGTAGCACCGTTTAAGGTGCCTTATCCAGATGTTCTTTTAGAGACCACACAGCTGGACCAGGCGAGAGCACTTGTGTGCTCCTGGGGCAGTGCCAGGCTCCTGCTGCCATTCCAAAGGCATGAGTGTTGGACACAGCCATGCAAATGTCCCCCTCTCCCAACTTCCTGGGTGACCCTGGTGACATCTGCTTGGTCACTACAGGGATGAGCGTGGGGCACCTCCTGACTGCAGCGAGCATTAACAGGAATTACACACGTGCATCTCGCCCGAGCTGTAAAAATTATCGTTCATTATAAAGAGAAATAAATCACAGCTTTGTAATCTGACTGCCTCCGGTTGTATTTGCAGCCATGAGGTTCTACATGGAGCCATGTCCTCTCCATCCTTTTCCTCCTTTTTCCTGGAAGAATGCTCTTGTAAATGCTGTCACTGAAAGAAAAAGTTACAAGAGCTTCCTCCTAGAATCAGTTCAATTTAGCTTCATCAGAGTAGCACAAAGAACATATTGCAGCGCTGTGGTGGCCTGTTTTTCTGGCTTTTATTAATCCAGAAACCTTAATGATGAACAACATTTGTGTCATTGTCTACACAAATTTAATTTGTTTATGCAGCAGTTCAGTTAATCCTGCAATCTGCTTTTCTCAAATGAGGACAGATAATGGAGACACCGTTCTTTACAGGTCTTCAGGCTTTTAAATTCTGATAAAATCAGGATTCTTCACTGGGTCTTGCCACAGCTCTGAATTAAGCCACTTTAAATGTAATTACTGGAGCTGGCTGTACATCAGGAACATCCATTAAAAGAATTGATTGACCATGCTGTTACAGGAGGCGTTTTATGAACAAACGATCGTGACGGGTCCAGAACTGTAATTTATAAAGGCAAAAAAGCAGGTAAATACTTTATTAGTGGTTAATGAGAGGTTCACAAGATAACTAAATTTCTTCTTTTTTACCCAGCTACTTCAGGGAACCTTGGTCCATGGCCATCTATCACGATCGGTTTATCGATCTCCAGAAGGAACTGCGCCAAATCCTGATGTCAGAACAGGTAAGAAAAACGACTGCCGAGTGCATTTTATTATTTAGGTAATCTGTTAGTGTTGTTCACTTCGGTTTCTTCTCTCATCTTTCTCCTGAAGCTTAATGTTTCTGTTTAGCTCTCTCCTCAGGGAAGGCTGAGCAGACTGTGTACCTCATGGAGGGGGGAGCAGGTCACCAAGTACAGCACATTATTCAGTTTTTTTGTTTGGGCATATTCTCAAATCTGCCAGTAGAACTTGAAGTTGCTTTGTTTTCCTTCCCAGCATTTTTGCATTATACCTGCAATTTAGTGTAACTACACAGTGGAATGTGGAGGCTGGCTTGTGTAGCTATCCCCTTAGGTTTTGTAGCGTTGCCTAACAGGAACTCGTTACAGCCCATCCTACACCTGCTTCAGCTGAGCCTATGGGTAGGTTTTTCATTGTAGCCCAAAGAGTGAAAGCAACTGGCTTTTTCAGTGGTGTGTGGATCTCCTGAATAAGGGTGAAATTGAAATGCTTGCTAATGCTGTTTATAGCTTTGGCATTAGCACCATAGACAGAGCCACAAAGTCTCAGCAGCCTGTAACTTTGCCTGCCCAAACTGCAAAGCCACTGCACTCTGTGGCTGTTAATGGCAGGTGTCCAACAGCCCCCGGAGCTGCCTTCCCCACCCCCTGAGGAACTTCTGGCTGATCCCAAACAGAATTAGAGTTCAGATCTCTATGTTCCCACCTCACTACCTGGGACCAGCCTACCCTCCCCCTGCTCACGCTGCTTTTGCCTTTGTTTAACCTCCCACAGTTCCGGGCGGCAGCCGTGAGTTTTAAGTATGTGCTCACAGTTTTTAACTGTGCAGAAAACGAACAGAACTGAGTGTTGATGGAGGCAGGGTGGCAGGAGGAAGGGAGGTTGTGGAGCCCGTGGCCCACCCAAACCGCCGTGCCTGTGCTGCCGTGTCCCAGCTGCAGCCACACGCACGCTCGGCTCTGCCTCCTCCCAGAACGGCTCCAAACAATTTGCTTCCTGTTGTCCTGACCCAGAAAGTGCCTTGGTGCGATTTAATTTAGATTCTCTTGAAAGACATCTATAAAAGAAAATGAGATTCAGAATGGGGGGCCTGATGTGGGTTTTTTGCCATCAT
Organism: Myiotriccus ornatus; assembly: GCA_036023395.1. NCBI lineage: Eukaryota > Metazoa > Chordata > Aves > Passeriformes > Tyrannidae > Myiotriccus > Myiotriccus ornatus. The sequence goes on along the minus strand of JAYRBT010000114.1, from coordinate 5,091,857 downwards.
TCAGTTGCATTTTGCATGCTCTAAGTGTGAACAACTTCAGAGAGAGGGGAATTGGTGCCCTACAAATTAAGGATTCACTTGCCTTACTGTGTCTGTATGGTAGCAGTCCTGACACACACAGTCCCCCTGCACATACTGGAAGCAGCTCTGTGAGTCAGGATTGCTCACATTAATGTAGGTGATGTATCTCCATCTGAATGCAAATTAGGGGGTTTGGATTTTTATTTGGATTCTTTTTCGCAGCGATTTTAACTATATTTACTAAATATCACATTTATGTGTTTTCATTGGGTGTTCTTTCTGGGCACATTGCCAGATACAGATTAGGTACCCTGTGCTTATGGAATCTCTCTTAAATGCCTTGGGACTGTCTGTATTTCTATATGGAGTAAAGGACCGTCTTTGCTTCCTGTTGCTCATATTCCAGCTCACTTAAGCACGCAGAAAAATTAATGATGAAATGTAAAAATGAGGGGAAAGCACCCCTTTGAAAGAGATGTTTAAGAACTGTGAATTTAAGTGAACAGGACTCAAGACATTTCTGGTTACAGTGTCCAGAGAAACTGGAAATCAGTGTCATGCAATAGGGGTAACATTTACAGAAAGGTTTGCTGGTAGAAGCAATAACTGCGTAGAAAAGCCAGTTGTGGCAGGGCCAGGGCCGGTGCATTGAGCCTGTGTAGACACTGTCACCAAGGCTGCCCTCGCTACGCGGGGCTCTCGCAGGACCTCTGGCGCAGGGCGTGTTTACCCCTCGGGGATCACAGCCATGTGTTTGTGCCGCTGTGCGCGGCTCCGGCGATGCAAACAGGCAGATGGCAGGGCCGGGGTCTGCACCTCCATCAGCTGTTGGATGCTGCCACACACCGAGGGCACACGTGCCGCACCAGACCTTCCGGAACAGGCACTTGTCCTCCGTCAGGAATAATGTCCTGCTTCTCTGGCTGCAGCCGTGGCTGTAGACTGGGTTAAAAGCTACAGAAAATTGGGCATGGGGTAGGGAATTCCTTTGGCTAAACCCCTTAGACAGCCTACGTCCAGGACAGCCAGGGGACTCCATGCAGGTTCGGTTCCACACAACCCTTGCATCTGCATTGTGTCACTTGGGAGGGAGGGATGAATAAACAGTCAAGCACCACCGGCCCCAGGCTGCGCTCGGTGCCACCTGTGCGAGCCCCACTCCGTGCTCACTGCCCACAGCGTCCCGGCCCTGACACGTTTTGGGGCAGCTTTCGGTCCCCACCACCACGCTCTGCATCACTGGTGTGTGCCCCGAGCCCGGTTCGGCCTCTGATGGCTCTGTGTTGCAGGTGCCCGGGCAGACCCCCGCCGCTGAGCACAGCCCCGGCCCGCCCGCCCTGTGGGAGCCCATCCTGCGCTTCCTGCGCCACCACCGCGCCCACCTGCCCATGTACGCCCCGACCGACACCTACGGACCCCTGCGGACCCGGCCCGCGGCAGGTGAGAAATGGTGGGCGACCGGGGGGTTGGTGTGTAGCCCCGAGGTGTGCGGGGCATGGTGCTTGGTGTGCAGCCCCAGTGGTGAGGGGGCTCTGGGTGTGCAGCCCCAGTGGTGAGGGGGCTCTGGGTGAGCATCCCCAGTGGTGAGGGGGCTCTGGGTGAGCATCCCCAGTGGTGAGGGGGCTCTGGGTGAGCAGCCCGGTCGGTGAGGGGGCTCTGGGTGTGCAGCCCCAGTGGTGAGGGGGCTCTG
>JAYRBT010000114.1:5078327-5088807 GCA_036023395.1 Myiotriccus ornatus | reverse complement strand
CGCCGCCCGCCTGCCCCGCCGCGCCGCCGCCCCCGCCGCGGGACTCGCCGCCGCCCGTGCCCTTCGGGACGCCCGATGCCGCCGTGCAGGCGCTGTACAGCCCCACGCGGCCCGTCAGCAGGGACAAGTACCTGGAGCGCGGCTTCAGCCTGGGCTCGCCCGTCTCGGCCGAGTCCTTCCCCGCCCCGGCCGTGCCCGGCACCATGGACCCGCTCCTCTTCGCCCCGGCCGAGCTCAAGCTCTGGGCCGCCGCCGGCCACGTCGAGCCGCCCGCCGCCCACCCTGGCCCCGGCGGAGCCCCCGCGCCGCCCGCCCCGGCCGCGCCGCCCGTCTCGGGCCGCCCGCCGCCCAACAAGCGCCCGCTGGGCGCGGCCGAGCCCGGGCGGCACAAGGCCCCGTCGGGCAAGAAGACGAAGGCGATCCGCAAGCTGACCTTCGAGGACGAGGTGACCACATCGCCCGTGCTGGGGCTGCGCATCAAGGAGGGCCCGGTGGAGGCGCCGGCGAAGGCGCGGGGCGGCTGCGCCCGCCCGCTGGGCGAGTTCATCTGCCAGCTCTGCAAGGAGGAGTACGGGGACCCCTTCGCGCTGGCGCAGCACCGCTGCTCCCGCATCGTCCGGGTGGAGTACCGCTGCCCCGAGTGCGACAAGGTCTTCTCCTGCCCCGCCAACCTCGCCTCCCACCGTCGCTGGCACAAGCCGCGCCCGCCCGCCGCCAAGGGTGGCCCCGAGGCGGGCCGGGCACCGGCCGCGGCCCCGGCCCCGGCGGAGGAGCCGCCGAAAGAGGCGAGCGGCGGCAGCGGCAGTGAGCGGGACACGCCGAGCCCCGGCGGAGCCTCGGAGGCTGGCTCCGAGGAGGGGCTCTTCGAGTGCCCCCGCTGCGCCAAGCGGTTTCGCCGGCAGGCTTACCTGCGCAAGCACCTGCTGGGGCACACCGCCCCGGCCCCCGCGCCCGCCCCGGAGCCCGCCCCGGAGCTCGCCGCCGAGGAGCCGCCCGCCGCCGAGTGCCGCCTCTGCCCCGTCTGCGGGGAGACCTTCCCCAGCAAGAGCAGCCAGGAGCGGCACCTGCGCCTCCTCCACGCCGCCCAGGTCTTCCCCTGCAAGTACTGCCCGGCCACCTTCTACAGCTCGCCCGGCCTCACCCGGCACATCAACAAGTGCCACCCTTCGGAGAACCGGCAGGTCATCCTGCTCCAGGTGCCGTTGCGTCCCGCCTGCTGAGCCGCCCGTGCCTTCCCCGCCGGCCCCGCGCCGCTCCCCCGGGGCCGCCACACGATTAGCTTTAATACGGCTTGCGACCTGCTGGAATCTGGCTTTACACTTACCTTCCCGGGGTCTCTCCTTTTCTTTTTTTTTTTTTCCTTTTTTTCTTTTTTTTTTTTTTTTAATTCTTTCTTTTGTTGTTCCTTCACTCTGTTTTTTATCGATGTGAACAGATCAAACTGCTTGAGAAAATCGAGCATTTCCTTTAGTGTAGCCACAAATGCCTTGACTCTGCTGTTGATGGTCTCCAGAAAATGCTGTAGAAACTGCCTTAACTGTGACATGCCAACTTTCTGTTTCTGTTTGTTTTGCCCTTACTAAGGTAGCTCATGAGTTGACTATCTGTATATGTTGTTTTGAGTAATTATGTTATTTATTCGTTATTTATTTATATTAATTATGAAGATTGATATTATTTGATTGCAGATATTCTAATGTGCTTTTTTTGTCTCCCCGCCTGCCATTTCACTGTGCGTTTTAGAAGATCTTTTTTTCTAAAGGGATCTGCTAAAAAGGTTTTAACTTTTATACCTAGAATAACACATAATCTTAACCATTTTATCCCGTGCAACCAACAGCTCTTACTTTTAGATGCAATCTCTTTTTCTACACACATTATTTTCTTAACTGTTAGCTATTTATAGAGTGCTTCGATAGAACTGTTTCAACTGTATAATTATTTACTATTCAAATAAAATATTTTCAAATTCAAGCGTGCCCCCACCCCTCCTGCTTGTCCCTGCCGGGCTGGCCCTGGGGGCTCGTGGGGGCTGGGACCCGGCTCCGCAGTGCAGCTGGCAGGGAGCCTCCGTAGGCACCAGCCTGCTCCGTACCGTTTGATGAGATTAATTAAAAAGGAATTACTGGGAGGAGGAGAGCAGGGTGCGGTGTGGCCAGTCCAGGGGAAGGCTGCCCTGCTGAGCCAGGGGTCCCCTGGCTGTGGGCTGGAGCCCCAGCCCTGCCCATGTCACAGCTGGCACCGGGCACAGCCTGCCCTGTGCCCTGCTGCTGGGGACAACCAGGCAGGAGCTGCCAGGGACCTTCCCTGGAAGGTGTTATAGGGAGAACTCGAGGTGGGGCAGCACCTATGAGTGGAGAACGTGGAGATATCCTTGCCTGGGAGGGCTGTGCTGTTTGCTGGGTGGCTGCCCTGCGTGCTCGACACTGAGGTGTGGGGTTCAGGGGCTCGGTGTAGCAGCGGCATCCTGCTTTGGCTGTGAGCTGTGGAGTCTGGCACACGGAATGCCAGGCATTTGTGTGCCTCCGGGCAGGGCTGGAGCCTGCTCCTGCCTGGTCCCTCGGCCCTGCTGTGGGACTTCTGCAGCATCCTTCAACGGCCATATATATATAGGTAGCTCTTCAGGGCTTGTGTCTGTATGTGGGAATCACGGGGCTTTGGTCAAAAAGTAGTTTTGTAAGTTTTTTAGTGAAAAGTGTTGTAGTATCAGTGTAAGTGGGGAAGGTGTGTGCTGGGTCTGTGAAACCCCTCTCACAGACAGCTGTTGCAGTGCACCTGTACCATCTCCTCCTTTGCCAGCAGGAGAAGCCATGGAGCCATCTCCACGGCATGTGGATCTGCTTGGCAGCCCCGAGCAAATCCCTGGTCCCAGACTGGTGTGTTAAGGGCTGAGCAGCTGCAAGGGCTCAGCACAGGCCTTGGGGCTGCTCCGTCTCGGGGATGGTAACACCTTGGAGGCTTTGGCTCAAGGGAAGAGTTTTCCAACCTGTTCCTGCCATTTTCTCTCACCTAAAGGCTCCTGCTTGAGACTTGGCTGATTCACTGTGGGAAAGGAGCTTCCACTAGGGGAATTTCCCAGGAATTCTCTGGGTATTTTTTGATATAGTAAAGCTTGTAGAGAAAAAAAGTCTTCCTAAAGAAAGATTTTTTTTTTTTCTTGCTCAGTCATGAGAAAAAAAGTCTTCCTAAAGAAAGATTTTTTTTTTTTTTCCTTGTTCAGTCAGGCTAAAAAGCACCAGTGCAGGTACACTCCTGCTGTCTTGATTCCTAGGAAACCAACTTGGTTATGCCAGGGCTGACTTCAGGCCTCAGCAAAGTTGTGGTTTTAGCGGTGAATTGATATACTGGAAAAGACCATGGCCTGAGAGACACAGGCAGCAAAACATGCCTGGCAAGAGGTGTGGTTTTGCTTTTCCTGGCTTCCCTGGCCTTGGAAAGCCCCAGATCCTGGGCTGTCGCAGACGGTGTCGCAGCTGTCCGTGGGCTGGGCTCTCTGGTCCCCAAGGGGACTTTGCCAACACACATGGCCGTCCTCTCGGGCCACTGGGCACTGGCCACTGTTTCTAGGGCAATGCCCAGTGCATCCTCACCCCATAGCTCCATCCATGCCATCACAGCAGTGCTCCTGATGAAATCCATGCTCGAAGCCTGTGGCACCAGCAGGCTACAAAACAACAGCTTCATACCGGTGTCCATTTCCTAATAGTCAAGTAATCCATGTCTGTCCCTGTAGGAATCAGTTAAAAATTGCTGGGGCCAGAAGAATTCCCCAGGTTTGTAGAATTGTCTTGGTAGCCATTGGCACCAATGATGTATTGTTATCTTCTGCTGAAGATTGCAGTGGAAAGCGTGATCAGTGGAGATTCCTGTGTTAGGGAGGCGTAAGGAGAGGTGACAGTGGAGTACTTTGGAAATGGCTCTGTTCGCAGTCATCCTGTAAAAACTGTGGAATTTGCTTTTGGCTCACTGGGCTGCAGCAGCCTGGGCAGAGCTACTGAGCATTTGTCTCTGTGGCCCTTCTCCCCTTCCTGCACTGCTGGGGCTTTGTGAGGATGAGCACTGACTGCCTGGGGGTTTTTGGAGAGTGTCCTTGTGAGGGTGAGCACTGACTGCCTGGGGGGTTTTACAGGGAGCCATTGGCATCACCATTTTGCGTCTCTTGCCACTCTGATAGCGAAGGGCATCGCACCACCACAACAGGTCACAAAGCCACCTGCTCACACAAGCCCCCTTTGGGCAGTATTTTGGGGAGAGATCTGTCCCTACCCCTCACCAGCTCCTCCCTTGTGCTGTCCCACTGCCCAAGCCCGCAGCACTGGACCTCTGGTGGGCTCAGCTCTGCCTCCTCCTCTGTGCCCGTGAGCCCCCCAGGCCCACCTGTAGCTCGGTGGCTATGACAGGAGCCCGGTGCCATGGCAGAACCCGGAGCTCACCCAGCGCTGCTCACAGCAGCTCCTGGGAATGCAGGTGTGGCCTGGTGGGTGCCATGTCCTTGCCATCCAGCAGCACGGGCAGCCAGCGCTGAGCAAACAAAGCCTCCTGCTGTCAGCTAACAAATCAATTGCTGATGGCTCTCAGTGCCTCCAACAGGAACAGGTTTGGGCACCACGGAAAACACTCATCTTGCCCCAGATGTGACGTGGTGGAGGCAGCTGGTGCGTGGGTTGCTCACTCTGTGCACATGGACAGAGGGCTTTGCCCAGTGCACAAACCACCGGAGCCTTCCTCCTCTCCGAGCACACCAGGAGCCAAATGCTGGTCTGGAACAAATTGCGAGCACACGGAAAGGAGCCAGGGAGATTAATTACAGAAACCTGCAGGGTCCTGAGAAATGCAGCATGGACTCCATCCCTGCCCCATGGGCATGGAGCTGGTGAGAAGCTGGGGTGAGCTTCTCTCTAGGCTGCTTGTCCACTGTAGGGTTTTAGCAATTTTTGGTACCAACACTACGGTCCCTCGCAGCCGTCAGTGCAGTGGGGCATCCGTCAGCTGCCTTGCTGGAAGGACTCCCTGGGAAACATAGCTGGGCACAGCCCAAGGTTTTGAGGGCTCCTGCCCAGCACCTCCTGGTCTGTTTCTTGGGTGGGAAGTTGGGTGGTGTCCATGGGGTTGGGGCGAGCCCAGAAACAGGACAGGGATGGGCTTCTGCCTTGGGCTTCAAACTTCTCCCTCACACAAACGTGTTTAAAAACATGTGTCGCTGTTAATGAGCTGGGAAATGGCTCGTGGAGTCACAGGTGTTTCTGCCCATTTGCTGCAGGGCATGCGGTGCCTCGAGGTGTGGATGGGGTGCTGTGGGATGGATGGGACAGGAGCTTCCTGAGGTACCTGGGCAGCTCCCCTTGGGTGAAAGGCACGGGCGTGTTGCTGTGTCCTGCATATTGCATTTTAACACCTCAGATCCTTCCATGCAGATAAAAAGCCTCATCAGGGCTTTAATGGTCTTAATTAAATTTAGTTTACAATCCACATAACAAAGGTCTGGCTCTGGCAACATTTGATACCTTAATCAGAGAGATGGACATGCCAGGCTGTCCTGCGATCCCGGCGCCGGGCACCTCCAGGCTTGGTCCTTTCAAGCCCTTTGTGAATCCGGTGCTGGGCTGCAGGGCCAGGGCAGGGCCGGCTGCTCTGACTGTGCCGTTCTCCTCCGCGCAGGCACTGAGGGACCGAAGCCGGGCAGAGCTGGGCATGGCGGCATCGGCGGTGCCGGCGTGGGGAGCTGCAACCCCTCCTCGGAACACGCCCTCCCGACACGGTAACTGGGACGCTATTCCCAACAGCCAGGGCCGGGTAAATCCCCTGTTCCTCTTGGAAAAAAATGGCTCTTTTTAGCACTAATAAAGCTCCCTTGCAGCTCTGAAGGTGAGGGTATGTACAGCCCAGCCCGTTCCCGCCCGGCTCCTGCACCATCCCACGGCCCGACCGAGGGCTTGCCAATCTTTTTTGGGGACTGGGGAAGCTGATGGACAGGGAGGATTTAAAGCAAAGGCTCTGCCAGTGCTGCCGTGGGTGCTGGGCCAGGGCTGGGGGAGAGGAGGAGCATGGCTTGGCTGCAGATCAGAACAGGTTCTTCTTCCTCAGAGTATGGGACCACGGTGTTTTATGATCTCATTTTACAGTTTTTCATACTAAATTGCCTGTATTGCAACACCAGTGCAAAGACAAATGTGAGGAAAATGCTGTACAGCAGGGGGGGCTCACCTGGGAGGTTTTCGTTTAGTTATATGCATATAGAAGAAATTCAGAATTTATCACATACAGTACATTATATTTTACATTTGCCCCATCCATGGAGGTGTTCCAGGCCAGGCTGGACAGGGCTTGGAGCAAACAGGTCTAGCAGAAGGTGTCCTGCCGATGGCACGGGAGTGGAACAAGATGGGCTTTAAGGCCCCTTCAGAATCAGAGATTCTGTGACAAAGTAAATATAAACAATATATTCCTTTATATAGGAATATAGCAGTATATCCTATAATCTAAGAAAGGTATACTTCAGAAAATGTAGTCCAGTGTATATTATACACATTATATCAATGCATATTATATTATACAACATATACTAATACATAATGTCTGGTTTATGTTTATCAGACAATGCATATTAGAAAATATTATGTCCAGCATGTAATATCATATATGCATTATAGATGATTATTGATACATTGCCAATCCTGATGTAATGAAACGCCGTTGTCTTACAGAATGTTTTCTCAGCTCTGCAGCCAGGGTTTGTGTGCTGTGGAGGACAGAGTGCACTGCACAGTGCACTGGGGCTGTGCAGATGCACACATCTATGCACACCCGGCACGTGCACTATACATGCATGTCAGACATGACCTAAAATAATATTATTTATTGTATGTACATAGTGCATTGAATATTCCGTGATGCACATTATATATGTGCAAAATATTGTAACGTGTATTATATTACACGTTCCTTATGTAATGTTTTATAGAATTTATACGTTGCTGATGTGAATGACACAATTTTCTTATGCGGTATGCTCTTATTTAGAATGTACGTATATAGGCACACATATTATAGTTCGTATATTAATGTTGTAGTTTATACAGTGATATGTACATATCGCTACACGAGATACCAGGGATGGTCCCCTTTAAGGTCCCTTCCCACCCAGACCATTCTGTGATCCCACGGTAAGTATAAACTATTATATATTATTTTATTTAACTTTAATAATTAATTATTATTAATGTCATTTTTGTGCCTGCTGCTGCAGCTGGTGGGGCTGGGGGTGCCTTGGCCCCGTGTTCCTGCCCCGTGCTGTGCCGAGCTGGCTCTGCCACACGCTCCTGTCCCACCTGCGCCCATGGCAGTGGCGAGGGCTGTGTCCCACCCGGCGCTGTGGGCCTGGCACCTCCTGCCCCCCGTGGGTGCCGGTGCTGGGCTGTGCTGGGCGCTCAGCCCGTGTGCCGTGCGGGAGCTGCGTGCCGAGGGCCTTCCAGCCGGAGCCGCGGCACCGCGCCTGCCCTGCCCTGCCCGCTGACACGGGATGGGGCCACACGGCTGTGCCCGGGGTGCACAGGCACCACCCGGCCCAGGGATGCCAGTGCACTGACTGAGCACTGTGACCCCTTGTCCGGCTCCCCCTGCTCTCCACTTCCACAGGAGAGTGGAGGTGCTGGGCGTGGGACAGGGATCCTCCTCAGCAAAGATGGGTGGAGGCCAGGTTCCCAAGGGCAGTTATTTCTGCAAAGGGAGCCTTATCTGGAGGTGGCTGCATTAACTCTCCATTTCTGATGAGAGCACCTGAAAGCAACTGAGGAGAGAACTTTGTCGTCTCTCTTCAGCAAAGGAACCGAGAGTTCCAAGTGTCTTTTCTGACCTGGATGTGCAGCCCCCTGCACTTCCTTAAGGAATATCTCAATAGAGCAGAAAATCACTGTTAGAAACATCTTGTTTTTAATGCTGATGCAAGTGGCTGGGCCACAAGGCACTGCAGGGAAGCAGGTTATGGACAGTGGCTTCTGGGAGTCCCCGAGGGTTGGTCATTGTGCTCCGCAACCGCCGAGCCCCCTCAGTGCCGCGGGAAGGGCTGGGCTGGTAGAAGATGCCCACCCTGCAGGGGTGGCAAACGGCACTGCTGCGACGTGGGGCCCTGTGGGGCAAGCGTGGGGTGTCACTGTGTCTGGTGCCTGTGTCATGGGGTGGTACAAATACCCCACGGGCACTGGAGCCTGGAAACGCCACGGCTGGTTCCGCACCGGGCAGCTGCTCCTGCAGCCGCGGCCTCGGCACCAATGGAAGGCAGGCAGAGCGTGTGCCGGTGCCGCCGCCACCGCGCCGTGTCCCGCAGTGAGCGTTCCTGCTCCGTGTGAGCCGGCCCTGCACACCCACGGCACCTGCAGCAGCCCGGGCCCAGGCAGCTCCACACGGCACCGGCACGGTCAGGAGCCACCACCCCCTCAGCGGAGACAGAGCCGAACTGGACCCAACACCTCCCGCCCGGGCGCCGCACACACCACCCAGGTACGCACCTTCTACTGCCCTTTGGGGACATTTATTGTGAGCAAAGATTTATTACATTTGCGAGGGGTAACAGAGCGGCTTTGTCATCCACCTCAGGGTGCAAAACCACAGGTGAGTTTATACAAATTAATACGCTTTTGACATCAGGAAAACACTATTTCATCTGTGTTTTAATTTCTCCCTGAATTAGAGATGCATATTGCTCTAACAAGAAATGGCTCCTTACTCAGAAGGATGCCTTTGAAATTGTTTCAGACCAGCTACTGGATAACTAAGGGCCAGACAGCCCTGCCTGTCCAGCCCTGAAAGTAAAATAAATTAAAATACACCTTTTATTTTCTAAGTTTCTTCGACAACACAAAATCAGTAGAAAGGAAAACCCAAATGTGAGGCAGAAAATCAAACCAGCCATCCAGGTCCTGAGTGATGGAGGCTCCTTCGTGCAGCTGTGCCGGGTGGGTTCCTGTCAGCTCCACTGGCTCCTGCTCCGGGGGCACTGGGGTCTGGGCACAGATCCCACAGCAGAGTGGAGGCACCTCAGCACCACTGGCCTTGGCTGGAACAGCATCCTGTGTGCACAGCGTGGTCCCAGGCTGGCAGACGGACAGACAGACATAACACCAAGTACAAGTGCAAAAACAAATGGGGCCCAGTGGGGCATTTCCCAAAAAATGCAATCCCTTCACTTAAAGCAACTCCCATTCCATTGGGAGGTGTGCATGGGAGTGTCCAGGAGCAACTGAACACCAGCAGGATATGGATCCGTGACTGTCGGATCTCAGATTTCTGTTGTTTTTAGAACACTGGGGATTTACCTACAAAAATTGTCACCCCTAGAAACCTACGATACGTGGAGACCAAAACACATCACCTACTGACAACATGAGCTTTGCTCACTACACCAGGTGCCAGGAAAACACTGCATGTCCTCAAAAGCCTTCAGATGTGCTGCCCTGTGGCCAGAGAGGGGTCACAGCCTGCTACCCTGCTGGGACAAGGTGGAGGGGTTACCCAGTTTTTCACTCCATGCTGGGGATGGGTCGTGGCAGGAGTGTGGCTTTTGCTCTTCCAAAAGGCATTTGGTTATTCTTGTTGCTCTAGGGAGTGGTTCAGTGTGCAGCCATCACACTGAAGGGGGCCATGGCACTCCTGCAGCGGGACAGAGCTGCTCCCTCATCCACCTGTGCTCCAGAGGCTAGTCATGGGAAAACCTCTATTTAGACAGAATTCCCCAATGCACAGGTAAGTGCTGCCCGGAATGACTAAAGCGACGCTCTAAGGGTACACTGAATAACTGGTTTCAATGCTGGTTCAAGACCTGTAGATGTGGCGCCAGCACCTGTGCCCAGGGGCTTGGGGCCCTCACTCAGCTGGTGACAGTGCCACGCTGATGGTAACACAGGTGACACCTGATCACCGGCCACGTCTGTCCCAGTCAGGGAACCGCAGTTTTACAGAGCAAACCCCTTGTCCGTCCCCTTCCAGACGAGCTCCCCCCAAAGTGCCCGTTCTGTCGCTCCCCTGGGCAGAGCTCTGTGTCCCAGGGCTCAGCTGGAAGCCTTGCTGAGAGCGCTGGCGGAGCGACGGAGCTTCCCGGAGACTCTGCTCCTGGAGGCACGTGGCAGCGTGGGCGAGGGCGGCTCCGCCAGCTCGATGCCGATGGTAACAGTGAGGTCAGCGCTTGCACTTGTGGTGAGGCAGCCTGGAAAACAGGGAAAAAACAGCTCAGGACAAAACAGCCTGTGTGTATCTCGGAATAACCACATGGCACAGCCCCTCCCCTCTTCCCAGTTACTCCTGGGCATCACCCAGGTGAACCTGATTTGTACAGGAGGAATTTGGCCAGGCACCTGAGGAACTGCGATATACTGCACTTCCTGGAGAAATCAGGGATTTCTCTTTGCCAGCTCCCACAAGTGAGGAGCAGCCAGGCCGTGAGAGGCCACAGTGCCCCGGTGAGCACCGAGGCCCCCGGCATCAGGGC
>JAYRBT010000114.1:5057799-5078227 GCA_036023395.1 Myiotriccus ornatus | reverse complement strand
CTCCCACAAGTGAGGAGCAGCCAGGCCGTGAGAGGCCACAGTGCCCCGGTGAGCACCGAGGCCCCCGGCATCAGGGCCTTTGGGTCTGCACAGCCCTCGACGGCTCCCAGTGCTGTGGCAGCCCCATGGCGTAGGGGGAGAATACTCCCATCCTGCTCACTTGATGCTCCAACAAACCCACATACAATAGTTCTGTGGGGGTTATATAAAATTGTTTTTTGCTGTGTGTCACTAAGCAGCTCTTGTGTATTCAGTCTGTTACAGAGAGCTGGAAACGAGCTTCCCCAGCGTGAGGAGTCGCACAAAACTCCCTGCAAGATGTCTGGTGTCTCTCATAAAAAAATCCTAAAGAATCACGGTTTCTTCTGATTCTGCTACGTGACAGGACAGCAGGTACCCTCATTACCAGTGGCTCATCCTAGAAGGATCTCTGGGAGCCTGGGGCCTGTGGGTACTTGGGGTTACACTTTGTTGTTCTACAGCCTGGAGTTCCACCTCAGTTATTCCCCACAGGCCAATATGACCCGAGGCTCAGGCTGGCTGAGGGGGAACAGGTGAACACAGAGCCTTTAACTGAGACAGGACTGACCAAAGCCAGGTGCAGCTTCTCCCAGGGACACACCCTGCCCTGCTGCTGCTGCTGGGGGTCTGACCTGTCCCAAGGTGCTTCCTAGGGGAACACCTTTTCATCAGCTCCCTTGGGGAACAGCATTTTTAAACCATGTTGCAATTCTCTCCCTAAGTGTAAACACAAGTTTTTTCCTCCAGGTGGGAGGGAAGAACAGCCTTGCAGCCAGGTGAGGAGAGTGGAGGGAGGCTCTAAGCCCACACTGAAGGCCAGTGCTGGTGCCACTCCCTCTGAACTCCAGAGGGATGGTTGTGTTTGGCAGCACAGACCTATTTCCAGTTCAGCACCTGGCTCCGTTCTCTGCCTGTGCCTTTATTTGATGTTAGTTCCCATGCCTGGCCAGTCCAGGGCTCTTTAATCCTCCCTTCACCTTTCCTAGCCCGGGTGACTCCCAAATGTGCACAAAACACCCCAAAGCCCAGGCAGGGCCTTGGCTGAGCTCCCCCTCAGGTGCAGGCGAGCAAGGCAAGCCTTGCCCTCCTGGACAGGTGGGGATGTGGCTGTGGGTCAGTGTGGTGGCAGGATGAGCCCTGTCCCAGGACAAAGACCCCTGTGGGCTCTGCTGCACTTTCAACACAAGGGGTGACCTGCTCTGCTTCAGCAGCTCTGGGTATTTGAGTGACTCAAAGCAGGAGTGGAACAACAGCAGCCAAACCCGATGTGTGAGCCCCCTCAGCCAGCCTGCAGCCCCCCGTCTGCATCTCAAAGACAGCCATCACCTACCAGATTGGTACTTCAACACAACTGACTGAGGGGAAATTGCACATTTTAAAAAGGTGGAAAATGTGACTTAGCCTGTAAAGGCATTTTCTGTGAAAAATTCGGAGCTGTCAGTTTTGGATTAAAAACAAAACCTGTGGTGCTGTTGGCCAGGGAGAAAAAGCATGGGGGAGGGAAGGGCTGCGAGGGAGGTGTTATACTTGACATTCCTGCAGTGAGGCAGAATGGCAGATGGTCGAAATAGTACGGTTTTCCCCAAATGGATGAGCTGAAGCAACGCTCGTGTGAGAGCTGAACAGTGCATGGCTGGTGCCTGTGACAAGGGGCAGGTGGAGCTGTGGCCAGGCACACCTAGGCCAGGAGCACCCACAGCACCTCCGCCTTGGAGCCGGAGCGTTCTGACAGTCCCAGCTTTCTTCTGGCATGTCCCGAGCTCTGCAGCCCACCTTGCAGCTCCCTGGAAGCGCTGTGACTGATGGGGAGGTGGCAGCTGCGCAGTGAGCGAGCGACAACCGCCCTGGAGAAAGGCTCCCATACCAGCATTCTAATTCCCCTCGCAAGCTGTCTGGCACAGGCTCTGGTGACTTGGCCGTCTTGCCAGGGGAGCCTGCGGAGTTGGAGAGGAGGCTCCGCGCGCTCGGCTGCGCCCGCGGTCACAGGTGGGTTGGGGTTGGGATGCTCTTGTGCTATGGAGGAGGCTGTTTGCTCCCTCACTGTTGTTCGTCTGGGAGTGTGCCGCGGCAATGTGAAATTACCAGCAGTGAAAACCAAACAGCAGCTTGTAAATAAAAAACAGTGAATTATAAGGAAACCACAAACACCAGTTTCTGACTCTCATGGACCAGTGGAGCCCTTAAAATTCAGAACTCATCCAAACAAGTGGAATTTACAAAGAGGGAAAAAAGCTGCCCAGCAGCTGCTTTCTGCGCGTTGCACGGCTGGGCATCGTGGCAGGAGCAGCCCCACACAGCTCTGTGGGCACTGGGGACAGTGGCCAGCGTGGTTCCTGGCTCAGTGCCCGTGGCTGTCCCATCGCTGGTCACACACACACAGACAGACCCTTCCCTCGGTGCCCGTGTCCCCGTGCCCAGCAGCAGCCGCCGGGGCAGCAGGTACCACGCGGGGCTCGGGGCGCGCAGAGCCAGAGGGGACAGGGACAGCCAGAGACAGACCCGGAGGGCCCCAGAGCCACCACGGCCGCACGCTGAGCAGAGGAGGAAGAAGAGGAGGAGGAGGAGGAGGAGAGCTGTTAGAGGTGAAGCACAGCAGCAGCAGCAGAGGGGCCTGTGGGAAGCGTCGCTCTTACCTGCGGCCATTACCGTAACGAGAGCGTTACACACTCTAATCTAAAGGGAGAGAACACAAAACGGTGTCAGTGCAGGACCAGCACACCCGTGACCTGCTGGGCCAACGTCAGCCTGGCACAGCAGACCCTTGCACGTGCTGGGCACCAGCGGGAAGGGCAGTTCAGGAAGGAGAGTTCCCCTCAACCCTCAGGGACCGGGAGAAACTGGGACCTGCACACTTCCTTCTTGGGTCTGTGGATTGAAACAGTCAAGGGAGGGAGTGCTGGCAAAAATGGGAATGAATAATCATTGCACTTCAGCCTTTGCCAAACGAGCTGCCATGGGATGGTGGGTGCAGCTGCCTCGGCTCCACCTCCAGAACCGTTTCTGGTCACACCATTGCAAACTGCATAAGATTTGAGGCTTCACAGAGACCTAAACCACTGGGACACTGCAGGCAGATTAAAACCCCAGGAAATTAACAGTGTAGGGATCCCACAGGGCCTCTTACAGGTGAGGCCTGGTGAGAGAGGTTTCAGCTTTTAAATTAAGTTCCTTGCAGGAGGGAATTAGAAATGGAGTTAGGAATACAGATACAACCACACTTTAAATGAAATTGTCTTGTGGGAAGCTAGAGAGAGAGAGATGGCTTATTGCATCTCAAATCCACCAGAGAGAACAAACCTCGTTTCTCATGCCCCGCCCTGCCAGGGCTCCTGAAGTAGCTGAACACCCCTGAAAGCAATGGTGGGTCTCCATGACCTGTAAGGATCCTGAAGCCTTGTCTTTAAAAAGATCCACAAAGTTTTCACATGGGCTGTGCCTGTTCCAGCCCCCCATTAACCTGTCAGACAGGACAGGGCTGTGGAATTCTTTGTTATCCTTCCCAGTAAATGTGAAGGTCAGAAAATTCCAGAGAGAATCACTGTAGTAAATCTGCCCAGTGTTCCTGCTTCCCACTTCCAAGGACAGGCTCAAAGTACACTGTAAGCAGCATCCTGAGCCTGTGTGGAATAAATCATCGATAACTGAAGCAGTGGCTGTGTTAATCAAACATGTCCTGCCGTGCCTTGGAAAGCTCTAAGTGAAACAGTAAGAGAATCTCAAACTACAAGTTAATCAGGGGCAGAACCACCCCTAAAATAGCATTCACAGTTTCCAGGAGGGAGTGCCTGGCACCGTCACAGGCCCAGCCTTGATGGTTTGAGGGATTTGGAAATAAACCCTAAATGTACACATCGAAGTTTAATTAGTCAGGACTTGGAGCAGCCGTTAATTAGTTCTGCACAGGTTGGCCTCAACCTCAGCCAGGGGGAGCCCAGAAAGCATTGGGGGTTTTGTGGGTGGCACAGGTGGAGCAGCCCAAGCCCCCAGCCCGTGGCCACAGCTCTGCTCCAGCTCTGCTCCCGCTCTCCGTGGCCACGGAGCCGGTGCCTCAGTGCAGAGGGAAAATGCAAAGGGGCCACATTGCCTGGAGCCTTCTCCGAGCTGACAGCTCGAGCAGCTGGAGCTGTCACCCGGCAGGAGAGACGGGCCTGTCAAGCCCATATTTTCTGCCATCCCAGCAGTGATTGCTTGGAGAAACCCTCTCTCTCTGCCTCCTCTTCCGGAGATCATAGCTGGGGGAGCTCCCTCTGAGCCATCAATTACATGGAAGAGGCAGCGGCCCAGGCTGAGAGCCCTAATGTGCCCCTTCCCTGCTGTAGATCCCGAGGGAACACAAGGCTTGAGGGAGAAGCAGCCCCAGCACCTGCCCAGCCTCAGGGACAGGTTGGTGCAGGGCACAGGGAAAACGACCCCTGTGCCCAGAGCAGGCGGCTGCTGCTTTGCAGGGAGCTGCAATGGAAGGATTCAACTTCCCTACGGCTCTGCAGGGATCCAGACCCTCTGGAGCCAGGCCTGTTCAGCCACAGGAGCTACAGGGGAACAGAGCTGCTGCCCCAACCGTTTGTGGTAGCTGTGACACTGCTCTGTTTAATGCCAGACCATTCCTGCCCCTCACAGGGACACTACGGTGGCAGCTCTGTGGATGAGGGCAGGAAAGCCACACAAGAACACTGATAACAGAGAGCACAGGGGCAAGGAGCAGCTCCCAAATCTGCTGGTCCTGCCCCAGGAGCCCCCGAGGGCAGGCGAGCAGCAGCTGGGA
Source organism: Myiotriccus ornatus (assembly GCA_036023395.1). NCBI lineage: Eukaryota > Metazoa > Chordata > Aves > Passeriformes > Tyrannidae > Myiotriccus > Myiotriccus ornatus. Next base: position 5,073,444 of record JAYRBT010000114.1, on the reverse strand, counting down.
CAGAGGCTCCAGTCTGCTCAGGATGTGGAACTCCTGGGATTAAACAGAGAGGGAAAGCCACACAGGTCCTGTGCTTCCTCCTGAGTACTCACGGGGAAGGAGGAGAAGAGACAGCCGAATCCTGCCTCCTGTGGTAACTCTTCTGGCTCCTCTGCTCCACCTCCCTCAGCTTTTCCTCTTTGTTCGCTGCCTGGACAACCACGGCAGCACCGACAGCTACCCGAGTTCCATCTCACCTGCTGAGCACGGGCTCGGTGCGACTCAATTCCCTGTCCTTCCTCCCACATCGAAGGGACTCATCCTGGACCAGGGAGGGTTGGGCACGGAGGTTGGAGCCCACAGCTGCCACTGCCAGACAGTGCCAGTGCTGCCTCCTCTCCTGGCAGCAGCAGCTGAGCTGTGGCTCCGAGGAGCCAGGACAGGCAGGAATTTCCGAAGTCCCAGGTACTAGAAATTAATTGTTCAGTTTCAGGCAACACTGACACATGGATCAAACTCGACCCCTGGCACATGCCGAACGTGCTCTGGTATTGTGGCACAGCTACTCACTTTTGAGTGCGTATTTTTTTACTACTGCCCCCAGAAAGACAGAAATACTTAATATACAGAACCTGGAGAGACTTTTGTTCCACCTCTACACAGATCTGACCAAACACCCTACAAGGAAAACACCATTTTCCAAGGAAAAACATAAAAGCAAAAAAAACCCCAAATAAGTAAAAAGCAAAACCAGAGAAATCACACCAAAGCAAAAGGAATCCTGGCTCATCATTACAAAGAGCATCAGTCTGGTTAAGGCAATAGTTACTGTGGGTTTGGTTTTGTTTCTGTCAAAAATACATTTTAAACCTAGATGTCAAATTGAATATATTGAAATATTCCTTTTGCTTTAAAGTTGGAAAGGTAAAGCTCAGCACTGAGCAAAAAGTGGTTTAAAATAAACCAGATCTGCTTCCTTGTACATTCAAGTATTTTCTACAGGAACTTTATGCATGTAAAAGTCTGGAGACAAAAGAAAAGCATGTGTCACCTTTACAACAAAAAGCCTGCAAAATCTCGGTTTTATGTAAATCAGCAGACAGGTTCCCGAGGCTTTAAAACCAGGGAATGCTGAAAACCTCTACAGTTCCTCAACTCAAGTGTTGCTCCTGGGCAATGCCATAATATTCATTAAAGAATCCATTTATCAACAGATACCACGTCTGAGTTTTCCAGCACAGTCTTCCTGACACTCCACTGAAAAGGATGCTTTAAAAACATTAAGAAGGAACACAAGAATCCGGGATGCTTTGCCTGCCCATTCCACGATATCCATTAGCAGCTAAAAAAGCCAAGATTTACACTATATCCTCCCTGATAACGTTGAGCATTGTGTTTTATTTTCCAAGTCATTAGCATGCACAAGAATGACCTCATGGTGAACAGATGCACTTGGATATGGCAGTGATTAGATCAGTCCTCTCAGCAGTCAAGTGTGCCCGTTCCCATTAACCCTTGGAGCGCCAACGGCAGCACTGCAGCTCCGGGGTTCCCTTCAAACACAAACCTGCCCTTGGAGTACAGACCCCTCACACGATCCTCCTGTGGTGGGCAAGCGACGACTAGACAGTTACCCTGAATACCTGGCCACTTCCACTTCCTAAGGGATAACACCACGCTTCTGGCTGCTGACCTTACACCAAAAAAGCCCCAAAGCCCAAGGCAGCCCTTTGAGCCACAGAGGCAAAGTCGGGGCGCTGCTCTGTCTGTGTGTGCCCGCTTCAGCTTCACCATTTTGTTAAGGAACACACAAGTATTTTGTTGAATAACTGTTTCTGGTTTTGGCTGAGGGAGCAAGAACAGCAGCTTAAAGCCTGTCCTCTAAAAGCAGAGAAATCTGCAGAGGGAAAGGATGAGAATAATTCAATAGTGTTGGATTATGGAGGATTTCCTGGGCTGCCTCTCAGACCCAGCCTAATTAAAATACAGCATGTAATGCACCAGTTTAACAACAAAGGGTCGTATTCCCAGCTTTTGTTCCTAATCTGCACATCCCCTAAATGAGTTCAGGGATGGCCATTCTGCCTACCCGGCTGCGCTTTCAGCGCTGAAGATAGCCAGGGCTATCTGTGATCCGTGCGGGGAGTTTAAGGCTCTGCGCGTGGAAACAGCCAAGAGATCAACTGGATGATTTTCGTGCAGAAAATGCAGCACCTGCAAGACTGCTGGTGACAGGGAGACTAAGCCAGGGCAGGAAACCCACATCCCACCCGAGTCTGAGGGATGCATCCCCCGGGGCAGCATCAGAAAATGCAAAAACACGCAGTTCAAATCATTAGATCACGGTTAGCAACACCCCAGTGATGTGTGTCAGTGAGAGCTACGTGTTCGATTCATTTAATGGTCCTGATTTCTTCTTACCACTAATGAGAACAAGCTTCATTTTAATAAAAAGCACACTTGCTCCATGACCTTTCTGCTGCACACGTGTATTCGCAGCACTGACAGGATCACACTCGAGTGGCATTAAGAATCAGATCAGATGAGAATTAATCTTAAATTTACCTGAGGAGTTTACACTCGGCAGGGTTAGCAGCACCAGCTGGCTTGTCACCTGTGCCAGCTCATGAATCCCACAGAATCATCAAGGCTGGGAGAGATCTTCAAAATCATCTAATCCAGCCACCAAGCCAGCACCACCATCATCACCCCTAAACCACGTCCCCAAGTGCCACATTCAGACACCTCCTGAACACTTTTAGAGGCAGTGACTCCAGCACCCTCCTGGGCAGCCTGTGCCAGTGCCTGACTACTTTCTCAGGGAAAATTTTTTTCGTTTATTGCTCCCTGATTAATTTTTCCTGTTTCAGAATAGCAATTCCCTTTTTACATGGAGAAAAATGCCATTCGTGTTCCTAAGCAGCAGACAGGTGATTCCTGCAGGTGTAAGACAGGTGGGTCTGTGCCTGGAGCAGGACTGCCTGCCTGTGGCACAGGCTGCATGCTGGGGAACAGCTCCCGAGCTGCCAGCGCTGCATCCAGCCTCCCTTCCAACTGCCAGGCAGCATCTGATGGAAAACACATCCCAGTGGCCACGGCTGACACTGTCCTTGCTCATCACTGACTTACATATGCAGGTGAATCAGTAGGTAACACGAGGAGACTCTCTGAAGCAGAGAATTCTGACACCAGAAGTCATGGCCAGCCTCCAGTTCATGAGTGAAAAATTAATTCTGAGTCTCAGAAGTCCAAAAACTGGGACCTGACTGGGGCAGGTTTTACAATTAAAAGCAATTAAAATAATGAAATTATAAAACCACATCCCGAGTACTCAAGATTTAACAGTGTTCTGAAAACCTCAGCTATTGGGAAACACTTTAACCAGGTTTGGCATACACAGCATATCCCAGCCTTCCGAGAGCGGCACTGCCAAGGGATCTGCCCTGCTGGACCACATTTGTACACAACCAGAGCACTGCGTGCTCTAAAAACCATGAGAACGAGACACAGATATGTACAGAGCAAAACATTTAAAAGAGATCAATATATCTACATTTCTATTTGCTGATACGTCAACAGATAAACGATTCAAATGCTAACAACCAACCCTGGGCACGCGCTGCACTCCTATTGAAACGGGCAATTTTTTTGTCTCAGACTTTTGGCAGAGTGTATAAAAGAATTTAATGCACAGCTGTTCTACTTTTTAATGTAGGAAACATTAATCAAAGCTTTAAGTTATAAGCTTTCCTAGCGTTGTTTAGTATTCCAGTTCAGCAGAGATCAATAGATCCATCCCGTGTTCCCTGACGCCTCTCCAGGACGCAGAGGCGCGATTATGTAAATGGCCCCGACTCCCTCCCCTCCTGCCAGTGCTTATCTCCAAAGCCTTCTGCCTGCTGCTCCTGGCCACCACTGCCCGGCCCGCACAGGCCTCTTATCTCCTCACAAAGCTCCGAGCGCGCCAGGATCGGAGCCAGGAACGCTAGACAATGCTGCACGGCTGGTTTTATTCCTAAGTGATTTATTCTAGCAAATTTAATTTCTTCCTTCAATGTTTCAGTTTAGATGGAAGATATCTGCTAACAAGTCGGGCTAAAGAGAAATAGAGCAGATGTCCTGCAGCATTTGTACAGGTTGGAAATAATCTATTCAGCAATCCAAAAGAGAAGCAGGGAATGATTAGAAAGCGCCAGTGTCACCCTATGAGTGTCAACAATGGATTAAGGAATCTTTGTTAGAGAGTCCAGCACACGGTGACGAGATACTTTCTGGAGGCTGAAAAAAACACATCTTGAGAGCACTAGAAATCTGCTTTTCAGAGCAAAAGATCCCTTTCAGAAGAGGTTCACTTAAACTCAACCGAACGAGCCAGGCAGCGATTTGTACCTCACTGACCACACAGTAACCTGAATGTCCACAGGGCGCGAGGAATAAATGCCCGGAGTTTGGCACTGCTTTGTCACCTCTCGGGAGGGCTGACGAACGATGAGCACTGATGTGTGTGTACACACGCGCACACACACCCCCCACATATATCCACACACCCATTACAGCCCCCAAAGAGGCTCCAGGACAGGTGCTGGAGGGCAGCCCGCAATGTGCTTGTCTGCACTGAAGGGAAGCGCCCGCATCCCGCCCGCCGCTGTGATTCCCTAACAGCACCCCGTTCCTGCGCTTCTTGTGCATTAATCCCTGACCCTGGTAGCTCAGCAGCATAATCCCCATTTAGCATTAGCAGCAGCTTCCCCTGTGAGGAACTATTTTTGATAAGTGAGCCCCAATTCAGGCCTCGCTTTTGAACAACATATTCCCAGCTCAGCAAGAACCCGGAGTCCTGAATGAGCTGGAGCCCATCACTGCGAGAAAGTTCATTAACCTCGCCGGAGTCGGGGGTTAACAGGATAGCTGAAGAAAGGACCAGTCTGAATAGCTCTGATGCAAAACAAATTAAAATGAATGTCATCATTCCTTTTGATATTCATTAGTTGATTCAGGGGAAGAATAGTCTTCTTAAATTTGCAAGCATTTATCTACAAAAAACAGGTGTACATCTGCTGCTCAAGTGCTTCTTGGGGCTACAGAGAAGAATAACGTGCAGAGACTCACCAGTTCCACCGAGGGAGTAGCTGGGAGAAGGAGAAAAGACCTGAGCGGCAAAATCCTCAAACGTCATCACTTCTTTGTGGTTCTGGATGATGGCTTCGAGGTACAGAGCTCTCTCCTCGTAGCTGGGCGGCCTCGTTAAGGAAACGTGTGTGCAGAACTCAAGGCTGTCCCATGGCGTCCCCGAGCACCAGCCCCTCAGCCCCACATCCACACTGACCAGGCTGCCATGGGTAGGGACCGGGGAGGACCAGAACTGCCCAGCAGTTCTGAAGAGGAGCAGTAAGGAGAGGGCACTCTTCAAGGCTGGAAATTCAGGGTAACACCTTTGAGCTTCATGACTGAGAAACAGCAACTCGGGAGCTGCCGAGGTCAGGAGCAAACAAACTCCCAGACTGCAGCTTTCCAAAACCAGAACCCACCATCACAGACGGGCTGTGGCACTATGGGAAGCTCCTGGCACACAATATTCCTGTTCCAATGACCAGAAAAGTGACTAGATTGGAGAAACAAGCTATGGGACAGAGGGGATCAACCTCCCCCACCCCCCCAAATTCATTTGATCACTGGACTTCTCAAAAGAAATTAACCACAATAAACACAATTCTGAAAGCGTGACAGTTGTATTTAGGGCAGGTGCTGGAAGGTGCAACCTTATGTATCCCAAAGAAACGATGGACATTGGACAAACCCAGCCCACAACTTGCATGCATTATGGCCTGCATAATGCAGACAACAAAGCGAGCTAACATGGAGACTATTGCCTTTTAATTAAAACTCGGCAACCTGGAACACACAGCATTCAAACGTGTAATCAAAAACCAGTCACCAATAAAACTTACAAGCGTAACAAGCTGAAGCAACTTTCCAGCTGTCTTAATAGGACCCCTGCTTGCGGCAGCCTTTCACAGCAGAGAAAGCAAATCTTCCCCTTTTGTGTGCAGCTTCTGTCTGCTCAGAAGGTGAATCATACACTTCCAATAACAGGATAACGCTTGGGACAAATCTACAATGGGCTGGAGAGCCTCACGTATGACTTTATGAATTAGGGCTTGCAGGAGCCAGGATGACATCTCATTCTCCGTTTCCTCAGTGAAAACAAAAGTTTTCAGCGCCTCATTGTGCTTCTGTTACGGGGAAATGCACTCGAGCTCTGCAAGGCTGTTCAGTGGGAGCAAAGGCCAAGCTGAATTTAGAAATTAGGAGCAGGAGAATAACACCAGTGACAACAGAATGCAGGTGAGGGTATTTAGAATTGAAAAGCATTACTAATTAATATTGAAGTGCCATTTGTAACTTGCAGTACATTAACAAAACCACTCTGAAACAGTATTAAAAAAAAAAAGAAATCAGAGTAAAGCGGTGCTTAAAACCAGGAGACGATGGTCTAGTGTCGACCTTGAGGGGAATAAGCAAAGCACGTCTTCGTTGCATGCGAGTTCCTGCAGGCGTGGTGGCAACAAAAGAAAGAGAAAGAAAAGAAGAATTTTGCTTTTAATGCTTGCAGAGGACGATTGATATGTGATAAATCTTCTTATAAACTTCCCGTGGAAGCCTGGAGAAAGAAAATCAATAGCCAGCATTTCAGCGTTTGCACCTGCTGACAGCGTTATTTGCTCAGTTTTCCTCCCTTCCCCGAAGCCCGGGAGAACACATTCCTGACAGCGCCAGCGCCAGCCCGCAGCATGCGGGGCTGCCTCCCCATTATGGGCTGAACTCCTGGTGACTCTTGTTAATGAATAGGCTGCCAAACTTCCTCGGAGAGGAGGCACACGCCTGGGCCCTATTCTAAAGGGACTGACGGATGCCATTCACTTCTCATTATGGAGATGCTGATTCCTCGGCGCTCGGCTGTTGCCAGGGCCGAGCTGAGGCGGCCGGGCGAGCGCCGGCCGGGAACAGCGGGATGCGGGGGCTGCGCGGCCGTCTGGCCAACAGCCCCTCCGACACGGAGCTGGCACGTGCTGGCGCAGCGGGAGCAGACCCAGGCGTGACAAATTGCTGAAAGGGCTCGGCGACACCGGGGGCTGACGACCACCTGAGCCTGCGGGCCGGCCGGCAGCTCTCGATTCACGGCCGGGGCCGCGCGTGGGCCGCTTCAAACCAGGCGGGGAGACGGCAAAGGCTTTTCATGCTCTGCCTGATAATGCCCTGCTGCGTAATGAACGGCCCTGCACATCTCACACATCAGCACGCGCAGCCGCTGCGAGCACACCGCAGGCTGTGCCGCTTCGCTAAGTGTTACACGCAAAAACACAGCCAGGACACGCTGACCAGGTTTGCTCTGCACCCTGTAAACGCCTATTGATGAGCTGGAGGGTGCTCCTCGCCACACAAAAGGCTGGAAAAACCCCCTGGGCCAAACAGCTGGGCATCTCCAGGAGAGGCAGCTGAGGAACAACACACTGTGCCATGCTGATGCCAAGGTCCGGAGAGCCGTGCAGATCCACAGCGGCTTTGGAGGCGCGCGAGGAAGATCCCAATTCAGCGCCCCCCTTGCAGATTAGAAAGCCGAAAGCGGCGGGTCCTGCCGAGTGCTGCACACACTGGCTCCACTCTCCAGCGGCTCTGTGCTCCCCATGTCCCTCCCAGGCTCCCTGGAGCAAGAGGCAGTACAGTGGCTCCCGCCATGTGGGCAGTGAGCAGGATGCCTGTGCTCATTTTTGCTTACAGTTTAATCAAAAAAGAATTGAACTGAGTGGCTGCAGGAAAACGAAACTAAACTCCCTGCCATCTCTGTTTCAGAGCAGACTGGGGAGAAAAGCTGGGATTCACTGTAAAAGCCAAAGAACTGAAGTTTAAGAATGTACATGAACGAGCTGTAAAGAACTCTCTGAAAAACATCTCCATTCTGTTAAAAAAAAGCCCCAAGAAGTTTCCTGTTTGTCCCTCAGCAGGAACGTGTCCGTCCCAATAATCCCTGGAGCAATACTTCAGTCAGAGCTGCACCACACAAACATGCCGTGCCTCCAGCCCACGAGCCGGCCCTGAAATGTCCCTTACACACCTTCCAACGCTACGCTGACTCTTCCTGACCTTTGTGTGCCGGCTCCTGCGAGCTTCGGGCACAGCCAGCTGACAGGCAGGTGCCCTGAACACTGAGCTGCATTTAGATGGAGTGCCACATAAATTGCTGGTTTAAAAATGCAACCCGTGGATCAGCAAACCCCCATCCCAGCTCAGGACAGTGCTCTGGGCTGAGCAGGACCATGAGGGAGGCCCAAGTGCAGCTTTCCTAGAGCAGACTCAGGGCTCGAGGGCTGCAGGAACACAAATCCGCTGCTGCAGCCGGGGCTGCAGAGGATGGGCTGTGATCTTGAACCCTACCCCAGCAAAAAGCTGGACAGCTGGCGGCCCTGATTAACTAAGCCCCCAGTTATCTGGAGGTTTGGAGCGTCCCCTGAGATCTTCAGATAAATGGAGTCATACCAGACCCTTGAAGGAGCTGATCAAAAGCTCCTCTTTTAATATATACGGCAATTTGACCCTCCCCTCCACGGCTGCATTATTTTACATTTTGTTTCTGCCAAGGCAAAACTCCAGGGCAAAATGTTTAAAACAGGCACAACAAGGTTTTTTTCATTTCATATGAAATAATGACTTTGAGAGCTATGCAAGGTGAGAATTATCAATCATGAATATATATATAAAACTGCATAGAGCAGGAATTCACTTCCTATTTGAATACAGCAGTGAAATCTCAGCATTTGAATATTATGAGCTTTTAGAGGTGTTTTATCACTATATCAATTATTTTAACATTTCAACCACACAATGAAGGCTGTTTGAAAAAAAACTCCAGCACATTAAAATGTGAACATTACCTATTTTCAATAAACCACATCACCTCATTGCAGCAGCAGGACGACACACAAAGTTCTGTGGTGAAATACACAGCATCTTCCAGACGGAGAATGAAAAAGGAGGCAAAAGGCAGAAGCTTTTGTAAATTCATTGGAGAGGCAGGTAGAGCCAGCACTCGGCTCTCACCTACCAGCATCACCTCTACATATTTAACCTCTACAGCACAGAGCCAGTTTCAGACACATGGTTTAAATTGTAAAGACTTTGAAAACGCTTCAAAGTCCTTGTCGTCTGGGTTCTGCAGGTGACCTGAACTATCCTGGGGCCAGGGTTTGGCCAACGTTTCCTTCTCTGCACACACGCAACATTAAACCACAACTAACTGCCCGTTTACAAACAGGGAATAGAGAAGGCGATTATTTGTCAACAGCAGATCCTGAAAATGTAGAGCTTTTACTTCTGAACCATAACTCTGTGCTGACCTCAAGCAAAACCCTCAGGGCCTCATCCCTGCCCATGACAATGGCCAGCAAGTCCTTCCCCATTTTCATTTTATTTGAAAATAAAAACATTTTTGGCAGCATTCATATACTCTCACCAACATACGGAAACAACGGTGAATTCTGCTGATGCAGTGGGCAAATAAAAGACGAAAGTGTTTGTGGGCTTGTGGACAGGCAAGGGGAGAACTGACTGGCTGCTCTCCACAGATTGTGGTTCCTGCCAACACCACGGGGCACCAGTCCCGGGACTGGCACCCAATCGTTGGGGTGCGCGGAGAGCACACGCTCCAACGCCTGTTCCTCCAGCTCCAGAGGGACTGCCGAGGCCGTTAATGCCGACTGCTGGCATGGACCTACTGCAACTCCCATCTGTGATGTGCATCCCACCCGGAGAAGGGCTTTCAGGGCATCTGGCCAGTGGAGAAGCTGAAAGTATAGAGGTAGACAGCTTTTTCCAGCCCATCAGACATCAAGGCTGTCTACATGTCCACGTGCCAAATCCTTCTTCCACCCAACTAGGGAGACTTGCAGAAAATCTTTGAACTCATAGTTCAATACAAGAAACACCTATTTCAGTTTCCTCCTGACTTGTATCACAGGGACCAAAGATGGTTCCACAAAAGGGGGTTTGCTGCTGACACCGTGACAGCAGTTTGGAAAACAAACGAGAACAAAAATGTTTGGGACTTACCAAAGCAGAATAAAGCTGGGACCATAAAACTGAGGTTAAGAGAGATGTGTTGGCAGATGACCTTTCTACACCTAATTGTCCTCCCCAGCTCTGCACAGGATGGAGTTACTGTGCTTTTAAAACGTGGTGCTAGGCAACTTCAGTGTGAAACTCAATCTGCTTCATTGGACTCACCATCATTTACGGTCTAGTGACCGTCACTGCCGCATGAATTTCACTGAGAACTTTTGGGGGAATTTTAGTAACATATATCCATCAGTGAACAGGTGCAATTAAATTTTACCTGTCAGCAACCGCAGACTTATGTGCTTTTTATAAACCAAGGCATCTGAGATGCAAACTGCAGTGATGCATGTCTTCAATGGGCCCATGTACCATGTGAGACACGCGTGAGCCGAGGCTGTGCCACCGACGGGTCTGTGGGAGCCGGGCCCCCTCTCCAGCCCCCGCCACGGCCATCTGTCCGTGCTGCAGCCGGGGGAGCCAGGGCTCCATGCGCTCCCTCGGCAGAGCAGGGTCGGCCCGTGCCAGGGCTGCTGTTCCTCCTCCTTATCCAGAACGGGCAGATGATCCTCTGCTGCCAAAACCAAGAGCTCATCCTCTCCATGGCATAATTTTCTACTGCTCTGCCACCCCTCCATGCAGAATCACACAGACAGGCAGCCCTCTCTGCTGGGGGGCTTGAGGGGTGGCTGGAGCCCAGGACACTCTGGTGTGCGGGAGACACACCTCTCCCTGGAAACGACAGATATGGGAGGTTTGCAAACGGGCTCCTCATTTGTGAAGCGCCTGCCTGGTGCCGCAGCACCGTGCCTGGAGCTCTGCCACCTCCCTCCCCGCAGCAGGGCCTGAGTCTCTGCAGAGCGTTACAAAAGAACCTCAGTGCTGACTGATGGAGATGGGCTGCAGATCCCACAAAGCGCACGGCGCAGCGCGTTGGTCCCCTCGCAGACGGTCGCCATTAATGGCTTTAAAGAGGAAAGTGCGACACAACAACAACAGAAACACGTTTCACACGGTTTCAAAGCATCTCAGTGGAAATCAAGCAGTGTAAGAGCAAAGCCATACTGAAGGTGCCCTGAGGCAAAAGGCTCCAGCTCACACTGTCTGTGTGGAACCCCGCGCCGGCTCTTGGCTCCCGATGCCGTTCGGCAGCACGTGGCCCAAGGTGTGCTGCGAGCACCCGTCTGGCAGAAGCACTCGCCTGCCGCTCTGGGATATCAAGAATATGTGGCACATTAGTCATGCCAAGTGCTTCAGGGGGAGTTTTGCATTTATTATGAATAAGGCAGAAAACAAGCTTTCATCTTAATTTCCTCGTGCTTCTGCTGGCGGGAAGCCCCGGGAGCAGACACACGTACCGTAACAGAGCAACCGTTCGGCAGCAGGAGCGAAGGGACAGCGTCCCCTCCCCGCTCCGACACAGTCCTGTGCTCTAATGGCACTCGGCTCAGCCCTGCCCTGAGCTCTTTTACTGTACCACCGACTACCTGCGATGCTCTGCTCCCAGGCAGTCTGTTTGTACAGAGAAAAAAAGCTGAACTGCCCCTCCTCCCCTCTATTAAGGTCGCTCCTGTTCAGCGTGTTCCTCATGCACGGCGGCGGTGACAAACAGCCACACACAGCTGTGCCTAAAACATGGCACTGTATGTTTTGCATGGTACAACTCTGCCCATCCAAGGTCCAATCAGCCACTGCACTCCGTGCTTATCACTGCACTGATAAGGCTTTGATGAAAATATTTCAACTGATTACAATGATGACATAATAGCCTGTTACCAGTTAGAGCAGCAGGAACCCTGACTAGTAGCTCCACAGGGCACATAAAGACCTAACCACTGAGAAGGTACTTCTGAAAGAGTTCTGTACTGCAAGAGCTGTTGTGCCGTCAGTGGCACAAGTTTTTGGCCAGCAAATTAGCAGGGCATGATCCCCCCCATATATGTTTCCTCTAGAAGTATCCATGCAGTTCCCTACTCAGTCTTGAGATAAAAGCACAGGAGTTGTCCAGGTCTAATTGAAAGTCACCTTCCCAGCACCCCAAAGGAGAGAGATACAGAGAAACTGAGGAGGAGGTCCTCTGTTCCGAGGGCACTGAGGTGAATTATCTTCCCTCTGTCTCCTCCAGCAAAGTACTTTTTCACCCAGGGAAATAACCTGGAGACAGAAAAACTGAAGATGGGTGGGAGAGGCGTAGAGTGTTGAGAAGATGTGCTTCAGGCAGGGATGGCCCTTGCCAAGACCCTCATCAGGAGCACCTGGGCACATCCTGCCTTTGCCTGTGAAAGGGAGCTGCTGTCCTGCAGGGGCCTGGCTGTGCAGGACTCAGGAGAGACAAATCCCTGGGTCCCACTTGCAGGGATCATTCCAGCACCGTGCTGTCCCATGTTATCAGTGTCTGTACAGCTGCTGATGCTTGTATTCTGCAATTATCTGCCTTATTCACAAACGGGGTGAGCATCAGGGGATAAATAACTGTAGGAAAGGTCATGTGTTACCCAGCAATGCTTCCCTCGCTTTGTCCAAGCCTTAATTTTATTCAAACACTCACAAAATGCACCTATTCCAGTAATACCACTAATGAGCTGTTACTTCTGGACATCTTAGAGAAAGGGGAAAGGTAGCAAGGTTCAATTATTTGTCATTTCCTTATGCCTCCCAGTTCCTTGGAATGGGCTGCTTGTACACCCAGGGATAATGTACTATCCTTGGGCTACTGTCATTACCACATACAAGCAATTTTACTTCTATTCGCTCTTGTTCCAGCCCGTGTGTTACATGGAAGGGGCTTCCTCTGAAAGCTTGAGCATTTTTGCACCAAAACTGTATTCTAGCAAGTTTTTGTTTGTGAGCAGCAGCAGTGGAATTTTCAGCATCATTAAATGTCACCCTCAGCACCTTTTGGGAGGGAGAGTGAAATTACTGACAGCCTTTACCAGGCATACCTGGAGAAGTTTTGAAAACCTGGCCCCTGCACTAGCAGCAGTGAAGACCAGTGAATACAGAGCACGGTGCAGGACTGACAATCGATGCCCTCCCCAGCACAGTCACTTCCAAGGCACTGCACAGGAGCCTTTCATGGAGAGAGATGCTGTGCTGCACTGACAGCCTCCCAAAAACTCTACGGAGAAACAGCCAGGCCTGCTTGTGCAGAGTGGTCGGTGTTCGTAATTCTCACTCTGCAGAGAAAAGAGTGATTGAGTGGCTGAAGCCTTGTTCACTCACTGATGTGTGCACCCTTCCCAGTACAGTCAACGTTCCTACACTTATTGCCAACCCATTGCCCCAACACACACACATTCACCTAAAGTCAGAAATGTCACCAAAAAATTCACATGCCACCCGAGCTCTGCTCCTCAGCCCACTGCTACAGAGTGCACTCTGAGACAAGGAACAGGGCGAGCTCCAGCACTGCAGTATCCAGGTAAATGCACAGTTGGGAATCTCCCAGGATAAGGCATACTCAAAACCATTCAGAAACGGAAGTTGCCAGCCTGTGTAATTCTCAACTCTGAAAACTAAACACCCAGAAGCAGGGGAAGGTAATGACACATTCATAGTTCAGAATTCAATGGAGAACGACAGAACTGATCATCTCTACGTTGCCTCCAAAATCTGTGCTGAACAGGACAGAGTCACCCTTAGGCACACATTTGCACCCAGGATTTTTGGGGCAGGGAGGACAGGCTGGCAGCTGCAGACTCACAAACCAGCTCAGATTATAGACACTACAGACATGCTGGGAAAAGCCCCTGTTTTGAGTTTCTGAGCACAATGCTACAAGTGCTGTTTAAGTAGGGCACAGATGCCAAGGAGAAGTCAGGAAACCGTTGCCATCTACACAAACATGGACAAAAGGAACTACTTTTTTGGATTTTAAATAAAATGAAAGAAAAATTGTAATTTGGTTAGTTTCGAATCAACCTCTGCCCGCAATGAGCAGCAAGGTGTCTGCTGAACCAACTTACACACACCTTGTTAGAGAACGGAGTAAAAGAACTGTGGGAGGTAAGAAATGCCCTCCTCCATCGCTCACAGAGTATCACACTCATATTGCTCACACAAAGAGGTTTGCATTTCTTGGTATTCAATAGTGATGCTTCCAGGTCTTCAAAATTAAATCTTTTTCAAATGCAAATCCCTGGAAAGCTCAATTGCTCTGAAAATACAATTTTTACAAAGTTTATAATCTCTGAAGCAGCTCTAAGTGTTTACAAATATTGACTGGCTGCACGGAGCTGCATATGGACACAGGAATTCCTAGAATTATATGGAATATAAATGCATATGCTGAATGGATTTGTTTGTGAAAAGAGCTCAATTCATTTAGTTGTAACCCAATCACAGCCAGTGACATCTCGGAAAGGGGCACGTCTGTGCTTCGAGTAAAACTGATGGACTTCGAACTTGGAACTCTCACTCTCTGGTTAACGGAAAAATCATATTTTTTTCACCTACTAAATGTTATCAAACCTTCCCTGTCAGTTTGGTAAGAGTATGAAGATCTGGCAGCTACAAGAAGAACAAAATATAATTACATGAAATAATTTTGCTCCTTCCAGTTTATGACAGATATTTTCATTTCTGCGTCTAACACTAAATAGCTCAGTTTCAGGTCTACTATACTTGGTAATTTACATTTATTACAATCAGGGACAGGTAACTGGGGCTTATTATCACATCCATTACGAGTGACACCATTTGCAAGACGCTTAATGCTAAATGTACTTGTTGCTGTAGTGAGACAGGCTGGGAAGAACAAATCAGAAAAAGCCCAGCAAGACATCAGCAGGGATGTCCCAGCTTTAAATTAAAATCAAAATAAAGAGGACAGTGTTTTAAAATTATTATCTGCCATATCTGTAACTGCTGAGGATATTCCAGAGCAGGGACTGAGCACGGAGCTCTGGGTGACAGACACCACCCGTGGACTCAGAGCTCCCCAGGTCTGACTGAGCCCCGGCAGAGCAGGAGCTTGGTGGGGGCTCCATTTCCACCACCCCTTTCCATGCTCTGCCTCTGCCCTGCTGGATTCCCCGGGAGCGGTCCCTGCTCCAGCCGCTGCCGGCAGGGCCGTGCTGTCCCTGCCTCGGTGAGCGGGAGCTGGCACGGCACGGCACGGCACAGCATGGCACGGTACAGCACGGCATGGTACAGCACGGCTCGGCTCGGCACGGCACGGCACGGTACAGCACGGCACGGCATGGCATGGTACAGCACGGCACAGTACAGCATGTCACGGCACAGCACGGCACAGCACGGCACGGCACAGCACGGCGCGGTACAGCATGGCACAGCACGGCACGGCACAGCATGGCATGGCACAGCACAGCACAGCACAGCACAGCATGGCACAGCACGGCACAGTACGGCACAGCACGGCACAGCATGGCACGGCACGCCACAGCATAGCACGGCACAGCATGGGACGGCACAGCATGGCACGGTACAGCATGGCACGGCACGGCACGGCACAGCATGGGACGGTACAGCAGGGCACAGCATGGCACGGTACAGCACGGCACGGCACAGCATGGCACGGTACAGCACGGCACGGCACAG
>JAYRBT010000114.1:5018958-5057699 GCA_036023395.1 Myiotriccus ornatus | reverse complement strand
GCACGGCACAGCATGCCACGGGACACCACGGCACGGTACAGCATGGCATGGCACAGCACGGCACGGCACAGCACGGCACGGCACGGCACAGCACGGCACGGCACAGCACGGCACGGCATGGCACAGCACGGCACGGCACAGCACGGCACGGCACAGCACGGCACGGTACGGCATGGCACGGCACAGCATGGCACGGCACAGCACGGCATGGTACAGCATGGCACGGTACAGCACAGCACGGCACGGCACGGCACAGTATGGCACAGCACGGCACAGCACAGCACCTGGCGCTGCCTCCGGCCCGGCCCTCCCGGCAGCTGACGGGGAGCTCCCTGCCAGGTGGCTGTACTTCAATTACACTGGCTCGGCATTGTAGGGTTAACAAGGATCCAGGGGAAATCTTTTATTCATATAACACAGAATGCCTTTTGTTGATCTCTGAATAATGTTGCTTAAAATCCATTAAATGAAAATGCTCTTTGCAGCAGCCAGCCTGCGACAGGTACAGCGGCACACCCGCGGTCCGGGCACGCGGCCGTGCCGGGACACTCTGAGCCCCAGCAGCAGATGATTCAGTCAGCGCTTAAAATAACATTTTTTTTCCCTGGAAGTGACCCCCCACTAGGGGAACTGGATTCCACTTTCCTGGCACAGCTCAGCCAGTGCGCATGATATGATGGCTCCCCAATAGCCCAAAGGAGTAAATTAAAATTCTGGTGCATGTTTATGAAATCTGTTTGTTTTAACTTATCAAGTTGGGGGTGGGAAGCAAAACTAAAAATGTGACTCCTTCACAAAAAGGCAAGTTAATGCAAGGATTTCACTAATGTTAACTTTTTCTAAATGTTCTGCTGTTTCTGAAAATACTTCCCCATAGGCTTCAAGTAACTCAATGTGGCATGGAAGTCTTATCATCACATTTAATTACAGGGCAAGAGGGGAGTTCCTGACTGAGCTGTATGTACACTATTAATCACGTTCTAAATCCGAGCACAGGAGAAATGATGGTGGAGATGGAGAGAACAGGAGGGAGGATGGTGGATGATGCTCAGCTGGTTGCACCCCTGAGATGACAGTCAGCTCTAACATCCAGCACCAGCCAGGTTCAAGCCAGCTTAAAAAGGAGTGAGAATGAGACCCAATCACATACCAGGCTACTGCATACAGGTAATAATGCAGGTAACAGGACCAGAAGTGCTGAAAATGCCCCAAGATAACACAGAAGGAAAACTCCTGCCCATGGGAAGAAATGTCACAGAAATAACATGAAGGGCTTTGACAAACCACTAACGTGATTCCAAAGAACAGGTGAGGTGCCACTGGAGTCCTCTGCAGCTCAGGACATTTGGTGTGTGGTTGCAGATTAAAAGCCACTGAAGTGCACTGCAGGAGCAGAGACAGGCTGGGGCTGGGCCCTGGAAGCTGCACGTCATGGGGCAGGAGGTGCAATGACCTGTGCCTGTGGTGAGACCCTCCAGGTGCTCAGAAGACTGGGGTCACACAGATCCACTGGGGAAGAGTGCCAGTGAGCAGTTCTGCTGTGCAGGCCACGGGGCACAGCCAAGGCTCTGCACTGCTGCCCATCTCCCAGGTGTGCGGGTTATGGAGCACGCGCTTCCCCTGCCAGGAGATTACGGCCCACTCAGAGCGGCAGCACCTCGTTCAAATGAACAATTAATCTGATTTGAGAAGGCAAACGAGTGAGTCGGTGCTGATGCTGCAGAGACAGCTGTGACAGGGCTGGAAATCACACAGGAGATCCACCCACCCCTGCGAGCCAGCGCAGGCAGGAGAGGTGGATGGCAACTGGTGACAACTGTGCCGCTCTGGTCCCTTTCTCCAAGGCTATCAAAAACCTGCCTGGGAGCCCCCAGCGACAGCCCAGCGCCACTCTGCTCTGCACAGCCCTTTCCATCTGCTTCCTGCCAGGCCCTTCTGACACATCTCATTCTCCAGCCAGCACAGAGACGCTCCTTTGTCACGGTGACCACAAATCACCGCGCGGGCCGACCCTTCCCCGGCACGTGCCTGGAAGCACCGCCGGGCTCTACAGATCACAGGAGGGATCCTAACGAGGCGTGTGTGCCCACGAGCTCAGTCCCTGGGGCCCGGGGGTCCGGCTGCTCAGGGCACATGGCGGTGCTCCGGTGGGACAGCCTCCTCACAGACCCCCCTTGAGCACAGACCCAGGAAGCTTCCACCTTGTTCTCAGCTTCTGCTGAAACACATAATTTCCTTACTGTTCACACTGCTGCTTTAAGCTAAACTTCTGAACTTCTGTGACGTCATTAACTGCTGAGTCATTTCAGATATACATGGAGATGATGGGGATCCCACAGAGAAAGGCGGGGAGCAGAAGATGAATTTTTAATGAAGCATCAAAGCTGGTGGAAGCAGAGAAGGAGAACGTGCACGGCCAGTAACCCTGGGGAGAAGCTACACGGCAGGGAGGCTGGGTGTTGTCAGGCTGCTGTCAGGTTTTTCTGTATTCAAGTTTTCTTCCAAGTCTAAGATTAACTTTCTTAAAAATCACCTGCCAAATTTGACTCAATTTTAAAATTTCAACTATTGAATTTCAACTATTCTGTCCTCTGCAGAACAGAACCAGCACTGCACTCGCTCCTGCCCAGTTACACACTGACGCTTCCCACATTTACCTTCCCCAGGAACCCAGGAAACTGTTTCTTCCCAGTCAAAAACAAAAGGAGAACGTGTGTCTTTGGCATAAGTACAAACAGCTGTAAACTGTGTCATGACCCACATCAGGCCTCTCCTACGTGAGCCTGAGTCAGTCCTGTGAGCAGCCTGCAAAATTTTATCATTAGCTGGAAAATGCCCGCTGCAACACAAGATGAGCCCATCCAAATAATTTCACTTGTAATTAACTTTGGAAATACATGACAGCCTTGTTTTTGGGAGTGATTTCAGAGCCTACAGCACCTCTCGCACTGCCAAGCGTTCTGGTTTGGAGCCGTGTGTGAGTCGGTGTAACAGCAGGAACACCGGCACACCAAGTGGGGTATTTGGAACGAAATATTTGGCTTTTTTGCAACACCTCTTTTCAGTAACTGCCCTGGCTTTGGCGTGGGGGCTCCCTGCTCAGGCACACTGCTATCTGTTCCCCCTATATAAGGCCATCAACATCACTGCATATGCTGATACCTTGTGCAAGGTTGGGCTCCGGGTGTTCGAATCTGCCTCTCTGAAGCAGATACTGTTCTGCAGCTCGAAACAATGCCCAGCACTTCAGAATGAAAAGAGAGAAAGTGAACATTAGCACATCAAAGGCCCCTTTCTGAAAGAAGAAAAATAGCACGATGCACACTTTAATCTTTCTGACAATCTATGCATGGCCTGAGCCGAATTCTATTTTTCACACAAATGGGAATGCTCCATACGAGGACGTCTGCACCAACAGCAACAAGAACAGAGGAGCAGGAGCTAGCACAGACTTTGAACTTTTAAAATACGGATTAACATGCAATAATATTTAAAAACTGATAGAACAACATCCTTCTTATCTCTTCTGATAAAGCCAAATAGCATCAAACACGTTTTACAGGCAACATACAGAAAAACTGCTAAAAATACTTTGATCTAAAAATAAAAAGAAGTTAGTATTAAACAAAATACAGGCAATATTAAAATCTTAATGTAAATGTCTATTCTTTAAAATCAGTTACCTATCAGAGAACAGCCTTAAGTGTAATTCATTTAATTAGTACTTCCATTTAGCTAACTAAAGGTGGAATAGGATCCACACTTAGAGGTTTAAAAGAAAATACACCTAAAATATGTATACAGCATCTATTACCCTAAACTCATCTATTATTCTGAAGTGCTCATTCTGCTGCAGAAAGGCAGAGATTTGTGCCTGTAATTCTCCTGGCACTGGAGAAGACTCACATCCATCAGCCTGGAGAAGGTGGGGACAGCTCCCTGCTCAGCACAGCAGGGAGAAGCACCTGCAGAAAACCAGAGCGAGGCCAACAGCACAATCCCACCAAAGGAGAGGGGCAGGAGATCCCTCCTCTCCCTCCTTCACCAGAATGCTCTGTTTGCTGCTCAGCTCTCTCCAGGATTGTCTGCACGTTTTTTCTGCTGACAACAAGTCGAACTGTTGAGCCCAAATGCTTGTGGAGAGCAGGAGAGGGACTGCCCAGGAATGACATCCTGGTTTTCTTCACATAAACAGAATTGCATCTTCCTAACTATCAGCTTTAATGGAATGGCATGATTTTGTAAACAAGCCTTTAGCAAATGCACACACTGAATGGATCTGTTTCTAAAAAAAAGTCCAATTCCTTTGGTTATAACTCAATCCCAGCCCAGGGAACAATGTCTCGGAAAACTTCAGAGATCCCAGGCTTGGACTTGCAGAGCATCAGCAGTGGAGACGGGGAGGCAGCACGGCTGAGCCTCACACACCTGATGCTGTGCACAAACCACCACGGTCCCAACAGAACATGTTTATTCCCAGGAAGATTGAGAAAAATCCCGTTTTTCCTGCAGATATCTCAGTGACCTGAAAGTTGAAGCACTTCGGTCCCAAGAAGGAGCAGCAGAGCACATGTGGATTTTCCAAATGGACTGTCTGAAGCGTGGGATCAGTGGTGAGAGGACGGGTTGGCATATGGAAATATTGGAAAAGGAATTAAAACTAGCTCTTCTGGAAATCTTGCCATAGGGAAGTTTGCCTGTGCCTTGGACACCCACCCCACTACAGCCCAGCACGCTGAAGGTCCCACAAAACCAGGGGCTCCCTCCCCTCATTTTGCAAACACTGCCTGCAGTTTAGAGGGCTGCGTTGCTAAACACGGCCCCAGGCCCAGGACTTTTATTTCACTTTATATTTTGCTTTTCCAGGATACAGCCTTGCTCAAAGCAGTGGCTAAAATGCTTATTGGGGGAGGAAAAAATGGCTGGACCGGACAGATGGTCAGCCTTTGGATGCTGAAAGGGATTTTGAGGGAGTTGAGTAGTATGACTTAATTCTTGTCCTGAATATTGAAGGTAAACACAGATCAATCCAAATGAGGCAAAGGAGAGCCACAGCCCTACACCACTGAGCTGTATGAAAAAACAGCAGATCACAAATGCAGCAATGCAAAACCCAAAAAAGACTTTTTCTTACAACTTCCAACACTGGAAATATTGCCTCTCCTGGCTGCTCAGGGAACAGAAATTGACTGTTATTTTTAAAAATGCAACAATTTATTCACTGTACATAAATCACTGACTCAGCATGTTACTGCACAGTCAGAACACAGGGAGGTGAAGCAGAGAAACACCAAGTACCTGCTGTTTTCTCCCAATTCTGGACCATTACTACAATAGTCTCCGTGACATCTCCAGCAGCACCAGGATCTCACCCCATCCTAAAATCTCCTTATAGTGAACATTATAAAAAACTAACAAAGCTGCCTCAGGCCTGATGCTCAAAATGTAACAAAAGGATGAAATACAAGGGGAGGGAAACGTGTGTCTGCAGGTATCACGTTTCTCAGGTTTTTCCAGCGAGTGCTAACATGAAAAATGAAACATTATATTTACCAGTCTCTGTGTATTTTCTTTAGTGATACAAGGGGAGATCCAAACCTGTTGCTTAGGGCATTAAAGAACACTGAAGTCCACGTGAGCCGTTTGTTTGCAAACCCCAGTTTTGCAGATACTGTAACTGATGCACAAAGTGGGAACACAGAAAGTAAAATCTCTCCACTTTGCTCTCCGAGATCCCAGGACTTTGTGTGTTGACTTTTGGGATTCCAAACTGCACGTTGCTGTGGCATTTCAAACAAACGGAAATGCTGGCATGCAAATCCTATTCAGCAACTTGAGAATACCGAGGGCTTTTACAAGGCAAAGAACATGTTAAAAGTTCATTAATTAACCAGTGCTTGGGAACAGATGGAATGGCTATCTGGGCTCTAATTACTGTAAGTTGGGACAGAGGTTTGCAGACCTTAATGAGGTTCAATAAAATGAATGATTAGACATCAATCACAATTAGAGAAACCTGTAAGATGAGCTGAATTATCATGGCAACAAGTCATAAAACACAGGAGCATAAAACCCAACAGGCTCTGCAAAAGCCTAGAAAGAAAAGGTTTCTGAGTTAAAACAGTTCTTCTGGGTTGGAACAATCCCTCTCTCCTGACAACCCAGGGAGTTAACGAGGAGGGCTGCACTGTTCCCCAGACAGCCCAGGGGCTGGGTCACCCCTCCGAGGGTGCAGAGCACAGGGGTTACTCAGACTGGCATGTGTGAGTGTAGCTGCTATTCCTACAACTCCAAAAACGTCCAGTAACACAGAGTTTTATTTAAAAACTGAGGACAAAAAAATTATCCCAGCCACTTCCTTTTCTTACCACTGGAGCTGCCTGTGTGAAACAGTGCTTTCAGAGCCTTGAATTTCCCAGCTGCAGTAGAGTCTGGAGCGGGCAGAGGAAGGTGCTGAGGTGGAGACAGAAACTCACAGTACGGGGCCTTTATCTCTTATGACATGTGGAGTCTCTGAGCACCAGCTTCAGGGCTTGTTCCCCACGGTAACAGCTCTATGCTTCCGTCATCCTCCCTGCACCGCCGCACCCGTGTGGCCTCAACAGCGTCACTCTGACAGGCACAGCCCTTCCAAGTCCCCTTTCAATACCAGAAAGCCAATCAGGGTCACAGGGACAGCACAAGTTCAGGTAAGAGCTTTCAGGAACACATGAAAAGCAAAGGGCCTGTGAGCTTGAGCTTAAGTTGTAATGAATTCACTTTCATGATACATTTTTGGTGTTAAGACTTTGCAGCACTAAGAAAGCTGAGCTAACCCCGAGCTTGTTACAAAGTTAGCACTAAGGTTTTAAGTGAAATAACTGCTGCCTGAACAACGCTGCCCTGCCCAGCTGAAAGGTGAGCAGCAGAAAGCCTGATTCACTTAAGGAAGCCAACAAACTAGGCCAGCAAGGTGTTAGATCATCCACACTGTCACACAGGTGAGAATGAGTGGGGTGGATGAGCCCAAAGAGGTGCCATAAAGCCAGATGTTCAGCAGAAGTTACACTTTTTCAAAGAAACCTGGGCCAGGCCAATTCAGAGAAGTATTAAAACCCAGCAAATTACCTGGGATTTTGTTTAACAGAAAATACTGTACACGCACTAGCCTGTTACTAAGCATTAGATTTAAAAAATCATTAAAAGCCATCTGCTCCTGTTTATACACCAGAACCCTGCAGTTAATCGTACTGGGAAATATACACAGAAGTATGAAGTTGAGGAAAGAAAAAACACAAATTCAACATGCCAGCCAGTAAACCTGCTACAAAAAGTAGCTTTCTCTTGTTCCTCTCTCGTGCTGTCACCATGTTTATATCCCCAATAACAGGATGGCTTTCAAAGTTTTTCAAGTGCAGGCAGAGGAAAAGCCTTTCCTCTCCAAAGACTGATGTAAGATTATGGTGTTGCCCATCAAAATAGGTTTTATATAATAGACAAAAAAGCCCGTCTGCCTCCTTCTCTTAGTATCAGCTGCACAGGACATGTCAGGCTGGAGGGGAGTCAGGTAGTGGTCTGGTGAGACTGGATGTGGTACTTAGTGCCATAGTCTCGTAACCAGGGTGGTAGTGGATCAAGGGTTGGACTTGATAATCTCAGAGGTCCTTTCCAACCCGGCTGATTCTATGATTTCCAAAAAGAGGACAACAAAGTCACTCAGAAAATTCGAAGCTAAATCTAAAAACATTTTTCCTGTTTAGAAAGCTACTCCTTAACTTTTAATTACACAATTCTAACACATGTGGCTCATGGACACCATACACTCAAGTCAGAGTTTCTTCAAAGGAGAAGCAGAGAAGTTGAACAATGGAGGAAACCTGTACGGGCGACTGCACGTTTGTGCTACTGCGAGTCCTGGAGCATTAGGGATGTGCACACGGAAATGCCCGCGTGTGCATCTGCTCTCTGCGCCCCTTGCACCTTCCCACACCACGGAGAGGCAAACACACGGTTTCGGGGACACGGGAACGGCCTTGCTGGATGGAAACCGCCGTTTCCAAGGTCAGCACCCTGGTGAGCACACGGTGCATCCCACCAGACCCACTAGGGACTCCACTGCAGGCCGGTGTGGAGCCACCATCGCCGCAGGAGCCCTCAAACCACCCCCTAGGAAAGACTTTCCAGAGCCAGGACTTCTTAAATCCTTCCCCGCAGGAGCCTTCACCTGCTGCAACACTGCCCGCAGGGGACCCCGTAACAAGTGGCTCCCGGGGAGCCCGAGCGCCGAGCTCGGCCACCTCCATCCTCGCCCGCAGGTCCCTTTGTTCCTTTGTGCGCCGGAGGGAGCGGGAGATCCAGCCGCGCGCCGCTCCTGCCCTGTGCTCCTGCCTCCCTTCTGCTTTTTGTCTGGGAACAGCGGTGCGCGAGCCGCGGCTTTTCACTCCCTCCTAACGAGCCTTTTCATGACCTATATAATTCCACAGTCATGCCGAGCCCCCGTGTGCCACGCAGCCAGGATGTGCTTTAGTTTTCCCTGAATTTCGCAGTTTAATTTGATGATTACACTGTAAGAATTAAGACGCATCCTTTTAATCTAAATTACTCGGGGTAATTTAACTTAATTTTATTAAAACGTCGAAACGATCGCTGTACGTTCTGCACAAAGGAATTAGACTGGAAGGTTAAGAATCAGCATCAAGGATACCAGCAGCTCCCTCTAGTTGGAAAGTGCATTATTATTCTCCCCAAAGAGCCAGTAAATAGCAAAGACCCCCAAATATTACAAGCTGCTTACACCAAGCGGCTTGGGAACTTGTGTTAGAATATATAATCCTTGCAGATTCACCAGCTACAATGTCTGGATTCTCTTTTAGATAAAAACAACTTTTCGCTATCTATGGTGACTTCTGACAATATTTTTTTTTAAATTCATTAACTATCAAAAAAATTAGAATTCCCAGCATTTGACAATGAATCTGCTGTGGAACAAAAAAAAAATTACTGCACGTTAGGGCAGCGATTCGCAAACTGGCTTTTACTGAAATTTAAAATAAGCGTTAGAGCGTGCATATGCTTTAAATAAATATAGGGTTTCAGATATTGATCCAGAAGCCACCTCCTTACATTTCCAAGGCTTTGAAACTAAAGAAGAGGCTTTTTAGCCTGAGGGGTTAAAAGTGTGGGTGTGGAAGTGGGCTTTTGTTGGAAAAATTAGCAATGCTATGAGTCATTGTGCATTAGCGGCAGAATAGTTTTGCATCTTGTATGAATCCAGACACCATATGCCATGCGAGGGCCGCTCCGCTCGCGGTGCCGCCGCTGCCGGGCGGCCACGTGGGCATCCCCAGTGGAAAGGCTGTCTGCGCGCGGCGGCGGGGCCGGAGCGCGGCCATCCCGGCACGCCGGACATTGTCGGGAGCAGCAGGAACAGCTGGTAAGCCAGCGGAGCTCGGCTCGCCCGGCCAGCATGCTAATGAGGCGGCCGGGCCGCACAAAGCCCCGCGCCGAGGGGAGCGACCCCGGGGCCCGCCCGGCCTTCCGAGGGCTCGGCCCGGCCCCCGCCGCAATCCGGCCCGGCACGGACGGCACCTCGGGCACGGCCACGGCCCCCCGACAGCACAGCCTGCCCGCGCCCGCTCAGGGACAGCACCTCGCTTTGTGTTTTAGAGACCTGCTCGTGACAAAACAAACAAACAAACAAACACAACCCCAGGATGTCCTGGGAGTTCAGACTCAAGTTTCCGAAAGAAAAATCCCTTCAAAGCTAGCAGAGGTGGAACGGCAAAATCATCAAAACTTACTTTGAAAACACACAGAATACGAACGCCTTTGACTTTCCTGGTGTATAACTGGAAAAAAAAAAACAAACAGCAAACCACCAAAAACTGCCACAAGATGGAACAAAGTACTTGGCAGTAACCCAAATATGACTATTTTGCTTCTGTCAAAGAACCAAAGAACAAGACCCTCTCGTGAAACACAAGTTGGAGGTTCTTTGTCTAACCCGAGCTAAATCATTAAGCACCCAGGGACAGGTGTCTGCTCCTCTGTGTACCTCACTTGAAGAGAGGGGAGCTTGAGTTCACACCTCCCTGCGAAAGGAAATGCTTACTACGGATAACCAAAGCCCTGTCCCACGCTGACTCACCATGTGCCCAGCGAGCTAACTGGGAGGCAGCTAACTGGGAGGCAGCATTCCAGCCCAGACTGGAAGCGCTTGGCAGGGCAGGATCACGCCAACCAAACTGCACTGTTAGGAGGGGCAGCAGGCAGTGCTGGCTAAAACTCTGCGACAAAATCAGCCTGGGACTTTATCAACAACCTTCAGTGATTTTCACAGCTTTCAGCCATGGGGAAGAATAGTGATGGCCTCATGTTAGAGCTGAAAAATGAACTGCACTGTTAACATGCAACCTCCCCTGCTGCCTTCCTGCCGCCCCAGCAGTGCGGGAACAAGCCCTGTGTCTAACGAGGGATCGTGAGCAGGGACAGGGATGGACGTGAAACCGAAACCAGAGAAATCCAATCCCATTGTGTCTGCACACCACAGCAGCATGTGGAGTTCAGACCAGCAGAAGCATTTTATGCTCTTTAGATATGCACCGGCGGGACGCAGTAGATTCTCTGCGAGTCCATGAAGAGCTCTGTGAATGAGAGCTGAGGAGCCGCCTCCACAATCCCATGTAATGCCACCTAAAAGCTTTGCCTCGCATGACTTATTACAGGCTAGAGCAGATTAGAGGCATCGATCGCTGCCTGGAGAAGGTTCTCGCTGCGAGGAGGGGAGGCAGCGGCGCAGACAGACAGCCCGGCCATCGATCGGCCCCGGCGGGAGCTCAGCGCTGCCCAGGCAGCCCCTGCCGGGCTCCTCGGCCTCCCTCGGCTCCGGCCAGAGCGGGACCCCTCCCCAAGGGCACCAAGGGACCTGCTGCTCTCTGCAGCCACGGTGGCACAGGACTGACCACGGACAGACACTCCCGGGAGCCAGAGCCCAGCACTCGGCACAAACTGTCAGCTGCCGTGTCACATAAACTGTCACAGCTCCCGTGACACGTGCTTTAGAATTCCATAGCAATTTCTAACAGCATCATATAGCTATTTCATTCTTGGGATGAAATAAGGGAATAAATTGTGAACCCTCTCTGAAACGAGTAACGGGGTTTTCATCTCATTTTCCTGGTGCAAACACCCCCCTGTACCCACAGCAGAATTCTGAAGGTCAACGCCACAAAACACACTTTGAAAGGGACACAAAATCTATCTGACACCACATGCAACTCCAGAACATTTGACAGCCATTCACACAATTAAGTCCACCATAGCAAACTCCTTTCTTTTCCAGATAAAGCAGGTAAGCAGATCAAGCACTCTATGTGAGGTTAATCAGAAATTGGCTTAAACCACAAAAAGAATTTAATTAAGAATTCGAAACTGATGTTCTCTGCTTAATCTTCTCAATTCCAGGTATTAACACATCTACTACATATTAGTATGTCAATATCTGGATGCAATGAAATGAATTAAAGCTATGGATATCTTAGTGTGTTACATGTTTAGATGGAGTTTTGGCTTTACCCCACTGAGCTGCTGGCTGGCCCAGGCCAGCAGGCACACCACGGTCACTACAGCGGAGAAAACGGTAAGAGTTACTCAAGTATCAAATACTTCTCCAGTGTAAGGGCCGTGTTTTCCTCTGGCCCACAAGCAGGACTGCAAACTGCGAGCAGGGAAATGGTGACATCCAGTGCTCAGATATTCTGTAAAGTGCTCTCATCCCTACCGCGCTTGTTTGTGCTTGTTCCATGAACAGACACCTCCAGTGCTGGACACACAGATGTGTTATGTCACAGCAAAGTGCTCTAAACATGAGAAACTGAACAAGAAATTAAAACTCTTTTACCTTCAGGCTTTCTCTTTGAATGAACAACATGTAATGTGAACAACTCCAGAAACGAGGCCACAAACTGCCACGGTGGTTTTCGGTCAGCCCCTCTAGAACTCTATTTATATTCATTGAAAAGGCATAAGTGGCACAGCTGATGTCAGAGATCTGTGAGGATTTTATTGCCAGGAACACCTGCACAGCACGTGGACAGTTTCAACAGCAGGAGCTGTGGCTGAGAGCCACAGGTCTCCATGCCTACCCATCAGCTACTTCTTCCTCCCCTGGAGGGGGGAGCACTGTGCTCTAATCAAGGTGTTGGAGAAGAGTACGAAAAACATGCAGGAATCAACAGGCAGGATAAGTTGAAACCCCTTTTCTATCCATAAGACCAAACAATTTATCCTAAAACTGCGATTGTTTACAGAAATAATTTTATAATCAATATATTAATAAACCCCAACAGGAACTAACTCCTATTTATTCATTCACAGGAAGACATATGTAGCTTTAAATGCTAAGGAAATAGTTCAAAGACCACCAGAAATCCCCGAGGAATGCAGGGAAGAAGCCCACTGGTGCTGGCACGTGGGACACGTTCCACCCTCCCCAAAGCAGCTTACAAAGAGCTGCTCAAGGCCGAGGTAACACTTCAGACAGGTTGGGATTTTTCCTGTTTCTCTTCAAATTCAGTTAGTGAGACCAGGCAGGACTGGCAGTACAAGAGCTATTTGCAGTGGTGGAGGAAAAAAAGCCAAAGTGGGTAAGATAATAGAAATAACACCAAAAGAATTTTTCAATTAAACCCATTTAATTCAAGGAGCAAGCAAATGACTCCATTTGGAAACACAACCTGGACAGTCAGAATTGCATTTCCCTGGCCATTCTAAGGGGAGCACCAAACTAGCCGCGTTTTTGTATTTGAAGGTTTACCAGCTCTTGAGCTCAGAAACTGTCAGCTCAGACAGCAGCTGTCCATCAGACCCACAATACTTCAATCCAAGGCCTGATTCCCCCCAGTATTTATCCTTACAGTCAAGCCCAGCTCCCAGAGACATGCTCTTCTGCAGCTTAGGGTGATGCACTCTAGATCACACAAGCGTTCAAAAACCCTGTCCAGCACACAGCTCATTCCATGCAAGCTGCAACAAAGCTCGGAGATGCAGCTTTACAGCATCACTCCCACCAGTTTCTGAAATATTCAGCACTGCTGGATCCTGAACAGACGCTTGCTCAGTTTTGATATATAATTATTTGTTCATGAGAGTGGTTGTTCCTTCCTTTCCCCAGCACATAAAAATGAGGGTTGAATGCTCTCAAAACCCTGCATAAATATCTACCTTTTGACACAGCAATTTTAGTAAGCTTAAATATTACTATTTCGTGTTCTTATAAAATTTAAGTCACCTTATTGCTCCTGATTTCTGTAAATCACAGGCATATTTAAAGTCACAGTTTCTGCCCAGAAAAGCACCCTGAAGAGGCTGCTGGAGCACTCTGCCTCACGCTCCGCAGTTACTCAAGGATGGCAAGAGCCCCAGTTAGCAGGGGCTGCAGCCGCTCAGCCCCAGTGCTCCACGGCACCAAGGAGGAATAAAAGGGCAATTCTGAACATACACTGATGCACACTCAGCCATGGCAGCATTGCAGCAGCTACAGAAACAGGGGGCTTGCACTGTTCCAAAGACAACTGAGCTGTGCGTGCAACCACCCTGGGCCGGCTCCTGCGCAGTGCCATCACGTGCCATTTGATGGACACAAAGAACCTGTAGCCAGAATGGCTTTAAACTGAAGTTTAAATACAGTTAATTATTTTCGAATGAATATTTCTCTTATCCTAATGAATTCCTTAAAAGAGAAACAGCTACATAAACATAAAAAATAGACTGGAAAAAGTCTGATGTGGTCTGCCATAGTTACCTTCTTCATTTTCAAAGAGATTGCCAACAGAAAACTGTATCTGGGTAGGACAGTGGAATTTGTGTCATCATGACCAAGCGATTGTGGCGCAGCGAGATGCTCCCGCGGCTCTGCGGTCCTGGTCCCCATGGAAACCGGACTCGGATATTGTCCTCCGCTCGCTGGAGCACCGAGTCGGGAGCCTTTTGTGCCTGATGAGATTTCTTCCACAACCTTCCAGCAACAGACCCTACGCTTCCTCCTGACTCTTTCCTAATTGAGATGCAAATTAATCTCTGTGGCTGATTACACTTCCCTTACAGCCCCTGACAAGTGCAGCTGTAGCTGGA
This sequence comes from Myiotriccus ornatus, assembly GCA_036023395.1. Lineage (NCBI taxonomy): Eukaryota > Metazoa > Chordata > Aves > Passeriformes > Tyrannidae > Myiotriccus > Myiotriccus ornatus. Next base: position 5,043,590 of record JAYRBT010000114.1, on the reverse strand, counting down.
GTTTACAGACTTTCCAACAAGTGACTTCAGCTGTTACTGCCGGCGAGGCGCTGCCCCAGCTCCCCAGCACACAGCCCTGTGCCACCACCACGAGCCCGGTGTCCCCGTGGCCACCTCCACCGGCCCATCCCTCTGCACCACACAGGGCAGGACAGAGTCCCAGCAGACACTTCACACCCTGCCACTGCTCCAGCACGAGCACCAGGGACTCAACACCTTATTGCCACTGAACCCTTGGCACCAGGGTTTGATCCATTTCTAACCACAGTTGGATCAAAACACCTTTAGCTACTCACCCTTAGTGTGGGTGGTGCCTTTAAACAGGACCCGGGTGCCAGGAGAAGTGGCAGATCGTCCTCAGCTCTGCCTCACTCCAGCCCCCAGCGCTCACCCCAACTGCACGGTTACAGCTGGAGTGCACCAAACACCCCCTACTTTGCCAGGATCATTGCTTTTTATTTCTCCCTCTCGCTGACATTTTTTGAGTTATCTCCATCTCCAGTCTGATAAAAGCACTTTCATTTACTGTTTGCACTGCTACGTTTCCCTCCTGTCCTCCTCAGAGCAGCTCGCAAAGCAAACACTGGAGTGGAGTCCCTCACCCTTTGGAAGCTGCGGAGCAATGTGGCTCCACTAGGCTCAAACATCACCTTTACATATCTACACACTCACATTCCAATTGCTGGCTCATTATGAATTTTAGTATATCTCAAAGTGCATCATTATCTGTAGGATGAGTTATGGATAGCTTTCTCTCCTGTTCCACTGCCATCGTGATGGGATCTGCCTACCACATTCCCTTTGTCCCTATTTCAGGAGCTTCTCAATCCACTTCCATTTATCAGACAGACAAGTGGCAGTTGATTCACTAGAGACATCGCTGGTGCACAAGCAGCCACAAAAAACGGCAGAAAAGAATGCGGGGACAGATGCTGCTCCCAACCCGTGCGGAGCAGTGCCCTGTGCTGCTCGTGTCGCCCGGGGACACGCAGGGACCCCGAGGGAGCCCCCCTGGAAAGCAGGAGCACGGCCAGCTGGTGAGCACTGCTGGCTCACAAAATGCCGCAAGCCCAAAGCGGAGCAGGTTCGGGAACCCGAGGACTCCAGCCAGGAGCGAGGGGCTAGAAGTGCTCCGTTACCGTGACTGCTGCTGTGCATGTCAGTATTGCTACCCTGTTATTTCACTGGTATCCACTGACTGAGAAGCACACAGAGTCCTGCACAGAACAGGTTTAGGAATTTGTTACATTTCTCTCAAGAAGCTAAGTGGAAAAGTCAGCAAGCCTTGACTCACCTGTCAGGCACTGCCACAGTTTGCACAACCGCCACCAACTGCCTTTGCTTTACAATGAGTACACAATTCAATTAATAAAACACAGACCTATTTAACCACAGGGCTACTTTTAATTTATGATGACTTTTGCAAAGATACTCCTTAGAATTTAGTCTTTAAAAAAAACCAACTAGTGCTTTGAGGATATCCTGTGTTTTAAAAATGTGCATCTCAAACTAATTCATTTATGTTCTTTCAAAGATCAAAACATTTAACTTAAAAACACTTTCTCAAAGTCACGTGGTTAGAAAAATACTCAAATCAAAAGCTCCCCAGAGAAAGTAAAGTGCAGTGAGTGTTGGTCCTGAGATAAGTGATGTGATTAGCAAAACAAGCTATAAAATGTCTGATGGCATTATGGGAAAAGCCTAGAATGAGTGAAAACCAGTGCTAGTGCTGTGGGTCTGTGTAGCACCCAGGAATAAAGGTCTGTGTCACAACTCCTGTCCCAGAGAGCATATCCTCTCGTTACCTTCCAGTCACTGTTGGAAAACAGGTTCTGAAAATGCCCGTGGTTGGAATGAAACCAGAATTTGGAAACTGAAACATCTGTATCCGAGGACAAATTCCACCTGTCTTACTAATGTAATGAATCCAGGTGAAGTCAATTGGACTAGAACCCTGAACAGGGTAAGAACACGACAGAGCTGCACATCAGCCTGACATACACAGTTGGTAACGTCCATCAGCGTGAAGGAAAATGGATAATAATCATTACTCACAGTTCAAAGCACCAGTGCTAAGTCCAGGTCTGCCAGCAGTGAGATGGAAGCTGTTGGTGAGAGCACTTCCGTGATGTTACCATTCTATTTTTAAAATACTGGGCAACTGGGTATGAACCACTGAAAACATCAAGTTGCATGCAAAGAAAACACTAACCTTTGCCAATAAAATCGAAGAGGACGAATTTTCATCCGAGCCTACCTCTCTGCAGAAGGATGATCTAAGTAAGAACCCTGCCAAGAGGAGCCTTGCCCTCTGGGAGAAAGGATACAAGCTCTGGTAGAGTGGGATGAGGGACTTGACGGCTCTGCTGGCGTTGATGCACGTGGCACAGATCAGGCTTGGCAGCAGCTTCGCGGTCACGATCGCTCCATCGAAGAGAGGACCGAAAAACGGCACCTGGGGACCCAAAACAGAACAGCAGGCCTCAGAACCACCACGGGAGGTGGGCGCAGCATTTTGCCACAGACCAGTACGAGCACATCGTTCCACACACTGAAACTCCCAGTGTGACATTCATCCCCCAAGTCTGGAAGTGCTTAAAACCTCCACAACTACCCTCAGCATGCTGTACATGGATACACATCTCACAGAACGTTCAGCTGGGTAACAGGAGCTTGTTACTCACAGGAACCAAGTCCCTCTATGAATTTGCAAGCGATATGACATGGGGAGTACATATAAAGAACTGCTTCCTGTCTGGGATCCCAACACTACACCCTGATTCACCGGCTGAATCCACCACTGGCAGGAGGTTTCTCAAAAACATATTTGCTTCAGATAATCCTCTATAAACTCCTTCTATGGACTTTGTAGAAAGTAAAAGAACTCAGGCTGGACCAAGATAAGGAAGTGTGCGGAAGGCAGAGGAGATGGCAGAGCAGGGTCCCCCCGGAGGGGCAGAACACACAGCTGGGACAGCCACAAACTGGCCTGGCCCAGCCAGTCAAGGTGCTCAAATGCTGCCCCGTCAGGGTCCTCCAGAGGAACCCCAAATTATGATGCCCCCTGGTGACCCAGGGCTCTGCAGAGAAAGGCCACACCAGGTACCAGAGACGCTTCCTGAAAGTCAACCATGTCTAGAATTGCAAGACACATAACAGACTTGGCCAGACAAACCCAGAAAATTTTGAAGTTTAAATACATAATGAATTTTAGCACTTACAAGTATTCAAACTCATTTCATTTGCACAAACTCAAAGCGAAAAAAACCAACCCCCTAACCAAAGCCCTAAACAGAAGCCAGCAGAAATTATCAATATTTAAGCTATGGATTTTTTCCATCTGTACAGAGGCTTATCACATAAATAAATACCCTCTATTATTCTTCTGCAACTGCTTGTGGGTGACTGTGACAGTCATTCAATAAATGGACAAAAGGAATAATATAAATCCCCTGCATCTAGGGAATTCCTCTAATTAGAAGTGGCAATGAATTACAGAAGAAATTTGGGGTTAATATAACATCTGCAAATGACAGATGTCTCTTCACACACTTACTCTGTCATTCCTTTACTTAAAATAATTACCCACCCCCAAAAAATAGATTAGTGTAAAATATTTCCATAGTGGTTTTGCCTTTGATTTTTATTTACTGCTGGCATTACGGTCCAGGCAGTGGAAAAGAAAGGAGAGGAAGGAAAATCTATGCTACCAAAATGATAATGTTCCAGAGCATCAAGTTCTTCCTCTTTAAGAAATAATGTTTCTAAGTGAAATTTTTAGCTCATGCTCTGTTTAGAAGTATTGACAACAAGAGAAAAGAATGTAAAACTATATTCTTAAGTACAAATAAGTACAAATATTATTAAAATTACCCCACCACCCAAATACCGGATACGTAAAGTCAGAGTAGCAGATGCCACCAGCGCAGGGAAATTCCCTGTCAGGCTTTTTGGCCAGGCTTACAGGACTCAGTGCCACTGTTTCAGACCCAGCTGGAGTTGGGGAGTGGGGCAGTTTCCTACCACAGCACTACATTATTTATAGGTACCAACTCTGGACGAGGTGTGTGTGTGTTACACACCCCCCCCATACACACGGCCCCCCCATGGGGAGAGGAGCTGAGGGTTCTGCAGACCCGCCGCGATCCGAGCGCGGCACAGCCGGACCCTGCGGACACAAAGCTCGGAATTATTCATTCCCCAGCAGATCCGGCGGCCTCGCCGAGGGTCATGAAAGTCAATGGAGCTGCATCTCGTCAGCTTCCATCTGTACAGGGGCTCTGCCCTGGCGAGGGGTCTGGGGGGGAAGGCCAGCGGAACGCATGGGGCACGTTCCCTGCTCGGCACGGCTCCGTGCCCCGGCATTAAACACCCACCCGAGGAAAGCAGGGCTGGGATGTTACAACAAACAGTCTGCTTTGACAGGAATCAACTAACAAAAAGGGTAGAGGGAAAGATCCCCTTCTGTGAGTACTCCAAATGCCACCGCAAGTTACCCACGAAGCAAAAATTATTATTCAGCCCACTGCAAACACCTGCTTCGTCCCAATTTCCAACAGAAAAATCATTATTTCTGTTGCCTGCAGTAAAAGTAGGCAAGGTTAAATAAACCTTCTGAGCACAAAGACTTCCCCTCTACGGCGAGCAGCACTAGTTAAAAGAGAGGGGAATGGGTAAATTATTGTACCAAATGGCTGAGAATTAATCTCTGATGACGAGCTGCAATCTAACGAGGCATCTGTGTCCCAGGGAACCCGCAGCATGTCCCTGGCGGTATGTGCAGTGCGGAGCCTGCCTGGCATGCTTTGTCCCCTCTCGCAGGCAGCTTTTCCTCTCATTGTTCCCAATATCCTCGTGCATCTGTGACGCGTGGAATGCATTCACACTAACAGACTTACTATTGTCTTCCCCCTGAAGCTTTGTCGGGCAAAGACTGCAGCACGGTTCCTGATAATTATATTGCTTAATTAATCAAGACAAAAAAAATTTGCAAATCATTGCCCGGTTGCCAAGCAGGGAGATCAAAAATGAAAACAATACAAGCTGAAGCAACATAACAAAAGTAACAGCTATCTGATCAGAAATTCTTCTATAATGAAGCTATTAATGCTAAAGCGGTTAATGTTAACATTGCTCCAGGTGTCTCTACTTGGCTGCAAACAAAAAGGCTAACATTATGGATATAAAAGGCCAAATGTTGCCATGGATTCTGTAACCTGATAGAGAGGACAGCCTTTTCATTCGATTAGGGAATGCAATTTAAATACCAGGGACTGAAGCCAAACAACAGACATTTCTCTCTGCAAGCCTCTTTCATTCACCCTGGGGTCAGTAGCTGGTGAACAAAAGGTCAGCCACACTTGCCCTGGAAATGTCTGGATTAATTTTATTACATTGTAATGGTTTGTACTTTAAATGTAGGGATAACACTAAATTTCCAGTTAGCTCTTATTCTGGCTGCCCGTCGGGTGCTTTTGACTAATATGTAAGATGGCACAGCTTTTCTCCGTTGCTCCAGAGAAGTCTCAAGCGTGTTCCTCACACTAAATTCTTAGCTTTTAATGTTCCGTTGGGAAAACAAAATGCCCAAAAAGTAAATTGCAGAGCTCAAATGGCAAACGTAAGGAAAAGTCCCCCACTATTAGAAAATTTTCAAGTTTGAAACATCTACTGACAAACCAATGGTTGTCAATATCTAACAACTCCATCATTCATAACTCAAAAAATACTGTCTACAGCTGGTAAATACGTCACCTAATGGAGGCATTTCCCACAGCTGGTTACTCTCTTGGACAAATACTGTCCATCATATAAGGGAAATGGTATTTATCGCACTGATTACTGTCACTAAGTATATTTTACATACATTTTTGTGCCCATAATGTACCAGACAACAATTTACTGCAGCAGCTTTTTCATACCCATGCACAGATGTACATACACACACCCCGATATGCTGGAAAAAAAAAAAGTATCTTTTTTCCTCCAAAGCATCTCAAATGTGGTTGCAAACAATGATTTAACCAGGAAATTGTGAACCTCCAATGTTTTGTTTGTTGTCAGGATACCCAGAGCCTACATCATCCCGCCGAGCCAGCCGGCGTTGACGGCCCCACGTGTGTGACAGTGACCCCACAGCACACGGGTGTTTTGCTGTCACTGCCCCACGGTGGAAATGCACAGTGCTTCTAAATACTGCACTTTGCACAGAGATTTCTGTGATTGTGAATTCCGGTGCGTTTCTGCGAGCGCTAATCGTGACCATAAAATGAACGAGCAGGCACCTGGATCACCGTCAGTAATTCTGGTTTTAAAGTACGAGCTCATTGCTCAGCTTTTTGCCTGAGATGGACAGACTGTATTTTGTACTTGCTGGGAAAAAATAACCCCCAAGCTCGAAACCACTGAGCTTTATTTAAGCAGCAGCAGAACAACACATGACATCCCCAGCAAAGCAGCCCAAACGTACCTCCGGTTTCTTCATGATCTCTATAAAAAACATGTGATTCTTCATGGGGTAAATGACGATGAGAACATCCCCAAAGTCCGTGGGTATGATGCCCCGGCGGTAGTTGCGGGTGTGCTCAGACCAGACGATGTGAACCTCATCATTTCCCAAGTGACGAAGCTGCAACAGCAAATTGGCTCTTTATTAATCTGAGTGATAACCACGGTTTAGGAGGGGTCACGGCTCACAAATTGAATTACAATGCTCAATAGTAGGAATATTTCATTACAGAAAAAGTTAAAATATTGTTTTTCTCCAGTTGCTCATGAAAGCATCAGCTCAATAATTTGCTTCATTCACAACACATTGTTGTCTGATGGCTTAATTAAGTAATTATCAAACTAGCCATTAGCATGATATGTAAATGTACATTACCTACAGTGATGTAAGATGGAAAACTGAATTACTAGAACAAAACATTAGCCAACAGAACATCATATTCCAGCTAAAATGAGGCAGCTGTCACAGAAATATGAAATGCCTTGACTCAGGATGTCAAGAGACTGTCTATCACGAACCACTATAACTGAATTTATTATCCCCAAACATCTCCTCACTGTGTCGGGAGGGGGCTTCTGCTTGAAACGTCAGCAAAATATCTGGGCAATGTGAGTGAGAGAAGAATGGGAAATACTGTAGGAGCTACCTTTTTATTTGGAGCAGAGTTACACAAAATATGGCTAAAATTTAAACATGACATATACAAAATGCATCTGAGAGCCTGTGTGTGTTTGCTCTGCTACTGGAGGAGCTGGAGGTGATCTAACAGATGGCAAAAACTATTTGGCAATCACGTACAAGCCTCACACAATGGTTTCAACTGTAAGCTTTAAAGTTAAAATGTAATCCACATGCAGAATGCCAGCCCAACGCATAAAGAGAATTTAAGTCCCACTTAAAGCTTAAAAGACACCCCCCACCCCCACAATTTGGTGCTACCCCTGGAACAATGTGCACAATAGACTGAACAAAGAAGCCAAAACGAAGCTCTGCTACTTCACTCTGTGTGGGGAGAAAGAAGAAAGGGAAAAGAAAGTGGTGATTTTCATCGGTAAATAACAACTGAGTTACCCCAACATGCCTTGGATCAGCCCATGTACCAATGAAACTTCCCTCTTCAGAATCAGGCAGTGCCTTTAGAAGGAAAAACTTTCACTCCTACGTATCGCTGGCAAAATGGACCCCAGTTATGAGAGAAACATGGCAAAACAACACATTATGAGGATGAAAAAGTCACAACTGTGAACTTGGCTTACAGTTCATACTCCAGTAAAGTAAAGCTCAGCTCACAGAAGGACTGAGATTCTTAGAGTTTATTTTAAAGTGACGATAAAGAGTTGGGTTTTATTTACACCCATGAATAACAGGCAATTTTAGTTCTGTTTCAAGAAAACATGAACCCTTCGTGCCTTGTAAAAACCACCAATTAACAGCACTATTACTAGAACTTCTTACATGTATAGAACCAGTAGAAACTGCTGTTCTCGTGGTCCCCCTGATTTCTGTGCCAAAGTGATTAGACACAAGATGTCAAATCTAGCGTTAAAAAACCCCAAAATGCTTCTGGTGACCAGACTGTGTGCACAGCGCGTTCCAGAGGCTGGGGATGTGGGTGCCTGACCAGGCTGTCCCGCTCCACACCAGTGCCAAGCCAGGCCTGTCCCTGGCAGCAGGAAGGACCCAGCTCACACGAGCTGAGCTCAGGGCAGGGATCCTGAGCCAGGGATCTGTGAGCAGCGCCCACAGTCCGTCAGGCTGAGCCCAACCCATCCTGAAGCCAGAGCAAGCCCAGTAGCAGAGGACAATTCTCAAACCCAGCTCAGCTCCTCTGAAGAAAAGGCTCTGTATCACCTTGCCTCCTGTGGCGCTTGGGGTGAGAAACAGCACATACTGCTATAAAAACAAAGTCACCAAAGTGTGTCCAAATACTGCTTAAGGGATGCTCTCTAAAATCCCAGAGAACTGTCGGGATAATAAAATACTTTGCATGCCGCACACTCCCAAACCACTTTGTACTGATACCACATCCTGGAGAACAGAATTCAGTGGAGAGGGAGAAGTCAGCTGAACTGGCGCTTGCTGTGCTTGTGTGGGACAGGGAGTGATGGCTCAAACCCTTGCAAATGTCCTGTGATATGAATCCCACCTCTGCTGCAATCCCCACTGCATGCCAGCAGCTCATTGGAGGGCTTGAGTTACTGCCCTTTAAGTCACACCTCCTTAAGAGTCCCAGTGACAAGGTATAATGTTACAAAGAAAAAACGGGTACTAATCAAAAATGTTTGTTATTGAAAGATCATTTCACTGATAAAAAGCCATTATAATAAACTTACCAGAGACAATAAGCCAGCTATTTTCCTGTGCTGTTTATTCAAAACAGCAGCTGCGGGGCAGAGTCACTGCCATGAAGGACTTGTGCTGAAAGATCTAAAGCCCCACAGCCAACACATGTGGAGCCAGAGCCCCAAGGCTGTGCTTTCCACGCGGTTTAGGAGTGGGGGGTAAAGGAAAAGAATACATTAAAAAAAAACCCAAAACCAAACCAAATCAGCCAGGAAATGAGACAGATATTAAAAAGCAGAGCCCGAGAATGGACCAGCTCAGAGCTGTTCAGCTCAGTGCTGACTGGAGCGATCCCAGCTCTGGAAACGGCAGCTGTGTCTGCTCCCGGGCGCACGGGCAGCACGCGGATTGTCCGCCTGCCCAGGGAGGCGGTTTGGCTGACACGGGAGTGATGGACACGCTCTGGGCTGCAGGTGCGTGGACGTGCCGTGGGGTCAGTCAGTCCCCCCGTCCCTCCGGGCAGCGGCAGCGCTGCGGGCTCCCCGCACGGCCGGTGCCCACGGCGCTGACACTGGTCACGGTGCACACCTCGGCCTGACCTCCTTTCCCTGCTAATTGCATTACACAGCCAGCTGGCTCCAGAGAGGAGTCGTCTGTTTGACTGAAGAATTCCTGCTTTTGGGGAGGCATGGCTGCTACTTTTGCTAAGTAACAGTGGGGCCTGACATTCCCATTGTCTGCCTGACAGTGTGCCCATCCTAAAATCTAAGTTTTATTTGTAAATTAACCAAGAAACTTCCTGCCAGAGCAGGGCTGCCTGGAGACTGATAATGTGTGCCTTTCATTCCCTTTCACTCTCACTGTATCACTGCCAATTTGTTTTTCTGCTGCTCGCCAGCCCGAGGCCATAAAAGCCTTGTAAGACATAAGTGCAATTATAGTCCTGGAGTCAAATGAATTGGACAAATCCAATAGCACAGCTCTGTCCCCACTCTGCAAAGCCCTACAGCAGTCAGATTAGCTGCTAAAAATCTAATCTAGCCCCAGCTAACAAATTTCTGCAGCGAAGGAGCAAGAGTTCACTATGGGGTTGCAACCAGATTTCTGAATTGAAAAAGTTCTGTTCTGACAATGGAGAAGATGGAATAAATCACCGAGAAATTCTGCAGCACATCTTTAAACCGTTAAGCACAATTTGGGCAGAACAAGACAGGGACAGTAGGATGCCATTCCTGGGATTGATTTTCACTCTTGCTACATGACAGCCAGATAAAGTTTGGAACCAATGATTCTGAACCCTGCAGCAGCAGAAGAGATCAGCTGAATTTTGTTTACTCCACTAGAAAAGGTTTCTGTCAGGGCCAAGATTTATTTAGAGAGGGTTTCTTTCTTCCATTTTTTTTCTTTCTCCCTGAATTAGCAATACAATATGACAGCATATACCTCAAATAAAGAAATACAAACTGCAAATCACAACTCTGCTGCACAAAAATAAGGCACCAAGTTCATCCTCAGAGAAAGTGCACTTATTCTTGGGAATTTATACCAGAAATTAATTTATCCCCGTGTCCGGTAAAAATAAAGAACCACAATAACATATTTAAGTAAAATTACTGCATCTGCTTAATGCCCCAGCCCCCAGAATTTATGGGCTGCTGCAGGGCTCCCCAGGCCAGCAGGTGGTCAGTCCTTCTGTTCAGCCAAGCACGCTGACGGGACTGGAGCCTTTCTGTAGGTCTGAGGCAACACAAGCAAAGAACCACAGGAATCGCAGAGATCTCAGAGATAAGGGGCACCTTAGATCCCAGACAGCATCTGATGGAAGGAAGGGGAAGGCAAGAAAGAGAAGTTGTGGCCACCATTGCATCCTGACTGGCAACCTGCTAAAACTTCCCCCTCCCAGTAACACTGTCCTGCACCACCAAGATATGACAACGTCTTCATTCCAAGACATTAACGCTTTCTGGGTGAAAAGAGCTCTTGCAGTCACAGAATCATAGAGTGCTTTGGCTTCCATTTGGACAGTCAGTCATGCTCAAATGCAGGCTAGTTCATCCATCAGCATTCCAAAGCATTAAAGAACTGTCCATCTTCCAGAAACTTTGCAGTGCTTCTGAAATGCACCTTTTTTCCACTCACGGCTGCAGTTCTGTAAGATCTGCTGACAGTCTACGCTAATTTGCACAGAATTACACGTCTGCTCACAAGAGAGCTGTGACAAACTGAACGAAACTGTTGTGTGCAGAAGCAAAGATCCACGTTAAAAAGCCCTCTGAAAGTCACCTGGTCCAAGACCCTGTTTGCAGCTCCTGATATCCAGGAGCTTGTTCAGAGCTTTGTCCTTTACAGGAATACACAGTTTGATCCCTGCGGGGTTCCATTCCTATAGCAGATTTCAGGCTTTTTTATAAAAGTCTTAGAGCAATTCCCCTGTGGTACTTTCTGTGGATAGTATGTGCTGGAGCTGGCCTGGCTTCCTGGCATTGCAAGACTTGGGAGACTGGCAGCTACTAAATGCTTTTGCTTTTCAGTTCTCACAAAGAAGGAATTCTCTTAGAGCAAACATAGGCAAGACAATTAAATAGAATAACCAGACTCTCAATGTCTGTGATAACCCCTAGCATGGGTGGGAATCAGGAGAACTAATAAAATAGACTGTTTGCAGTTAAACCCTATTTCTCCCCATGTGGTAACTCCATCACTGTCCTCTCTGCTCTCCCAGATAATGTGTTACTCGGAAGCCACATCATATCCCAGTGCCTTTGCTTGGCTTCCAAAAAACCCAGGAGGCTACGGCTTACAAGGGAAGATTAGACTAAACAGACACAATTTCTGTAGGACCAGTAAGTCTGGGAAAGACATGGCAGCAATTCTCAGAATGCATAAGTCTGCAGCAAAACAGTCTGCCCTCCGTATCCATGTGGAATAGGGGAGAATCAATGGGCTTAAACTGAAGCAAAGTAGATGCTGCAAGAGATTTTGTCATGGTACAAGAAGTGAAGCATAGGAATATATTGCCTAGGGAAACTGTAAATCATTCACCGCTGGAGTTCTGAACAAGCAGCTGGACAAATACCGGTCAGGAACAATAAAAATACACACAATCCTACCCTGGTAAAGTCACAGACCCTATAGCCCCCCACTACATACCACTGCCCTACTTCTCCATCCTCAAGAACTCAGATTACATTTTATTCCATAGCCACGTAAATCCACTGATACGAAGATAATGAGTCGATTACAGAAAGAGAAACATGTCAATTTACTGACTTTTTCTAAATGACAGATATTCCAGTTAAAAAGAAAGGATCTGGCTTTACTATGAAATGCTGGGCAGTTTTTTCAGGACCAGTAAGCAGAAATTCCACCTTTATATTTAAAGGAAAAGCACATGTGATTCTGAAACCAACTGGACACTGAATAGAGTCACTCGGTGACGTTTGTAGACAATGTTCAGAGCACAGCAGTACCTCTTGGTGGGCTGGACAGTCTCAGCAGCATCACTGATGCATGTTAACAACCTCTGCAGGACAAGCTGCCAATCCTAATTAAAAAGGCAGAGATTTGGTATGCCCCTAAAATCTTCTTTGACTCTTAAGAAGCAGCTGGCAAGCACTATAATCTCAAATCACTCCTTGTTAGGAAAGACAAAGATTAAGTACCTATACCAACAAAGTTTTGGGCTGGGTTCTGGCTGTCTTTGAAGCAGAGGCTGCTTGTCAGAATTGTGCTTAAGTGGCCACTGGCTTTAGCTATCAGCTGTGGCTGCCTTGGGTCCAGAGACTGTCACCTCCCTTTTGCTGTGCTGTTCCCTGCAGGATGATTGCTCTGGAAGGTTTTATTATGCTGCATTTGGTTGTTTTGTTCTACCAACCTGCAACAGCTTTGGCAGGCAGACAACATACAAATGAAATTATTGCTAATATTATTACTCATGGTGGTATTTGAGGCTACCATGGAAATGTTAATTGTGTTTCAGAACCTAGAATTTAGATGCCATTTAATTCAGATAATCCAGCTGCAGAGCACCATGTGGCACAGCAAAGATGGGATGCCAGGGCCCATTAGCACAAGCTGCTTTCAGTTCAAACTTTCATTTAAGCACTTGAAGAGTGTGAAATACACCACAAATCCCTTACCTTTTTGGTGAGTGAATCGTCCGAATCCGACGGCATCCTTGTGGACACGTGGAAAATGATCTCCACGGTCGAGGTAGCATAGTAGGGAGCGGTCTGCCCCGTGCTGCCGTTGCGCTGCAGGCCGCCCATAAAACCCCCGTGCGTGGACAGATCCACCTGAGCGATTGAAAGTCAGGATTAGAGGAAATCCGAACAGACTAATGAATTATCAGCATTTATTTCTACACCGAGACTTCATGAATTTACCATTCTAGGACTCTGCAGCCATCCTAGAGAAGTCTTCCCCTAAAGCTCTGTGATCCTTCTGTTAGATGTGTCTTTCCGATTCCCGTACTGGACACTCACTAAAAGCAAATGTCTCTTAACCAGGTCCTCAGCCAGTATCTATCTGGTGATTCTACCTTCCTACAGCAAACAGCACATGCTGCTCCTCCAAGGGCTCAGACCTCCCAGTGCCAGGAGCCTCCCAAAGAGTAGAGAGAACAGAAAGAACCCAAAAAACTGCAGAAGAAACTAAAGATTTGTACAGAAAGAAAAATCTTAGGAAGAAATTATTCCAGAAGCTTATTCAGAAGAAATGCCTCCCTGAAGTCCAGCTTGAGTGCAAAGGATTGTTTGTTTTCCCGGCGGCACCAGCCTGAGGATGGTGTCTCTCCCTGTGAGCCTTGTGAAACTTCGATCCTTAACACGTAGCTACTCTGTATTTCCCAAACCCATAAATTTTCATGGCACTTAGACTATGACACACCATTCTGACAATGCAAATAATACCCAAAAGCTTCATGAAGAAGCTCCTGTGGTGAGTGTGTGCTCTGACCACATCAAGAGCTAAAAGCAGCTAAATATCAGTGTGTAGTGAAATTTATCTTTTTTTAATGAGAATTAATAACTATGCAGTGACATTAGCAACATGTTAGTTTGTCTACATTTATGGCTATTACCTCCCAGCCCAGTCCTGCTACAAAATCTTCATATGCCTGGCTTCCCCTTGCGTTGGCCAGGATGGAGCACTTGTCCTCCTGTCCCTCGGCGATGTAGAACACGGCGATCTTGTGAGTTTCACGGCTGCAATGGGACACAAAAAGAAGGCAAAGTTAAAGAAGTTTGAGCTCAGAAACTCCAAAGCTATGAGCAGGTGCCCACATTTAACTCCATGCATCCATTTCTTTTTTACACACAAGTACATTGCTCACTCTCAGCTGCAGAAATAGATTTCCGCCCATTTTTTCTCCTCCCGCTGCAGATACATCCCAGTTCTGAGAGAGGAGCCGAGGCTGGTCCTTCTGTGCATCAGCCACAGCACTGGTGACCAAGTTCCAATTACAGGGTTAATGACTCAGAGCTGTGCAGCTTTGCCACAGACGGCGAGGTGGCACAGGTGTTAACGGGAGCATAATCTGACCTACAGAATTTTAATTACAGGCTGATGACATACAAGGAGGAAGAAACATTATTGACTCATAGATCCCAGGCTCAGTTTTACAAGGCTGACAGAGACAGTTGGCTTCTCTGAAAACAAGCAAAGTGGATTTGATATGGAAACTGCTGGGATGCAGTGCTGCAGAGGCTTTTCAAATAGCTCTATGTCCGGTAATGAGAAATACAACATAACATTCAGAACTCCATTCTGCCACTCCCTGGCTAGGGAGCAGTTCTGGGGAGATCACCCCTTGAAGTACTGCTCCTGACATGGATCATCCTGAGAGAAATGGTCCTTTGTGTCAGCTGAACCAAGGTCACAAACAATTTGGGAACTTCTTCCCTCCCCTCTCAGCCAAGCAAACTGGAAATACGTTGGTTTGTCTTATTATTTGCTACTGATTTGGAATTTGCTGGAATTCACAGTGCCAGTGCAGACAGCTCCTCCATTCGGGCTGCAGAACTCTGGAGAAACAAACAATCCATTTCACATACTAATATTTGTATTGCTGGCACAGGCAATGGCAGGGAAGCTTTCGTTTTGGTGACTCACTCACTCTTCCCTGGGAAACACAAACCTTATCAATGGTGTGTCCAGAACACATCACCTACCATTGGCGGGAATCCAGATTTTTCAGTTCTCGCAGCAATTTTGAATTTTTCTTAAGCAAGTGAAAGCTTTTTCTAAAAAAAAAAAAAAACAAAAAAAAAACTTTGAGGGCAAATGCAACACCTTACAGACACAGTATTTAGTATTTTGTCATCCAAATACCTAAGTGAAGTGAATCCAATTAGCATGACATGATTTTTAAAAATCTTGTTTTCTTAAGTGTGTACATGTTTAGGGGTAAGAAGCGAGAAGAGTATTGTAAACATGTTCTGAATCCCCTCTCCCTACCTTCTATCCCAGGAGTTCATTCCCAAGTCGTTCAGCAACAGCCGACAGAAATAAAAGGAGGCTTGAGGCTCAGCAGGACGTGGTGGTTCCTGGCGGGCCACCTTCATGCTGCAGTCCGAGCTGCATTTCAGGATGAACTCCCTTTCCTGGGCGCTCTGCCTCATCAGGGCTTCCATGATGGCCCGCTCCTGGTCGGAGCTCATCCCACAGGGCGGCGGCGCCGGCTCGTTCAGCCTGCGCTCGGGGTGCAGAAGGCACTCGGGGCTGGTGGCACCAATCTTCTCCAGCAACTGGTCGAGAGCGTCTTCTCCTTCCTCTGCCTGGGAAAGGTCGTTCTGGGAAGTGAAGAGGTGCTCGGGGTTGCTGGAGATCACGAAGGTGTTGGTGGTGCTCCGCTGCGGAAGGCAGCCCTCCAAAGGGCCGTACAGTATCCGGCCATCCCAAGAGTACTTCCCTGAGATATCCCTGACAATCACCCTGACGTCCGAGGGGGCTGCTGCCGGCTCAGCACCCGCCCTCTTCTCTGCAGGGATTTGGAGGTAAGATATGAGAGTGCTGTCATTGAACACAAAGAGCTGCAGGTTGGGACTCCGGAAGACTTCCGAGGACAGCTCAGAGGACTCCACGTAGGAGTTGTCGTGGTTCTCACTGAGGAGGCTGTGCAGAATGGCAGGGCCTCCGCTGAGCGGGTAGTGGCTCAGGTGATTCACCAGGTGAGTCATCACCATCCGTGCCGTCAGAGGTATCAATTCTAAATTCCTCCTCCTTTTCTCTAAAGCCATCAATGAAAAGATAACGGATCAGTAAGAGCAGCAAGAGGTAATTCAAAAAGAGCAACTGTGGATTTCTGTCCCATTGCAGCTGCTTGCCTCAGTTGTCTTCCCGATCCTTCCAGTTCAAGGAACTATTTACAAGAATTTCCAAGGAATTCTACCTGTCCCGCAGTTTTATTTTACCACATCCCCACAGGCAGTCCACACTCTGTGAGCCCTCTTACCCTCAGCAACGGTGAGCAGGTTGCCCAGATCTGTGGAGGACTGGCACTGGGCTGGCTCCGAACTCCTGACATTCCCCAGTGGCAAAAATGGGTCGTAGTCATAGGAGGAGAGGTCGGCCAGGCTCAGCACGTAGTGGCTTTGCTGCGTGTACGTGCTGGAGCCGTTCACACAGCAGTGCAGGACCTGCCAGGGGACAGCGGGACACTGCAGCAGAAATAAACCCCACAGGACAGTCCCCAACAACCTGGGAGCAGTGCCCCTTCCTCATTCTGACATCGTGAAAACCAGGACATGCTACAAAAACCATCTCTGGCCAAGTACAGCATTTTTAAATTAACACTCACCATCTGCACTGATTCTATACTTTAACAGCTCCCTTCAGGACTTGTTTTGTATTTCGACAACCCACTTCAAATATTTCTGCAAAGATTATCTTCCCTGGCTTGTTGTTTTAAGCATTTTATCTTTCTCTTCACCACCCCCTGTCTGTTCTACATCTCTAATCTTATCTTCTTAACGTTTTGCATTTGTACTTCTCACCTGTACGACTTCCGCCCACATTGCAAGAGCTCACGATTTTCTAGAGCTTCCCAAAACTGCTTCTGTGCCTACCAGGGTGCGTGAAAGGCATCTCTGAACATCCAGACACAGTAAATGACTTTCCTTCCCATACTCACTCTGTAAATGTAGTCCAGTAAGGGAGCTCTGGATGCATGCTGATCTTCCACGGCACCAGCAGACACGGGCTCCAGCAGCATTTTCATGGGCAGTGCCATGCACCAGTCCAGCAGGCAGAGCAGCAGTGAAACTATGAACTGAACAAGAACATGGAACACGGTATTTAGGTACGTTCTGTGGAATGCACCCGAACTTCGAGGTAGGGGTTGGAAAGTACAGCTCTGGTTCACCGTGACTTCATTTAAAAAGCACCTCTAAGAGCACAAAGAAGGGATGGAGGCAGCTCTCGCCAGTGACGCACCTTCTTATCCGCTTCCACGGAGGAGTACTCGGCACTCGGCAAGAGGAACGCAATGGTGGCCACAAGGATCTACATCCAAACACACAGATGTCAGAAAGGCATTTAACTTCCCTCACTGTAAAGACAGAGTGGGACTTCATGTGCACAGGGTATGGAAAAGGTTCAATTCCCTCAGGAGCATCCAACTGCCCATGTCAATCAATGTCCAAAGGAAACACAATGATTTACTGAGCGTTTTGAAAACAAGTCCCTGCAAACACAGGACACACACTGGTCCTGGCACTGCAGCAATTACATCCCTAACAATGTCTGCAGAAGAAGGGAATTAACAAATCACAGCAGCTCAAGGAAGGAATTAAAACAACTTTGCACATGATTTCCCTACAAACATTTTAAAGAGTCTGACGTACTTCAGTGATTTTCCGGCACAGGGAGGATTCGTACTCCTGAAGCTTTTGCCAGTAAGACACCAGCAGCTGAAGAACATCACAGGCTACCTGAGCTACCAGCTTATTGCAAAACTGGAAGAGAAAAGGTGATTAAAAGCCAAATAAAATATCCACATCCAATACAACGCATTCAGTTTTTCTACATTTTAAATTATTTTGCATCTATACAAACAATAAGAAACACCTTGTCAGCATTAGGAACCAGCAGGTTTGATATTGTCTATGTGATCTACACTCAGTTTGCTGGGAAAAGGGTCTTTAGGTACACAAGCACACACCATTTTTGCAAATGCTCTGCACATTTGTATAGGACGCCAAACCTGCAGACTGTGCTCCAGATCGTCATCAGCTCTTTAAAAAGTGAAAATGCAGTTTTTACACAATGCTTATTGATTAGGGCCCGCCAGAGCAATACCTTCAGTGTCACACCTATGACATTGATGGCCTTCTTCACGTGGGGATGGTTCGTGCACTGCGTGAGCTCCTCACATATCCAGACTCCCAGGCCACAGATGGCTATGCACCTTTGGTAAAAGGAAGAGTGGCTTTGTCACAAGTTTTAGAAGAATATTTAGGGGGGAAAAAAAAAAGAATAAAAAGAAAAAAATGCACAGAGATCCTTCTTTTCCCTCTCACGCAACAAGCCTGCACCTTTATGGTGAAGAGAGGGGCTCAGCTTCATAGGACCAAACCACAAGGCAGTAGCAACACCTCAGCTGGACAAGCACCAAAAACAAGTAGCAAGAAAGATTTTCCAACTCAAGTACTGGATAATCTTAAAGATCTTTTCCAACCCAAACAATTCCATGATTTTCCCATTTCTTTTATTCAGTCATTTACCTTGCAGCTTCACTTGGCTCCTCTGTAGCATTCTTCAACAAAATATTTATGAGACAATTCTAAAACAACAAAATAAATTAGAATAAGCATGTTTTTCATGCATCTATTTTAAAGTAACTTTTACATAGCTACAAGTGAAGTCACTTTAATCCTCAGTCTGTTCTTAAAGCATCTTTACCTCATGCCAGTTGTAGTTTGTCAAGAGAGAAATACTGATCACAACTCAAGTACACAGGCCCTTGTGGACAAATTGAATCGACCTACAACTCATGAACTCAGGTACAGGCAGCAAGATAGAAATCAATTAATTTTCAGAGTGGAAGGGTGTTTACAAACGATGAGTGGAGGTCAATTCATACAAACTGTAGTGTTTAGGTTTTAAGTACAGAAAAGACACCATTAAAATTGAGAGTTTTAACACACCTCCAGTGACTCTCCAAGGCCTGCTGAAGAAAGCAAGAATGGGAGCCTAGCATGCAAAGGGGTTCCTGCATTCCTCTGGTTACCCAAATAGTGATACCCGTACACGCCCCACGCATCTCCTACAGGATGAGCTAATGGACACAGGTACAATGAATGGACACTTTAAATACCACCTACACCATTTAACGAATTGGCCTGACAGGCCTGGAAAAACATGGCATCTGATCCCAGCCAGCTCGCTCTCCTTGAAAATCAAACTGGAATTTGCAGTATCGAAGCTTTGTTAAGAGTCATGCACATGTCAAGCAAAGCACATTAACACGTGCAGCTGTGGGGTTTGAGAAGGGCGGGTTCCTTTTTTAACCAAAAACTGACAGTAAGAATTAAGTAACTGAAGAGTAAAAATAGGATAGGTTACCTAAGGATTTACAGTGAAATGGGGCTTTACCTTCACATCTGCAGTGCCTGTGCTGATCTCACTGGCTTCTGAAATGGGCCCCAACCGCGGGATTTCCTGGTAGGTATTCGGAAAGCACACGAGAGCACCAAGGATGGTGTGAGCTTCAGAACGGGGAGCCTAATGAGGGGCAAGTGAGCAGAAATATTAATTGGAGAAACCGTCATCCACAAGGATGCCATCAGCTCTGAGGCCAGGATGCATTGCCATACTCAGCGTGCTGGATTCCCAAGGCAGCACCCAAGTGTCCCAGGACCTTTTCCTTTTCTTTCACAGCTCCAGCAACAGCTGTATGAAAGCAGTGACTAACACACACCTTCCTGCCCGTGCTTTTTGCTGCTGTGCCGCTCTGCTCTCTTTGTGAGGCTGAGCTGCTCCTCCAGCAGGCACCTGGCCTCGCTCCTGAGCACATTCTACATCTTTAATACCTCCTCTGTCATTACCCAATACAACAATCAGCCATCTGGTATTAACTGGAAGTACAGAACCACCTAAAGAAAAGCTGAGTGAGAGGCTGAAGCACTAATCCAGCACTGCTATTACAAGATCCTGTGACACAGAAAGTGCACAGTGCACTCATACTGAATGCACAGATGATACCAACGTGCAGAGAGATCCGTACTTTGGTAAAACCATCAAAAGCACCATGGCATGAGCTAGAAACACATTAATAACCATGTAATGTTGAAAATACAAGAAACATAGTTTTATGCTTGTAGGAGAAATGGAAGATGGTGTTTTGGTTTGTTTCTTGCCATGGAAAGTTGAGTATTCATTTCTTATTAGCACTTCAAGCTTTGGATCAACGATCAGGCCGATCAGACCCTTGGAGGGCCGATGAAGAAACCACTGCTGCAACAGCAGCCGGGAGAGGGTTCCTCACGCCTTGGCCTTTCGATGAACCCCCTTTGCAATACCAGGGCGGCACCCTGTCCCACGATTTCCCACACCAGTTGCCGTGGCATCGGCCCCAAGAGCCCGCCTGCGTGGCAGTAACGAGCTCGTTAGCCGTGCGCTCCGCTCACCTCCAGCGTGTCCGCGCGCAGGACCCTCGCTGCTGCCGCCACGAAGTCCCCGATCAGCATCGTGAACCCAGGCAAGCCCAGGAAGAAAAACCAGGGTGGGCAGTGCTTTATGACAGTGTTCAGGATATCCTGCAAGAGAAGTTACCTGTGTGAGAAGAAATAAGCCAGAACAAAAATAACCCACAGAAAGAGCCCAAAAGCGAAAGGGGGAGTTTGAAAAGATTTAACTTTGAGGTTCACCAGTCCCACACTAATTAAGGTTCAAATTCACAGAGCCCACGGGCTGTGTGTGCAAACTGACTGTCATGTAATCAGCACCAGAAGCATGGAGTAGCAAAAATGCACTGGGTGTTTTGGTTAAGATTTCTCCTCTTAAATTCCTGTTAAAAACCCAAACCACACAGCCACGTCTCTCTCTGTGCCTAAGCACAAACATTCTGTTAAGTAAAACTCTGGACTCAAAACATCCAAACCTTTAATGGATTTCAGACGAGGCACTGCAGCACTCCAAAGGAGCTAGTTCCTAAATTGCTTCACTCAAAACTCTGTGCCACAAGAACACAAGCTGACCACAACACCTGCTCCCTGTGCCCTGAAGGAACAGACCAGCACCCCCAGCTCTGCTTATCACCACCTGTGACACAGAGCATGGTTGAGATAAGCATTTCATCCTCGATCCTTACACGTTTCAAGTCTTCACAGTCTCTCCAAATCAGGGCAAAGTTCCTGGATTTGAGTTAAGATTTTCTTCCCGCAAGCTTTCAGCAGGTTTACAATTAGCCATAAAATCTATATAATCCTTACCTGCAACACTGTATTTGCTGAAGAGTTAGATCAGGCTATTTCTATACTGAGTAGAAAATTATTTTTCACTCCCTAAAATTCTGAAGGAAGGTAACAAAGGACTTTTCCATGTCCACCCTTACGGTGTTAGCACGTGTTAAGGAAGGCCTGAACTTGGGAGTCCTAAAATGTGTCCATGTGCTCAATTTCTACAGCAGAAGCTAAAGCTGACAAACCCAATTTTCTCTATATGAAGAGATGCTTTAAGATCACTGCTGTTTTATCAGCCCTGCTAAGCACCTACACATCCCCTATTTAGCGTTCCACTGTTTTCAAAACCAACATCTGACAAAATAACCGCTATATATTTTAAATAAATAGTATTAGTTTTAAACATAGTAGCAGATAATGCTTTCACTTTCCTGAATAAGCTAAAATGCCACTCGAGTTAATGTTTAAACTAGTTTTAATCACTTCCTTTGATACCTTTTAAGTCAATATGGGTCAATGCAAACACCGAGAATGCAGAGCAGATGGATGCAGCAGCTCATAAAGCGGGTGGTGAACTCACAGTCGGAGCAGAACAAAGGACCCACCTTTTTATAATTAAGGGCCTGATTAGCACAGGGGGCTGGTCGGCACAGCCACACCTGCACAGCAGGGCCAGGTACGGCCCAGGCTGCTCCTAATCTCGGGCAGCAGATGGGAGCACACGTCTGTTGACATGTGCCACGATAAAGAGCCCGGGATAACCTGGCCGCGGAAGCACCGGGACTGCTTCCAACCGCTGCATTAACTCCTGTCCTCACCCCATCGCTCCCATCTGTCACACCCAGAGCAACGGTCACAGCCCCTGCACCCTGGGCCCTGAGCACAACACTTCCAAAACCAGGAGAAAGATGGAATCACGCAACTGTTACCTCAATATATGAATGCTGAGACTACGCACACATTCCAAAATGCTGGAGGAATGGGGCTGCAGGGATCTGCTCGCTTGTTATGAGATAAACTACTACTAGGGGGAAAAAAAAAAAAATCATTTTCCACAGTAAGAAACCTTTGGAAAATTTACTTTGAGAAGCTACTGAACCAGTCCTTGGTTTCCCTTTGAATTCCCAGCACGGGCTGCACGCTGTGATACACACACAGGGCCCGGACCGACCCACTCTGCCAGGCTGTTCCCACTGCTGTGGTTCATCTCAGGCATCCCAGTGGGCACTTGGGATGGTCTGAGTGACTTCACTTAAACTAAGACAAGGCAGAATATATCCTGGCTGTGGAACTGTCCTTCTACTGGATGTGAGTGCACAGCAGAGGGACAGAGCCATGCCACAGGAGCTCACAGGTGATCCCGCCAGGCTTTCGCCCCTTTTTCAATCCGCACACTTCCCTGCACGAGCCAGCTCGCAATAAAACAGGATTTCAGGCAGTAATTCGGTAGCTTTGGGAGCTTATCAGCAGAGTGAGGCTTGTGAGAAGGCGAGGGAGCGAGAACATCTGTGCTATCGGTGATACTGCAAAATCAGGTAATTCAAACAGAGCCCAGGCGCTTCCTTCCCTCCCGAGCGCGGCTCTGGAAATGTAAACTCTGGGCAGCAGCTCCAGCCTAGTCAATGAATCACTTTAATTGAATGCTATGTACACAGCAACTGGAAAACACAAGCCATAAGAAAAACATATGGTGATGGCCATGGAAATTGGTTTACTCATTCTGCACAGTGTTGTTTCTTTACTTCTTTCATAATTGACCTTTAGAACGATAAATGTGTAAAATCATTTTGGTTTATTATGGCTCCAAACCTTTCAGCAATTACACAAAATGAAAATTTAAAAGGAAGTATTCATTCTGGAAGCATTTCCATTGTTTACATAATTGCACAGCTATAATTTAGTGTTCATGTTGTTAAAGAAAAGTGAAAAAAGGACCATTATGGACTATTTCAATTCAAAATGATGCTCTGTAGTGTTAAAGCTGGGGAGAGGGGGAGAGAAAGGGGCAATCACATGCATGTCCTTCTCAAATGCATTAACCCTATAAATGGCATCATATTTCAGTATAGGTTAATCTAGTAATCCAAATTATAAGGTCATAAACATCCACTGAGTAAGCGAAATAAATTTATGCAAGTTCACTGAAAGGTCAATTGCAAAAATATTCTTCACCTAATTTTTGTTCAAGCTTTTGCAGATTACAGGTGTAACCAAATAGCCTGCCAGCTGCCTTCCTCACGTTTCCAATTGTCTCTCAACAGGAACAACATGGATTTTTCACTGAAAGTTCACCCTGTTCCTCACTGAGAGACACCTCATTAATGTCTGAGATTTACAGCACGGGAAAGATTATTAATTTACACAAGACTTTTAAGTGGTAAATCCTCCCTTTTCCTTTCTTACTTTAAAGGAACAAATGTTCCCTTTACTTACTCCAAGTTTTCCTACCTACCATAGGCAAGAGTTAACGTGTCAAAAATTAAAAATCTGTAAATAAAAATTTACAAAGTAAATTTGATAACCCCAGGAAACTCAGGACAAGCTCATCAGAAACCTCCATTCCAAGGTGCCAGTTAACACCTGACCTCCAAACAAGCTACATTTGTCACAGCCGAGGCGGCCGCTGGAATTAGGG
Source organism: Myiotriccus ornatus (assembly GCA_036023395.1). Classification (NCBI taxonomy): domain Eukaryota; kingdom Metazoa; phylum Chordata; class Aves; order Passeriformes; family Tyrannidae; genus Myiotriccus; species Myiotriccus ornatus. Next base: position 5,019,763 of record JAYRBT010000114.1, on the reverse strand, counting down.
ACTGACAGCAGTATTTTGGCTCATGCACACCAGGAGAGCAGTTCTGAGCACTCCCTGGACACAGGGACAGAGGGGTGGGTGCCGAGGCCACGGGACATGACTTTGTGCCCCCACACGGATCTCTCGCCAGTGCCAGGACTGCTCCGAACTGCCCCCCAGACAGCACACGACTACGGAACAGGAATTTGGGTGGGATGGAAGCAACTTAAAACAGGCAAATGTATTAAAGCAAAATAAAGAGAAGAGAACCAAACCACCAAAATCATTCTAGAACACACAGCTCCTACAACTGGCATGACCTGGCTCCCCCTTGCTTTCACAGTCAATCTTCCAGCTATTTTCTCCAGCACTTCCTACTTCCCCTGCTCTGGGTGAGCAGAGGGGGATGTGAGAGTTCCTGTGAGACCCTGGCATTTGGACTTTTGTTTGTCCCTACTGGAAACATGCTGCCTGTTAACACTTTTTCAAAGCACTCAAAGCACATAATGGGGGCACACTGGCAAATTTTCTACAGAAAATGAGATAAGGGGGGATTAAAAGAGGAAGAAAATCATGGTAGCCACTGGAAAGAAGTCTCAAGAAGCTAAAATAGGGGAATCTAAGCCTTAATAGACTATATTAAGATGATTTCCTTTTAAATGGCAGCTTGGGGAAGAACCTAAACAGCTTTATGGTTTCTGTACAACTAAGGGTCCTTGTGTGCAACGCCGTAAGGCAGAAATCCGGGCAAGTACCCATTCGTGGGGGACAAAAGCGAAGGTACTTATTTATTGTACCTTTAGAAGGCTATTACAGGTCCCAGTGA